>OY288271.1:26431963-27678213 GCA_958450335.1 Hibiscus tridactylites | reverse complement strand
ACCTTGAGTCCATAAGGACTTACCCTAGGCCCGATGGGCATAGATGCCACTCAAGGGGAGACCTTGAGTCCATAAGGACTTACCCTAGGCCCGATGGGCATAGGTGCCACTCAAGGGGAGACCTTGAGTCCATAAGGATTTACCAGCTTGATCAGGGCTGTACCAACAGAAACTTCACAACACAACCCAATAGTATACCCCAGATAGTAATCAGTGTCCAGATCTCAGATATGAATAACAGAGTACATGTGGCATACATTCTATTCAGATTATCAGAAACAGAAGATTTATACTTTTGACAGATAATTGGGCATACCTATTGAGCAAAGCAGACATTCTCATCATTCAACATACAAACAGATTGTAACATCTCAAGTCAAGCTAATATGTCATACTTTCAAGTTTATCAGACAATCAGGCAATTCCATCACAGATCAAGAAATCATATTACAAGTATACGAATTGAGCAAACATACATCATATCGGCAGAGAATGTCATTGTATAACCAGTTCATCATTTCATCTCATTTCTAACATAGTAATGCAATCTCAACAATAATTAAGACATTAAACAACATAGTATTGATTATGTTTAAATCATTATGCAATTCATTCAACAGAATATAGCACACACATGGAACACACCTCAAAGCTGGTCGGAGAAGAGTCTAACGGACACCTGCCTCAGTACGCTCAGATACGGGGTCGGATCCTAGATCAAGAAAGAGTAATGGTCATAAAGTGAAATAAGAGTTAAACTTATTCTTATACATATGGTTTGAACTCATACTGATATTCGCTGAAGCGTGAGGATGAGCGGGTCGAGAGGAGCTAGGCTGAGCTGGTGAGTGGTCACACGAGTCTCGGGTACCTTAACACAATTAAAACACTAGTTTAGACACTTATTCGATTTACTAATATCTGAATGGAATAATTAAGTACATATGCATGATTTGGGTTTAAGGTCGGATTCGGGGGTCTTAGAGTCGGAATTTCGCAAAACGGGCTTCAAAAACGGACTCAGGACGTCGAAAAACATAAGATAGGGTCTTTTCGAAAAATTTGACTTTCTGGTCAAAGTCAACGCTGACGTCAGCAAGTCAACGCTGACGTCAGCAGGTCAAAGTCAACGGGGCCAAGTCAACCGATGACGTCAGCAACCAACAGGGTCAACTGTGCTGACTCGGTGAGTCAACTCACTGAGTCAACTCGGGCGAGTTGACTCACTGAGTTAACTCAACGAGTTGACTCGGACACGGGTCGGTTCGGGTCAGAGGTGGGTCGGGCCGGACTTGGGCGATGGGCTCGGGTTTGGATGATGGGCCGACCGGTCCAGCCGGTTCAGGCCGGCTTACTTACCCCCAACGGAACAACGTCGGACGGCCACCGGAAACTCGCCGGAGAGCCCGTAACGGATCGATTTCACCTGGAAAATAAAGGGGATCCAAGTTACACAAAGCTCACGAACCAAAAATGTTAAAACTCGCCGGAAATTAACCGAATTTAAGAATGGGCCGCCGGAACTTACGTAACTCCGACGGAGGCTTTGTCGGAGTCGGTTGGATTCAAAACCTTAGGGGTTTTGTTGGGCTCGACGAGGGGAGCACGGTGGTGGCAACAACACACCGAACGGACGACTGACGGAGGCTGAAACGGCGAGCAAAGCTAACGGAAAAACGGGATAGGGTCGTCGAACCTTCTGCCCTCGAATCACGACGATGGCGGCGGGGGAAAGGCGAGTGACTACCAAGGATGGGCTCAGGGAATCACGGCGCACACGCCGACGGCGGCGGTGTTGCGCACGGACCGACGGTGGAGGGGGAAGCAACGGCGGCCGGTCGGGGTAGGTAGGAGCGTTGGTGAGGGGATATTTCTCGAAGCTTGAAAGAGGCATTCAATTTTGGTAGGTGAAGAGACGCGTCTTCAATTAAGTGCATATGTAAAACAGAATTTCGTTAATCTTAAGGACAAAAAGGGGGAGGTAACAATCAGAAATGAGCCTTGGCTCAGATGGTTAACGCGTTGGATGGTGAGGGCTGAGGTCTCGGGTTCGAGCCTCCACACCCTCACCTTCAATTCCCCATTTTTATTCTTTTTTTTTATATACTTATCGGGTGTTACAACTCTCCCCTCCTAAAAAAAAAATTCGTCCTCGAAATTTACCTGAATCAAACAGATGTGGGAACTGTTCTCTCATGGGTCCTTCAACTTCCCAAGTAGCCTCGCTGGGGCTCCGATTTCTCCACTGAACTTTAACCATCGGAATGCGTCGGTTTCTCAGAACTTTCTCATCATAATCCAAGATCTGAATCGGTTCTTCCTCGTAGGACAAGTCCGGTCTCAACTCTACATCCTGAACTTGGATAACATGACTAGGATCTGGATGGTATTGCCTCAACATGGACACGTGGAATACATTGTGAATACGACTGAGCTGAGGAGGTAACTCAAGCTGATAGGCAACTGGCCCAACTCTCTTCACAATACGGTACGGCCCAATGAATCTCGGACTCAACTTACCCCTTTTCCCAAATCTCAGAACTTTCTTCCATGGAGATACTTTCAGAAAGACTTGGTCACCGACCTCAAACTCAATATCCTTCCTTCTTCGATCAGCATAAGATTTCTGTCTGTCAAAGGCCTCTTTCAGGCGATCACGGATTAATCTGACAGTCTCTTCAGTTTCTTGGACCAACTCCGGACCCAAAGTCTTCTTATCATACAACTCGGTCCAACATATAGGAGTTCGGCATTTACGACCATACAGAGCTTCATAAGGGGCCATGTGAATACTAGCTTGATAGCTATTATTATAAGCAAACTCGGCCAAGGGCAAGAAATCTTCCCAACTACCACGGAAGTCTATCACGCATCCTCTCAACATATCTTCAAGAACCTGTATTACTCTCTCAGACTGACCATCAGTCTGAGGATGGAAAGATGTACTGAAATTTAAACGCGTACCCAAAGCATTATGCAAGGCCGACCAGAAATGAGAAGTGAACCTCGGATCTCGATCAGATATGATAGATAAGGGTACCCCATGCAATCTGATGATCTCTGAGATATACAGCTTAGCCAGCTTCTCCAGAGAATAAGTAACTCGCACAGGAATAAAGTGAGCTGACTTGGTGAGTCGATCAACAATAACCCAGACAGAATCCTTTTTAGAAAGAGTCAGAGGCAACCCGGTAACAAAATCCATCGTGATACGCTCCCATTTCCACTCAGGAATCTTAATGGGTTGTAACAAACCAGAAGGATGCTGATGTTCCGCTTTGACTTGCTGACAGGTCATACACTTCGATACATAATCTGATATATCCTTCTTCATACCCTCCCAGCGGTACCTTTGTTTCAGATTCTGGTACATCTTGTCTCCACCAGGATGCATAACATAAGGGCTGCTATGAGCCTCACTAAGTATGGCTCGCTTCAGGTCGGCATCATCGGGAACACAGTAACGACCCTTAAAGCACAAAACGCCATCCTGATCGAAGGCATAAACAGATGTGGATCCCTGCTCAACTTGCTGCATGACTGGGAGTAAGGAACTGTCGAAGAGTTGCTTGGCCTTTATTTCTTCGGCCAAAGTTGGTTTAACTTGCAACTCCGCTAGCAAACTGCCATCACTATAAATACTCATCCTGGCAAACAGAGATCTCAGGTCGGATATGGTCTTACGACTTAAAGCATCGGCAACAACATTGGCTTTTCCCGGGTGGTACTCAATCACGCAATCATAGTCCTTTAACAGCTCAACCCAGCGACGTTGCCTCATATTTAAATCCCTCTGAGTGAGGATATACTTCAAGCTCTTGTGATCAGTAAAGATATAACACTTCTCTCCGTAGAGATAGTGCCTCCAGATTTTCAGAGCAAAGACCACCGCAGCTAACTCGAGGTCATGGGTCGGATAGTTACACTCATGTGGTCGTAACTGACGTGATGCATAAGCGATTACCTTCCTATCTTGCATCAGTACACAACCAAGCCCGGAGAGTGAGGCATCACTATACACTGAGAAGTCCTTCCCAAACTCGGGTTGTGAAAGGACCGGAGCTTGAGTTAAAGCCGCCTTTAGTTTCTCAAAACTAGCTTGCTGGGCATCAGACCAAGCAAAAGGAACATTCTTCCTCAAAAGCTTCGTCAAAGGGGCAGCAATGATGGAGAAACCCTCGACAAAGCGACGGTAGTAACCAGCTAAACCCAGAAAGCTACGGATCTCAGAGACATTCTTGGGTGGCTTCCAATTGGTAATAGCCTCAATCTTACTAGGGTCAACCTGGATACCTTGAGCTGATACAACATGCCCCAGGAATGTCACTTCTCTGAGCCAAAATTCACACTTGCTCAGCTTAGCATACAAACGATGCTCTCTCAAGGTTTGCAGAACAATCTTCAAATGTTCAACATGCTCAAATTCTGTCCGAGAATAAACCAAGATATCATCAATAAACACCACAACAAACTGGTCTATATAGGGTCGGAACACACGGTTCATCATGTCCATGAAGGCAGCTGGTGCATTGGTAAGACCAAAAGGCATCACAAGAAACTCATAGTGCCCATATCTAGTGCGGATAGCTGTCTTCGCAACATCAGATCCCTTTATCTTCAGTTGATAGTATCCAGACCGAAGATCAATCTTTGAGAAAACCGTGGCTCCCCGAAATTGATCAAACAAATCGTCGATCCTGGGTAACGGGTATTTATTCTTAACTGTCAGCTTGTTCAACTTCCGATAATCAATGCATAACCGGAGTGAACCATCTTTCTTCTTGACGAAGAGGACTGGAGCTCCCCAAGGTGAAGAGCTAGGTCGAATGAAACCTCGGTCAAGCAGCTCCTGCAACTGAATTTTCAACTCCTTAAGCTCTTTAGGGGCCATACGATAGGGATTCATAGATACAGGTGCAGACCCCGGATAAGTCTCAATCTCAAACTCAACATCCCTATCTGGAGGTAATCCGGGCAACTCTTCGGGAAAGACGTCAGGAAATTCGCTGACAGTGCGAATTTCTTCAATCTTGGATAGAGAACCCTTCGTATTCAGGAGGGAAGCAATGAAGGTCTCATATCCCTTCCGAATCATTCTGTCGACGGTCAAAGCAGATACTACGTTAGACAAGTAACCTCGACGTTCGCCGATTAGAACCACTGACTGACCATCAGAAGTCCTTAAGGTTGCCCTTTTCAATTCACAATCAAGGTTAACCCGATGCTCGGTCAACCAATCCATACCCAAAATCAGATCGAACTCCTCCATTGGAAGCTCCATAAGATCAACCAGAAAGATTTTCCCTTGAACCTCAAGAGGACAACGCCTAAACACCTTATCCACGGTCACCGACTGACCTACTGGGCTCATAACTGTAACAACATTCTCTGTGGCTTCTATCGGAAATGGAAGGTCTCGGGAAACAGATCTTGAAATGTAGGAGTGGGTAGAACCATTATCGAGCAATGCAAAGTATGGAACAGAGAAAATGGTAAATGTACCTGCTATAACATCCGGCTCATCTCTATCATCACGTCGTCGGGTCGCATAAACAAGTGCTGGTTGCCTAGCCTCAGACAAGACTAGTCCCCCACTCTGATAGGATCGTGCTCTAGAGTCTGTCCTAACAGCAGATGAAGAAGGTCTACTCTGACTACGACCCCTGGCCGGAGTCTGTACGGAAGTCTGTGAGCGTGCAGGGGTCTGGGAGGATGCTCGAGGTGCAGAAGATGGGACAGGGCAATTCTTCAGAAAATGGTCTCCGGACCCACATCGAAAACACGCACCGGTCTTCCTTCTACACTCACCCCCATGTCGCTTGTCACAATGCACACAAAGGGGCATAGGGGTGAAATCAGACGAATCACCTCTACTAGCAGCCGGGGTCGAAGAAGCATCAGGTCTGGATCCAAAATTACCTCTCTGACGACCAGAAGTGCGATTCCTCTTTCCATGACGCGAGGAAGGCTCAGGATTAGGAGGCCTCTTAGACCGCTCTCGGTCAGCTCTACCTCCACCAGTGGCTGCTAGCTCAACTTCTTCCAGGTCTTTAGCTTTCTCAACTAAAGTATCGAAGTCCTTATCCAGATGACCAACAACATGTACACATAGCTCATATCTCAGCCCCATCACAAATTTACGACATTTTTCCCTCTCGGTGGGCACTAAACTAGCCCCAAATCTGAGCAAGCCCAAGAATTCTGTCTCATACTCGGATACTGACATATCTCCCTGAGTCAATGTCCTGAATCGTTCTTGCATCTGCCTCATGTAACGCTCACCAACAAAGCGGTTCTTGAAGCGCTCCTTGAAAAAGTCCCAAGTCAAACGGGCCGCAGGAACACTACTAACCACAGATTCCCACCAAGTACGAGCATTCCCATACAACATAGAGACGGCTCCCAAATATCTTTTGGGTGACTCAAGACCCAAAGAATCCATACGCCTCTCCAAATCGTGGAGCCATTCCTCTGCCTCGGTCGGGGCTCCACCCGTAGGGCCATCAAAAGTTCTCGCCCCATTCGTGATCAAGGTCTGAGAGATGGGAACCTCAAGGACAATACCAGCTGCTCTAACCGCACCAGTAATCAACTGCAAAAAATTGCCTACTAAGGACTGCGTCAGTAACAGATGTGGGAGGCTCAGAAGACGGTGCTCCTCTAACCGGAGTAGACACATCAATCCCAGGGGCAGACTGAGGGGCGGTCACTACAGTAGGGCCAGATGGTATGGTAGGCTCAGTAGGACCAGGGACAGGAGTTGAAGTAGGTGGCTCGACCACCGGATCATTCATCGCGTCGGCAAATCGGACAGGTCTACCGCGTCTCCGAATAGGTCGACGTCCTCTTGCAGTACTCATAGCAGAAGGTCTCTACAAGGAATAAGCTTAGAGTCAGTTTATAGCAATGGAGAATCGAACACAATTAAGCAGACAAAATTGGGTGACTTAGCTCATTTCAAAACACTTTTGTAAAACTTTTTCAAACATTGCGTAAAATGGACTCATACACAGTCCGAGGTTTTTAAAACCAAAAGCTCTGATACCACTAAATGTAACCACCTGGACCCGCTTATGCGTTTAACCTAACTCCAGGCAGTCACAACCTATAATCAAATCCTTGTGAAATATCATAGTCAAAATATCAAAACTGACATAGTTTCCCCCTTTCGAGAGATTTACGAACCATACCATAAAACCTGTTATCAAATACATATTCATACTATTCTCAGAACGATTATAAAAATTTACTAGTAACGCTTTCAAAATCCATCCAAGTAGTAAGCAAAAGTTTAGTATCATGTGATCACAAAATAGATGATATGAAAGCATAAAGTGTTCAGTTAAATCAAAAGCCAACACCCGGCAAAATCAAAAGATAAGTCGTATCAAAATATAGGCATAAGTCACCCAAATACAGACAGTTTGGAAGATAAGAACATTACAACAGTCTAGAGCTAAATGTGCCGATCCTCCAATTGCCGGGTCCAAAAGGGGTAGCCTATCACAAGTATCTGAAAGGGGAGAAGAAGAAGGCATGAGCTAGGGAGCTCAGTGTGTTCCAATAAGTGCAGATCAAACAAGCAATGAATACATAACAATCAGATCATAATAACACATAGCAGATCAATGCAAATGCTCGTATGCATGCATAAGTTTACTAGTGACTACCCTCCAACCATACACCAAATGCAGTCCCCCAGAACTGCATCCATAAGGACTTACCCTAGGCCCGATGGGCATAGGTGCCACCTAAGGGGATGCCTTAGGTCCATAAGGACTTACCCTATGCCCGGTGGGCATAGGTGCCACTCAAGGGGAGACCTTGAGTCCATAAGGACTTACCCTAGGCCCGATGGGCATAGGTGCCACTCAAGGGGAGACCTTGAGTCCATAAGGACTTACCCTAGGCCCGATGGGCATAGGTGCCACTCAAGGGGAGACCTTGAGTCCATAAGGATTTACCAGCTTGATCAGGGCTGTACCAACAGAAACTTCACAACACAACCCAATAGTATACCCCAGATAGTAATCAGTGTCCAGATCTCAGATATGAATAACAGAGTACATGTGGCATGCATTCTATTCAGATTATCAGAAACAGAAGATTTATACTTTTGACAGATAATTGGGCATACCTATTGAGGAAAGCAGACATTCTCATCATTCAACATACAAACAGATTGTAACATCTCAAGTCAAGCTAATATGTCATACTTTCAAGTTTATCAGACAATCAGGCAATTCCATCACAGATCAAGAAATCATATTACAAGTATACGAATTGAGCAAACATACATCATATCGGCAGAGAATGTCATTGTATAACCAGTTCATCATTTCATCTCATTTCTAACATAGTAATGCAATCTCAACAATAATTAAGACATTAAACAACATAGTATTGATTATGTTTAAATCATTATGCAATTCATTCAACAGAATATAGCACACACATGGAACACACCTCAAAGCTGGTCGGAGAAGAGTCTAACGGACACCTGCCTCAGTACGCTCAGATACGGGGTCGGATCCTAGATCAAGAAAGAGTAATGGTCATAAAGTGAAATAAGAGTTAAACTTATTCTTATACATATGGTTTGAACTCATACTGATATTCGCTGAAGCGTGAGGATGAGCGGGTCGAGAGGAGCTAGGCTGAGCTGGTGAGTGGTCACACGAGTCTCGGGTACCTTAACACAATTAAAACACTAGTTTAGACACTTATTCGATTTACTAATATCTGAATGGAATAATTAAGTACATATGCATGATTTGGGTTTAAGGTCGGATTCGGGGGTCTTAGAGTCGGAATTTCGCAAAACGGGCTTCAAAAACGGACTCAGGACATCGAAAAACATAAGATAGGGTCTTTTCGAAAAATTTGACTTTCTGGTCAAAGTCAACGCTGACGTCAGCAAGTCAACGCTAACGTCAGCAGGTCAAAGTCAACGGGGCCAAGTCAACCGATGACGTCAGCAACCAACAGGGTCAACTGTGCTGACTCGGTGAGTCAACTCACTGAGTCAACTCGGGCGAGTTGACTCACTGAGTTAACTCAACGAGTTGACTCGGACACGGGTCGGTTCGGGTCAGAGGTGGGTCGGGCCGGACTTGGGCGATGGGCTCGGGTTTGGATGATGGGCCGACCGGTCCAGCCGGTTCAGGCCGGCTTACTTACCCCCAACGGAACAACGTCGGACGGCCACCGGAAACTCGCCGGAGAGCCCGTAACGGATCGATTTCACCTGGAAAATAAAGGGGATCCAAGTTACACAAAGCTCACGAACCAAAAATGTTAAAACTCGCCGGAAATTAACCGAATTTAAGAATGGGCCGCCGGAACTTACGTAACTCCGACGGAGGCTTTGTCGGAGTCGGTTGGATTCAAAACCTTAGGGGTTTTGTTGGGCTCGACGAGGGGAGCACGGTGGTGGCAACAACACACCGAACGGACGACTGACGGAGGCTGAAACGGCGAGCAAAGCTAACGGAAAAACGGGATAGGGTCGTCGAACCTTCTGCCCTCGAATCACGACGATGGCGGCGGGGGAAAGGCGAGTGACTACCAAGGATGGGCTCAGGGAATCACGGCGCACACGCCGACGGCGGCGGTGTTGCGCACGGACCGACGGTGGAGGGGGAAGCAACGGCGGCCGGTCGGAGTAGGTAGGAGCGTTGGTGAGGGGATATTTCTCGAAGCTTGAAAGAGGCATTCAATTTTGGTAGGTGAAGAGACGCGTCTTCAATTAAGTGCATATGTAAAACAGAATTTCGTTAATCTTAAGGACAAAAAGGGGGAGGTAACAATCAGAAATGAGCCTTGGCTCAGATGGTTAACGCGTTGGATGGTGAGGGCTGAGGTCTCGGGTTCGAGCCTCCACACCCTCACCTTCAATTCCCCATTTTTATTCTTTTTTTTTATATACTTATCGGGTGTTACACATAAAATATTTTATTATAAATTAAAATTTACAATAATCGTCTTCTTCCCCTACCTCATATACTAATTTTAATACGTTAATGAATAAAATTCTTAAAATAAAAAATACACCAAAAATGTTTAACACACGAATAAAAATAATAATAATAATAATAATAATTGACGAGCGGTATGACCCTTACAACATCAGTAACCAATCGCTTAACCATTTTAACAAATAATAGATTAATCAAAATCGGATTGATTAGGTAGGTTTAAAATTTTAACTGACTTGCTCCCTAAGATATGTGACTGATGGTGGATATTAATCTAGATCCAAGATTCAAATCTTTCTCTCATCGAACTAGTGCCATCATCCGTCATATCATATTGGTTCTAAGATATGTACCTTCTTCCACTCTGTCGGAACTTTCGACTGTTTGAAATTTTTAAATATCAAATATTTATTGAATTATTTTGAATTAGAATTAAATTAATAAAATGTATAAATTTTAGGAGATTAAAATTGTTATTATACCATTTCATATCACCATTTCTGTTAAATCAACGGTCAAATTTAATAGCCGACGACCAAAATAGAAAATGTAACCTTACTTTAGTGACTATTTTTGTAGAAAAAATATTTTGATGGTCAAAATAGAAAAACAGAAATAATTCAGTGACCACTTATAGTTTTCTCTATTTTTTTTATTTTATTGTTTAATGAATGGATGAAAAAAAGTTCGTCTTACGTATATATTTTCGTTTATGTTCTTGCTGATTATTAACTCGTTCCTGCGTTTGTGGGTTTGCCAATTACCTCTGCACTTTATTGTAAATAAATGAAGTTTTTTCTCGAAAAAAAATCAACTTTTGAATTTGATCAAACAAAAAAGGCTTCAATGCAAGCTGATCGATCCACATCTACTCTACACAGAAGCACAGAAAAAGAAACTCTTAGCAAACAGATGCGGAAGAAGCGACGGAAAAAGGTATGGATTTTCGAAATTTACTGGGTTTTTTTCTTAATTTGCCCTGCAGAATCATATTATTTCATAATGTTGGATTCAGTTTTGTGAATCAGTGACGATGTAGTTCACTGCAGCTGTAAATAAACGACACGCAATGGTAAAGATAATGTAATTAATGAGTCTAAAGAAAGGTTCACATTTCAAGATTTGCTTGTCTTCGATTCAAGTCTCCGCCGTAACGATCACGAAACAAAGACCTTTTTTCTACTTTATAATTTTTGTATCTCATTTTCAAAGTACATTGTTTTTAATTAATTCAGTTTTGAATAGGTTTAATTAATTTTTTTATGTCAAATTTTCTTTCTTTTTTAACTTTGGTTGGTCTGATGACTAGTTGGTTATTGCCCCTGCTGCCGGGCTGCCGTGGACTGACTTCTTTTTTATAGAATTGAACACTGTTCTTCCAGAATTCAAAGCTTTTTGAGGTCTTTTGGGGGGCAATTGAACTAATGGGTTTCTCTTAAAATCCTTAAATTTGGTTTTTTTTTTTTCAAGTTTTGTAGCTAGATTCTTGTCTCCCCAAACAAGAAAATTGAAGGTAAGATCAAGAAAAATTTCTTCCAGAGCTTTTAATTTTAATAAATAAGAAAGAGCCTTGTTTTTTTCCCCTTGACTTATGGATTATGATCGAAAAAACAGCATTTGGAAATGGAAAAGTGGTGAATTTTTAAGGCTAAAACTGAAGATGTAGGAATAATTGGAATTATTAGAATTTAGAACCTTTTTCGGCTTTTGCTTTCTTTTGCTTTGTCATTTTTGTATGATATAGTTTTGGCAAGTAATTTGTTTATTCTAGTTGTCCATAGAGTCATGCATTTTAAAAATCTTCACCGTGATTAAAAATATGAATTTGAGTTTTCTTAAAATCTGTTGTTTCATGGTAAGATTTTCTCATTGGCCTGTAAGAAATCATATAGTTTTTCCTTGTATTTAGCTCAATACTTTGCAGTTTTGCAGGTAGCCTTGTTTAGCTTCATCACATCTGGATCTGCACTTTGAAAATTATTGTTTTTTAATTCTTTGAGGACTATGAAGTGTTTTAAATTCCTCAGTTGGAGGAAAGAAGATGAACCAAAGACCTCCTCAGCAGTTTCAAATCGATCTATGAATTCCACATTCACTAATCGAGAAATAGGGCAGTCTAGGTCTGAATTAAACTCTCAAAATGTATCAAGAATTAGCACTGAGTCCATTAGGAGATCCTCTTTTCCTAGCATGTCTCAAAGACCTAGCAATCTAAGGGTCTTCACAGTTTCTGAGCTTAAATCCGCCACCAAGAATTTTAGCCGCTCTGCCATGGTCGGAGAGGGCGGATTTGGTTGCGTTTACAAGGGGTTTATCAAGAGTCCCGATGATTCATCGCAAAAGATCGAAGTAGCAGTGAAACAGCTCGGTAAACGGGGGTTGCAGGCAAGTCTCATTGAAATGACAACATATTGAAATTTTCTCTTCTGAATTAACTTGCCTTCTGTTTATTACCTTTTGAAATGCCATAGGTAGAGAGTATTGATATTGTGAGTTCGTGAGGTGGAGAACTTTTTATATCATATGCATATTCATTTGCTTGGATCCTGTAGGAAATTGGATTATTCCGTATCTGGCATGGATTTAATCACAAAATGAATTCGACCAAGTACTAATTGAAAGTAATGTTTCAGCACTGCATCTCAGTAATGGTGTAACACGGATATCAGAAGTGTATTTCTTTGGAAAATCCTGACTGCATTTTCTCTGCTGTTGTTATTACTGCATAATGATTTTTCCCTTCTGTAGACTGCATTAATGCTTTTGATTTTACATGCAAAATGCTGTGAAATAGAACTAATTCGGGGCTTAGTCCATTTGGTTCATGCAGTCACCTTTAAGATGTGGCATCTTGAAGTTAGGGGTTCCAATTCGAACATTTGCAACCCATTCCCTTATAGCCTGTGGACACCTTTATACCAAGAAAAAAAAAGTGAAATAGAATGGCTCCCTGTGATCTTGATCACTTGATGCTAATCTCAAATGTTTATTAACTTAGCATTCCACATATTAATTGACAGGGGCACAAGGAGTGGTTGACAGAAGTAAATCTCCTTGGTGTGGTTGAGCATCCAAATCTGGTAAAGCTAGTGGGCTACTGTGCTGAAGATGATGAAAGAGGAATCCAAAGGCTTTTGATATATGAGTATATGCCCAATGAAAGTGTGGAAAACCTTTTATCGGAACAGTCAGAGACAACACTTTCCTGGGCAATGAGATTGAAAATAGCCCAAGATGCCGCTCGAGGGCTAGCATACCTACACGAAGGGATGGATTTCCAGGTATAATGCTATCACGTTTCCGTTTCAATATTCCAATTCTTTTGATACATTCCTCTCAATAAAAAAATTACCAAAAAAATTCTCCGGACCATTTTGTATGATACTAATACATGTTTTCTTCATCATATTTGTCTATAGATCATCTTCAGGGATTTCAAGTCTTCTAATATCCTTCTGGATGACCAATGGAGAGCAAAGTTATCGGACTTTGGATTAGCCAGGTTGGGGCCTTCGGAAGGATTAACTCATGTCTCAACAGCGGTACGTTCAGACAAAATGATCAATCTATTACTTGAAGTGTACCCTTTTTGTCAATGTTCATTTTTAGTACTTTAATAAAGTAAACCAAGGTTAAACATGATAGTGGTGTTTTCCTATCATCTCTGGTAGGTGTCTTACCGGTGAAAACCTCCAAATGTTTCTAATTTTTCCAATCCGAATATCCAGTGATCAGTTGTAAATTTTATTAATATTCATGTTTTATTTGCACCCACTTAGAACATTTGAAACAAATGAATGGCCTCAAGGCTTATAAGATATGGAACTTGGCCTTAGTTAATGAAAACACTATAGGTTCATTTCAAAGTACATGAGAAAGAAACAGTTTTTCTTTCTGTTTAGGAATTAATATTAAGTTTATGCAGTTTTTCTTTCTGTTGTTCTTTGACAGGTTGTTGGAACAATGGGATATGCTGCCCCTGAATATGTCCAGACAGGACGTGTCACATGCAAGATTGATGTATGGAGCTATGGAGTTTTCCTCTATGAACTCATTACGGGCAGGCGCCCTTTCGACAAAAACCTCCCCAAGAGTGAGCAAAAGCTCTTGGAATGGGTGAAGCCATACCTATCAAAAGCAAAGAAATTCAGGCTGATATTGGACCCTAAACTGAAAGGGAATTACCAACTCAAGTCTGCCCAAAAGCTTGCGATTGTAGCCAACCGATGCATAGTCAGAAACCCAAAGTCACGCCCTAGGATGAGTGAGGTGTTAGAAATGGTGAACCAGATTGTGGAGGCATCAGCAGGAGCCGGAGGTCCTGAACCACCATTGAAGACTACACAATATGTTGATGCCTCTAGGACAACCGAAAGGAAACATAAAAGGATGATAGATTCCAGAGGTGGTAAAGAGTTTGTACAACATGTTAACAGCAGGTAACTCGGAGATTTTAATTTTTAAACAAACCACAACTGCAGCCATTTCAGTTGGTTAGATATAACTTGGAAGAAAACTCGATGGTGGATCAAAGGGTTTAGCACGAAGTCGAGTGAGAGCAATGCGATCAGATGTCCTGTACGATTATACGGGTGGAAAATTGTTCTGAGATTCTCTTTGTCGATATGTTTGAAGCTGGTTTTGGGTACATATGTATGAAAAAGCTTTCAGATATTGCTACTTCTTGCTGGGAACCATTGAACATTATTATTTTGGTATAGGAGGACTAGCAATATGAAGCTCAAAGTAGTAATGTGGGAAACTTTAGCAACATGCAGTTTTGATCATTTGTGTATGCATATTGCCATATTCTATTTCATATTTCTTTTATTAATTGTATAAATAGTAATATAAAGAAATTATATATATTAATATTTGATGTGTGCCTACAATAACAAAAACATGTACTTTTTTTCCAATAAAATTTGTCACATAAATATATTTGTTTGTATAAAGAGAATGAAAGATGGGGGGTTCTTTTATTTCGCATTCATCAATTAGGATCACCATCCAATGCGATCTAACATTAAATCAATGTATAAATACTTTGTAGCTTTCATGTTTGAATTTTGGTTTTCTATAGTTGTAAACACTTGATAAAAAGGCAACCTTGCGTCTTCATAACATGTTAATGGCTTTCATATTTTCCCAACTTATCACCATTAAGATGTTATTTTAAGAACAAAAAATATGTAGAATTGATAATATTCATTCAAATCTAATAAAATAATACATGACTATAACCAACGCCCTTTTCTTTTCTCTAACAACCCTGCATCCCCTGCAAGTTTTTTCAATTTTTCTGCGCTAGCCGGCAATCGGCAATCACCTAGCTTTTGGTTGTCGATCGCCGGTGTTTATTATTTTCTCTCTTTTTATTTTCTAATAAGAATCTCTGCTTTTATGGCACGTGTTTTTTCTGTCCTTATGACACGCGTTTTTTTTCTGTCCTTGTGACATTTTTTTCTTTGTTTTTGTGATTTTGTTTCATCTATCATTGTGGCATGATTTAGCATACCCTAGCGGTCGATCGTTGCTCGCATAGAGTTTTAATCGACGCTTGTTTCTAATTACGATTTTGTCTGTGGTCACACAAAGTTAGATCCCCACTCGGATGATCGTTGTTTGCTGATGTAATCAGTCTTGGATAGCGAAACATTTTGCCTGATAATGTGGATCACTCACCACTCTTTTTCATCAGTTATGAGTCCCGATTGAGAAGCTTCTAAATTTTGATGATATGCTTATCTTCATAGAAAATTCACTTTTTTTATTTTTATTTTTGAGTTGTAAGAAATTTGGTAGATTAGTCTCATTATTTTCTTAATTGGATGTGTTATAATTGTGAAATCTTCTATGGTTATAATAAAAATTCAGTGGCCATATTAAAAAAATCGTACCAATACATTTGTTTTAATATCAATTAAAAAAAACTCTTAAACAAGGTGATGTGTTCGAATCCTGACGTTGTGAATGAAAAATTTAAATTAAAAGAGTCGCTCAATAATGAGCCTATGCAGTACTTAACCCGGATTAATCAACAAACAATATTGGTAGTTAAAAAAAACACTTATCCATGAACGGCAATTCTTTTCAGTTATCACTGTTAACCCCTCCACCTCCCTATCTCTACCTAATTCTATTTCTTTCCTTTTTTTGACTCAATGTCTCTTTTCTTTTCTCACACTCACCCACCGTCCATACCAATTTTATTGGCGTTACTTGATAATTCGATCGCCACCAACATCTATTTTGCATATCTATTTTACAAATCTATGATTTGTTTTGTAAATCTAGAATTTTTGTTTTTTTAATAAATCTTTACTTTTCTTACGAAAATAGTGAGGTTTTACCTTGTCTCATATAAGTTTTTACGGTAAACAACAACATTGGTCACTAAATTATTTTATTTTCATGTTTGGTTATCAAATTATTATTTTTGATAAAATCGTCGCTAGTGTTACGTTTTTTTTCTTCCTATTTTAGTCACTAATGTTACTCTTTTGTCCTGTTTTGGTCAGAAAACTATGTTTTCCATGAGATTTTTAACTACGGACGATCAAAATAGGAAAAAAAACATAACGTTAGTGACGATTTTGCCAAAAATAATAGTTTAATAACCAAAACATAAAAGCAAAAATAGCTTAATGACTAATGGTGTTGTTTTCCTTTTTTATCTTATACAAGTTTTGCTATTAATTTTGTAAGGTTTTATTTTCCTGGGTTGATTTTGTTATTAATACTCGAATTGATGGACGTTTAGTTATTTCCAACATGTTTATTTTTGCTACATCATCGCCTGATACAGCTTCCAAGACAAGTTATCAATCAGAATTGTTAGTCAAAGAAGCACACGGAGAGAATTAATGTCTAACCCCTAAACTTAACCTAGACGGTAATGATCATATTTTAAATGTCACATTAGTCACCAAAGTGACCTTTAAAAACAAATTGCAACCAAAAATAAATTTTAAATCATACAAGTTATAAAAACAATAATAAATATTTTAAAAATACTAAAACTAAAGCTCAAGCCACAATTGAAAAATAAATTTAAAAATTTATTAAATTACTTTAAGCAAAAATTTCAGATGCGATCACTCAAATGTCAAACTGACACTATCATCTAAAATTATCTGAAAGAGAATAAAAAAAACGAAATGAGTTAGAAGCATAGTGTGGTCTGAAGACGCAAACAAACATCACACAAATACAATAACATTATATATAACTCTCACATAAAAACACAACAATATAATGTATCAACCACAAAATCTGTAACTAAATATTTTTCACAAAATCATTTTTAAAAACCGCATCGGATCTCAACAAACAAATGATATGATGTCACAAGTGCAGTGCAATGCAATGCACCCAGCTACGTTCATCTCGCCCACCAAAGATTAGGTGATTCCCTAGAACCCCTTGCTACATCTACTAGTCACAAGTGGTATAATATCAACCATATAGGGTAAAAATCACTACTTCCACCGTACAATCTCAATCCATGTACATACAATGATAAAGTGATGATTTAAAAACCTAATGTTTCACAGTTCAGTAAATCTAATGTTTTACGGTTTAGTAAATTCGATGTTTTATAGTTCAATAAATTTGATGGTTAGTTAAACAAAATTTGATATGAGGTGCATAACATTTCAAATGCACAAAAACAAAATATAGAAACTAATCACCCAACGTGTATAACTTAAAAAATACAATAAATATGTAACACATGAAGAAACACGCGTATTTAAACACAAAATAGACTTGAAGAATTTATTTAAAAACAAAGATGAAAGAAAGACGCACACATAACATCTTTAAAATATAAACTATTAACAAGAAAAATTACATGAGCATAGACGGGGGAGGACACAGACTCAGGGCCAGTTTGATATAGTTTTTAAAAAATGCTTTTAAAAGTGCTGTCAGAAAATAATTTTAAAAGTGATTTTGAAAAGTTAATTGTAACACTTAAAAAATAATAGAAATGAGGTTACTAGTCATGAGATTCGAACCCACGACTTAAGGCAATCAAGTATATAACCCAGCCGTTTGAGCTAATCAACTCTTAGTGTGAAGGTTTCCCCCCTTTCCACTTGAATCATTCATGGCTGGTATAGGCTAATTAAAGCCTATCAGCTTTTCACATACCCAACTTTAATGCCCGCTTCCCCCCTTTCGAGAACCATCTCTCCAAACGTTCCTACCATTTTTTTGTCCGGCCACCCTCAGATTTTCGTTACAGCCGCTCCATGGCGTACACTGTCACCACCACCGTGCGCGTCGCCCTACTCCGAACCACCAGCCACAGGTCACGCGATTTCACGCCGTCGTCCACTGCGTATTAACGTCTGAAGTTTCGACGTTTGTGGCGCAACCATTCTCCTCTGTTTCCGGCTAGTAGAGAAATCCATTCGAGGCGTGGGCGTGGCCGTTGAATTCCTCGCGTTGAGCCTTGCAAAACCTCTAAAGTTACGAGTCTAACTGACGCCAGCGAAGCCTCTATCGGAGCTACGTAAGTTCCGACGACCTTTTATTCTACGCATGGATTTCCGGTTGATTTCCGCCGATTTTCGGGTTTGTGTGGGTTGATTCAAGTGTTTAATCGAATCTGTCATTTTTTTTTTCAGGCAAAAACGTACCATTTCGAGCCTCCGGTGACATTTTGGTCACCGTCTGGCGACGCTCGATATTCTAAGGGTAAGAACTGGTTTGAACCGCCGGCCCAAGTTGCCCGAACCAAACCGATTCAACCCGACCCGACCCGTCTCTAACCCGAACTCGACCTGAGACTGTGTCAACTCGCTGAGTCAACTCAGTGAGTCAACTCGTTCGAGTTGACTTGCCGAGTCAACTTAGTTGACCTTGACTGATGACGTCATGTTGACGTCAACGTTGACTTAACTGCTGACATCAGCGTTGACTTTGACCAAAATGTCAAAATTTCCGAAAAAGCCCTATTTTATGTTTTTCGACGTCATGAGTCTGTTTTGAAGCCCGTTTCACGAAATTTTATCTTAAAGACCCCCGAATCTGTCCCTAAACCCAATCATACATATGTGTTTAATTGTTTCATTAAGTTAAATGTAAATTGAATAAAGGGCTAATATAAGCTTTTATCTGTTTAAAGGTAATCGAGACCCCCGACCGTTCGTCTGCTCAGCCTAGTTCTTCCTGATCCGCTCTTCCGCGTGTTCCGATAGTTACTAGTATGAACCTGTAAACTATGTAAGCTATTAAAGTTATCACTTATATCTTGTAGTAACCATAATCTTTTATTGATCTAGGATCTAGCACTGTGGCAGATCGTAACGAGACAAGAGCCCGATAAATTCTCTGATTAGCTTTGAGGTGTGTTCTCTGTGTGCTACATTCCTGTTTTTCTTTTACACATGAATGCACTTATTTGAATATAAATATGAAAATGTATGAATTATGAGATAATTTTTGAACTAAGGACATGACTACCTTTCTGTTAAAGCATGATTATATTCCTGATGAAAGCATGACTATTTCGTTGAAAGCATGATTGTTGTTTGAAAACATAGTCGTATTATATTTGATAGCATGCCCATGTCTGATCTAGAATTGAAATATTTGATTTCTGGTTGATGTAATTAAACCTATGTCTACCATCTGAATTCTGATGCTTATGTATATTGAACAAAACTGTATTGCTTGGGCGGTATATTCTGGGGATATGTTTTGAAGTGTCTGCAGGTACATCCCTGATCCAGCTGGTAAATCCTTCTATTAAGCTCCTACGCCCACATGCCTATGGTAAGTCTTTCTGGACCTAAGGCATCCTTTAGGTAGGCTCCTACGCCTCAGACCTAGGGTAAGACCTTCTGTATGCAGTTCAAGGGAGTTGTATTTTGGAGTTCGGTTGGAGGGTAGCTAGGTTTCAATGAAACTTTGATTGTCTTGATACTTTGAACTAAATTGATGAATCATATATTTGAATTGTGTATGAGTTTATGAACACATGTTTTATATGCACTTATTGGAACACACTGAGCTTCCTAGCTTACACCCCCAAACTTTCCCCTTTCAGATACTTTTGGATAGACTACTCATGGACTTGGCACTTGGAGGATCGACACATTCTTACTATACTTTTGTTGTAATGTTCTTATCCACCATATTGTCTATTTTGGGTTACATGAGCCTATATTTTGCTATGGTATACTTTACTAGTTAGCCATGATAGCATCATTTTGTAACTTAAACTTTAAAATGATTTTAGACTATGTACTTGATAGTTGATTCGATGTTAAGTGAGTATCATCGTTACGAGACTTTAGAATGGATATGTTTTTACATATTATTATCTTGATCACTCTATAGCGAATTATGCCATTATATACTTTCGACTGGATAATATATTTTCCCAATAGATTTTCTACTTGAGTTACATCTTGAAACATGCCTAGTTTTCATGGAAACTGAATACATGTGTTATATATGTTATAATAATTCTTTGTAACTTAGGTGTAACGCATAGGAAGGTACATGAGGTTACATTAATTGTAAGATTTTTAGTGTTTGACATTACTGTCAAAAAATACTTTTAAAAGATAAAATGTATATTTTAGACATAATATCGTAAAGTAAAATTAAATGAACGTAAATCATGTTTAACTTCGTAATCACAAAATTTATTAATATTATTATATGTGAAAATCAGTTTAAATAATAAAAATATAAAAACCGAAAATTCATTAGTATTTTTAAATATAAAATATAAACTAAATATTTCTAAATAATTAATATAAAAAATTTAAATTAAATATAAAAATTAATATTAGTGTTAATAACTAAGAGTAAAAAAGTAACTTCACGCCTAAACGTGTTTTTCCACCCCAAAAGCTAGAAATCTTTGCTTTTAAGGTTGGGTGGAAAATCACCCTTTTAAGTAATTTTTTACTCTAAAAAAGTGTTTGGCATTGCTTATGGGTGAAAAGTCATTTTTTAAGCAAAAACTCTTTTTTAAGCAACGCCAAAGGGGCCCTTAGTATGCTAGCTAATCACGAGCAATAGTATTTTCACAAGCTGATATAGAGTTCGGTTTGTGCTCCTAACGAGAATTAACCGAGTGCCGAAAATCTTCTACACAAATAAATTTAGGGATGTACATGAATTGAACGTTCAGCGAATCGTCCGTGAACTGTTTAACGGAAAGTTCGTTTAAGCAATGCCAAAGGGGCCCTTAGTATGCTAGCTAATCACGAGCAATAGTATTTTCACAAGCTGATATAGAGTTCGGTTTGTGCTCCTAACGAGAATTAACCGAGTGCTGAAAATCTTCTACACAAATAAATTTAGGGATGTAAACGAATTGAACGTTCAGCGAATCGTCCGTGAACTGTTTAACGGGAAGTTCGTTTATTTATTAAACGAACGAACATGAACAAGATTTGTTGTTCGTTTAATTAAATGAACGAACACGAACAAAGAGCTTGTTCGTTCATTTACGTATGTGTACATTCGATAATTTGTTCGTTTATGTTTCTTTAAATTTATTCACACATGTTCATTTGTATTTATTATTTTTTGTAACAAAAGTATTATATTTTAAAATTTAAAAACATATATTAAAATGTGAAATAAAAAGAAAAAAATTAAACAATACTCGATGTTCATTTGCGTTCCTTTATTATTTTGAACAAACGAACACGAACAAAGAATTATGTTTGTTTAATTATTTATATTCATCCATTTGTTTGCTTAAAGTTAAACGAATGAACATAAACATACTTTCGTTCTTGTTCATTCGGTTCGTTTACATGCCTACGAATAATGCAAGAATCAGTGGCTTAGAGAACAAAAATAGATGAATATCTAATTATTAAATACTAGTTTTAGCGACTTAAATCAATCCGATATGGAGTATGAAATCGTGACGGTTCGCGATCCTCGGTGGTTTGATCACCTTCAAGATAGGACACAGTAAGTCAATTGATTGAATACTAATGTATCACTAATTGAACATAATGATACTTATAAGAGTATATATAAATTTGTTCCAAAATATATAAATATAAATAATAATAATAATGACAAAGAAAATAAAATTTAGTACATATATAATATAAGTATTGTCCAGTAGTTTCACATATCTATAGAATAAATTTATATAGGATTAATATTTCTCATCCTAGTAATAAGTGTTCGTAAATATAAAACTAACTATATTTGAAAATTTGTGTATAATACTCTCTCTGTTTTACTTAATAGGTTCAGTATTAACCTTTTAATTTTTTTTAAAACTTTAGTCATAATTATTTTAGTTAATTAAATTTTATAATATATATATATATATATTTTAAACAACTTAATTGAAGGTTTCTAAAATATATTATTATTTTTTACATTTTTATTAATAATAAATTTAAAATAATAATGAGTTAAAATTAAAAAAATTTAATAAAAAAATTAATATTAAACATATTAAATGAGACAGATGAAATAATAGTTATTAATGCCAATAACATATGTATAAATCACATACATACATTACATTGGAACACTCTCTTAAATCTTGTTGGGGCCAAATAAGTCCGTCATTCAACCCAAACTAGTTCGTACGTATGGGCTTTAGCAAACTCCAGCTATGAGTAGAGTTTTCTTTTGCACAAAAGCTTTTATGGGGAGCGGAAAACCTCATCCATTTGAGCAGTCTACCACCAAATTTGAATAGATTTTTTTGTTCAACAAAGTACAAACTTGAAAGCTTTTGAACATACATTCTCTACGAAACAAGCAATGTTTGAGGTTACATTGTAGAGAAAACAAAGACTTACATTTCTATCCATGGAAGCTTCAAGGAATTTGCTTTATTCTCCAAGAACCCAACTCAAAAATTCTGTGTTTTCATCGCCATCTTCTTCGGGTAACATCTATTTCTAGTATTAATACAATACCCATATTACGTTTTCTGCAATGAATGCTAATCCACTTGTTTACGCCGTAACAGTGTTTGGATTTTTTTTTTCTTGTTAATTCAGAGCATTCGTTTTCCTTAATGGTTTTTTTTTTTTTATATAATTATTGTTAGTTCTTTGAAATGGGATTATTCAGAGAGTACAACTGGAAACTTACTTTACTTCAGTAGTCAATTTGCTTGTAAGTTAAATGCATAAATTCCAACACTTTTTATCAGCAGTCTTGTGAATCTTTTATATACTCATATAGCTTCCAGGTTCCTGATAAAAATGTGTGTGTATGTATGTATGTGGAGATTTATAGATAGATGAGAAAACTGCTTATGTGTGGTTGCGCATGAATGTATGTAGTTGTAGTTTGCTCTCTAGTGTAATAGTGTTTCGAGATAACTATCTTAATCTCTTATATGTACAATTATACAGTTTCGATGTTTCATCACGAGCAAACAGCCACTGCATCGACTTCTATTCCGATTACTTCTGTAGCTAGGCATTTTCCTACATCAGTTCTCTCACAAGAGCAGCGGGATGACTATAGACCGATGCCTGTATTGCATTTGCTCAAGGAAGATAAAGCATACCCGGTGAGACTCTTCTTTTATCTATGCTCAACATATATCGGGATGTAAACTAACCTTTTATATTTGTATAACGGTAAATGTAGTTTCCTGCTGATTTTGTTGTTATCCTTTCTCAAATATCTGTCTCACAACTCCTTACTTAGATACCATGGTTTAATTTATTACAGGGAGAGATGGACAAACTGCAGACTGGGAATGAGGCAACAATTCAAGAAGAGAAGGCATCCAACAACTTTGGCCAGTTGAGATTTGAGCAGCAGTTGCCCCAGTGGCCTGATTTAAAGCAATTGTAAATGAGCTAAATCTCATTTATTGCTTCCTGCGTTAAACACTCTCGACTTTAAGTTTTCCCCCATGAATTACATCCTCGTGCATTGTTTTCCCCCTTCTTCTTTTTTTCATTACAGAGTGCCAAATCCGTCATCTTCCTTGAATATGCAGTCTGTTGCAGCTGATACTGAGGAGCTTGTGAATGTTGAACCAAGTAATGTGGTTGCCCTTGCTAAGAAGGCATTGTCAGCTTCTAAACAAGCAGCATCATTGGCTGAGGACCTCAAATTAGATCTTGATGATTCGCTTTCTGAGAGGTTAATCTCGATCTTGCCTTACTAGTTGGATGAGTGTTCTCTGATTATCTGTTGACTACTGATATCCAATGCTATTGCTGCAGTTTGGGGTCTTCTAATTCGTCTACTTTTCCAGTTGAGGAGGAAGCAGTTATGGTTAGGTCAAACAAACGTTTAGAGAGGCAGTCTAAACGAAGGAGGTTGCAACCTAAAGTTTCCATTCATGAGACCTACAGTTCTCGAAGGAAGGATGTAAGAAGGAAGTTGAGTGAAAGTTCTGATCCCAATGATCCCCTTCGATTGTTCTTGTGGGGTCCTGAGACAAAACAACTCTTGACTGCAGAAGAAGAGTCTGAATTGATCATTCAAGTTCAGGTAGGTGCCTTTTCTCAATCCTGCCTTCACTTCAAACTTGGAGTTAGGAAATGTTTGGTTCATTAAAGGTCTTACTTTTGGTTTGTGAACTCCTTCAGGAGTTGAAGAGATTAGTGAAAGTAAAAAGTAAGCTTCAATCTCAGTTTGGGCGTGAACCATCCCTGGTTGAATGGGCTGAAGCCACGAGTCTAAGTTGTTCGGCCTTGCAGGCAGAACTTCGATCAGGAAAAAGAAGCCGGGAAAAGCTGATCCATGCAAATTTACGCATGGTGGTTCACATTGCTAAACAATATCAGGGCCGTGGTCTAAGCCTTCAGGATTTGCTGCAGGAGGGAAGTATGGGTCTTATGAAAAGTGTTGAGAAATTCAAACCACAAGTTGGATGCCGATTTGCCACCTATGCCTACTGGTGGATAAGGCAAACGATTACAAAGTCTATAATGCAACATTCCAGAACCATCCGTTTGCCGGTAATTACAAATTTTGTTCTTTCTAATTTCTAAATTAAAAGGTGAAATTTATGGTTGCTGCCACAGCCACCAAGACATGGAGCCATGCATTATCTCTTCAAGTTTCAGAAGATATAAGTTTATTGTATGTTTCTTCAATTGCTTTCTAGTTCTTTTTCTAACAGGATAATATTCAATACGACAATATCTCTTCAAGTTTCAGAAGATATAAGTTTATTGTATGTTAATGTAAGGCAGCTATAGATCTTTTTTATTTTTTTTAATTTCAGGAGAACGTATATGGCCTCTTGAGTAAAGTACTGGATGCAAAGAGATCGTACATTCAAGAAGGAAATCATCATCCATCCAAAGAAGAACTAGCAAGACGTGTTAGCATTACAGTTGAGAAGTTGGATAGGTTGCTGTTCTCGACACGGACGCCACTCTCTATGCAACAACCTGTATGGGCTGACCAGGATACCATCTTCCAGGTAACAATATCTTTTTTTAGCTTGATTCCCCTGTGGCAGCATGTAATTTCTTGATCAAAAATCTGAAAGGCCAAATACTTTCATATTTCAAGCCAAAGGCTGTTTTGTTTTTCGAGAAACAAGTGCCTTTTAAGGATCCTCTCATAATTCTAAATTTTTCCTAAATATGTAGTTTTAAGTTTTCTAATTTTAGCCCATTTTATCTACTGATGCAGAGTTTTTGTTCTGGTAATTATTGCAGGAGGTAACGCCAGATATTGGTATCGAGGTCCCAGATGTTAGTGTGGCAAAGCAACTGATGAGGCAGCATGTCCGCAACCTTCTAAGTGTTCTGAGCCCAAAAGAAAGGAAGATAATCAGGCTAAGATTTGGTATCGAAGAAAGTAAACAGAATTCTTTGTCGGAGATAGGGAATATGTTCGGATTATCTAAGGAAAGGGTGCGGCAGTTAGAGAGCCGGGCACTATACAAGCTCAAGCAATGCCTCGTCAAACAAGGTCTTGATGCATATGAAGATTTTCTTGTTTAGATATAGAGACACAGGACACATTGTTTGGATTTTACCAGTTCATCCAGGGAAAGAGGTTCAAATGTCCCAATGCTGTTGTAATCTAACAATGATGTTTTCTTTTGCTTAACTAAAAAGTACACTAGATTGTCGTCTCGGAATCATTGTCTTAATAGAAACTATCAAGATTGCCAAGAAAACGTGTTTTGTATTAAATTAAAAGGTATTATATTCTCATGTCAGAATTTGAACCTATACAAGATAAAATAACATGAGCATCCTTAGTCATTAGGTCAATTATTAAACTGAGTCTTAATTCAATGACATTGTTGCTTCTGTAACATCTTTGAATAGGTTATGAGTTCGAATATCCTTAAGTATACCCTGAAATTTAGGGAGTTATTGGTAATTTAAATATTGTATTAAAAAAACATTTGGCAAACACTGACACCAACAGCATAACGAGCCCAACTAACAACAGCAATCTCATCATGTAAAGAAAAAAACATCCATACAGAAATATTTTAAATACTGACACCCAAACTAAATTCCATGGCTCCACTGTCTATCCAGACCAAGTGCAAAAGGAACCAGAAAATGCAATTAACTAGGGCAAAGACCTCGTCACAGAACTAGAATCCATGCATTTTAAGGGCAGGATTTAGATTAATAAGAAAAACTACAAGTTGTACAATTTGTTCCTTTAGCTGTAAGATAGGATAACAAAACATTAACTATCTACAAAACGTTCAAAAGCATAGCATATACATGTATTCCAACAAAACATAGGATCCCAAAGATGTGTACATGATATGGTAAAGAACAGTGGAGGAAACACAGATTATACTCGGAAATAATCAGTCCAAGCATCCAATGATGTTGTACAGGAAACTAAATGTTGGAATAATAGCTGTGAAATCAATGATTACTGCAAAGTTGATGTATTTGTACTATTAAACACTTGAATTATGAACAAAGGCATGTGATCAATCACCTGGAATACCAATTAACCGTACAGGGAAACAGCATGATTGACAACTGAACACAAAGGACCACCAACTGATATTTGCACTGCAAGGAATCTGATCTTCATGATAAGTTAGCTGTCTTCTCATATCCATCTCCCACTCCAAATCATACTCAGTTGAACACAACACAAAACCATTAATTAACAAGCAAAAATGATGAAACAGATTCACAAGCATGTTATAATTTATACCCGGCTCTAGTATTCACGGACGGATGCAAGGTTTTATGTCAGGGCTGCGAACGGTTAGAGAGCTGTATTAGAAATTTAGGGAGTGCGGACTTATGAAATTTTAGGGCCTGTGAACTTATATCATCCATATAAGATATAAAGAGAAAAACATAAACTATATGGAAGTTTAAAATTTCCAGGATTGCGACTGCCCCTCCAACACCCTGCAGTCCATCCCTGCTTGTATCGGAGTTTCTTGATGATGATCAGAGAGATTAAACCAGCTACTTGGAATATGGATCAATGGAAAGGAACCATTTCAATGTTTTCCATAGCCATTCATTGCCAATGCAGCATCATCAAGATTCTCAGGCCAAAGCTATATATATATACACACACATATGTATGACGTTGCATGTGAATCTTGCTGATGCTGCATTTGCAAACAACGACTGCTCCTCCATTTGTTTTCACGAACAGTATTCTGGTAAAAAGCTTTTCTAGGGGATTCGAAACATCATCAATTCCTTATATAAAATCACTTTGCAGCAGGGAATACTAATTGAGATGTATAAACTAGTATAAATCTAAAGCTGCACGGGATAGATTTAGTCTAGAAGAGAATTAAACTTGCCCTATGCAGAAAACCCTAATTCAATCAAACAAAAATGATTAAACTTCAACCACAAAACACTTCCTTCTACTGCAAAATTACATAGCAATTACAATCGAAGAGTATGAAGTGCATATAAGTGATCTAACTACAAACCTGGAAATCTATACCAAGAATGAAGATTATACTAAAAAAAGATTAATAAAAACACCCAACACAACAGATCACTGCCATTGACTGTTTAGAAGAAGAAGCAGCAAAGCAAATGAACAGACTAAGTAGAGAATAAACTAAATAATGGCCAAAGTACTGATCTTGTTCCTTATAACGAAATTGAGTGTTCACAGGATGAGAACTATCGCTATATAGTTAGGGTGTGAAAAAGGAGAGAGAAAAAAATGTTGAGGTGTGAATATTTGATTAATTCATGAATAAGGATTGGATGTAATATTAAGGAATGTTTCACTCTTAAATAAAGAATTTATGTTCGAATTTTGAAGTCAATATAATTAAAAAAGTTGTTACACAATTAAAATATAAAACCGTAAAATAGACATGAATTATAGCAAAGAATATTATTCATGTTGATTATTTTTGTATAATTGTATTAAAAATATTCTATAACTTTTGATATATTAACCATTATTTTGTAAATTATTAATAATTGATGTGTACTATATAAATTTTGCTATATTCATATTAAATATTAATATTTGCGTTTATCTTTAATAAAGCAATCACTAAACATTTGTTATATAACACGTACGACTACCCCACTTGAATGACAACTTGTCACTCGCTACCAGTGGAGTTCAATAGTCATGGCTGATCTTATCTTTTTTTTAGTAGCGTAAAATTGATTACAAGATAATATATGTTTATAGATATTCTTAACCCTTTGACAATGTGCATACATTTTGTAGACAAAACGATTTGAACTCATGTCTTCTAAGATAAGCATTATCTGCTTTTTCACTAGGACATTTATTGAGTTCTGACCTCAACCCATTTTTAGATGAATTCAATCAAATTGAGCCTAAATTTATATATATATATATATAGGTGGCAATCGGGTCATTCGGTTCGGGTTCGGTTCGGTTCGTTTCGATTCGAGTCATTTCGGGTCTATCTAGAATCGGTTTAGATTCGGTTCGGGTCTAATTCGGGTCTGTGATGAGTCGGATTCGGTTCGGGTATTGGATCGGGTCAAAATCGGATCGGTTGTTTTCGGGTCGGGTCAAAATCGGATCGGTCGCTTTCGGGTCGGATCAATTTCGGGTCAATTTCGGGCCGGGTCAACATTTAAATTTTCGGGTCAATTCGATTTGAGTTGGGTTAAAGGTTTGAGGTTTAGTATTTATGGTTTAGTTTATAGTTATTGGTGTATGAGATTAATTCTGATTTAACTTGTTAATCTATGCATTTGAATTTGATTAAATATTTAAATCAAAGTTTCATGTATCCATATTAAATTTTTTGTATAGTTATATTAAATCAAAATTTATTATATGTAATAATAATAATAATAATAATAATAATAATAATAATAATAATAATAATAATAATAATAATAATAATAATAATAATAATAATAATAATAATAATAATAATAATAATAATGTCTGAAATTAATTTATTTATTAAACTTAGGATCTAATTAGGCTAACTAAAATCTAAAAGCATAAATCACAGACATAATTAAAATAATTCTAAAACTAAATGTGAAATTTCAATTAAATTAATCTAAATTGAAACTAAATTAAATTAAAAAAAAAGAAAGACAATTGGTAAAAGTTGAGAGGAAAAAGACAAAATTTTGGAGGGAAATAAACACCAATTTTTTAAGCTAGATTGAAAAAGAAAAGAAAAAGACAATTGAAAAAAATAGAGAGATAAAAGACAAAATTTTGGAGGGAAATAAGCCACCAATTTTTTAAGCTAGAGATTAATTATTTTTTAGGTCATGTTGCATTTAAAATGTTACATTTTAGTCAACTTTAAGTTTTAGTTTAATTTAATTTAGTCACTAGTAGTGATGCAATTAAAGGTTGCCCCTATGAATTGGTCTATTATGTTTCCATTCCTTTTAATGCAATCTTTTGACATTTTTTTCTTTGTAAATGTAAGATTAAATATTGGGAGAGAAAATAGTACATTGAAACTCTAAATTTAAAAATTAGTTTATTTAATTAATATTGAAACGTAAAATAATATAAAATGTTATTATACCATAACTTTAACAAGAGGAACAATCTCTTCCATGATATAGTATAAAAAATAATAAAATATATTTCTTTTTATTATTTATTATATTGTTAAAAATAGATATTCGGGTTAAAATCGGGTCAAAATCGGGTCGATATTCGGTTCAGCTTTCGGTTCAACTTTCGGTTCGGGTAGCATTCGGTTCGGGTCCATTCGGTTCGGGTCCATTTCGGTTCAACAAAAAATTTCGGTTCGGTTCGGTTTATTTCAGGTTTCGGGTCAACTTCGAATCATCATGTTCGGGTCAAAATCGAGTTTCGGTTCGGGTTTCGGATTTCAGGTCAAGTTTGCCAGGTCTATATATATAATATCACCAATTCAATCGGTTATTGTACCAATAAGACAAATTCAAGATAATATTATCATAGCTTACGAAGCCTTTCATGCAATTAAGAGAAGAAAAAGAGTGGGATGTGTAAATAATACATGTTCGAATGTAAATATGACTCATTATAATAATTATAACTAGTAATCATATTCTAGGTTTTTTTTCTCATTCCGCACGTTTCATATATTTTTATTGTTTCAATTAGCCGGCAACAACATCAATTTTGGTGTTGGTCGCCGACCGCTGATAATCTTTTTATTTATTTTTTTATATCTCGCTTTTGTTTTTGCATTTTCGTTGGTCCCCCCTAGTTTTTATATTAGAATCTTGTTGTTTTGGTTTTCTTCTCGCACATGTTGTTGCGTTTGTTTTCTCTACCTTTGTGGCTCGCTTTTCCTCTGCCTTGTGGCACACCTTTGTTTTATGGATCATTATTCGTCTACCTTTGTGGTAGATTCGAATTCATATAGATTTTTTCACGGCACTCGATTCTGATGTGTGGTTGTCGGTGGTCGTTCAATAGTTTCATCCTTTATTGTGGTTGTTTGTCGATGCATTCAGATCTATCCAGCGAAGTAGCTTGCAAGACCGTTGGTTTTGTCCACCACTCCATCACTTATCAAGTGACTAGGGGATTCATTTCATCTCTTGTGTGTTGACAACTCCGCTGGCATTTTACTGTTCAATTAAGCCTATACTTATCCATCTGTGCAACGGTGAGAGCATCCTTTACTGGCGTGATTGAGTTTCCCTCTTCCAGGAAGGAAAGTATTTTCATCTTTTTCTCTTTTCAGTTTTTTATTTCTTTGTTGTTTGTTAATTTTTTTATGTTTAAATCTCTTTGTTTGACTCTCTTTCCAAGTAATAAAAGTTATATGATATTATCTTTAAAAAAAGGTAAAAAATACTATCACTTTGAAACTTGACATTGAAAAGACATATAATAAGGTGAATTGAGATATCCTTACCATTCTAATGCGGAAAATAAGTTTTGATGAATGGTGAATTTCTAGGGTTATGAAATGTATTTCTATTCCTTGATTTTCTCTGGTCATCAATTAATGGGAAAGAAGAAAATAATTCAAATCAGATAGAGGATTACGCCAAGGTGATCCTATATTCCTATATTTTTTTATTCGTTTCAAATATTTTACCGTGAAAGATTGAAAGAGAGCACTAAAATAAGATAGTATCATACTTTCGATTTGGGGAAAAACGACCAATTATGAGTCATCATCTGTTTGTGGATGATAATATCTTGTTCACGAAACTGATAAGGACAACCGTGAGTGCATTGAAGATATCATTGCATATTTTCATACTGCCATAAATTAAACTATTAATATAGAAAAGTCATCTATTATTATCCCCTAATATGAGTTTAAGCCTAGACAACACATTCTCAATGTTCTTGGAGTTAATTAATGAAAGAGGGGAGCAAATACTTGGGGTTTCCTTCGATCCGAGGGAAGAGAAAAAAACACACACTATTTTTTGGTCGATAGGATTAGAGGTAAGTTTCAAGGATTGAAAAATAAATTGTTATCTCAGGCATAAAATGAATTCCTCATCAAAGCGATAGTCACATCAATTTTATCTTATGTCATGAAATGTTTTATGCCACGACAATATCACATGATGTCGGCGCTAGTGCGCTATGACTAGTATCATACCACGATACAAGAAAATTGACACAAATGTGCTACGAATAAAAGAAAGACCCAAGGACTTACCAAGCATCTACATGAGGACATGGTCTAGTATCATAAATCAAGTATGTGATTACTTACCACAATTCAACAAGAATCGTGAAGACTTATCAAGTCTCCAATTATACCTAAACTCAAGTAGGAGCAAACTGGACGTAGATAGACATTGACAATTTATTACCAGCTACATTTGTTGTCCATGTCAAGATTTCTACTAAGTAGAAGAAAATCTTATCGACTTGTGCTTTTCTAGTCTCGTATCATATCCAGCAGTCATTCGGTATAATGTCAAGCTTAACAAGTCATGGCATATTTCCGGAAGTCAATACCTAGGGGTACTTTGGTAATTATAAGAAAGGATACATCATAATTCTGACATTTTCAAACGAATTTCGGGAATGAGAGACTTATAAAAATGGCTCGGTAATTAAAAGCTTCACAAGGATATTTTTTTTTTTTTTAAAAAAAAAACCTATTTTACTTCAATTTAAAGGTGAAGAAAAAAATTTAAGTAAAAGCAACACTCCTGAAGAGTCTTGAACCCAGGACCTAAAAAGAAGAGAATAGAGCAAGTGAGTGTGCTATGAACACACGCGGTCTTTGTATGCTCCACAAGGATATTTTGAAGTTGATAATCAAGGTTATTCAGGCCACTTTGACAAACCAGGGCATTTTAATCATTTTAACATGCAAGGGTATTTTGATATTTTTAAATTTTAGGGGTAATTTGATAATTTAGCCTAAGAGTAGTAGAACGAGACCTTTCGGTTTCTAATGCTATCAACAACATCAAAGTCTTACAATAAGTCAAGAAAAGTCATTGGGTTGGTCCAAATAACCTATCAATTTAAATAGGATAATTTACATAAATATTGTTGTGAGATTATTTTTTTTCTCAAAATATTGTATGTTCATTTTTATTTTCCAAAATATTGTAGGTTCTACAGTACAATTAAAGACCACTCCAGCTGAATCCGACTTTAAACAGTGATTTTATTAAATGGAATAAAAAATTAAAGACTCTCCCATGTGTATCCGACTTCAAACAGTGATCTTCCTAAAGGCAGCCTCATTTGTATCCGACTTTGAATAGTGTTCCATGTACCATGAATGCATTCCCGTGTTTGTGTCTTTCACTATTTAAAGTCGGACTCACCTGGGTGAGTCTTTAAATTTTTTACTGTTCAAAGTCGGACTCACCTGGGTGAGTCTTTAATTTTTTACTCGAAAATTGCAAATCACTATTCAAAGTCGGACTCAGATGAATCCTTCTTTGTTTTTACTGTAGAAAGTGCATTATATTAGAAAATAAAAACCAATGTGCAACATATTGGAGAAAAAAAAAATTCTTCTACAATATTTAGCTAAAAATTCCATTTAAATAACCTATCAAATTATAAATTAATATGAAACTTAACCCAGGATCTATCATGTTAAATTATGAAGAACAATAACTTGAATAAATCGAATGCGGAAGCGTACCTGACTGAATTAATCGATAAACTAAAAACCTTGAATTTTGATGTTGAAATCCCAAATCTTTGGTATTGATCTTTCAAGAAGATATGTTATCTATTGAAGTAAAACTCTCTAAAGAAAAACAAGTTAACCTATTTCTTGGGACCACTACCTCTTTATATAGTTGATTATTAAATCAACTATTAAATATTTATAACTATGCCCCTCATTGAATTATAAATATATCTTATGGTATCTACACTTTTATTTCCATGACACTTTAATACCTATGACACGCCTAGTCACTTGACTTTGTGTCATACTTTATAATAGCAACATATATTTTACATATATGCCTACAATTGCGAATTTTAATCCAACATGTCCAAATAACCTATCAATTTAAATAACTATAGTTCGTAAACTTGTGAACTATAAACCGTTCAAATAACTCAATTCGAATCGATTTTTAATTAACCATGCTCAACCCTAAAAAGAAGCGGTATATAGTAAAGAGAGGCAGTGATGAGATGAAATGAAGTGAGGTGTGGAAGAGCAGGCAGCAGGTAGGGCCAGAGTGTACAATCTGAAATGGTGAGTGAAGTTTTAACATTTTCAAAAATGGGAAAAGGTGGGGTCTCTTTGCTTTTAAATTATTGGTGATCAAAGAGATCTGGCAATCTCCCTTGTACTATATCTACTCATCCTTTCCCCCACATTACGTGGCAATGGCCATGCCAATGCCAATGGGTGAAAAAAAAAGCTCAGTTCATTCAATTCTTTTCCCACTTTTTCCCCCTTATTTTGTACTCTCATCCTATACATATAGCGAAAGGAGCAAATTGCTTTTCAGAATCAATTTAACAGAGTATCATCCCAATGTGGGCTTACTCTTTTTCCATCATATAATGTTGTGTCTCTTACATCTTTTATTGCATGTTGTTTTCATTATCATTACCATTTACAGTTTTTAATATAATGATTTGTATTCGAACTATTGATTGATTATTAAGAGGTAGACTCATTCGACGGGTAGCTTAGGGTTTTTCTCGTTTTTTAGTGCCGCCGCTCTTCCTCTCTTTGGTTCGAATATAGGCCGCCGGCGACAATAGTTTTTGGGCTATTTGTCGACCGCCAGTCACCCTCTTTATTTATTTGTTTCGTTCTTTTTGAGTTTTAGTATTTTTAATTTAATAAATCTGTCTTTATGACACGTTTTTCTCTACCGTTTGGTACGTTTTTCTGCTTTTTAGCATGTTTTTCTGTCTCTTGGCACGTTTTTCTATTATTTGTTTTCTATCAGGGTTGATTTGACGACGCCACGACTGATCAAGATGACGATTATTTGTAATCATGTTGATCTTCCCTGCTTTGAACCTTCGGTTTGAATTTGAATATGTGGTTTGCGCTTGTGATGAGTTTCTCAGGTGCTCGGCTCTGATTTGCGTTTTCTCGGTGGTCTATCAATAGCTTCATCCCCTTTTGTGGTTTGTTTTGCCGGTGCAGTCAGGTTTTGTATCTATTTTCGATCGAGTATTTGGATGGGTTTATAACCTTTTTTATGTATGGTTCATATCTGATCTAAAGTGGCTAGTTTTAGGAGGAAGTCCAAATTATGTATTTAGATAGTTTGTAAACCCTTATTGTAATTTTGGGTATTTTCTCATTAATAAAACTAGTAGCTTATTTAAAAAAAAAAGATTATTAAGAGTAAATATTATAAAGTTTTATTATGAGATAACACGCTTAATCCAATTTGTTTCATTTATAATTTTAAAATTCAAATCTTAAACGTGGCTTAAAAGACTTCAACACTTCCATCTATTAAATTAAGGATAATTATTTGATACATTGGCGGTAGAAACTTTTAGTTTTCACAAGCGTCTTAGTTTTAGGGTTTAGAGTTTTAGTTTAAGATATATAGTTTAGGATCAATAGTTTAAAATTTAGAGACCGTGCATAAAATTTAGTGTTCATGGTTAGAATTTAGAGGTTATAGGTTAAAACTTAAATTTTCAACATATTACTCTAAACCCTAACCTTTAAACCCTAACCCTTAAATTCTAACAATTACCCATAAATTTTAAACCACTATACCTAAACTCTTAAACATCACACCCTAAACTAAGTCCCTAAAACTATGACGCTTGTATTATATTAATCCATGTTTTACAATATTTGGAACTTAAGTCAAAAAAGATTTTGTCTAAGAGAATATTCGATTAATCCAATGTCTTTATCAATCGATTAGTTTAGTAAAATCAAAAGTTAAACAGACCACTTGCCTAACAATTGATAGATTTTGATTTCCTTCTTCAATCATAGACATAATTTGTCACTTAAAGAATGGATTCAACTGTTACTACTGATTGATTGAATGTTTTTACATTTTTTTTTATTTTCCCCTTTCCATGATTATTTTGATTGCTTATTTCATGCTGAGATGCTTCGTTTGAGAGTGTGACGAAAGCGATTCATAATTCCCCTATGAACCTAGGGCATCTTTTAGTTGGTGAATCTCCAAACTAGCACTAGCACCCCCTACGTCCTAAATTCTCTAAAATATCATCCAAAAATCTATATTTTCTGGACTAGCACTATTACTGTAAACTCGCTGCACAAGTACGACATATTTGGTAAAAATATTATTTTTTATTGAAACTTGACGTGCTTTATTTTTTTTCAAATATCCATTTAAAAACTTAATCAAGTGGTTAATCTAATTTTAAATCGAACTTGTCGTGCATGCACAACGAATTTTATATGGGTAAACATTGTTTTAGGGTAAAACATAACGACGTTTTAGGTAAAACATGGAACACGACGTGTATTCACGACGAGTATGGTAAAAAATAATTAATTTTGTTTTAAATTTTTTTGTAAAGTCTGTGTTATAAATTATGTAAGTAACATTTAAAATTTGTTTTAAAAATGATATAAATTTTTGAAAAGTCTTTATTAAAAAAATAAATTTGTAAAACTTGTAGAGTATCTAATATTGTAACTAAAATTTAGTAATTGTATTTTAATGGACAAATAATTTAAGAAGTGTGTTGTATAATGTTTTAAACAAAATGTAGAAGTTAAATTTAATCAATCCCTCCTTCCCACGAAAATGTAAATAATTTATTTAAAAATTCTAAATATTTAATTTGAATAATTAATTTTAATATTATAACCCATTATGACATCCCACAGTGTTGAAAAGTTAGAGTGAAGTTTCATACTAAGATTTCTGTTAAAGAAACACACATACTTATTATACAAATAAAACAACAGATTTCAAAAGCAAATGACCCTATTGGCGGTGATTAGAGGATTGTATCAGAGATGGACAATTTGGCATTCTGTGACCCGATAGTCTACAATTTCTGCAGAGTCTACGTTGACCGGTAGGCTCTCATTGACACATGTCATCCATAGCATTATGAATCCTTGTGAATTTTGGACGTCATACTTTTTTCCTTCGTAGACTTTGTTCAGGTAAAATTGTGGGTCATGTCTGCTTAGCATTCTATTCTGTTTCGCTGTCGATTGTTGGAAATTTCATTTTGTATACCTTAGATATTGAATGAAGCTAGTATACAGGATCCACAAATTGCTTGCAACCGTGCCTGATAGCGGAACATGCAACGATGACATACTCATATGGAGTCTTGAGTGCTTGAAAGTACCCACAATCACATAACTTGTGTTCAAGATCCACCATGTATGACGTTTGATCAAAACCATGCATATGTCGTGGTATATTCGAGACACAGAAAAAGTTATCAGTACGCAACATTGGCAGCACATGCAACTCGTTGGATTTAACAAAATTGTCTTGAATTTCTCTTTATATCTTCGGGTGGAATATGCGGCCATGTTGTTGCATAACAAAAGCTTCTTTCCCCATGGTTGCGAACAACTTGGCCAAACGAAAGTACGTAACTTTCACGATGACTGTCACTAGCAAATTTCGTATCCCCTTCAAGGAAGGATTGATGGCCTCCGTCAAGTTGGTTGTCATGTTTCCATATCTAAAACCGCCATCATATGCATTGATCCATTTTTCCATGAGAATTTTTGCAACGTAGTTGTAGCCCTCAAGATTCCTGCCCCACAATTCTTCTAGCATTTGTTCAAATTTGTGTTATACTAGTTCGTACCCTAAGACAAGACAGAGTGTACAAATGAGTTATAAGAAAAAAATATTTATGACAAAGGTAGTGATAAATACAATAATTTTAATATGTACTTATGCGTATAAAAAGCATGCTTTTATCGTCCTTTTTATGCGTGAAATAGTAGTTTGCTGCAATATAGCATATGCAGAAACGATGTTCAATGTTTGGAGATTGGATCGCTGCAATATGGCGTATGCAGAAACGATCATTTCGTATAATGTAATGGCATAACTTCTTGAGGAAAAACCTGCATGATCCAGTATCTTCTCTCAACACAATTGCAAACGCAATGAGTATTGTTTTGCGATTGTCGTCTTGATTAATGGCTAGCAGTAAAACTTACTTGTATCTTCCATACAAGTATGTGCCATCAGTATGCACGTCATGCTTGCAGTTCTTGTACGCATTAATACACTAGAGAAATGTCTAGAACAATCGGTGGAATTGGAGAACATTAAGAACCATATGATCGCTCTTGTAGTATGGTTCAGTTTCCAAATATACGATCGTTTCGCAGTTGTATTTCTTCATGCTTTTTATCTAACATAGGAGCTCGTTGTAAGAAGTGTCCAATTTCCCGTGCAAATTCATTATTGCCGTGTTTTTTTTCCCTCCAAGTCTTTTTGTATGAGAGAGTGTATTTGTATACTAATGTAACATGCACCATCAACGCAGAAACAATAACTTTGGGGCTTGCTTGAAAAATCTGTTAGACACTTTCGATGATGAGTTTTGAATCCAGGTTTGGATGAACTTGTCTGTAACCGACAACGTAACAAGTATGCGGGCCATTGTAGAATGTAATCTCCTAGACGTTGTCTTTCTTTTTTTTCTTTTGGACCCACAACTTCCAGTTGCATCCTTGTTCCTCTTCCCGAGTACATTCATCTATGCATTTCTATGATGTCGATCTCATCACCTTAGAATGCATACCATTATGTATGTTGTAGTTTTTAACAGCTACTTTCGTTTCATCACTTGTTCTGAACTACATCTCGCGCCATAAGTCTCTTTTTTATGCCAAAGTAAGAACTGCCAAAACCCAAGTCAGGCATTTCATGGAAATCTGGCTCATCCATTGCAGCCATGTCGATGTCGTCCATGTGTGATGGAGGCTCATAAGCTGTGCAGAAACTACTGCTTGTAATATGTCCTAATTGATTTTTAGTGAAGTTTGCGGGGACTTCATTATCATCATCATTAGAGTTTCCATCTTATGCCTATAAATATAGAGTGTGGAAAAAATATTGTACACAAACCTACATTGAGAATATAATACAAGTCTCTCTCTTTGTCTGTCATATTTGTTCTTGTTCATCTCTCTTGTTCTTCTTTACTTTATTCACAATACGTAATCAACACGATCTCACTCAATAATTGTAGTTCTCGTAGGCAATTCCCTAAAAAGATTTCAACAAAATATTGGTGACGTCATCTACCGTATATTCAACTTAACTTAGAAAGTCTGGTATATTTTCTTGTTTATATATCGATATAGTGGTTGGTTAGTCACTCTAATATTAATGTTAGTGTATTTTGATATAATATTTGATTATATTATTTTGTTCTAATATTTAATGATGTTTTGTTGCACCGAGTTTATATATATAACACCAGGAAAAAATATCGAGCCTTCAACGAAACCCACGAGATTAACTTAGTTTGAAAATTATGGTGATAGAATGACTAACATCTACTTTAAGAAAAGTGAAGAAAGCGATGGATTGACTAATCCACTTGATAGTGATGTTTTTCGAGTTCCCCGAACTATATGAACCTTAGAAAAAAATTCCATTTATTTTTTCTTTATATATATATATATATATATATACAAACATATATTCGAGTTTAACTATTATTATTATTTGTTTGAATTTGACCTTTTGATTTTTAAGGTTCATAAAACATTATGATGAAAAGCTGTGATTGTTTCGTGGTTCACCGAGGATGAATAAGGCTCTAGTGCGATTCTTTATTGGATTGAAAATCTTGATCAAAAGAAAACGACTAGAGGCAAATTCATTATCTATTTTATTTGGCGTCTTGATTTTTAAGTCTGGTAAGTATTATATATATTGGTTGATAAATTATTGTTTAATAGTATGATTGCTATAAAGTCTATATTTGCTTGAAAGCAATAATTATTTTGTGTCGAAAAACTCGACTATAGACTTCTCCCAATTTCAAGTTACGAAAATTCATTTTGATCCAAGAATTTTTATGGGAGGCATTCCCTAAAGTGAATGCAAACATGATTTTTATTCCATGCGAATGTTGGATTTGCTTCATTCCCTGGAGTGAATGCAAGCATGATGTTTATTCCATGCGATTACTGAATTTGTTTCATTCCCTGAAGTGAATGCAAACATGATAATTCACTATATGGTTAGTGAATAAAACTCAGTTATGTGAATATTTCAAATTAAATTGAAATTTTTTGGTCAGAGTATCACTGATGATGACATGTTAGAAAAACATACTCCATTTTTCACACAATTAATGTTGTCATGTAGACACAATATCGTGAAAAGGTTTTAAAGACCTACTGGCTCCACTCCATTCCCTGAAGTGAATGTGACATTTTATAGCAGAAAGAATAAATGTCACATTAGCAATTGTGGTCGCAATTGAAGCCATGAACATAAACATTGGCAAGATGATCATTTTAAGAATGTTGATAACCACTAGAAGTGGGTTTATAAAGATGACAAAAATGTATTAAGAAAGTGGTTTTTTATGCAACGGTACAAACCATTGATCTCGTACTTGTCATACGCCAAAGCATTATGGACATTTATTCACAATCATGAATAATAAAGAAAAGAAAATATAAACTAATTTTGTTTACGAAAATGGAAAAAATGATTATGGCATTATTGGTCTAACTCAATTAGATATTGTTGATTTACTCATAACTCTTAAAGGGAATAATTCACCATTTATCTTATTTCCTTATAATCTCTAAAGGAAATTATTGATAATTTAATTTATTTTGCTTTATGTTAATTTATTTTACATATTATTTATTTATGTTTTTATATTATATATTTAAATATATTAAAGCATTTATTTATTATGCTTTATGTTAATTTGTTTTTACATATTCTCCTTTGAAGAATATGTTTACTTTCGAAATAAAATATATAATGAATCGTGACAATTTATGCTTAGCAGACTGTGCAAGTATTCATACTATACTTAAGCATAAGAAATATTTTTCTCATTTAAATGCAAGGGGAAAATATAAGTACTATATCTCAAAATACTGAAATATCAATGCTCTAAAAGATTAATAAATTCTCGTGACATTATCTTTGATAGATAATTAATTTGATGTGCTATATTTAATATTTTCATTTCATGAAGTGATTGGTACAAAGCACATATTTTTCATTTCCCAAAGTGAATGAATCAAAGCACGTATTGAAAGACGCATAATTATGCATACTTTACCATTTAACAATGCAAGGGAATAATGCGAGTACTATATCCGAATGGAACTCAATTCCATATTCAGATTGTGTTATATTCGCAGAAAGTACTAATATCATAGAAGGCCTCAGAAGAGAAAATATGTTATTGTCAAATGGAACTCAATTCCATATTCAGATTGTGTTATATTCGCAAAAATGAATATCATATTGAGACTATTAGTCAAGAGAATGCTGACTATCTCCATATTACGAGTATAACCAAGGCAATAAAAAAATCTTGACAAAATTACATGCACTGTCATCCAGATTGTACTACACAAGAATTACTACAAATTGAAGCTCATGTTATTGTAAACCAAAAGTTCATTGATAATTTTATTTGGCATGACCGGTTAGACCATTCCAGTTCATTTATGATGCGAAAAACTGTTGATACTTCATGTGGTTATTCATTGAAGAACCGATAGATTATTCAAAGTAATGGTTTGGGTAAAGTTCACAAATGGTCACTAAACTTTGATCAATTATTTAGTTTGGTAACTAAACTTCCAATTGCTTCAATGTTACCATTAAACTTTTATTTTGTTTCAAATTGGCCACTGACCCGTTAACAACTGTTAAAAGGGTGATGTGGCTGTTAAAATATTTTTTTATAATAACACATTTAATCATTTACGCTTACACATTCAAACAATTTAATTCTAATTCGATTTGATCTTATTTTTAATATGAAAAACGGGTGTAAGGAGGTTTTGCACTCACAGATACTGGAACACTTCATTCCAATAAATGAGCCTCGAAATTTCTCCACTCAGTCTACTTTGTGACAGGTCCCTAGAATCAATATCATTAGTCAAGGCAATACTGGAAACTTCTTCCACTTGTCGGTGAATTATACAAGGATGTTAAGAGACTATATGTAATAACTTACAGAACATTCAAGTTCGGACTATGTGACAGAGTTGAGGGGATTGGGCCAACTAAATGATTGTTTTTTAAAATCCTAAACATTTATTAGAAGAAAAAAAGAAATTCAAATCAGCACATGTAATGAACCTAGAATTCAATTATAACATTAATGTAGGAAATGCTTCGAAAGTAACTTACAGAAGTTCTAGTTATAATTGAGGGATCAAAATAAAATATTAAATTATCTCTAATTAAAATAAGGTCAAATTGAAATAATGAGAGTTAAATTTACTATTTCTTTCGAATTAGGATTAAATTGTTTGAATGTGTAAACGTGGAAGACTAAATGTGTTATTATACAAAATATTTTAACAGCCACATCACCATTTTAACTGTTGTTAACGGGTCAGTGGCCAAATTGAAACAAAACTAAAAGTTTAATGGTAACATTGAAGCAATTGGAAGTTTGGTTACCAAATTGAATAATTGATCAAAGTTTAGTGACCATTTGTAAACTTTACCCTAATATTTTTCATGTGATGCTTGCTCTCAAGGTAAATTGATTATTCAACCATCACCAGCTAAGATAGATTATGAATCTATTAAATTTTTAGAACAAATACATGGTGATATATGTGGGCCCATACACCATTCTTATAGATCATCTAGACATTTTACAGTTTTAATGGATGCATCGACTAGATGGTCATATGTATTCTTGTTATCAACCCGCAACTTGACATTTGCGAGGTTACTTGCTTAATTGATAAAATTACGAGCACATTTTCTAAATTACCATAAAAAGACAATTTTTCTTGATAATGTTGGTGACATGTCATTTTATATGCAGCATCACTAGTTCGCATCAAGCCAACAAATTATCATAAGTTCTCCCCATTACATATGATTTTTTTGGTCAATAACCAAATATTTTTCATCCTAATTTTTTTTGGGTCTGTGGTATATGTTCTAATTGCTCCACCACAACGCACAAAGATGAGTCTTCAAAGGAGGTTGGGAATATTTGTCATATTTGAATCCCCATCGATAATTAAATATATGAGCTTTTTATGGGCAATTCATTTACAGTTTGATTTGCTGACTGCCATTTTAATGAGTTAGATTTCTCAACATTAGGGGAGAAAATAATGGGTAAAAAAAATAAGTTAGAATGAATTATCATTATGATCCACGTACTCAACAACGTGAACTATAAGTTTAAAGGATAATTCATTTATAAAACTTTGCAAATCAATTGTCAGATGATTTTGCTGACCCTAAAAGAGCGACTAAGTCACATATATCAGCTATGAATGTTCCGATTAAATTTGATGTCCTGGAAGGAAAAGCTCTAGTTGCTAATGAGTCTAACTTACGTTTGTAGTGTGGTAGACAAGTTAGTTCCAAACATAAAAATCTTCGAAAAATAAAAGGAGCTATATTTTATGATGGTTTGATTGAGGAATCAACATATTATGAAAATTTCTAGAAGAGATTAAAAGGTCTCCAACAGAGACATTGACATGACTCAGATACTTGATAATAAAAAAATCTCAATAGATTATGCCATGTCTTGTAATAAGTGGAACCGAAATCAAATCGATGTCGATAATACATTTGCATGCAATATAGCACTAAAGATTTTGATATGGATCATGAACTATTGTCAATTGGACAATGTAAACAAAGAAATGATTGGCCAAAATAGAAATAAGCAATTGAGGCGAAACTAAATTCTCTTTCAAGAGAGAAGTATTTGTGAGATATAAATGAGTCTTTGTGAGAATGAGAAATCAAAAAGGAAAAATTACGAGATATAAGCTCGTTTGGTTGCACAAAGATTCTCACAAAGACATAAAATCGATTATGAGGAAACATATTCCTCGGTGGTGGATGCAACTACTTCTAAATTATTAGTCTGACAATAAATGAAATGACTTAATTTCCGCCTAATGGATGTTGTTACATCCTATTTGAATGAGCCTCTTGATATTAACACTTACACGAAACTTCCGGAAGGATTTATATTGCAGAAACAGTTAATTCAAGTTCTTAAGAACGTTATTCAATGAAATTGAATATATCTATTTATGTATTACACAATTAGGGTGCATGTTATATAATCACCTCAGTGAATATTGTAACATTCATAAAATCGACTCAGTAGAATTTCAATTTTCGATGGACAAGATTTATTTATTTTGATAATTAATTTAGTAATTGAAATTATTTAGATTCGATCAATTTCAATCGCTTAAGTTTAATTTGGAATTTTAATGAATAAAGAATAAATTGAATGAAATGGAAAAGAAGATGCTTGGAATGTAAGTAAAGTTTAAGGGCCAAAAGATTGCATGTCAATTTATAAAAGATTAAGGATTTAATTTAACCATTTTTAAATGTTGCTAGTCATCTATCCAAGTGTCTTGCTCTCATCAATTAAGCTAATTTCTTTATTAAGAAAAAAAGAAATTATGTGGTAAATGGGGGTAAACCCACGGTAATTGCAAGAATGAAAAAAGAGAAAGTTTTGTATCTATTTTTTTGGTTGTCTTCTTCAACCGTCACTACAGCAAAACATGCTTTTCGCGGCGTTTTTATAACCCTATAGCGGTGTTTTTTAGCGCCGCTAAAAACACTCCCGACGTTAAGAAATATGCCGCCAAAAACGCCGCAAGAAGTAGCGTCGCAATAGGTAGCGGCGTTTATATCGCATAAACGCCGCTAAAGGTTTTGATCTATAGCGGCGTTTGTATATAAAAATGCCGCAAAAGTCAATGTTCTTTAGTGGCGTTTGTATATACAAACGCCGGTAATGCTATTCTATAGCGGCGTTTAAATATACAAACGCCGCAAAAGGTGAATGGTCTATAGCGACGTTTGAGAAATAAAACGCCGGGACTGATGCTTCAGTAGCGGCGTTTGTGTTCACAAACGCCGGCATTGGCTGCTCTATGGAGGCATTTTATTTAGAAACGCCACAATACGTTATGGATTTTTAGCGGCGTTTATTCCTTGAAAACGCCGCTAAACTCACTGCTTCTATAAAAATAAATTTTAAAAATGTAAATACCCAAATAACCTGTAAAATAATCCATAATAACATCAAATTCAAAGTGTTCAGCATCAAATCCATAAAACTCCAACAATTAAGTAAACACAACAATAACAAATTCAAAGTCTACAGCATTAAAGTGAAATATAGTTCAAACGATGTTCATAAAATGTAGTCCAACATTTTCATTTAAATTCACACATCGCCATCATTTCTTTGGTTGGTTCTGCAACATCGCCATCATTTCTTCAAATCTTTCTTGAAGCTTTTGGTGTGCTGCTTCTCTCTCAGCTTCTCTTGCTTCTCTCTCGGCTTCCTTTCTTGCTATCTCAGCATCTCTTTCAGCTTCTTTTCTTTCTCTTTCAGCTTCTCTCGCTGCTACCTCAGCTTGAAATTGAGATAACTGTTGTTTTAACCGATAAACTTCTGCTTAAGAAGATTGGCTCTGTGATGGCATGTACTGAGACGAGTTAGCCCCAAAATATTTTGTCGGGGTAACGAATGATCCTTGACAGCGAACCCGACCATATCTTTCAGGACCCAAGACGTCAACAATAACTTGATGTAACCAATCATGGAAATTTTCTATGAACAACTTATGAATTTCTCTTTGATGTAATCTTCGGGAGCGTACTTGAGATTGTAGCTCTTCTTTAAATTCACTACAAAGTAAGCTAAGTGGTTAAAAAATGGGGGTAATATAAAAGATGAAGTGAATACATTAGAATTTATATAAACTTACGTCCGTAAGAGCTCTGTTGAGTCATGATGGAAGAGAACATATCGATGTGCTTGTACCCAAGACTTGTCATCTAACTGTGCAATTTCAACTTTGTCGAGTGGTTCACCAAAACTTTGAAACAAATAACTCTCAGCTAAGTTACTATTGATGCACACTTCATTTCTATGTGGTCTATTGAATCTCGTTTCAACATCTTCCAAATATCTAGAGCAAAAAGTCAAACAATTCTCTGCTAAATACCCTTCAACAATTGATCCTTCTGGATAACGCTTATTACGACAGTAAGACTTCAACTTGCTCAAGAACCTAGACCGTAATAAACAAAACATTATATAAGTAGTTGTAATTAAATGAATTTTTAAATGGTATGATTATATGTTAAACAATTTGTACCTCTCAATAGGATACATCCACCGATAGAAAACAGGTCCACCAACTTTAGCTTCGTGAGGGAGATGAATCAACAAATGCACCATAATTGTAAAAAATGAAGGTGGAAATATCTTCTCCATGTTGCATAAAGTTAACGTGACTCGATCTTGTAATTTGTCAAGTTCTTCAACCATCAAAACTTTCCCACAAATAGCTTTTATTACATTAGAAAGTTCAATAATACAAGATGTCACCTCTGTTGACATACAACCGCGTAATGCAACTGGCATTAAATCTTGCATCAATACGTGATAATCATGTGACTTTAGAGAATAAAGTCTTCGATCTTTAACACTGACACATCGAGATATATTTGATGCATACCCATCTAGGACCTTTATATCTTTCAACACCGTGAAAAATACTTCTTTTTCTTTCTTCGACATCGTAAAGATAGAAGGCGGTAAAGAAAATTTTCCATTACGAAGTTCTTGAGGATGAAGATCATGCCGAATTCCCATGTCAACTAAGTCAAGTCGACTCTTTAGATTGTCTTTAGATTTTCCATCGACATTGAGAATGGTCCCAATAATGTTCTCACAGACATTCTTCTCAATGTGCATTACATCAAGATTATGTCTCAAAATGTTATGCTTCCAGTAAGGCAATTTAAAGAAAATACTTCTCTTTTTCCACAACTCCGCCTCATTTGGATCATCCTCTTCATCAGAGTCATCATCACTAAGCTGCTGAAGCTCACGGTCATACACCTCTTTTGTCTTCTTCTTTGATCGTGGGTTTGGTGGTTGAGTCATTTTTCCATAAGTGAACTTGATGTGTTTCAACATCGACAAGATATCAAACCTGATTGTTTGCTCAGGAGCTTTTCTGAACTCTTCAGTACCATCAAACAAATTTTTTTCATATCTAAATCTATGATTTTCATCTAACCACCGACGGTGTCCCATGTAAGAGAACTTCTTTCCATTATACAACCACTTCGAGCATGTCTGTGCAGCGCAACAAGGACAAGCATAACGGCCTTTGGTACTCCACCCAGATAAATTTGCGGGTGGACGTGTCGAAGACACGTGTTACCCGAACCCGAACCCGAGCCCGGTCGGTCGGTTGGCGGCGGCGGCACGCGAGGATGTTCCTTGTTCTTTCCCACTCAACAAGGGAGGGGGGAACTTGTGTATAAATACCCTTTACACGCCTTTTTCCTAACCCATGTGGGATATAGGCTTATGCCTTTGGTTCTCACTTTAAGTATTACCAATATTATATAGTGATTTTGTCACTCCAACATTATGATACTTTTATTTTTTTGAAAAATTCACGATGGCAATACTTACAACGGTCGTGATTACATTCATTATGTGACCGAAAATACAAATCTCTATATTGAACCTTTAGTCTTATTAACTGTTTATACGTGGTTACATCCGTTATGCGACCGAAAATACAAATCCTTATATTGAACCTTTAATCTCATTAATTGTTTATCGGTTTTCTAATTGAGGTTTAAGAAATCTATGGCGGCGTTTTTTGCAGTAAATGCCACTAGCGCTACACCTATGTCGGCATTTTAATTAACAAACGCCACAAAACGCCAACATCGGCGGCGTTTTACCGAAAAACGCCACTAACATGAAACCTATACCGGCGTTCACGGTGGAAAACGCCACTAATTTAAAACAACTGGCGGCGTTTATTGACAAAAACGCCACTATATGTCACCCTATGGCGGCGTTTGTGGTAAAAACTCCGCCAATGTTGTTATTTTGTGGCGTTTGTCTCAAAAACGCCGCGAATAGCGCCGCCATAGAACAAGTATGGTGTAGTGCGTGCATGATTAAGAAGAAATTCTACCAAGCTTTTAAAAAAAGAATTTCAAGTCTTTATTTAAGTAGATTTGGCTATCGAATAAATTATTTTAGAGTGAAGATTCAGATAGTGAGTATCATGGGTTCAAATTTAGTATAATGTTCTTGGCAATAAGCTAAATTAATCACGCACTACAAGAAATTTGAAATATTGTAGCAAAATTATTTATCACTAAAAGTATTAAATTTGTCACGATATATTTATTTTCACTAATTGTATTTATTACCATATTTGTTAGAACAATTCCGTCATGTGAATTATATTGTGATAAAATTGTGTTTGTTACCATTTTATGCTATTTATCACAAATAAATTAAATATTTTATCATGAGAAGTACATTTTGTCACAATTAACTTGTATTTTAAAATCAAATATAAAAAGTTTTTGTGACAAAAATACATATTGCAAAAAATAATAATTTTTCACTACTTCTATTTCGTCAGAAAATGTAACTTACAGAGAGAAATATTTGTTAAGGAAAAAAATTATTGGACTATTGAGTCAAAATCTCACTTTAGTTGGATGACTAAGAAACTCATTGCAATTAGAAGTGATGCTGAGATGATTTTTACTTCTATGGCAGATTGGTCTCATGTTAATTCTAAGTGGATTTGGGAAAAATTTCGAGTTAGACATGAGAAAGTGGATTGGGATAGATTTCTTTGGTTTCCTAAGCATACTCCTAAACATTCTATTCTGGGTTGGATGGTGATTCGCAATTGTAACCCCCTCGTCTCGGTCTGGTCGGATGACCGGTCCAAGTGGGCCACACGGGGAAAACCGAAGCAAAACCCGTTAAGGTTTCCCCTCGGTTAACGACCCAGAAAATTTCTTTTAACTTTAGTCTTATCTAGATGCATATTTAATTCCTATGTGGAACACAACAGCGGAAGATACAAGCAACGAAACATTCACCGACCATCAAAAGGGGAAACAATCCATTTTACTTTATTACAACAGGCCGTTTCGAAACACCTATAGAGTGTTTCGAAACGCCTTGACCTAGTCAACGGGCCTGGGTCAACCACAAGGTGACCGTTCCGAAACAGGGGAGACCCGTATCGGAACGCTCTTGATGGTCAATATCTCGTGGTCAACGAGATTTGACCGTTTCGGAACCTCAGAGGCCCATTTCGGAATGGCTTTATCTCGCCAATTTCTCAAAATTCCAGTAGCGAAAACGTTCCGGAACGACCCTCATCTGTTTCGAAACGGCAGGCCAAATACACAGGGGCCGTTTCGGAACACGGGGACCCGTTCCGAAACACCCCCTGTCTGCAGACTCGTTTGGGCTGTTTTAAGGCACAAGGGTGCCCCAAAACACCTCCACAACCTATAACAACTCACTAACAATGAAACTTAAGGCAACCCAACATTCAAGCATGCTTGAGCAACATCATAGCAAGACTAAACATCAAAGCACAACATCACAAGCCACACATCCACACATGTCATTATAGATATTAAGCTCAACATATCCAACACTTAGGCAATTCTAGATAGCAAATTACTAACATGATTTCAAGCAAGGCATACATCATAAAAGCCAAATTAACAAACACATATGAGGAGTCTAACATGCTCCTAAACAACAACAACAACAACCATATATTCCAAAAGCATCATAACACGACACCTATCCCATTGCTTTACTATTACAATCTTTAAATTTAACTATCATACTTGAGCTAACCGTAAGCAACACTTGGAGTCCTTTCCTTGCCCTTGCCACCCACAAGCCATTGCTCTGCATTGTCGAACAAAAGAGAGCGTAAGCATAAAAGCTTAGTGAGGGTAAGCTCATAAATACAAACCTTCGACAATGTAGGGTTCAAGCACGAGCTACAACCAAGATAAAATGCATGACCTTACCTCTGATCCACGCGAGCCATAAATATAGATGATGTATGAACATATATTCAATATCATGTCATGCTCAACATGTTTAAATCCACAACATATGAAATCACATATATTAAACCATGTTAGCAACACATCCCAAATCACATTGGCTCACAATTAACCACATATTGGCAACATAAACTACAATCTGTATTGGCACCTAGCTATGACTCGAATACGCGGATAACCGTTGGAACTCACATCCAACAACTCAACCATTACCTGACGGTGGGATTCCACTCATCACCGTTCACGCGGAGGGGATTCCACTCATCCTCACGCCTCATTTCACGCGGAGGGGATTCCACTCATCCTCACGCCCCGTCGATGGGATTCCACTCATCACCGACTAATATAAATACAATTTCCGGGCGAACCCGTACTCCTCCCTGGTGACTCAACGCCACCAAGGCCACGTGCGACTTTTGACTCATGTGTACACACTAACATCCTAATGATCGATCATTTGTACCCAAGCATACTAGTGCCAATACTACACATTTCATTAATCATTCATAATATCAATTCATAACACTTCCGTGCTTAGCACGAACTTACCATGACTTACCGTCATGCACAACCACATTTCCATGCCTAGCATGTACTCACCATGATCCTCGGATCATGAAACCACCTCATAACATCATTTCACATGTCAACACCACATATACATCATTAACAACCATGCCACATTATATTTTACACATGTGTATAACCATATCATTTCTATCATCAACATGCATATAACAATGCATCAAACACGCCTCAACATACATGTATACAACATTTACATAATCAACACCATCATAATTTAATACGAGGTATATACAACCGATAAAAAGTGCAACCAAAGTCTCTAATCAAAGCTTGGGATTAGGCTACCACTCTAATCCCAACTCTAGGTGGGTTTACCAAGTCCATCCTAGGTTCACATGCTTGAACCAAATACTCAAAACCATTTTGAAAATATTTAACCACTCACCTAAACATCCAAGCTCCAAGCCAAGCTAGCCACCTCCCTCAAATTTCCGGATTTCTTCTCGAAGCTTTTCCAACACGAATTCCCGCTTCCAAGCAACCTCAAACACATTTCAAACAATTCCAAATCAGCCCAACATCAAAAGACCAACCCGGAACACAATTCAAATACAATTTACCAAGTTGCAAACCATGAACAAATCCCATTTTTAGTAAATTCGGGCAGCCCCTAAACCATGTCCAAAAATCATGTTTCCAACATCCATAGCACCCACAAACAATCCCAAATTAACCCCTAACCATAGCACTACCATTGGGCTATCAATTTCCACCTAAAACAACCCCCAAAACCCACCCAAAACCCTTCAAAAAACCCATTTTTACCCAATTTCGGGAATTCATTTAAAATACTCTAAAAATCACATATGTTGGACTATTTGATTCACAAACAACATATCTAACATTAATAAATCAAAACTTTAAGTTAAACACAATAAAGCTACCATTTTTATTCAAATCTTCCAAAAACACAATTTCTAAAACATGGATGAAAATGAAATATATTTGTACTTCCAAGTAGAGGAAGATGAGAGCAAGCCGGAAATATAATTACCTTTCAAAACTGAGCCAAAATGGAGGAGAAATGAGATGGAAAAGTGAAAGAGATGAGAGAGCTCTTTTCACGTTGGTATTTGGTTGAGGAAGAGGATGAATAGTGAAAGTGTTGGATAAAGGGGATTTAAAATCAAAGTTGGGCTATTTACAAAATGGCCATTAATGAATGGCTCTCTTCTTTATTCTTTAAAAATTCTTCACTTTGCAATTTCTTCAATTTGGTCCAACGTAAAATATTTATTTTTGAAACCCGAAACTTAAAAGATTATTTTAATTGTAAAACCGAGCCCAAAATAATATTAAAATATTATTTTCACCCGACCCCTAAACCCGGGTGTTACAACTCTCCCCCACTTAAGGAAATTTCGTCCCCGAAATTTATCGGACATAAGTTTCCACAAAGTCCGCTCTTACCCACTTCCCTTCTCACCACAACATACTAACCAACCGATAGACTTATCACGCAACAATAGATATCTGATGTTAAGATCTTAACGGTTCTTTCAAGGCATGTCAATTCTAAACTCAACTCAATCTCTTCAACAAACATAGCACGACACAGATCCGACTCACATTCCTGAATCATAGATACACACATCACATCACAAACCTCTTTCTAACTCTGGTGGTAACCGCAACAAATAAACAACTGTACTAGCCCGATTCACAATCTCATACAACACTGTTTGAACACACGACTCATAACTTCTCTGACTGACCCTTTGTCTTCATCAATTAACCAAACACTATGCAGACGTCTTCAAAATTATTCTAGTTGAAATCTCGAATCTCTATTACTTGCTTCCATTATGAACCTTCCACGGATGTAACAAATAGAAGGAGCTGAAGCTCGGCCTTGACACACTAGCAATTTACATACTCACTCTAATACTGAACCACATTACTCGTCCACTCAATTCAGAAGCATTCATCTTCAACCCACAATACGTCTTTATACCACTAAGATGCAATACAAACGAACTACCGTGTGCTTCGACCAAAACAATACATCTCAAAACACTAGGTCGATCGGTACAACTATTCTGTCTCTGAAATGCAAAACTCTATCATCTCTGAAACTGTATTCTGAAGGTCTTCCTTCTACTATGCCTCGCACGTGAGGTGCCAAGAATCTGTCTTGCAACTGTTTCTCATCAAACATTCTGACTCAAAGTAGTCTCATCCCGAAACTCAGCCACAAAACTACTATCATTTGATACACGGAATTCGGCAATTGCAACTCGTAACTCAACTACTGATCTAACGACAATTACAACTCGGATCATCGGTCACTAAGGAGGCTATCTTCGGATGGTACTCACTTTTGATATTACAGTCTTCAAGCATTTCTAACACTTATGATGTTCAAGTTCTAACCATTCCCAAGTCTTCAAATATTTCAAGCTCTAATGATACGTACATGTACACTGCACATTTCTTACTACACAAGCTTTGTCTCTAAGTCTTCGAAGCAAATATAACTGTAATTAACTCTATGTCTCATATCGAATAACTCTTCTCGCGGTCTTCCAACTATCTTGCTGAACAAGCCACAATCTTCTGTCTTGCATAAGTACACAACCTAACTCTACATGTATTGCATCACTGTGGTTCACAACTCTTTCTCTGACATAAGTTGATTCAAGGTCGAAGCTCTCTTCAAAGTCTCTTTCAGTTTCTCAGGGGCTCGTTGTCTCGCATCTAACCACACAACTGAACATTCTTCTGTAGCAATCTATCAATGGAGCAACTATCTTCAAACACTATTTACAATTCTCTGAGAGTAACAAGGCTAGACCTAGGAACTATAGATATCTGTCACAGTCTTCGATTTCTTCCAACTCGTATCTTCTTTTGCCTACTAAGGATTTACTCTAGCACACTCAGCTGATCTACATGTCCTAGGAGAACATCTTCATTAACTCGGAGTTCACGTTGGCTCAACTTGGCATACGACTGATTCTCTAATAGAATCTACATTACTAACTCTGAAGCTTGTCATGGTCTTATTTGATACTTGAATATACTCATGTATCATCTATAAGGACTACTACAAACTGATCAGGAAGCTTAGGAAAATATTCTGTTCAACATCTCTATAAAAGTAACCAACACACTAGTCCAACAAAACAACATAACTCGGAACTCAAAACGGTCACATCTTGCCTCAAAATTTGTCTTCGGTACTTCAAATTTTTCTCACTTTCAACTGGTAGTAAACGGATCTCAAATTAATCTTCGAAAGACTGAAGCACACACTACTGACCAACTAATCACCGACACTTAGAAACGGATGTTAATCATTCACTGTCACTTGTTTCAACTATCTGAAATCTAAATACATCCTCGTACTGTCACTCTTCCCTCTCCACCAATTACACTGTAGAACTCTGAGATGATGCACTAGGCCTAATGAGTCTAAGGTCTAACAAATCTCGAAGTTGATTCTTCAACATTCTCAATTCTTCCGGAAATCATAAGATATGGAGCAATCAAAACAGGGGTAAACTCGAAGACGGTCTCAATATCAAACTCTTCCTCTCTAGACAAGAGATAAGCCGACAATTTTTCCAAACACTTCTAGGAAAAGAAAACACAAACTATCCTAACATTATGTGGTCTAGTCTTCATTCAAAATCAAATTCATCACAATTACTAAGCAAGCCTGTCAACTAAACTCAATCAATCTTTGACCTCTAAATCTGGATCAACATTCAACAAGAAATTCACCTTCTCACCTACCACTACAGTCACACATAAATCTTGTAACTTCAAGTCAACCCTTTCTTTGTCTCAACGTATACACTAACTATTTGCTCTTCAAGCCAAGCCTTGGATAAAGGCACACCGAAACTGTAGGAATACAATCACTTCACATCTACTAGAAACTAGTAACTCCGAACCACCAAAAAACATCTTCTGTACATCTTTCTGATCACTACTATCTTCCAAAAGGTCTAGTCACACGCGTCCCTACGTCTAAAATCTCAACAGAGATACGTCAAAATCTTTGCACGCTCCCACAAACGGACGATTCTGCAAAAATTGTAACTTCACAAGTACACAACTGATAGTCTTCGGTCCTCTTGTTTTCAGACTGATTCTTCAACAAAATCCGACTCTTCTAGATTATTCGTAGAGCATTTCAAAACTTCAAAAACGCAGTTCTGGGCACACACAGACAACCATACTGGAAAACCACCCAGACGCCCACTGGCCCCAAACACACAAATCGATTTCCACTCACGGGTACTGACTGGCTGTCTTGTATGAAAACCATAGGCTGAACCCCAACGGTCATCAACTAACACTTCTGAATTTCAGGTTACTCATACGAGACCCCTACCTTGATCTTGCTAAAAGAGCCAAGGTACTCACGCCTACCTCTAACACTTCGCCATGTATATTCAAACTTGCATGCTTGTTAACAACATACGGAAGTACGAACTCAGAACCAATCGGAAGAGACAAACTCAGAACTGTACCAAGGACTTATCTACTATAACATAAATACCACTCTGACTCCCACTCATAGGTCTTCGCTTCTTTTCACAAACTAATACCAGAATCGGCCAAATCGTCCCTTCACCAACAAGAATCAACTCACATGCACGCGGACTCGAGCAAACAAATTGCACCTCAACTCCGGTACAACCATACTCCCCTAACTATAGCAAAGAACTTCCTCCACATCATCCACATTTTCAAAACCACAACTTCCACTTACCGATTCACGACCCACACACTGGCCCTAAGCTTACTAAAAGCAATAAATCAATCAATAATTTAACATACAAGTTGGGTTAGCAAAGGAAAGGTCCAAGTGGCTCAAGTATGATTTCCCTCACTTAAAATCCTTTTTCTGATGTAATAGAAGCAATGGGACTCTACTAAACATGGTTCAACCAAATCAGCACACATACATGCTCAACCAAGCATATAACAAGGCATACTAGCTGAACAAGCAAACAAATGCGTACGACCAAACAACATGCATTCTCAATCAAACAATCACACATCACAGCATACACGGGTAACGAGCAACATGCTTTTAAACAAACAGTCAACATACTTGACATACAAGCAATCATACTTACAAAGCAAGCAAACACCGTGCACATCAATTCAAAACTTAAACTTACCTCACTTACCTGCCCAAGGTCTCGGTAACCTTAGGCTCTGATACCAACAAGTGTAACCCCCTCGTCCCGGTCTGGTCGGATGACCGGTCCAAGTGGGCCACACGGGGAAAACCGAAGCGAAACCCGTTAAGGTTTCCCCTCGGTTAACGACCCAGAAAATTTCTTTTAACTTTAGTCTTATCTAGATGCATATTTAATTCCTATGTGGAACACAACAGCGGAAGATACAAGCAACGAAACATTCACCGACCATCAAAAGGGGAAACAATCCATTTTACTTTATTACAGCAGGCCGTTTCGAAACACCTATAGGGTGTTTCGAAACGCCTTGACCTAGTCAACGGGCCTGGGTCAACCACAAGGTGACCGTTCCAAAACAGGGGAGACCCGTATCGGAACGCTCTTGACGGTCAATATCTCGTGGTCAACGAGATTTGACCGTTTCGGAACCTCAGAGGCCCGTTTCGGAATGGCTTCATCTCGCCAATTTCTCAAAATTCTAGTAGCGAAAACGTTCCGGAACGACCCTCTTCCGTTTCGAAACGGCAGGCCAAATACACAGGGGCTGTTTCGGAACATGGGGACCCGTTCCGAAACACCCCCTGTCTGCAGACTGGTTTGGGCTGTTTTAAGGCACAAGGGTGCCCCAAAACACCTCCACAACCTATAACAACTCACTAACAATGAAACTTAAGGCAACCCAACATTTAAGCATGCTTGAGCAACATCATAGCAAGACTAAACATCAAAGCACAACATCACAAGCCACACATCCACACATGTCATTATAGATATTAAGCTCAACATATCCAACACTTAGGCAATTCTAGATAGCAAAATACTAACATGATTTCAAGCAAGGCATACATCATAAAAGCCAAATTAACAAACACATATGAGGAGTCTAACATGCTCCTAAACAACAACAACAACAACCATATATTCTAAAAGCATCATAACACGACACCTATCCCATTGCTTTACTATTACAATCTTTAAATTTAACTATCATACTTGAGCTAACCGTAAGCAACACTTGGAGTCCTTTCCTTGCCCTTGCCACCCACAAGCCATTGCTCTGCATTGTCGAACAAAAGAGAGCGTAAGCATAAAAGCTTAGTGAGGGTAAGCTCATAAATACAAACCTTCGACAATGCAGGGTTCAAGCACGAGCTACAACCAAGATAAAATGCATGACCTTACCTCTGATCCACGCGAGCCATAAATATAGATGATGTATGAACATATATTCAATATCATGTCATGCTCAACATGTTTAAATCCACAACATATGAAATCACATATATTAAACCATGTTAGCAACACATCCCAAATCACATTGGCTCACAATTAACCACATATTGGCAACATAAACTACAATCTGTATTGGCACCTAGCTATGACTCGAATACGCGGATAACCGTTGGAACTCACATCCAACAACTCAACCATTACCTGACGGTGGGATTCCACTCATCACCGTTCACGCGGAGGGGATTCCACTCATCCTCACGCCTCATTTCACGCGGAGGGGATTCCACTCATCCTCACGCCCCGTCGATGGGATTCCACTCATCACCGACTAATATAAATACAATTTCCGGGCGAACCCGTACTCCTCATTGGTGACTCAACGCCACCAAGGCCACGCGCAACTTTTGACTCATGTGTACACACTAACATCCTAATGATCGATCATTTGTACCCAAGCATACTAGTGCCAATACTACACATTTCATTAATCATTCATAATATCAATTCATAACACTTCCGTGCTTAGCACGAACTTACCATGACTTACCGTCATGCACAACCACATTTCCATGCGTAGCATGTACTCACCATGATCCTCGGATCATGAAACCACCTCATAACATCATTTCACATGTCAACACCACATATACATCATTAACAACCATGCCACATTATATTTTACACATGTGTATAACCATATCATTTCTATCATCAACATGCATATAACAATGCATCAAACACGCCTCAACATACATGTATACAACATTTACATAATCAACACCATCATAATTTAATACGAGGTATATACAACCGATAAAAAGTGCAACCAAAGTCTCTAATCAAAGCTTGGGATTAGGCTACCACTCTAATCCCAACTCTAGGTGGGTTTACCAAGTCCATCCTAGGTTCACATGCTTGAACCAAATACTCAAAACCATTTTGAAAATATTTAACCACTCACCTAAACATCCAAGCTCCAAGCCAAGCTAGCAACCTCCCTCAAATTTCCGGATTTCTTCCCGAAGCTTTTCCAACACGAATTCCCGCTTCCAAGCAACCTCAAACACATTTCAAACAATTCCAAATCAGCCCAACATCAAAAGACCAACCCGGAACACAATTCAAATACAATTTACCAAGTTGCAAACCATGAACAAATCCCATTTTTAGTAAATTCGGGCAGCCCCTAAACCATGTCCAAAAATCATGTTTCCAACATCCATAGCACCCACAAACAATCCCAAATTAACCCCTAACCATAGCACTACCATTGGGCTATCAATTTCCACCTAAAACAACCCCCAAAAACCACCCAAAACCCTTCAAAAAACCCATTTTTACCCAATTTCGGGAATTCATTTAAAATACTCTAAAAATCACATATGTTGGACTATTTGATTCACAAACAACATATCTAACATTAATAAATCAAAACTTTAAGTTAAACACAATAAAGCTACCATTTTTATTCAAATCTTCCAAAAACTCAATTTCTAAAACATGGATGAAAATGAAATATATTTGTACTTCCAAGTAGAGGAAGATGAGAGCAAGCCGGAAATATAATTACCTTTCAAAACTGAGCCAAAATGGAGGAGAAATGAGATGGAAAAGTGAAAGAGATGAGAGAGCTCTTTTCACGTTGGTATTTGGTTGAGGAAGAGGATGAATAGTGAAAGTGTTGGATAAAGGGGATTTAAAATCAAAGTTGGGCTATTTACAAAATGGCCATTAATGAATGGCTCTCTTCTTTATTCTTTAAAAATTCTTCACTTTGCAATTTCTTCAATTTGGTCCAACGTAAAATATTTATTTTTGAAACCCGAAACTTAAAAGATTATTTTAATTGTAAAACCGAGCCCAAAATAATATTAAAATATTATTTTCACCCGACCCCTAAACCCGGGTGTTACAGCAATAGACTTCCTACTAAAGATTGGTTGATTGGTTGGGGATCATTCAAGAAAAGAATCATTTATTCTTTGAATGTTCTTTTTCAGCTGGTCTTTGGAGTAGGCTACTTTGTTTATGTGGGTTGGAGCGAAACATAAAACATTGGGATGAAAAATTTCTATGGGCTATTGCTGTCCTGAAGGGCAAAACACTTATAGTGTTCATATTAAAGACTGCTTTATTTGCTTGCATTTACACTATTTGGGAAGAGAGAAATCGTCGTTTATTTCAGAGGAGCTCTTGGTCGGCCAATATACTTGTTGATAGCATTAGAGATTTTGTTAAAACTAAATTGTATAGGACTGAGATTGATACTAATGATGATGTAAATAGGAAGTTGTGTTTAGAGTGGGGGATCCATTGTTGAGTATCTCTCGTCTGTTTGCATTTTTTGTATAGTTGTAAGTAGCTTGCTACTTTCTTGGATAAATAAAATCACACAGTTTATCCAAAAAAAAAATTGTCCCGACTAACTTAAATTTTAACATTGATAGAAAAAATTTCTCGATAAAATAACATATTGCAACAAAACTTAATTTCTCACTACCTTTATTTCGTCACTAAATGTTACTTATAGAGACAAAATATTTTTAAAAACAAAATATTTATTGTATTACAAAAAGTATATTTTTTCACAATTTAATCCCTTTAAATTGTAAAAAATCAGACTACAAATGTCGTTCTAAAGCCTCTCTTTCCCGATCCACTATCTCTTGGTCACTATTACCGTCGGCCACTATCCCGAACCCCTATACCAAAAAAATTCAATAAAAAGCAAAATAAAATATTATGAGCATCAAAATAACACAAATGAAATAAAAAATTATTAAATGCATAAAAAGTTGTCAATCACAATATATTAGCAATGTTACCCGTTTGAGTGGAAAGCTCTTTATTTATTTATAAACAAAATAAAAATAATGTTTATTTATAAGATTATTTATAGTCATTTGACCAAATTGGATAGAAAAGCAAGCAAAGCATCAATGGCTCATTAGGATCCATAAACTTACATTTCTACAACCTAACAACATGCTTTAACACTTGAATAAAAAAAACAACATGCTTTAACAGATAATTAAGTAATCTACTCTTGAAAATGGAGTAAACAAGACTGTTTCTGATTTAATTTAATCAAAAAGTTGAAAAGGGTACCTTAGAACAACATTATTGATCATATATTTGAAAATGCAAAATTTTATAGAAACAAAAGGCTCTAAGAAAACAACTATTTCCCATTAAGAGCCATTGACTTATATTTTAGCAATCTAACAACATACTTCGACATAAAACAAAACAGTCTAACTTTAGAAAGCAGATTAAACATGACTATTAATATTTAAATTTAACCGAAAATTCAAAAGGTACCTTAAAACACAATTACTAATAAAAAATTCAAGAATTCAATTCACAAATCGAACAACACTTGCTTTTTCGTCACTTAACAACATAGTTTAACATATAATCAAATAATCTAGTCTTGAAAACAATTTAAACATGCAATTTTATGGTTTTGATAAAAAAAAACAATACTTACTGTAATCACTAATTTTGTCCGAACCTTGAACCCTCTTTAATTTATGTTTATCTTGGGCTTATTAGGGCTATTAAGTAATTAAATAAAAAAAAGAAAAATGGAAAAAAGGAAAAATATATATACACATATATATATGTATAAATAATGTTACCCTTATTAACTTGTGTTATTATTTATCATATTTGAAAAAAAAAACTAAAACATTACTAATATATAATATTTAATATTATCTTATCATAGTTAATAACAATTATGTCTTATCATTATTATTCATTTATATACATTTATACATATTTGTTTTTGTTATTATCATATTATTGTCATTTATTAATTATTACTAGTAGTAATTATCATTGCTATGTTTGTTACTATTATTATTATCTATTACTATTGTATTTATTATTTACTATTATTTTTATTATTATTTGCTTAGTAATTTTATTATTCTGTTTATCTTTATACTTATTATTATTATTATTATCGGAATAAAAATAAATAAAGCATGAAATAAACAAAAACCCATTTTGATTAATAATAAGAGTCCAAAAATAGTAATATGGTCCAATTACAATGAGCCCAAAATAAAACAACAGCCCGGTAAGCCCTTTACTACAACCCTAATAAAAAAAACCCTAACATATTTGTTTTGTGTCTGTGCAGCCGCCCCCCATTCCAACCGTTAGATCTGATGCTTGATCTCAACGGTCCAGATCGATCCCGGGTAAGAGCAAACCCTAGAGAGCCCCCATTTGGTCTCGCGCCGCCAAGCCCCAACCGTCAGATCTGCTGAGATCTGACGGACCAGATCAGCCCGGGTATGGAGAAACCCTAGCAAGCACCCCATTGCCCTAGTGCCGCCTCATCATAGCCGTTGGATCTGTCCGCGATCCAACGGTCCAGATTACGCTTCAACGTGGAAACCCTAGCAAGCCTTGCTCTCGGATCGCGCCGCTCACGTCCAGCCGTCCGATCGTGCCGAGCCACGACCGTGACAACTCGTCTGACCCCTCTGCCTGCCTCCTCTGCGCCCCTGACTCGATGCACGCCAATGCCATTTCAGGAGAGTTCCGACAAGAAACAGAAAACACAAAAAGCATTCAGACCCCAAAATGCAAAACGAAACAAAAGTGATAAATTAAAGTCAACCAAGCAGATCAGAGACACCAGAAAATATCAGAGAGAGTATCAATCAAAAGGAGGGAGAGCAATACAAATATCAGAAGAGATCAATAGCAAAAGGGGGAGATATCAGTGAGCACAGAGAGAGAGAGAGCAATAGAGAAAAAAATCAGTGAGCACGAAAAGATTGTAACCAAAACCCAATCGGGATTTTCACAGTAGCAAATAAAAAAAGAGCCTTGAGGTATCAACACTTTCATTCGAATCTTTTCATGCATGCAAATCTCAAAAGGAAAAAAATAAAAGTTAGAGTCTTCTTTTACCTTTAGTTCTCGGTTCGACTTCTCCTCTGGTTCGGATTTCTCCCCGGCAACAATCCCTGAGAGGGTGAGCCATCGTGATTGCAGGTTCGAAACAGGGGCTATTTTTTTTGGTTTTGTTTCTTGGGGTTTTCGAAAGAAAGGGGTTTTTTCTTTAAGGGCTAGTTTTTGCTTCGATGTCAGTAAGGGGTTAGCAGGTGAAAATAGGTGTTTAGGTTTTGGTCTTCGGCGGCGGCTAAAGGTGACGGCCGTTTCATCGTGGCTGCCGTTTCGACTCTCTTAGGGTTTCGCTCTCTGTTTTCTCGGGGGAGAGGAGAGGATGAACGGTGCCGTAGTTTTTTTGGGTCTCTAGGGTTTCCGCCCAGGTTTAAGGACAAATATATATGGAAGCGCTGTGGGATAATTCCCTTTAAGTCACCAAACCTTTTAAAAATCACGCCCCTGGTCCCTACCGTCCCTCATTCTGTTCGATTTCACCCCTCCTTCATCCGATTCGATTAAGTTTCTTTGGGGAAATCCTCCTTTCGGTCCCTACACGTTTTAAATCTTTTTTAATCTCGTCCCCTAATTTGTCTCAATCGACGCTGAATGGCTTAGTGACCATTCTAGTCCTTACAACATCCAACGTCTTTGATTTTGGTCCTCATTTTCATGTTTTAATAGTTTCTTTTATGGTTTAATCCCCCAATCGGTCCCTAGAGTATGTCTCGAGTACAGTTTTAACCTCTTTTTTAATATGGTGTTTTTATATCTCACGCATCTTAATTTTTATCTTGTATTGATGTTTCCTTAATTTTAATTCATGCCTTATTTTATATGTTTTTATATATGCATTCTTGATCCATAAAATATATAGTTGTCGTGATTTACGATTACTTTTTTTTATCGTCTAGTTTCATGTTTGGTTTAAATAGCGTATAATGTTAAACCTCATCGTTCGCGTATTTGCTTACTTTATTTCCGTATGCTTTGTTTGGTTTATTTCGTATATTTGTATGTCCTGTGTATGAATTTTTAAGTTGCATTTCGGTTTATAAATTGCAATGTGAGCGTCTTTTTATTCGGGAACGAACGAGGCCAGTACTAGTCGTAGTGGTGGTGGTTCGGACGTTCTTTCTCGAATATTAAGACCTTTAAAATTCACTCGCTCGTATAACCAATTTTGATACGATTCGTCACTTTAATTCGCAAAATTTAATATTAATTAAGCGGTAATGTTTTTGGTACCGATTTTCGGGCACGACGGGGGTGCTCATCCTTCCTCGCGTGTAACCAACTCCCGAACCCTTTTTAGAAAAAAGAATCTCTGGTTTTATTTCGGTGTCCGGTCTACCATTTTTAAATGGCCGGTGGCGACTCCTCTATTTTTATAAATCCGATTAAAATTTTCAAAATCCATTTAAAACCCGGTTCTTCTAAGTGACACCGAGGTATTTTTAGTCGCAACAGATGGCGACTCCGCTGCGGAAAAAATTTTGTTTTCAAAAACAAAAAAAGAGAGTCAAGCCAAAAAACTTTACCGCTCAATTAATATTAGAAGTTGCGAATTAAAGTGACCGAGTCGATCGATATTTGTTTATAAGTGCGAGTTTATTTTAAACGCATTTAAAATTGGCATCTAAACCCGTTCGTTTAAGTGGGGGGAAAACACTAGTGCTTTCGTGGGGATATTGTTCCTCCGTGTAGGCCTAGTAAGTACCTTCGGGGCTCGAATACCCTATATCTTCGTGAGAATATCGTTTCTCCATGCAGATATAGCTAAAGGGTCCCCTCGAATTGAACTCGGTTGAGAGGAGCGTATAATGGGTGATGACCGGGGGCCTTGCTACCCTTAGAAGGGGACAACAAGGACAATTCGAGTACCTCCTAGAACCAAAACTGCATGTAGAGAACTAGAAAGCCCACCCCTTTTAGATCCATGCGGATAGCCTAGGTTCATTAGACGGGATAAATAGGGTTGCTTGCTTTCGTGCTTGCCTTATTTCTTTTATCATGTTAATTGTATTTATCCGACACTAACGATCTTTTGTGATCTCTTGCATTTATTCTTACATGCATTACATAACACAAAGGTGTTGAGTCAAGGTGGTTTTACCCATTTTAGGGCTATCATTATGGACGGGAGGTTGATAGAAAAGATGTTGTCAATTAGCAAGTCCGACATCGGTCAGAGTTGAATTAGAAATGATAAGGGAGCAGCTTACCGAGCGAACACACAGTGTCAGATCTGGTGCCCACCATTGAAGAAAGCACAACCCTTCTCCATCTCGAGGAAGTCAAGCAAGATCGGATCTACTCCGAACATCCAAAATCATGAAATTACCCGACCGAGTGCAAAGAGGCGGCCGAAAAGAGAATGGCAACCGAAAAGGGCATGGATTAGGTCAAAAGATGGATTCAGCTTCGAGGAAAAAGCTTGTTTTCCGGGACTTGATACCAGCAGTTTTTAGAGGGTCTTGAATTGCCAGAAAAGAAAGCAAATCCGGCCCCAACAATTTTAGCCAAAGTTCTCATTTTTTGAACATGATTAGGGGGCAAGAAGAGTACCCGTAGGACTTTTGCTATGACTATCTTGTACCAAGGAGCCTCATTTACGTTTAAATGAAAGTTGACCTAAGGGGAATCACCTATATGGCCTACACCTTTGACTTGCATACATTTGTAGCATATATCATTTTAGAGCAGCATTAAAATTGTCAGCCATGCACACATCTCATGATCATGCATCTGTTGATTCGAGTCCATAATGCATCCCTTATTGGACATTAAATTTGCTTAAGGCATTTCATCGCATCATTACTAATTGGGGAAAGCACTCGAGAAAGAGAAAGAGAGAGAGAGAGGGGAAAGAATGGATAAAGGAACAGTTTCTAGCCAGTACATCTTCAGAAGCATGAATGACCTAGTGGTTAGGATGGATAAGCTCAAACAGCTTCAAGAACTTTTGTTTCAGAATCAAGGGGAGATAATATCGTAAAGGAGGAAAATAAATCCTTTGCGAAAATCCAATTTTTATGATTGGTGAAAACTGATTGTACCCAGGGGAATGGTACAACTAGCCCGGAGCAAACGGCTACCGGTAAAGGCAACTCAAATCCGTTAATCCTTGTGCATTTGGGAAAAATGTAAGTTTCGATTCAAGAAAAGTGAATTGGAGACATTACATCGCTTCATGAAAGAAGAAGCGATGTTTGGGCAAGTCCAACAGAAATGTTGGCACAACGTGCTTAAATACGGTGAAGTTTAAGACAATGGATAATTCAAATGTCCATCGAAAATCCATTTTCATGAATGGTCAAAGGAAAATAAATCCTTTGCAAAAATCCAATTCTCATTATTGGTGAAAACTGATTGTACCCAGGGGAATGGTACAACTAGCCCGGAGCAAACGACTACCGGTAAAGGCAATTCAAATCCGTTGATCCCTGTGCATTTGGGAAAAATGCAAAAGTGATAAGCTAAGTTGTTTTTAACGAAAATTTCATTTTGAAAATATTTTTGCTTTCTTTGATTCTTTAAACATTTCATAAGCTTACTCTTGTATATACTTTTTGTGAGATTAACTTTAATTCAATTTTAAAAGAATTTTTTTTCTTCTAAAAAACCGAATGTTGTGAGGACAGTATAAATATAAAATCCCTCTGTCCTACTTAGGCCAAGGGAGGAATGGCAATGAGTGTTCAGGAATAATGGGCCACTCCCATTGAGTGAATTTTCCTCTCGGGCATTGTTGTATAAGGTTCTTGAATGAAGTGATAACCCTAAAACTTCTACCACCTGAAGACCAATTTTGATATCAGTGTATGGGAGGACATTCAGCATTCCTTCAATTCCATTCACACAGGAAGAAAATAAAAAATACCCATTATTGTCCCCGTTTGAGCCTATCAAAAAACTTTTTTCTTCTGATTGAACCCAAACCAAGGATCACCCCCACACTGGGGGCAGAAAAGGATAGAAGTCTATGGACAAGCAAATGACATTGGATCCTGATTATGTTATGGGAATGATGTCTTGTGAACTAAGGGGCATTAAAAGAGAAAAGATTCATTGGATACACTTTCAGATTGAGCAGCCAAAAACATCAAAAGGAAACAACGAAAGAAAAGTCGGTCTCAAAGAGTAACCCAAATCAAGTCAAAAGTACCGAAATAAAAGTTGAAGAAATCAAAAGCAAAAGCACTAAAGTGAAAAGTGCAATTTTGAAAAGAGAGAGAAGCGGATAAAGAAAAGGGACAAGAGGATTCCCTATCCAAATGAATCTCTGCTTAGATGAGCCTCGAAAGATTGTTCAACTGTGATCAAAAATCTGCACTAATACAATGCGAAGGTGCAAATTGATCCAAAACTACGCTTGATAAAAGGAAATGAACTTTAGGGTGAAAACCCCAACAAGAAGGGGCAGTCTAGAGCGATCCAAAGAAATAAAGAGAGGAAATATCATTTCATCGGAGCATAATTGAGACTTCAGATTGAAAGAATTGATCCTTGGTTTCACCACCCTTAAACACTTGTTTGGGCCTATTTACCCTTTCTTTCATAGCCGTGAGCCTTAGCCTACATTACAAGCCATAAAAGACCATTTGGACCATACGTGAACGAATGGATGAATTTGTCTTCAGATCACATCCCGCCTATCTGGGTTAACCTTTCTTCAAGGATTGCCACACTTCTAATGCCTGATTGAGATCAGAAAAAGAGGGAAGGACGGGGCAAGGTGAGTTAGTGAGTTAAAGAGAGCCACCTTTAAATTAGGTAGAAATTAGGTATGAGAGTCGCTCCTCTCGGAAGCCTAATAGCCCAGAAAAGATTTCATATGTGCATCCCTGCAACATTCGGAAAATTTCACTCTGGTCAACCTTTTTTCAAAGACCCCAAACTTGATTTTCACTTGACATGATTCTTTAAAATGTATATTTACATAATAAAATTATTTTCACCCAATCACTTGCATAAGTCTCCTACATAGGAATGAACAAGCGGATTGACCATGGCACGAGGTAAAGCCATCAGTACCCAGAGGGGCACCCTCGGAGGATTCAAGCATTGCTAATACCTCCAATTGAAATATCATGACCGTCTTCGGTGAAATGTTGAGCTACGAAGTCGACCTTCGCTAAGAAGTGTTAGAATAGAACATGAAGGTAGAAAATTTGATGTTGAGAATCGGGGAACAGAAGTTACCCTCGGAACCTAAGCATCTTGCCGGAAGGAATGTCCCAAGAAGGACCGTGTGCGCACACACTGAATGAGACATTAAATATCGTCTGAAATCAACTCGACAAAAGGCGATGAAGGCGAAAGTACGCCTAAGAAAAGAAGGAAGAGGACAAAGAAGAGAAGAGAAGCCGAGACGAGGACCCCAAAGGCACTTCGGGGCAAATGAGCGAAATTCAGAAGAAGCACTCTTGACCACGAATTTAGAGGAACAAGGGCCAAAAATTGGTGGCATCTTTGGACAAAAGACACCATTTAAAGCAGTCGACATTAACCAGAGGTCAGTTAGAAGGTACATAAGCCTAAAGCAAGTGGGGGCAATGGGATTCTAATCAGTGTAAGTCCTCCCTTCAAGAAGAAGCGAAAAAGAGAGAAGTTGACTTCAAGATGAAAACTCAAAGGAGCGCCCAAGAAGAGAAAAAGAAGAAGAAAGAGGACAAAGAAAAGAGAAGACAAAGTGAAAACCCAAAAGACACTTTGGGGATTGAGGCGAAATTCAAGAGGAACGCTTCAGATCACAAACTCATGGCGAAAGAGGCAGAAACTCAAAGTCAAAAGATTTTAGAGCAAAAGGAGACAGATACTCAAAGCTCGAGACCAAAGATATTTGAAATCTGCTCATCTATTCGAGCATTTGGAGAATAGAACCCGCCTATCCGTTCAGGCACTTAGAGAATGGAAATCTGCTCATCTTTTCGAGCATTTGGAGAATAGAACCCGCCTATCCGTTCGGGCACTTGGAGAATGGAAATCTGTCTATCTATTCAGGCAATCAAAAGTCAGTAAAAAAAGGAAAAAAGAAAAGAAAGAAAAAAAAGAAAAAAAATAGAAGAAAGAAAGAAAAAAGGAAAAAAGAAAAGAAAAGAAAAGAAAGAAAAAAAGAAAAAGAAAAAGAAAAAAGAAAAACAAGAAAAAAAGAACAAAAAAAGAGAAGGGTTCAAAGTGAAAACCCGAATGGGCACTTTGAGGCAAACAATTCCAGAAGTGGATGAGAAGAAGAAGAACAAGGGTCCAGTAGTACTCGAGAGGGGCATCATTGTCCGTGGAGTAACAAGGGTTTTGTACATAAGAGTTTGAATTGGAATGGATGAAAGATAGCACAAGCCTAGAAAAAATGTAGATGAAGTTTCTAAATACGACCAAAGTCACTCGACTTGAATATTTGAACGAAGAACGAGCGGCAGAAGTTTGGGGGCCAGTTTTGTCGAGACACGAGATTGATGAGTGGTTATAGTCCCAAGATAACGACCACCGACCCTAGAAAATGAAGAGAAACTAAACACATGCATCTTTGCATTCTCGTAAACACATGCATCTTTGCATCCAGAAATATGCTCATGCATCATCGATAGCTAGATATCACCCATGCTAGGAGCATGCTCATACCATCATAGCATTTTATCTCTTTTCACAGATTCTTGAAAGACAAATTGAATACCTCTTGGGATGAGGAGAAAACGATAAAGCGAGAACTAAAAAGATTTCAGGCGAAGCCTTTCAAGCTGCCGCTCCAGAATGTCAGGTGAAGCTTTCATGTTCGCTACTCAAGGATTTCAGATCAAAGCTTTCAAGTGTGCCGAAAAATTTCAAGATAAAGAATCCTACAGAGAAAGGGTTCAATCAAGCTCTATATAGGAGGAACTTGCGACTTTAGGATCTCGAAAGAGGAGGGTCCTACGGAGAGGGGACTTGTAGATCCTTGATTTCAGACGAGAGTTCCATAGAGAAGGAATTACTACTCGAAGAGTACGCTAAGGAAGAGGAGTTCTGTGGAGAAAGAACTCAGAATCCTAAGGCTTTAAGATCTTGAAAGCGGAGGGTCCTACAGAGAGAGGATTTGGGAGACCTCTGATTTCAGAAATACGAGGACGAGAGTTCTATATAGGAAGAACTGTCACTCGAAGAACACGCCAAGTGAATGAGTTCTATAGAGAGAGAACTCGTATTCTTAAGGCTTCAAAGAGAAAATTACTCGGTGTAGCGTGTTGCAGCTCCAGGAGAGTAAATCGTCCAACAGGGAAGTTGGACAGATATATTTATGACCAGTTTGCTTTACGACCGTGAAGGGAGAGCAAATCCACTTGGACGCCCAAGTTCGCCTTTTGGCCGCGAAGGGGAGGCAAAAGTATTTGGAATTTTAACTGGCTTTTAGACCGCGAAGGGGAAGGCAAGGTTGTTTGAATGACCAGCTTGTTTTTTCGGAAAGAGAAGACAAAGATATTTGGAATCTGCTCATCTATTCGGGCACTTGGAGAATAGAACCCGCCTAACCGTTCGGGCACTTGGAGAATGAAAATCTAGAAAGAACAAAAATCTGCAAAAAAAAAAAACACTCTCTGTCTATCTGTTTGGGCATCTGAGGGCAGAACTCGTGATCAAAAAGCATTGGGGAGAGTTGCTTGGAATCACGCGGCTGTTTCGGGAAACGAACCGTCCAACAGGGAAGTAGGACAAAATTAGTGCTTATGGTATTTGCTTTATTCTTGTTCCACAAGTATAAGCAAAGAGGAGCAGCTGTAATCACTAATTTTGTTCGAACCTTGAACCCTCTTTAATTTATGTTTATCTTGGGCTTATTAGGGCTATTAAGTAATTAAATAAAAAAGAAAAGAAAAATAGAAAAAAAGGAAAAATATATATACACATATATATATGTATAAATAATGTTACCCTTATTAACTTGTGTTATTATTTATCATATTTGAAAAAAAAACTAAAACATTACTAATATATAATATTTAATATTATCTTATCATAGTTAATAACAATTATGTCTTATCATTATTATTCATTTATATACATTTATACATATTTGTTTTTGTTATTATCATATTATTATCATTTATTAATTATTACTAGTAGTAATTATCATTGCTATGTTTGTTACTATTATTATTATCTATTACTATTGTATTTATTATTTACTATTATTTTTATTATTATTTTCTTAGTAATTCTATTATTCTGTTTATCTTTATACTTATTATTATTATTATCGGAATAAAAATAAATAAAGCATGAAATAAAAAAAACCCATTTTGATTAATAATAAGAGTCCAAAAATAGTAATATGGTCCAATTACAATGAGCCCAAAATAAAACAACAGCCCGGTAAGCCCTTTACTACAACCCTAATAAAAAAAACCCTAACATATTTGTTTTGTGTCTGTGCAGCCGCCCCCCATTCCAACCGTTAGATCTGATGCTTGATCTCAACGGTCCAGATCGATCCCGGGTAAGAGCAAACCCTAGAGAGCCCCCATTTGGTCTCGCGCCGCCAAGCCCCAACCGTCAGATCTGCTGAGATCTGACGGACCAGATCAGCCAGGGTATGGAGAAACCCTAGCAAGCACCCCATTGCCCTAGCGCCGCCTCATCATAGCCGTTGGATCTGGCCGCGATCCAACAGTCCAGATTACGTTTCAACGTGGAAACCCTAGCAAGCCTTGCTCTCGGATCGCGCCGCTCACGTCCAGCCGTCCGATCGTGCCGAGCCACGACCGTGACAACTCATCTGACCCCTCTGCCTGCCTCCTCTGCCGCCCCTGACTCGATGCACGCCAATGCCATTTCGGGAGAGTTCCGACAAGAAACAGAAAACACAAAAAGCATTCAGACCCCAAAATGCAAAACGAAACAAAAGTGATAAATTAAAGTCAACCAAGCAGATCAGAGACACCAGAAAATATCAGAGAGAGTATCAATCAAAAGGAGGGAGAGCAATACAAATATCAGAAGAGATCAATAGCAAAAGGGGGAGATATCAGTGAGCACAGAGAGAGAGAGAGAGAGCAATAGAGAAAAAAATCAGTGAGCACGAAAAGATTGTAACCAAAACCCATTCGGGATTTTCACAGTAGCAAATAAAAAAAGAGCCTTGAGGTATCAACACTTTCATTCGAATCTTTTCATGCATGCAAATCTCAAAAGGAAAAAAATAAAAGTTAGAGTCTTCTTTTACCTTTAGTTCTCGGTTCGACTTCTCCTCTGGTTCGGATTTCTCCCCGGCAACAATCCCTAATAGGGTGAGCCATCGTGACTGCAGTTTCGAAACAGGGGATATTTTTTTTTGGTTTTGTTTCTTGGGGTTTTCGAAAGAAAGGGGTTTTTTCTTTAAGGGCTAGGTTTTGCTTCGATGTCGGTAAGGGGTTAGCAGGTGAAAAGAGGTGTTTAGGTTTTGGTCTTCGTCGGCGGCTAAAGGCGACGGCCGTTTCATCGTGGCTGTCGTTTCGACTCTCTTAGGGTTTCGCTCTCTGTTTTCTCGGGGGAGAGGAGAGGATGAACGGTGCCGTAGTTTTTTTGGGTCTCTAGGGTTTCCGCCCAGGTTTAAGGACAAATATATATGGAAGCGTTGTGGGATAATTCCCCTTAAGTCACCAAACCTTTTAAAAATCACGCCTGTGGTCCCTACCGTCCCTCATTCTGTTCGATTTCACCCCTCCTTCATCCGATTCGATTAAGTTTCTCTGGGGAAATCCTCCTTTCGGTCCCTACACGTTTTAAATCTTTTTTAATCTCGTCCCCTAATTTGTCTCAATCGACGTTGAATGGCTTAGTGACCATTCTAGTCCTTACAACATCTAGCGTCTTTGATTTTGGTCCTCATTTTCATGTTTTAATAGTTTCTTTTATGGTTTAATCCCCCAATCGGTCCCTAGAGTATGTCTCGAGTACAGTTTTAACCTCTTTTTTAATATGGTGTTTTTATATCTCACACATCTTAATTTTTATCTTGTATTGATGTTTCCTTAATTTTAATTCATGCCTTATTTTATATGTTTTTATATATGCATGCTTGATCCATAAAATATATAGTTGTCGTGATTTACGATTACTTTTTTTTATCGTCTAGTTTCATGTTTGGTTTAAATAGCGTATAATATTAAACCTCATCGTTCCCGTATTTGCTTACTTTATTTCCGTATGCTTTGTTTGGTTTATTTCGTATATTTGTATGTCCTGTGTATGAATTTTTAAGTTGCATTTCGGTTTATAAATTGCAATGCGAGCGTCTTTTTATTCGGTACGAGGCCAGTACCAGTCGCAGTGGTGGTGGTTCGGACGTTCTTTCTCGAATATTAAGACCTTTAAAATTCACTCGCTCGTATAACCAATTTTGATACGATTCGTCACTTTAATTCGCAAAAATTTAATATTAATTAAGCGGTAATGTTTTTGGTACCGATTTTCGGGCACGACGGGGGTGCTCATCCTTCCTCGCGTGTAACCGACTCCCGAACCCTTTTTAGAAAAAAGAATCTCTGGTTTTATTTCGGTGTCCGGTCTACCATTTTTAAATGGCCGGTGGCGACTCCTCTATTTTTATAAATCCGATTAAAATTTTTAAAATCCATTTAAAACCCGATTCTTCTAAGTGACACCGAGATATTTTTAGTCGCAACACCTACATAAAGAAACATCAAAAAACAAAAGAGCAAAAAAGCAAAAGCATATTCATAAAATGCAAAGAAACAACATAAGATGTAAAGACATGAATGTTGAAGCTTCGGTGATTCATGAACAAGAAATAAAGTAACTCAGATCAATGTTCATCTTTTGCCACCAAAATACAAAAATTAAACTCCTTTTAGTTCATACATTTGTAACAACATCAACCAAGTAATTCACTTCACTACAAGCATACAAACTTAATTTTAAAAAAATGATTATTCTAAGATCGATAAACTTAAATGATTTCACTAATCTCCAAAACTGATTTCATTATTACTATTTTTTATTACCAATTCCACCAATTCAATTTTGAGTTACTGACCAAGAACCCTCTAATAATACATCATTTAAACATAAAAGGTCAAAATTAGAAGTTCAATTATTGTGTTCTTAACGACAAATTCACTTATCATTCATACATTTATACACACAATTAAATATGTATGAAAACATAAACATAAATATAAAAGTGATATTGAAATTTTTACCTTGTTGAAAAAAATGCTAGTATTCTTTATCATGTTTAGCAATCTTAACAGTGTCTATCGAAGACATAACTAGAAGCCCTAACAATCCCAATGAAAAACAAGAAAATGAGAAAATAAATGGCAATTGTAAAATTCATCAATCCTAGCTCATATACTTTACCACTAAAACTAACAATAAAAAGAAAGTAAAATTAAGATATTTTGAAATTGAATAATTTAAAATTTTCTATCATAAATTATAAAGTAATAATCCAATTGAGAGGAGATTTACCATGTTTGTTATAGGGAAGGGATGCGGCGCTACCTAATATTTTTCATTATCAAAACTACCCAACACTAAACAAGCTTGAAGAGAGAGAGAGCACTCATAAATGATTTTAAGGTTAGACTTGTTAAGCCCTAAACTAAGAAAAATGAAGAAGTGGGGAAAAGAGGATTAATTTTCATATATGTATGTATAATTGTGGGTTTGATAGGATGAATATATATTTTATAAATTTTTATTGTATTTTTTAGTATATCAATTTCTCACCTAAACCTATAAAATATATATTTATAACAATATGAACAAATTTAAAGTACCAAAAAATATGACAAATTAAAAAAATATTTTCATAACAATATGAACAATTTTCTTCATGTTACAATAAGTATAACTTATAGTTACCAAATTTGTCAATGTTTGACTTTTTTGTACCAAAAAATAAAGTTATTCATACATATTCTTCACCCTTTGACAATGTACATACACTTTGTAGACAAAACTATTTGAACATATGTCTTCTAGGATGAATATCATCCGCTTTTCCACTATGACACTTTAATCTTATTATTTATTTTTTAATCTTAATAATCTCGTTATATTTTTTTATGACAATTTGTTTTGTAATAATTATTAGTACTTATAGTTACAAAACTTGTCATTATATGATTTTTTTTGGCGCCAAAAAATGGAGTGAAACATTTGTGACAGAAAATGGTAACAAATCATATTTTGTCATCATATGTTACACAAATTTACTATTTGTGACAAAATATTACGACGATTTTACTTTTTGTCACAATTGTATATATTTTTTTAATTTAAAGTGGCGCTTATTCATTTTGTGACAATAAAACTACTAATAATGAAAAGAAAAATTAATTTTATCAAAATTAAATTTGTCACAATAATAAAAATTTCTTGTAGTGACGATTCCTAAATTCAAAGGTGACGTGATCCTCTATTTTAAGAACTCTCATTTTTTATAAGATTTCTTGGTGAATGGATGTTTAATTTATTTTACATTGTGACTTGAAGCTTTGGAAAATTATGGGTTAACAAGGAATCGAAGGAAAAGTTTCATTTGAGGGTTAAGTCGGCAACAAGGCTTATTATGAACTCGATTTTTCAGGTGAGTGCAATTGCTGGAGTTCATATCTATAATCTGTAGTATAAGTTCATGGCATTTGGCTTTTCCTTAGGAGGATTCGAGAATTTGTTGATGACTTAAGAAACTTGGAAAATTATTGGAATCAAATTCACGGGATGCAGTGTGAAATTATTATCCTTTATGGTGGTTTTTGTCTAAGATACTACAACTGTTCGAATCTACCTAAAAGTTATGCTCTGACAGTAAGTTTGGAAATTCATAGAAAATTTTATAGGTTAAATTAGAGAATTAATCATATATCTACAAAATCATGTGTGTATCTAGTTTTGTTTAAAACAAACTGTGATCAATTTCGATTTATAAATGAAAAGATGTGAATTTTTAAGTATATGATGGTCAGAAAACATGACAGCAGTTTACTCTTAGGACAACAAAGGTAGTGTCTTCAAAAATTCACCATAAATTGTACAAGATGAATATAAAGCTATACTTTAAACGGTTAGAAAGATTATTCAATCTAGTTTCACTTAGAACAAATAGAATTGAATTCCGAATTATAGAACATTTCATAGATATATTTTTCTAAAGATAGTGCAAACTGTCGAGTTATGACAAGTTGGTGTTTGTGTCAATTTTGTTTGCTAGACTAAACCAATTGGAAAAGGATCGAGATCGAATAGAGAAATTCATGGAATTAGAAGATTGAATCTGAATCGTACTATATTTCGGATTAGGTGAGTGTAGTTTAAAGACTCGGGATAGGTTATAGCCTTCCCGAGCACCTCTCTTTGTTTTTAATACATTACCTTGAATATTACGGTCCTCGACTACGGTCCTTATTTGGCGACAGTAGAAGGAATTGACTGGTACTGCGAGTACCATTTATTTGACGACAGTTGGTTGGAGATTTGTATATTTAAGTTGTAATTCGATTCTCAAGGATATGTTAAAAGAAATCATGAAAAGGATTTAAGTTAAATTAATGAATACTTACAGTAATTTGCTTCATAAGTAAAATTTGCCTATTGATTCTTGAACATTCTTGTGAATAGAGATATATGTTTTGGAAGTATGTTACGTGTATATGTGTCTAGTTGGATTCTTTAATTCATTTGCTTGTTCGAATACCATAAATACATACATACACATGCCTTGTTCAAATGGTTTATAGTTTATCTAGCTAATGTCTTGAGTAAATTAGAAATGATTCTATTCGATTGATATTTTTAAGATAACTAGTCGCTTAATCGATTTGGGATCTTGCTCGATTTTGTTGAATTTAGTGGCAGTAATAGATATGAATTATTTTTTATTTTTTAAAAGGTGTCGGGCCTCGTTAAAAACTCCCTCTAGTCCTATTAGGGGAAAAAGAGTGCCCTATTTATTTCCTTGAAATAGGTTCGATCAGTACACGGATATAGTTAGGGATGTAAAAACAAGTCAGAACCTGGTAACCTGACTGAAACCTGCCCGAGTCAGAACCTGATTTGACCTGAGTTTTTTTTTACCCGAACCCGATCTGCAACCGACTGTTGTTGATCCGAACCCGAATTTGACCTGTTACTGTAGCAACCGAACCCGATCTGCGTCCGACTGAAAACGACCCGAACCCGAATTGGACCTGTTAATTTGGACCTGAAACCCGACCTGCGTCCGACTGAAAAGAACCCGAACCCGAAGCCGACCTGGCAAATAACCGAAATTACCCGACTGAATTGACCCGATATCCGATTTTACCCGACCTGAAATGGACCCGACCTGAAATGGACCCGACCTGAAAATGGACCCGACCTGAAATGGACCCGACCTGCTTTTGAACCCGACCTGTTAAGTGACCCGACCTGTTCTTGATCTGAGCTGAAATTAACCCGAAACCTATGACATGATGAATTAAAAATTTTATAAAAGTTCATATATCATATACATATATAATGTATATACATATACACTTACATATATTAATATAGGTGATGTATATACACGCATACAAGTATATATATATATATATATATATATTAAGTAATTGATAATTTATGAAAATAAAAAATTAAATGAAGAGTTGTTTTTAATTTTAAAGTTTATTCATTAACTTGAATAAAATTGTAAATTTACAAATTATAAAAAATTAAATAACAATTGTAAACTTATTTGTAGTTCATAAAATTTACTAAAGTTATAACATATATATGTATAGCATTTGTAGTTCAAAAATTTACAAGTCTAAAATTTTATAAGTCTACAATTTTATTTTTTTATACTTAGTTAACAGATTCTTTAAGATTGTAAAACTTAGTGAAATTATAACTAGAACAAATACAATTTGTAATTGTTGTCTTAAGTTAACAGATTCTTTAAGTTGTTTTTAATTTTAAAGTTTATTCATTAACTTTTGCAGTTCAAAATTGATAAGATTATAAAGTAAATGATTTTACTTAAGTAGAACAAATTAAGTAATTGTTGTCTTAAGTTACAAAATGTAGAATTAAGTTAAGATATAAAAAAAATTCATACACTTAGTAAATAAATTAACAGATATAAAATAAAAATAACTAGAATTTCAGTTATCAATACTTTATTACTTAAAAAAATATCAATACAGAATGTAAAAAAATACAAGATAAAAATTTACACTTATAATTTTACAAACCGAATGTCACAAAATACAATTTGTAATAAAATTAGCCCTCAGATCTTATAGCAAAGCTAAAAGCACTTTGCTACCAGATAATTCTTCATCGGGCTATCTCATCTAAGATAAGAGAGGAACAGCAAGCTACCAGTAACCAACAGCAACACCAAGCCATTAACAGCAGCAGCAAACAGCTAATTATGGGTACCTGGTAAGAAACCAACATAATTATGGGCAACACTAAGATAAGAGAGGAACAGCAAGCTACCAGTAACCAACAGCAACACCAAGCCATTAACAGCAGCAGCAAACAGCATCACCAACTCACAAACAGCAGCAACATTCAGCTAAGAAGCAAGAAAAAAACAGAATCAGATGCAACATCAGATGCAAAACAAAACACTAAGTCAAATTAAAGAAAAAGAAACAAGGATTATACCTCACTTAACAAGAAACACTAAGTGAAATTAAAGAAACAGAAACAATGATTATACCTCAATTAACGAGAAAGATTACACCTCACTTAACAAGAAGGATTATACCTCACTTAAAATCAGATGCAACATACACATCAGATACTTCTACATTGAAGTGCTTCCTGCAAAACAAAACAAAGTCAGTAACTGAATGTAAAAATAAAACAAGAATTAAAAAAACAGAAAAAAGGATTATACCTTAACCTTGAAGTGGATCTTCAACAGACACATCAGAGACTGAGGCATCCTTCCCAACAGCAAGAAATTCTTCATCCCTTTCCTCAGGCTCAAAACCATACAACCAATTTCTGGTTGTTACAAATACTTCTACATTTTTAGGCAAAAGCCTAGCCCTCAACTTGTTCAATATTCGACCTCCCATACTAAATGAGGATTCAGAAGCTACAGAGGTGATTGGAATGGCTAACACATCTCTAGCCATGAGTGAAAGTACTGGAAAAGACACAGATTGTGTTTTCCAATACTCTAAAATATCGAACTCAGCATCTGATGTGCGAGGGAGAAGGGGCAAAGAAATGTAGGAGTCAACATCGGACTTCCCACTCCTAGAAGCTGCCAAATTGGCATCAAAGTTCTGCATTAAATATAAAAAAAATTAGTAAACTGTAAATGAAAAAAATTAACTATAAAAACAGAAGCTAAAAGATAAACTGACCTGAAACAAATTAGATTTCTTGAAGGTCCTAGGGCGACCAGAACTTGACAGACTTGAAGTATGAGTAGAGTTACTTTGGACAGAAGAATTATTAGAGGAAGTACGTGCAGATCTTGAATAATAAATGTACATACTCACAAACTCATTATAAACAACACTTACCCTCCTTTCAACCTCATCCTCAACATAGAGGACACCATACAACTCCTTCAGAAGTTGTAACTTATACCGAGGATCAAGTAAAACAGCAAAAGATAGAATAGTTGAATGATCAGACCAGTATTTTTCATACAATTCAAGCATAGGACCAGCCATTGCAGAGATGCCCTCACGTGGATCATTGTGAGCATCACATAAAAGTTTCTCAATGGCAACAACATTAGCCAAGTACAAATTAGCAGTAGGATACTTGGATCCTGAGAACAGAGTTGAAATTTCAAAGAAGGGCTAAAGGAAATCACAAATTAATTTAGCAGTTTCCCACTCAATATCAGAGATTACATCCAAACCATTTTCCCTATTAACAAACAAGTTAATAGCATGTTTAGCTTCTAGTGCCCTACGAAGCATCAGGTAAGTAGAGTTCCATCGAGTAGGAACATCCAAGACCAACTTACCAGAAAAATCAGAACCACAGTCATTAATAGCAGAATCAAAGGAACAAAGTCTAGAATCAGAAGAATCTATAAATTTAACAATCTCACGCAATTTAACAACAGATGAGTCGATTACCTTCAAGCCCCTTTGAACTATCAAGTTCAGGATATGGGCAGCACACCTTATATGAAAAAACTTACCATTGCATGGCAGAGGAGAAATTGCATGCAAATCATCTTTCAGACGCCTCACCATTCTTTCATTTGCAGAAGCATTATCAAGAGTCATTGTAAAAGCTCTCTTCTCAAGACCCCATTCAGTTAACATATTTTTAACAAACTTGTAAATAGACTCACCATCATGGGGAGGGGGGAAACGACGAAAATTTAAAATCTTAGACTGAAGTTTCCAGTTCTTATCAACATAATGTGCAGTCAGTGCAAAGTAAGAACGTGAAGTGCAAGCAGACCAGCCATCACATGTAAAACAGATACGACTCAAAACAGATTGCATTGAATCAAAAAGCAATTTCTTATGCATCTCATGCTTTAACATGCAAGCCTTAGTAATAGAGTACCTTGAAATATCTTTCACATTAGGATTTAAATAATTATGCAAAACCCTAAGTTTATCATGCTCAACAACACTCAAAGCATAACCATGACAAAGAATTGCTTCAGCAAACAGTTCACAATATCTTTTCTGATCAAAAGCAGCTTCTGAACTACTATTGGGATTAGTAGCAAGAAACTCCTTATAAGCATCACATTTTTCAGTATGTCTTTTAGGATTAGAAGTACCAATATAAGAGTCAGCTTTATACCTTTTCTTTTTGCAGTACTTACATTCTGCAAAAAGCCCTTCTGGAAGCTTGATGAATGTGTAATGATCCCAAACAGGGGATGTTCTTCTCCCAATGTCCCCTCCAGCTGAAGCTGCAGACTTCCTCTTGGAGGTACGAACTGTCTCAGACAGTTGATCATTTGCATCCTCTTCTAGCAAAAACATACAAAAAAAGAGTTAGAAATATACAAAATTTAAGTTAAAAAAAATCATAATGAACAAGGATTAATAAATTACCTTGAGACAATATAATTTGGTCATTTAGATTTCTTTCTCCAAGAAAGTCCAACTCATAAGAGAATGAATTCATAGCTGTCACAAAACTGAAAAAGTGCAAATCAGAGAACCAAAAATAAAAAAATACAAAATCATATATACAGACATCCATAAACAAAGAATAAAATTTCTAATGGTTTCAGTTTAACCGTTGTACGTGGCGTTGTTACACCTGTCCACAGGGACAAAATTTATAAATCCCCCTTTGGCACCAGTAGCACCGCAGGTCAGGTAGTCCAGCCGATATACTCAGGTTAAACCAACGAAACCCTAAAGACTCGGACCATACATATACATACATGCATAAAGATATAACATACATGATACAATAAACAGACTCGGACCATACATATAAATACATGCATAAAAATAAAATCATAGAAACTGACATGCATAAATACAAACTGACAGAAACATACATGATACAGATCTCAGATAACATGCAATAAACAGATCTCATATAACATGCAATAAACAGATCTCAGATAACATGCAATAAACAGATCTCAGATAACATGCAATAAACAGATCTCAGATAACATGCAATAAACAGATCTCAGATAACATGCAAACAGATCCCAGATAAACAGATCTCAGATAAACAGATCTCAGAAAATAATCATACATATAAACAAACAGAAAGAAACATGCAAAAGGAGATATACAACCTTCCAGCTTGATGAACAGACCGGCACGCAACAAGAACAGACAGACAGAAGCCAGAAACGATTCTGAGAAAAAAAAAGGAAAATAGTAAGAATCTGAAAAACAAACAAAAAATAAATAGAAGAAAAAGAATATAGAACTTACACGAACAGATCTGGGAAAATGAAAAGGCAGAGAACAACTCTCGGAAAATGAAAAGACAGAGAAGAACAGATCTCATAATCTGAAGAGGTAAGATGAGAATACGAAAGGATGTTGGGATTAGAGGTTAGGGTTTGGGGATTAGAGATTAGGGTTTGGGGATTAGAGATTATGGTTAGGGTTTAGATGTTAGGGTTTCAGATTTAGGGTTAGGGTTTTGGGATTAAGGGTGTAGATGTTAGGGTTTCAGATCTAGGGTTAGGGTTAAGAATAAATTAGGGTTTAGGGTAAAACAGAAATGATTTTGGGTTTTGGGTTTAGAAGGATTGAAGATAGAAATTCTTAAGAACACGAGGTTGTTCTTGAGAAAAGAAGGGGGTTTGATCGAAGAAAAACATGTTTAAGGAAGAAATTTGTGTTTATAGAAGATCTGGGAGGAAATTTTGGAAGAACAGGGAAGAACACGAGGTTGTTCTTGAGAAAAGAAGGGGGTTTGATCGAAGAAAAACAGGTTTAAGGAAGAAATTTGTGTTTATAGAAGATCTGGGAGGAAATTTTGGAAGAACAGGGAAGAACTTGGGAAGAACACGAGATTTTGATCGAAAGAAATGAGGAAGATCTGGGATTTTGGTGTTTGTGGATGAGAGAGAATTTGAGACGATATTTCGGCAGAGTAACGGTAGGGAGAAATGAGCAATTTTGGCTGAGGGGTGAGGGTCTATTTATAGGGCTCGAGCCGGGTCAGAGGATCCGCGCACTTTGAAACGGGGATCCGCGCACTTTGAAACGGGTTTTCGGGTTTTGCTCCGCAAGCACTCCTTCTTTGATTTCTTTCAATTTCGTCCTTTTTGTTTTGAAATTGAGCTTAAAGCTTTGATTATTTTTCAATTGCATCCTTAATTCAGTTTTAACTTTTTAAGTTTAGGGTTATGGTTTTAATTTAGGGTTTGTGGTTTTAATTTAGGGTATAAATTAAGGGTTTACTGATTATTTTATGGCTAATATATTTTATTTAGTTTTTTTAGGGTTAATATGTTAATTTAGGGTATAAATTAAGGGTTTTGGGCTTTTTATTTAATGTTAATGTGGTTTAGGGTTTATGATCTTTAATTAGGGTTTTAATTTAAATGTTTAGGGTTGAAGGGTTTTAGGTTTTAGTAATTAATTTTTAGTTTTAATACTTGTAGGGTTTTGATTTAGGGTTTAGGGTTTCATGAAGCAATGTACTTCGATCCTTTAGTTTTAATGTTTATGGTTTAGTGTTAGGGTTTAGGGTATAATACTTATGGTTAGGGTATAATGCTTGGGGTTTAGGGTATATGGTTATTATTAGGGTTTAGGGTTTAGGGTTTCATGAAGCAATGTACTTCGAGTGATTATTTTGTAAGGTTTAGGGTTTAGTGTTAGGGTCTAGTGTATTGTGCTTAGGGTTTAATGTTACGACAACATGTGACATATGGTTTTGATTTTATGGGTTTCAATTTAGGGTTTAAGGTTTAGGGTATAGGGTTATCATTAGGGTTTCATGTTTTTTTTAATTTTAGAATTTATATTACAATATATGTATATAGAAAATTGGAAACCCTAACCCTAATCCCTAACCCATAAAACCCTAGGCATTAATCACTAAACCCTTAGATCCTAAACCCTAAGCCCTAAAGTATGTAAGTATTTATGCATTTAGGTTTTAATGTAGTGTAATGAACTAAGGTTAGTTCGATTGATTAGTTTGTAAGGTTTAGGGTTTAGTGTTAGGGTCTAGCGTATAGTGCTTAGGGTCTAGGGTATAGTGCTTAGGGTTTAATGTTACGATAACAAGTGACTTAGGGTTTTGATTTTATGAGTTTCAATTTAGTGTTTAAGGTTTAGGGTATAGGGTTATCATTAGGGTTTTGAACCTTAACCCTAAGCCCTAAACCCTGAACCTTAAACCCTGAACCATAAGGATTAAACATTAAACCCTTAGATCCTTACCCTAAACCCTAAGCCCTAAAGTATGTAAGTATTTATGCATTTAGGGTTTACGTTAGTATAATGAACTAAGGTTAGTTCGATTGATTAGTTTGTAAGGTTTAGGGTTTAGTGTTAGGGTCTAGGGTATAGTGCTTAGGGTCTAGGGTATAATGCTTAGGGTTTAATGTTACGATAACAAGTGACTTAGGGTTTTGATTTTATGAGTTTCAATTTAGTGTTTAAGGTTTAGGGTATAGGGTTATCATTAGGGTTTTAAACCCTAAACTCTAAACCCTAAACCATACACATTAAACACTAAACCCTTAGATCCTTACCCTAAACCCTAAGCCCTAAAGTATGTAAGTATTTATGCTTTTAAGGTTTACGTTAGTATAATGAACTAAGGTTAATTCGAGTGATTAGTTTGTAAGGTTTAGGGTTTAGTAATAGTTTGGGCCTTGGGCCTTTGGGCTCTTATCCCACCACCCATTTATTTTAGATGGGCCCTAAAACCTATATTGTATAAATATAAACTTATAACTTATAATTTATATAATGTATTTATAATATAATAATTAATAATTAGTAATAGTTTGGGCCTTGGGCCTTTGGGCTCTTATTCCACCACCCATTTATTTTAGATGGGCCCTAAAACCTATATTGTATAAATATAATATATATATATATATATATATATATATATATATATATATATATATATATAAACTTATAACTTATAATTTATATAATAATTAGTAATAGATTGGGCCTTGGGCCTTTGGGCTCTTATTCCACCACCCATTTATTTTAGATGGGCCCTAAAACCTATATTGTATAAATATAATATATACATATATATATATATATATATAAACTTATAACTTATAATTTATATAATAATTAGTAATAGATTGGGCCTTGGACTTTGGTAGTAAAACCTATAATGTATATATATATATATACATATATATATAAACTTATAACTTATAATTTATATAATAATTAATAATAATTGGTAATAGTTTGGGCCTTGGGCCTTTGGGCTCTTATCCTACCACCCATTTATAATAATCAATAATATGATTAATATCAATAATAAATATTAATTATCAATAATAAATATTAATTACTAATATCAATAATTAATAAATAATATTAAATTATAATATATATGGGCGGGAAACTTTGATTTAAAACCGCCAATTTTCAAATTGAATTTCAATTTAGGGTAAATTATAAATAAAACCCTTTATATTATATAAGTTTTTTATTCAAGTCCTTTAAGTATGTACATATTAATAAACCCTAAACCCTAACCTACATACAATGCAACACAACCCCTAATGTATGTAAGTATGTACATGTGTACACATTAATACATTAATCTCAAACCTCAAACCTCAAACCCTAAACCCTAAACCCTAAACCCTAACCTACATACACTACAACACAACCCCTAATGTATGTAAGTATGTACATGTGTACACATTAATATATTAATCTCAAACCTCAAACCCTAAACCCTAAACCCTAAACACTAAACCCTAACCTACATACACTACAACACAACCCCTAATGTATGTAAGTATGTACATGTGTACATATTAATACATGAATCTCAAACCTCAAACCCTAAACCCTAAACCTCAAACCCCAAACCCTAAACCCAATCATATTGTATATAAGTAATTAATTATATACGTGTGTACATATTAATGCATGAACGCTCAACACAAAACCCTAAACCCTAAACTTTATTTTTATTCTAAATTGACATATACTTATTGTTTTTTTTTTCATTACTCTAATTTTTATACTTTTAATTTGATATTTTTGTTTATTATAGTCCCTAAAACTTTATTTTTATTCCAAAATACCCATTTTCCTTGTTTTTTTTATTTTGTCTAATGTTTTATAATTTTAATTTGATATTAATGTTCATTATAATCTCTGAAATTTTATTTGTAATCTAAATTGACCCATTTTCTGTCCAAATCGACCCATTTGATTCTTTTTTAATTACTCTAATGTTTTATAATTATAATTTGATATGACTTTAAATAATTAACTCAAAATTAACGACGATTGACGAAGGTCAACCTAAAGTCTATCAACTACTTATATGGTTGTACGACCGAACTCAAACCGAATACGAATTTCAATCACAAAAATACCCCGACCTGAATTACCCGACCTGAAGCTACCCGACCTGAAATTACCCGACCTGAAATGCACCCGACCTAAAATGCACCCGACCTGAAATGAACCCGACCTGAAATGAACCCGACCTGAAATAGACCCGACCTGAAACGGACCCGACCTGAAACGAACCCGACCTGAAACGAACCCGACCTGAAATGAACCCGAACTGAAATGGACCCGACCTGAAATGTATCCGAACCCGAATTAACCTGCCAATTATCTGCTTTGGACCCGACCCGTTCTAACCCGACCTGAAATGGACCCGACCTGAAATGGACCCGATCTGAAATGGACCCGACCTGGAATGGACCCGACCTGAAATGGACCCGCACCCGACCCGAGTCGAGTCAATTTTTTTTTTTTACCTGAAATGACCTGTATCCGATTTTACCCGACCTGACAGAACCCGACCTGAAACCTGACCGATTACCTGTTTTTACATCCCTAGATATAGTACACACCGTACCAAGTCACTAAATCAGCTTACAAAGGAATCAAAACACTAAGTATTACCCTGATACAAAATGCCCTGTCCAAACCCAGTCGCATGACCTGTTAATTCCTTGATGCGCAAGGGTGTGTGCAACACCGTTCATCTCTCTCGGTACATGACGTAACATCCACTTATCATTCATGAAGAAAGCCCTGCACTCGGTTATTAACTCAACAAAAATTGCAGGAGGTTGCCACTTGCCACAAACGATTTATCCATTGTACAGCAAGAAGACTATCAGATTCGACAAATACCAAGCCAGGGTAGCTTATGTAATAACTAGTGACACATCGTCGTTTAACCGGTCAAAATAAATAAATAAATTAACCTCTTTCAACAAATAATAAAATAAAGAAATTAAATAGATATAGGGAAAGAAGGTCGATCCGCAGGGAGATTAGCTGGAATGATTGACTGAAGACTGCTTTAATTATTACTTCCAGGAATATCTGTAAAAAAGGAAATAAAAAGGGGTGATCTGATATTGAGTGTAGTAATAAAATAAAATGCAAGAATTAAAGATAATAAGAAAAATCAAGTATGTGAAATAGCCTCGAGCTAGCCTTGTCAATTCCTTCGATCATTGAAATAGATTTTTACTCCGGGGATCATGTCGGTTACAGTCTGCGAGGCCCAACCCGTCACAACTTGCTTCTCTCTCGAGTAACCAATCCTCCCAAGACTATCTTCGAAGGTTGATTCTTAAACAAATTAACTACGACTATCGCCGTTAAAAATATTTAGATTAAAAGCAGGAAAAGCCCGACTCAGAAATTGTCTTAAAAAGAATCGCTTCTGATTTTATCTTTCCTTAGCTGACCGCCGCTAAGAGTATTCACAGGAAGTCGAAATTGCCACAGGCCGATCCTTCCTCCCAACTATGTCTTTAAACGATTTCAGACCAACGAGCTCTTTTTGATTTGAAAAACGATTAAAAACTTTAGTAAGGCCGATTGCCAAACTATCTAAACAGAAAGATAAAAATGTATTCCCGAAGGAATTTAGGCAATGTTCAATCCTCACGATTAGAATTGATTTGGCTAGCTCTTGGCTCAAGAAATTTAGCTAAGCATGATATTAATTATCATACTTAACTTGATTTTTGGAAAATAATTAAATAGCATAAAAAATGGAACAAGAAAATAAAGTAAAAGAACTTTTATTAAAGCTAAAAACGTTTCAAACTAGAAGATGAAAACTAAAATGATTGATGATCTAAGCCTTTACCAAGGGTGGTATTTATAGGCTTAGATTTACAAAGATAAAGTGATGAGATAATTTAAAATAATAAACAAAAGATAAATAATTCAAATGTTTTGAAATTTAAATACAGCAAAACGAACGGATAAACTGATAGGATCTTCCAGAACGTTCCAGAAGCTTCTAGAAGTCGCCACGTCACTGCCACGTCAGATGCGTCGTGCCCGGTGTCGTGCCCATGATGCCAGTCATGACAGAATTATAATAAAAATTGCAGAAATGCCTCATTTTCACTGCTATTTCCAGAATTGGATTCCTGCACAAAATATAACGAAAACAACATGTATTAAGCAGCAAGAAGTCCAAATAACTAGAAAAATAGCAAATGAAATATGTCATATTTGAGAACTCATCAACTAGTGAATAATCTGCAGGCTTCTAGTATAGCTAAAACTTCAGCTCTTGTTGGATCTACCAACCCAATTGATTTTGAGAATTTCAAAAGAAACATACCTTTCGAGTCACGTAGACTGCCACCGACACCTCCACGTCCAAAGCTACCCAAAACTGCAACATCCGTATTGAATTTAAGAGCACCACAGGGCGGAGCAAACTAAACTGTCGAGCGGTCCTTCTTAATAGGTCCACTGGGTACGTTGTATAAGTCAGGATACAACGTGAAATCAAGGATCGAAGGGACCGAAGCATGCCATTTGCTTTTACACCAGTGACCAATCCTCAAAACCACAATATCGAACACAACCTTTAAGCATAAACTCTTCTTATTAAAAACAACTTGCTTCCTTTCCAACTATAGTGCCCAAACGATACCCAAAAATGCCATAATCCATATTGGTTTTGCCGAAGGTCTCATTTGAATGTTTTCCCACATCACTAAAAGCTCCTTGATACTACCAGGCATGATCAAATGTATCTTCCATCTGCTACACCATAGTTGCCAAATGCTCCAACTAAAGTGGCAGTGGCAGAAAAAATGAGCACTGATTTCCTCCCATTTGCCACAGAAAACACAAGTACCTTCGATGTTAGATGCCACACCTCTTTTTCGAAGTGCCTGAGAAGTTGGCACTCTATCTTGTATGGCTTTCTATAAGAATGATTCAACTTTTGGAGGGGCTAGCTTTTTCTAAACTAGTTGCCAAACCTTGTCTTCAGTCAAGCCTCTAGCAAGAGCAATGCGACAAAAATCCTTTGAATTATAGATGCCACTCGAAGATCCTTTCCAGCATATGATATCTTCCCCAAACTTTGTTGCCGATACTCGGTTAAGGTAGCTAAGGAAATCATTCCACAATTCCTCTTCCCACAGGAACAACTTCCTTCTTAGTTCGATCTTCCAAACCCACTTTCCGTTGAACACTGAGCCAAAGTCGCAGACCTTCCCTTCCTTATTGATAGCGAGACTGTAAATTCTGGGATGGGTGGTTTTGAGTGGTGCTGAATCAAGCCAATTATCCTCCCAAAACTTAATTTTTTCCTATCACCCAGTACACACCTAATGTTCAGCCGAAAATCATCATCCGGGTTCATAGGAGGCTTCATTATGTTCTTCCAAACCCGCGAGTGGTTTCTAACTACTCTTCCTCTTGGGAGTAAGGAGTTGCGATCATAACCATACTTGGCGTCTATTACCTTCTTCCATAAGCTTTGTGGTTCATGGCATAATCTCCACAACCACTTGTTTAACAAAGCCCTGTTCTTGAGTTGCAAATCAACTACTCCCAATCCGCCAAGTTGTAATGGTTTAATTAAATTCTCCCATTTAACCCAATGTATAGGTCGAGCAGCATGGGGTCCCCAAATGAAATTAGCAATCAATTTATTTATAGAAGCAGCAACACCCACTGACATTTGAAATAAGCTTAAGAAATAGATAGGCAAATTGCACAACACTGACCTTACTAGGCAAAGTCGACCAGCAAAAGATAAGCAATTGCCTTTCCACCCAACCATCTTGCGTTTAACCTTTTCAACAACTGGCGTCCAGGTCTGAGAGGTATTCTGAGGGGCCCCCAAATGTAAACCGAGATACTAAGAAGGTAATTTACTTGAAGTACATCCCAACATATTTGCCCATTCCTCCACACGGCTATCCTTCATTGCGATACCAAACAAACTAGTCTTTTTAAGATTGAGGCTTAACCCAGAAGCCAGTTCAAAAAGCCTCAAAATCCTTTTGATGTTAAGAACATTCTCTTGATCCGCCTTTGCGAAGATGATTAAATCATCCGCAAACTGTAAGTGGGAAATTTTACAGTCAATGAAGCCGATCTACACTCCCTTAATGATTTCCAATTTGGCATCCTTGTGAATTAAAGCACTGAGTGCCTCTCCCACAATATTAAACAAGAGGGGGGAGAGTGGGCATCCCTGTCTCAATCCTCTCTTCATAGGGAAGATATTAGAAGGCTTACCATTTACAGTAACCGAAATTTGAGCAGAAGACAGGCAAAGAGATATCCAATTTCTCCATCTTGCTCCGAAACCCATCTTAGTCAAAATAAAGTCCAAAAAACCCAGTTCACCATATCATATGCTTTCCTAAAGTCGGCCTTGAACAGAATTGTCTCTACAATTCTTTTCCTTGCTTCATCAATGACTTCATTTGCAATTACGACACAATCAGAAATCTGCTTGCCGGGAATGAAAGCGAACTGCTTTTCTCCTACAACTTCATGAATGCACTGACTAAGTCTTCTTGACAACACCCTTGCTAGGATTTTATACAAACTGTTTACGAGTGATATCGGCCTGTAATCTTCCACTATTTCTGGATTATCCTTTTTGGGGATCAGGGCAATAAAAGAGTAGTTGAAGAATTCATCTTTTATTTTACCCTTATAGAAGTCGTTGAAAAAGGCCATCATTGGGTCCTTTAAACTAGACCAATTTTTTTTATAAAAGTCGAGGTTGAAACCGTCCAGACCCGGGGCCTTATTTCCATCAACATTCCAAATAGCCTCCCGAACTTCATCCACCGAGAAAGGGGATTCCAGATGCCTAACTGAGCAGCTTTTAAGTTGACTCATATTGTAGTCAAAATCTTTAACTGGGACTGTGTTGGAACTGTTGTAAAAGGCTTTAAAAGCTTCATCAAAAACTTTTAACACATCCTTTTCCTCCTTAACAACTTTGTTCTTCCACGATACATAATGAATATGGCTCCTGTTTCTGCGTAGCGAGGCCACCAAGTGGAAAAACTTGGTATTTTTGTCACCGTCCGTGAACCATTTAACCCTCGACTTTTGATGCTACTCACGTTCTTCTCTGCGATAATGAGCCCACAAATCATTCTTTAGGCTTCTGATTTCCGACCCGATGTCACTATTATACCCCTCATCACAAACTTTGTCCTCCAGCACCGATAATCTCTCTTTGATTTCCTTAGAAGAAACCCTCACCTTGGCTCGGAATTGTTTAACCCAGCCCTTGATATCAGTCTTCATTTTCTTCAAAATGAAACCCATACTTTTATTTTTCAGCCCAGCTGCATTGTTGACCACAATAGCTTTCACTTCTGGATCGTCTAACCAGTGAGTGAATAGTTTGAACGGCCTAGATCCCCTTTCACATTCTTCGTCAACCAACATCACAGGTTTGTGGTCCGACAGGCTTTTGGGGATCGTTTTCTGTTGAATGTTTGGGAACCATGAAATAACATCTGAAGAAACCAACATCCTATCAATTCTGCTAGCCTCCATAGATCTACCACCTCGAAACCAAGTGTATTTGTCCCCAATTAATGGCAGATCTACCAGATTATTCTGGAGAATGAAGTTTTCCAATAAATTGCCATGCGCTGATCTTTGCACTGCCCCAATGCGTTCTTCAGAATTTTTAACTAAGTTAAAATCACCCCCTAAGATCACTGGATGTTGAGATTAACTATTAACTCAACTATTTCATCAAGGAACTCTCTCTTCTCGGATGCTTCAGTTGGGGCGTAAATATTCACAATTCCACAACTTTGATTCAGCGGCCTAATCATACCCACTAATGCAATGTACCTTTTCCTGCATATAATTTGTTGGGGCATAAAAAAATTGGAGTCCCACATAGATAATAGGCCCCCTAATGCCCCTTCACAAGGAGAAAACACAAGACCGTCGAAACCTCTGCCCCTTAATCTGCGATCCAAACCCGAGTTTACTGAACTAAGCTTAGTTTCTTGAATCAGACAAATCCTACATCTCACAGACGCGATAGCATTTCCTAGCGCCCTCACCTTTTCGACTTTACCCATACCCCTAATATTCCAGCTCATAACTAGACAATTCATGTGAAAAAGAGAAACTTGAGTTAGAGAAGGGTCATACCTAGCTTACGCCTCCTCTCTTCACTCCACCTCCTCCAGATGGGCTACAACAGAATCCACCGGAGCATTGAATGTGACTCTCAAAATAGTTCCCATCGATAGTGTAGCCACCGCTTCATCTGTTTTATCTTGGTTATTTGATGAGCCGTAGGAAAAAAATGGGGGAGGGTTTACGGATACGAGATATTGAAGCTTCGATTCCTTCCCCTTCTTTTTAAAATCTTTTCTTGGCTTCTTCACCCCATTTTCCTTTTCATTTTTAATTTCTTTAGCCGTCTCTAAAGATCATCTACACCGGTCCCCACACCCGCCGCTACACCCACTACAGATTGGGTCAATACATTTCTGCTGAAAGAACACACTTCTGGATCTGGCCCATAAGTTCCGCCGTTTGCTAAGCCCACCTCGACTTCGTAAAGATTAGACCCATCAGAGACATTTGGACTGAGGTTATTGGGCCACCCGTTGCCCAAGTTGGGATTATGTGACGTTGGATGTAGTGGAATTTTCTCCACTATTTCAATATGGACTTCGTGGAGCCCTAAATCATTTCGGCTGGAACTTTCTTGGCCATCATGTGATGCCAGTTGCCCATCGACCAGTGGATCAATATGCTCATGCATGTTCCTCTGTATTTGGGCTTCATAAAGCCCAAGGTTACTATGATTAGAGCTTTCTTGACCTATATTCAAACCATGTATCCATGCGTTCGCTTGGTCTATATGCACAAACTCATTGATGTGTATTAAACTAATAGAGTCATCCCTAGCCGTTTCCTGTGTCTTGACTTCCTCACCTTCATTCATTTCTGCATAAATACGTTGATCGAACATCGAAGCGTCGCTTTCCCTTAGGTCACACTGATTAACCGGACCTTCACCGTCGATGAAGACACGGTCTTCCTCATACTCATGCACCTCCACTTTTATCCGGTTAAGAACACCATTAATCAAAACACTGAACTTATCTGGTATAACAAATTCTTTTTGTACCTCAATGAGTAACTTTGCTTTGTCAAAACGGCTCAACTTCGATGTCTCCTCGTCAATTCTGATCACTTTACCGCAACAGTTTCTGATCTTATTGAAGAACACATCATTGCATATATGTATCGGCACATCCGTAACTTCTACCCACAGTTTAACATGACGTTTGCCATCAAAACCTTGCAATAACTCAAGTTCATCAAACCACATGTTCATAAAGTTTTCATGCAATGCCCACATCTGGTTTCTTATTTCAATTTTTGGAGCTCGAATGATGGCCAATAATCCAAACCATGGACATACTGTCACATTAAAACCATCAGAACAAAAAGCTTCATGCACTAATTCAAGATTATACATAGACTTTATCTTTCCCACCAGGAAATAGTTTAGCCATTCCATTTCCTTACTAGGAATTCGAGTGCAGGCCTGGGACTCAGTCTTGCTTTCGCCATTAATTGTCTCCACCATCTCCACTTTAAATACTGGGTTCCCTTCGGTATAAGTGTCGATAGCCCTCTCCTCAGATACAGGCTTTTTGTGATTACTCTTGTTGTTGGTTACAGACGTTGACCCCATAAGCACTTCTTTAAAGGATTTGCTGTCACGGCGAGCCTCCCTCCATGTCGATGATGTTTTCCCCTGATAAGTATTCATCACTAACTTCGTCGGCTTCTAAGTAGCCATAACCACTCTAACTTTGAAACCATCCATCAACCGGCCATTTCCTCTCATAACTGCAGCCTCGGCTTCCTTCTTGCTGTTAAAGCGAGCGAAAGCAAAAATAGTTGGCTTTAACCTCCTTTTCTGATTCTCATATGCCATGTAAATATCAACCACTGAACCGTATGCCGCAAAAGCTTCTCGTAACGTCTTCGAGTGTATCCTCCTGCTTACATTGTCCACGAACACAGTAAAACCCAGGCGTCGACGAACATTTATTGATTGTTACCTTCTTACTTCTAAGTACTTTAAGTTACTATACTAAATATATAGTTATGATAACTCAAAAATAATGAGATTAATAGGTTTTATTAAAAAACTATACTTTACTTGAATAATAAGCCATGCTTACCTACTCGATGCCTGATTTATCCTCTATAGGATAAAAGGATATGCTTGAATAGAATGAAATGAACACTTGATACAAAATCGAGCATTAAAATCTAATTTTTTTTTACTTTGATTGACTTAGTGAAAAGGTGTTTCTTGCATGATAAGCATTATTAAGTTAATCTATACACTTAAGTTCTTAAAATTGAAGTATATGTTATGTCTTAGTTTTATTAATTATCATGAAGTGGTCGTATTGTGTATACCTTAACTAAATGACATGTAAAAGAATCGGGTTTACCTGACTACTAAAACTAATAGATTGATTGTTTGTGTTCAACATTAAATAAGTTGCAAGAATTTGTTTACTTTCGTGTCAAGTAAGAATGGCTAGGTTATAACCCATTTTGTATACCTAGTAATTTGAATTAGCCACAATTTTGGTATTATAAGGTGTTATAAATACTTGACTGAGTACCTTATAAATTTAAATTACTTGATTTACCTTCATACTTAGGAGAATTTGGATACTAAGAGTACTTAACTTGAACCTAAAAGACTATGGTTGTAATATCTAATTATTGTCTCGTTTGTAATATTTTGCGTGTGCCCTTTCTACCTCACTAAGTGAATGCTTACTTAGTTATTCTTGGCAACATGATTTACCTTCATACATCGGAGCTCGGTCAAGATCACAAGTACATATATGTACACTTTGTAAGTTTTTTTTGTTAAAACTCCTAGTAGGGTTGTAGCATGGTTGTAATATGCATATAGATATTTGCTAAATTTTGAGATGATGCTTGCGCACATTAAAATTTGGTTTGTAATTATATTTAGATGGCCTCTAATGCTTGGTGGTTGATTATTAACTAAAATTTGGATTTGAATGTTTGATTATGAATGTGTCCAAATAATGAATAAGTGAACATGACGCCAATATGATTTGTATAATATGGGAATATGTGTTTAAAATGCTTGTCGTGCTATAAGATTATTATTAAACTAGTCAATGTCTATAGGAAATTGATCACGCTTTTTCGAAAAATCTTTGAAGGGTTAATCTATAGTTTGGTTATTTGATTACTTGTATAGCTAATACTTGTTCATGTCATGATTGAATGAATGTTTCAATAGCGGATATTTATATAGTCTGTAATGAGTTTATCATGTTAAAAGTCAAGGGTTAGAACCTTAAGGCTTAAAAGTCTTAAATGGATTTTGTATGATAAATGGATGAACCTAATGTTAAGTTAGTAGTAGCAATTCCACGAATTTAGATAATATTTTTGGCACCTTCTTTAATTCGAGTTAGTCTTAAAAATTTGATCTATATACTTATGTGTTTGTTATAGTAAGATTGAATTTTTAGAGTAGCAAAAGTGTGTAAATGGTTAAGCTAAGGATATTAAGGTACCTTACTTTCGAATGTCATGAGTTTTAGTCAAATTAGTCTAATTTGCTATAAGTTTTATGATGCTTGGGATTGATTTCTAAATCTTCTATATAAATAAAAACAATTTAGTCCCTAAAATGACAAGTTACGTTCCTTATCCTCTCTTACAGACCTCGATTGTTTACTTCTGTTTGACTTTTGTATGATTTGTTTGTTTCTAATACTCTTTACTTCGGTTTTCTTCCAAACCGATTAAGGGGTGTTACAAATACTTATTAGCGAAAGGTTATAAGAATGATTCAATTTTTCTAAGCATTTTTATTAAGAGGTTTAGCTTCGGATTTATTATTATTGTGTATGTTGATGATTTGAATATCATTGGGACTCATGAAGAGATCTCACTGACAATAAAATCCTTGTGTATCAATTGACATACATAGAAAAATGTTTAAAGAGACTTTACATGTATAACGCACATCCGTTGAGCATGAGGCAAAGCCGAAAAATAATTGTTATGAGATCATTATCTTCATATCTTTTAAAACTCGACGTCTCTCCAAATCATGTAAATAATTGTTATGCACGAGGCAAAGCCGAAATATGTGTTTGGCTAAACATATCCAGGAGATATGTGAATTGCTTTCACAAGATAAGATGCAAGCTATCTTGTGTAGAGATAATGTAAACTTTATATCTCAATCAAAAGGTGAATACAACAAATGTGACAAAAACAAAACATATTTCTTCAAAGTTTCGTCCCCCGTGATCTTTAAAAGAATGATATTTGATGAATCATTTCAAGCAATAATTTGAAAGATTTATCCATTAGTGCATACTCTACTTCAACATTTGAATATTGTATTTAAGATTGAATTATGAAGATTCAAAGATCTTATGTGATGTTTTCATGAGGGGGAGTAAATACGTGTTGCACTCTTTTTCTCTTAACCGATGATTTGTCCCAATGGGTTTTCCTAGTAAGACTTTTAGTGCGGCAACATGATATGTGTATCAAAGATGTGTGTATTCTTTTTCTTTCACTAAGAATTTTTTTTACCACCGGGGTTTTATCTTAGTAAGGTTTTAACGAGGAACATTATCTTCATGGTTATACAAGATGGAGTGTTATGAATATCTTTATTTATGGTGGATATCCATATATTAAATGAGACTTTAATGTACTTTATTATTAGGGTTTAATACCTATTGGAATTAGAGTTTCTATCTTATGCCTATAAATATAGAGTTTTGAGAAAGCATTGTACACAACCCTACATTGAAAATATAATGCAATTCTCTCTCTTTGTCTCTCATATTTGTTCTTGTCCATCTTTCTTGTTCTTCTTTACTTTATTCACAATATACTACTCTCTTTTTTCCGCCGTCATTTTCTTTAATTTTATGTTTTTTGTGTGATGTTGATAGCAACACTATTCTTGTGACCTCTTATGATTTTTCTTATTTCCTTTATTTATTTATTTATTTATTTATTCTCAATAAGTACTTTATGTTTTAAAATTTTTTTCGCACAATTTATTGTGTTTTTCATCTGCTTTTTGTGGCATGATTTTTTTATTTTGTGGCACACATTTTTCATGTGTTTTCTGGTTGGGTTCTCATCTACCTATTTAGTTAATATATAAATACATGCGAAAAGAGTTTTCAAAAATGTTGGGCCTTGGCCCATTTCCTTTCCATTACCATTTTAGTAAGGATAAAATACAAGAGTGAGATTGAGGTCGCTCTCCATTCATATTTTGCAATGGCAGTGTTTATACTAATTCTGTAGGGAGGTGGACTGATAACCAGTGTTTAGGCTTGAGCCTACAGAAATTGCCAAGTTTCACTAAGAGCAGTTCAAGATTAGAGGTAAAATATAATTAATATGAAATAAAAAAAAATTAGAGGCTCAAATAGATAAAATTGTGAAAGTTATAATGAGTATAAAAAATAATAGGATGAATAAAAGTCATTTTATTTAGGAAACATACTAGACTATATATAGTCATAAAACAGAAACGAAAAGGATAACCATAAGTATCTGTAGCTACTAAAAAATCTGTAGTTTCCCTTGCTTCTTAAAAAAATTCAAATTGGGGGAATATTCTTGAAAAAGCTGGTATTTTTATAACAAGACTTGGAGTCGTTACAGATCACATGGATAAGGTAGACCGGCCACCCAAAAACAAACTAGAGATTAAACGGGTTCAAGAGTCGGTTAAGAGTGGGAAAGGGTTTGCGCCCCCATTGCGCCTGAAATTCGGTACCTAAAGGTTTGTATTGTATTTATTAAGATAAATTGAAATCCGATATAATTTAATTCATAATCCCTAAAAAAATACATGCATGCATGGTCATACAATTCGGATATAAAACCACCTCGCAATTTATGGTACCCAAAGAAGATGACGTACGGAGATCCGGGATGACACTCTCAATAGGATACCGAGATTTCGAGAACTAGGGTAAACAACAAGATAACATGTATGAACAAATAAACTGTGCATGAACAATAAAAACATGATGATAAACATGATATATACAAAAAAACAGAACTGATATATATTAAAAAAATAGTAAATCGAACAGCTTTAACATAAAAGGCATGAATACAAGCAACATATCGAATAAATAAGCAAATAAGGGTACTAAAATTAAAATAAACAAGGGAAAATGGACTAAAGGAGCAATTTTACCACTGGTCTTTGGACAAATTGAAGAAGAAGGAGCAATTTTAACACAAGGACCACGGGACGAATTTGAAAAAACAAAGGGACTACGACTACGATTACTTTAGGTCGGAGGGTTTTATGAGGGTATTATCCTGTTTTTATTTTTAAAAAAGACTATAAATGCCAAACTACAAACATTTATTCTCTCTTTTACCATTTGAAAATTAGATCTGCCCCTATTTTTAAAAAGCTACGAACTGTTCTTGTCAGTTCATGAGTTCAACATGAACTCGTCTGGCTTTTCCAGAAATTGACCGTGGACCGCCGCACCGTCCACCGCAGGTCGTTGCTGGACGCTGCTCGCCGGTGCCGACGAGCTTAGAAAATTAAACCCTAAACTCTATTTTCTTCACCCTAAACCAAAAACAAACTCCGATTCTTAAAACAAAGTCTCGTTTTTCTTAAATCTCTGAAAAATCAAAATGAAAACCTAGTTTTAAAAACCCCTTTTATGAAAAAAGAAACGAGAACCTTGTATCTTTGGTTCATCGATGTTATGGCCCTAGGGTTCGATTTAGGAAATTAAGAGGCTAAGGGAGAGAGTCTGTTGGAATGTGGACAAAACGACCCGTGCAAGCCGTGTTTCGATGAAGCTGAGAGGAGGAAAGCTCGAGAAGATTCAAATGGGCATGTGTTTTGTGAGTTGGGCCGTGACCCATGAACCCAATAGTGGAGCCCAACACCCGAGTGCATGAAACCATTCTAGGAGCTGATGAAGTGGATTTCACACTTCTTGGAACCGTAAATCCAGCTGGAATAACAGAAATTATCCATTTCTTGTACTAGACAGAATATATGAGGAAGTACGATTGTTTGTAAAGTTTTTCTTATGTTCTTGGAATATTTTCATCAATACAATTCTCTCTGAAACCTATTTCTTTTTACATTTCTCAAATCCTTTCTGAAATCTTACAACAGCCATTACAATTGGTAATCAGAGCTAGTCTTTGATCCACCGTCACGCTGAGAAAAGCAAAGATAAACCAACAAATGGCTGAAACTGTGGACCTTTCTGACACTCAGCGCCAGCTGGGAGAAATAAAGGTCGACAATGAGGTCTGGGAAAAAAGAATGGACCAGATTGAATCGAGGATTGAAGAGACACATGCAGATCTGAGAAAGATTGTTGGGTTGCTAACCAGAGAAGCTAAGAGTACACTCTTAAAAACCACCATCTGCAACCAACACAACAAAACAAGAAGGTAAAAAACTTATGCTTGTTACTGTTATTGACGAGAAAAAACGATATTCTATGAAGTTAGATGATCCAGGAGTATTATCTTCTAAACCACAAAGACTTGCTGAGAACTTTAAGGTGGGAGGGCAATGGTCTGAAAAGGGAGACACGTCCCTTCTTCAGGATCAATGTCTGACAGATAAGAAAATACTAGGGGGAATTTGGAGCACACCCAACCTTAAACCTAAGATAAAACTACACATGTTTGATGGGGAGAATGCTAGGGCTTGGGTAAGGAGATGTGAAAGGTATTTTTTCATTTTTTCGATTCTTGAAGAAGGAAAAATTGAGATAGCAGCTATGTATCTCACAGGAAAGGCAGAAATATGGTTCGACAGTTATATTATGCAGAAACATAGAGTTACTTGGCTTGAGTTTGTGGCTGATTTACGCCATAAATTTGCTGGAAAATTTTTTAAATGATGTCATAGAGGAATTCAATAAACTGCAGCAGAAGGGGTCAGTGGAGGAGTATCATGCTAAGTTTGAAGAGCTTAAGCCTTATGTGATGCAACTTAACCCTGGAGTTACTGAAGGCTACTTTGTGTCTAGTTTCATTAGTGGGCTTAAAGAGGAATTGAAGCATAAGGTGAAGGTGCATGACCCTACAACATTGGCTGCTGCACTAAGGTAAGCTCAGCTGTATGAACTAGCTATGGAAGTGGAAAATAGAAGGCATAGGTATACTTCTGTAAAACTTATGTTTAATTTTGATATAATTAAATCTTTAAGGATCAATTTGAAAAACTTAAAATTGTTTTATAAGTCCCTTAATAAGTTTTAAATCACCAACACTTTAAAGCTGATTTGAAAAACTCAAACTCAAAATATTTTCTAAGTGTTCCAAGGCCAAACTATTAAAAATCGTCCAGGTGTATCGATACGCTTCCAGCCGTATCGATACCTTTTTTACAAAGTTGGCTATCGAGGAACTCGTATCGAAACAAATTCAATCTGTATCGATACGCTCTTGCGTAAATGTCTGAAGAGTTTGAATGGCGTAGCGATACAACTTCACCCGTATCGATACGGTTTTAATGATTTTTAAATTCAAGTCGGTTTAAATATTTCGACCGTTGGTGTCAGTTGGTTAGGTAACCAAATTTTAAATTTGTCGTTAACCCGTATCGATACGGTAAACCCTCATATCGAAACGGAAATCGACAGTGAGCTAAGTTGAGAAAAAGGTATCGATACGGTCTTAGCCGTTTCGATACCCCGTACCGATACGCTTACGTGCGTTTCGATACCCTTTATTTATTGCACACAACGACTCTTTCTTTTCTGAGACAGGTATCGATACGGCTCCCCGAGTACCGATACGAGTAGCTGCAGAAGTGCATTTATGGTGGTAAGAGAGGGTTCCAACGGCTCTATCCAAGTTCCCAACCACCCAAAAGGCTAGAATTAATAGAGGAGGTATAAAATAAAGCCCTTTGAAGGTCAGCAACAACTATTCAACCCACAAGCATCATCAAAGCAAAAATCCAAACCCTTGAGCTATTCAAAGTCAAATTTTTGTACCCAACTCTAGTGTGTTTCAATTGTCAATTTGTATTGTGAGTTTGGGGTTATATAAATTGTAATTGGGTAGACAATTATCCTTTGAGAGGAATCATTTGAGTTTACCATAACCTTTCTTTGTAATTTGAGTGGATTAAGTTTTGGGTATAAAGCTTAAATGAATTTGTAAGGTTACCTCCTCATCCAAGAAAAGGGGAAGAATTCAAGTAGTGAATTGTTTGAAAATCCTTAGTGGGAACTAAGGTAGTGGATGTAGAGTTCATTTGGAGAACTTGAACCACTATAACTACTTGTGTCATTTTATTTTTCACTTTTTCTCTCCACCAAAATTTTAATTGCCAATTCACCCCCTCTATTGCCATTTGCAATTGTTCGATCAACTCAACAATTGGTATCAGAGCTACACTCATTGGAAGGATTACAACCCTCTTGAGTCAATTCTAGGAGAGTTTGATCAACAACTAGTCAAGCAATGACATCCACCTCCAACTATGAGTCCCAACCCACCACCAAGCCACCATTCTTCAATGGGGACAACTACCCATATTGGAATAATAGGATGAGACTTTTCATCAATTTTACCGACTACATGATGTGAGATATGGTTGAAGAAGGTTCATACATTCCCATGAAGAGAGATTGAGAAAGACTTGTCCCAAAGGTTAAAGCCGAGATGACGGATGATGAAAGAAGAAGGATGCAAGTGAATGACAAAGCTCTTCATGTGATATTTTGTGCACTTGGTCCGGATATCTACTCCAATGTGTCTTCAATCGAAAATGCCAAGGAGGTTTGGGACACCCTCGAGACAACATATGATGGAACTAGTGATGTCAAGGAGACAAAGATTGGGCTACTCAATCTAAGCTATGAGAACTTCAAGATGGATCCCGAAGAAAGTGTCTCCAAGATGTTTGATCGATTCTCGGTCATTGTCAACGGATTGAAGGGGTTCGGCAAAATCATCCCCGAAGACAAACTAGTGAGAAAATTGTTGTACTCTCTTCCGGAGTCATGGGATGGCAAGAGAAAGGCTATTATTAAAGCTAGAGATTTGAAGACTCTCAAGCTTGATGCTCTTGTTGGATCTCTACTCACCCATAAGATTATGAGGAAAGGAAGAGAACAAGAGAAGAAAATAGTTGAGAAGAAGGAGATTGAGAAGAAGAAATTGTGAATCGCTCTAAAATCTTCACATCAAGAAAGCGATTCAAGTGAGGATGAAGATGAGGAGATGGACATGTTGGCCAAACGGTTTACTCGGTTCATGAAGTCAAATCGTGGAAGAAAATTCATTAGAAAGGGAGACTTCAAGAGTAAGAGCAAGGAAGATGAGAAAGACCAAATCACTTGTTATGAATGCAAGAAACCGGGTCACATCCGTTCTGAATGTCCTCAATTGAAAAAGAAAAGCTTTGAGAAGAAGAACAAACTCAAAGCTCAAATAGCCACTTGGAGTGACGATGAGTCATCCGAGGAAGTGGCCAATCTATGTCTCATGGCCATTGATGATGAACAAAAGGTAAACTCTAACTTATCCAATTTCGATTTTACTTTTGATGAACTTCAAGATGCTTATGATGAATTGCAAGAGGTGTATGATGAGTTAGTAGGAAAATACAAAGAATCCATTTTGAAAAACAAGAAAACCATCTCCGATTTGAAAAATCAAAATGAGACATTTTCTAAAGCTAACTCCGAATTGGAAAAGAAGGTTTTGTTTTTAGTAAATCTTTCAAATGATCTTAAAACAAAAAATCTTGAACTTGAAAAACTTCTTTCCGATTTTCAAGATTATCACACAAAGGAAGTGGATAATCTTAAAACATCTATTGCTATTGGGAAAAAATAATTTTGAAAAAGGAAATCATTCTAAATCCCAATATGTAAAGAGAAAACCTTTATACCTAAACAAAGAAATTTCAATAAGCAATCTAGAGGTGAAAGAGTTAGGAGTGTTTGGGTTCCTAGCGAACTCATTATTTCTAATGATATGAATGCTATTTCTTCTTGGATTCCTAAGGGAACCAAAATGTTGAAGGCTAACACTCATGGACCCAAAATGATTTGGGTACCAAAAACCAAGGCCCAATTTCTTTGTTTGTAGTGGGCATTGCTACAAGGCTAAAGCTTCAAGGAAAAATTCTTGGTACCTTGATAGTGGATGCTCAAGACACATGGCCGGTGACAAGAGTCGATTTGTGGAACTAAAGCCAAAAGGTGGTGGAGTGGTAACTTTCGGTGACAACTCCAAAGGCCACATTGAAGGAATAGGCTCCATTGGTAATCACTCTTCTATTTTCATTGAAAATGTTTTGTATGTCAACGGTCTTAAGCATAACTTGTTGAGTATTAGTCAATTGTATGACAAGGGTTTTAATATTTTATTTGATAAAATTGGTTGCAAAATTGTAAACATTAAAACAAATCATCTAATGCTCATTGGTCATCGCATAGGGAACATTTACATGGTGCATCTAGATGACATTCATTCATCTCATACATGCTTAGTTGCACATGATGAACATGACTCATAGCTTTGGCATAGAAAGTTAGGACATGCTAGCATGAGTTTCTTAGAAAAATTAATTTCCCTTAATCTAGTTAGAGGTTTACTCAAACTTAAATTTTCTAATGATAAAATTTGTGATGCATGTTCAAAGGGTAAACAACATAGAACTTCTTTTAAATCCATAAATGATGTCTCTACTAGTAGATGTTTACAATTGATTCATATGGATCTTTTTGGGCCTATTAGAACAATGAGCTTGGGTGGAAAATCATATGCTTTTGTGCTTGTAGATGACTATTCTAGGTTTACTTGGGTTCTATTCTTAAGTACAAAGGATGAGGCTTTAGAAAAATTCATCACATTTTCTAAAATAACTCAAAATGATCTTGAACTTAAAATTTCTCACATTAGAAGTGATCATGGAACCGAATTTCAAAATCTGGGTTTCGATGAGTTTTTAAACGAAAATGGGATTAGCCACAATTTTTCCGCACCTCACACTCCTCAACAAAATGGGGTAGTTGAGAGGAAAAATTGAACTTTAGAAGAAATGGCTAGAACCATGCTTTGTGAAAATAATTTACCTAAATATTTTTGGGCGGAAGCCACAAATACCGCTAGCTATATTATAAATCGAGTAATGATTAAGCCAATTTTGAAGAAAACACCTTATGAGATTTAAAAATCCAAGAAGCCTAACATTAGCTATTTTCATCCTTTTGGTTGCAAGTGTTTTGTTTTGAATAATGGTAAAGAAAACTTAGGTAAATTTGATGCTAAAAGTGATGAAGCTATTTTCTTAGGGTACTCTTTAAACTCTAAAGCCTATCGTGTATTTAATAAAAGAACTCTAGTAGTTGAAGAGTCTATACATGTTGTTTTCGATGATAACCTCCTTCCGAGGAAGGAATCTTGTGATGATGATGATGTAGGAATCATTGATGTCATTGATGGAGGACAAACATCAAAGGTGGATGAGGTTCCAACTAAAGATGAGGATGCACAAGATCCACCTCTTGAAGCCTTGAAGGACTTGGCTCTTGAGGAAAGGGAGGTGTCTTACCCAGACGAGTTAAACTATGTCAAAGGTGGTGAAATCTTGGGTGATCCATCCAAGGGGGTAACTACTAGATTCTCTCTCAAATTAATGAATCATGTTGCATTTCTTTCATGCATTCAGCCTAAAAATATTAAAGAAGCTTTAAAGGATGATTTTTGGATTTTGGCCATGCAAGAGGAATTAAATCAATTTGAGAGAAGTAGAGTTTGGACATTAGTTGAAAAGCCTAATATTCAATCTACAATAGGTACAAAATGGGTTTTTAGGAATAAATTAGATGAAAGTGGTAATATAGTGAGAAACAAGGCTAGGCTTGTTGCTCAAGGATATACACAAGAAGAGGGAATTGATTTTGATGAGACTTATGCACCCGTAGCTAGAATGGAAGCTATTAGGATGTTGTTTGCATTTGCATGTTATCATAATTTCAAGCTTTTTCAAATGGATGTGAAAAGTGCCTTTTTAAATGGTTTTATAAATAAAGAAGTGTATGTTGAACAAACACCGGGTTTTGAGGATTCAAAATTTCCAAACCATGTGTTTAAACTAACAAAAGCTCTCTATGGTTTAAAACAAGCTTCTAGAGCTTGGTATGAGAGACTTTCAAATTTCTTAATTGAAAAGGGTTTTGAAAAGGGAAAGGTGGATACAACACTCTTCATAAAAAGATATAACAATGACATCTTAGTAGTTCAAATTTATGTTGATGATATCATTTTTTGTTCTACTAATGAGTGTTTGTAAAGAATTTTCTAAGCTAATGCAAGGTGAGTTTGAAATGAGCATGATGGGGGAGCTCTCATTCTTTTTGGGACTCCAAATCAAACAAAGGAAAGATGGCACCTTCATAAATCAAGCTAAGTACGTGAATGATATGCTCAAAAGGTTTGGCTTGGAGAATGCAAAGCCTCAAGCCACTCCTATGAGTTCTTCCATAAAGCTTGACAAAGATGAAGGAGGTAAGTGTGTTGATTCTAAGCTTTATAGATCCATGATAAGTTCTTTGCTTTATCTTACCGCAAGTAGACCTGATATCATGTTTAATGTTTGCTTGTGTGCTAGGTTTCAAGCTAGTCCTAGAGAATCACACTTAGTTACCATTAAGAGAATTTTTAGATACCTTAGAGACACACCTACTTTAGGCCTTTGGTATCCTAAAGATTCTTCCTTTAGCCTCCATGCTTATTCGGATGCGGATTATGGGGGATGTAAGATAGATAGGAAAAGTACTTCCGGGACATGCCAATTATTAGGTGGTATGCTCGTATCTTGGTTCTCTAAGAAACAAAATAGTGTAGCCTTATCTACCACCGAAGCGGAGTACATATCCTTAGGGAGTTGTTGTGCTCAAGTCCTTTGGATGAAGCAACAACTCTTAGATTATGGTGTTGAAGTAGAAACCATACCCCTTAAGTGTGACAACACTAGTGCCATTTGTCTCACTAAGAATCCCATCCAACACTCTAGAACTAAACACATAGAAATTCGACATCATTTTATTAGAGATCATGTTTTGAAAAATGATGTTGTTATAGAATATGTTGACACCTTGAACCAATTAGCGGATATATTTACAAAACCTTTAGATAAAGAGCGTTTTTGGTCCCTTAGGAAAGAGTTAGGTTTAGCTAGCCTATCTTGACCTTTTTAGGACCTCTTTGTGCTTAAAATTGCTTGATTTTATGAAATTGCATGTTTTATGTGTGGTAACTCTTGAAAATATCCATGGCTATAGTTAGGGGGAGTATGATTCTTTTAAAATATGTTTAGAACTGTTCATTCATCATTTGCATACCTTTAGGAGATGTTAAAATCGAGCCTATGGTTGTTCTTTAGGCCTAAAGATGTATTTCTGGGCATAAGGTATCGATACGGTTCTACGCGTATCGATACGTGTTCTTCGTTCAGATTCCCAGGCTTCTTTTTACCTTAAACGGGTATCGATACGGGTTTAACCGTATCGATACGAGCTTCAAATCGTTTCGATACGGATCTCATCCGTTTCGATACGATTCTCCAACGGGCATTTTTAAGGAAATGACGTTTCTACCCCCGTATCGATACACCTTCAGGCGTATTGATACTCGATTGCGCAGACAGCTTTTAATTTGGAATTTAAAGTCTTAAACTTTTACCAAAACTAAAATTCTTCAAACCCTAAAAACCCTAACCGTTTTTGTCTATAAAAGGGCTCTTCCTCCCTCATATTTTCACACCACAACTCAAAATCTTAAAGAGGTTTTCCATCAAGCAAAGCTCTAAGATCCTTTTCATCAAAATTGTGCTAGAATTTTCTTCATTCTCTCAAGTTCCTATCAAAGTAAAATTCTTTATTTTTCTTTTTCAATTTTTTTTGTTTTGTTTTTGTTTTGTTTTTATGTTCATCTTTTTAACAAAATTTTTAGTTCTTCAAAACTTTTTTTTAAAATTTTTTTCCTTGGTTCTTAACTTAATTGAAGAAATCTATATGCATGATTTTCTTTTAGATCATGGCACCAAAGGAATCTAGGAAGAGATCAAGGGTTTCTAAAAACCGGTGAATCATCCAATCTTGGAGTGGTTGCACGTCCGAACTACACTTCAATCTATGAACACTCCTTTGAAAATCCTGCGGGTCTCGCATACTTTCGTCAATTCAAGAATTACAAGATTCGTGCGGAAAGGGTAATATCCATCCCTTTTCTTAACTCGGAGCGTTTCCAATTTGAATATCTTCCTTTGCTCCAATGTTGAAATTTTATGGATTTTCTCTCAATTCCCGGTTTTTATTACCGTATTTTAGTTTTGATTTTTTACACTAATGCCAAATGTATTTCTCGCAATGGGGTTGTTACCGCCATTAGTTCTTATCTTATGGGAAAGAAATTCATCCTTGATGTCAAATCCATATGTGAAGTTTTTAATTTGGAGGATGAAGGCCTTGATGATGAGAATGCTTTGGGGCATGTACTTAAAGTTGAGCGGTTGAAAAAACCCTTATCTTGTATTTCATTAGGCACAAAAATGATAGATTCAGTGCCAATGCATTATGATTTTCAAGTAGCAATAGACATTGCAAAGAATAAAAACTTTCGAAGGTTAAACTAGACATATTTGTCTAATGACATGAGGTAATAAAGCAACTGCAAAAAGATGAAGTAATATCAATTGATTATGTGAAGTTAGAAATGATTTTGGCCAAATCATTCAGCTAAACCCCTGGGAAGAATATTAATATGTGAAACATCGAGGGGAAAGGGGCTTATGCCAATATAAGAAATCAACAGTGATGGTAACCCAACCTTTGTGATTGGCGATCCCATGAAGAAGGTTCATATGGGTAATAACAAGTCATTGCTTGATCTTGTGAAGAAAGCACTATATTATTTTTTTGTCCCTTCCTATTTTGTAAATAGTGCTAAAAACTGCAAGGATGGTGAGGGTGAGTAAAACTCTTAATCAAGTTCATAGTCTTTATAGGTGGTGTATTAACCTGCAAAATACACTTGATGACTTGACCTATATAAGTGTGAAGTGGGGCCGCTTCTATGAGATATATGGCAAAGTCTCTAGAGCACTTATGAAAACCAGGCACGCGCATGGCCTATTATCGCACAACCGCGATAAAGAGCAAGAATAGATATAATGTGATTAATTAAAATGTTAGCTTACAATAATGAGTTATTGGTTCATAGAAACGTGTTTCACCAATTACTCTGTAAGTTATGTCTCAGTTTTCTAAGTTTTGGTTCATAGTTCGAAAGACACCAGAATGAATACGTTATGTCAGAATACTCAGCTAAACTTTTTTTTTCATTCTTTGAAATATGTGGGGGATTGTTGTAAAAATATAAGTTTACCTAGTATATTTCAAAGAATCTCACATCTCTCTTTTATATTATTTGTTTTATCTTTAAATATAAAGACTTAGTATTGAGCTTGTAAGAGAAAAATATAATGGTGGTTGCGCGCACATGAGGTTTGTTCAAGAAGTTCAGTCCAGTTGAAACCGGCGAATTTTCCCATGTGCATGAACTAGAGGCTCAATCTATTTTTATTATTTATTTATTATTTTTAAAGTTCGTTTTTAATCATCCATTTTAAAATGAAATTATATTCATTTTTAACCATCCATTTTTCTGATTAATCTTAACCATTCATTTCAAATAAAAATATCTTTATTATTAACCATTCATTTTATTTTCGACCGATTTGCCCTTGACTAATTACTATTTTTAGATGCCATTTTTAGGCATGCATGGTACTATAAATATCATGCACATATGCCTTCATAATTCACATCTAAAGTAGAATCATCTACTTATTTTCTTCTTCTTTCTCTTATTTTAAACACCTTTTATAAGCTGAGTATTCATTGGTTCTTTGCTCTTTCTGTTGCCTGCTTTAGCAGAAGTGCTTGTTGAATCATGGAGGGTACGCTTCACCGCGAAATATCCTTAAGGACAGTGTCTAATGCACGCCTCAAGCAAGTCTTATTTTCAACCCTTTTCGGTTTAACCAAATATTTTCCCTACACATATATTATCACATAATCTATTGAGTCCTTTTAATTTGGTCTACCAAATCTTTTCTTTATTCAAATCTGGTCCCAAACCCTTAGTTATAACTTTATGAATCAATTTGAAATTAATTCAAACCACTAAGAATCATGATAAATATTCTAAGTCACAATTTGGAGTATTACACCCTGAAATACTTCTAACGCTTTCCTTTTATTTTTTGTTTTTTGCGTGACATGGATGAACGAGGGAGAAGGGACCACTGGTCCTTGGCGCTTGCTGGTGAAGACACGTTCGAAGAGGGGACCAAGATGCCCAAACGTTTGAGAGGATGTGTCTTGAGAAGGGGGACCATTGTCCTCTTCGTTATTGCCCGTGAGTAGTTGTCCCAAATCGATCGAAAGGTGTCATTCAATCGTGGTGAGTGGTGATTGGATCCAAGTGTCGACGTGGTGATGAGGTGGCATTGACGTGGCCTGCTATTGAGGACATCGAACGGTCACATGCTGGATGGAAGAAGCTTCTGGAACAAGACTCGCAAAGGTCCAAAAAATTATTATATGAACCCAGTTCACCATATCATTCGTGGTCTCAGCCAATAAGATTTATTTTACTCCAGGTGAAACTTGACCTCTTTCTTAATAGATAGTTATTTAAAAGTTTTCTTTTTGACATGAATGGACCTTATTAATTAGGACCGCCAATGACATAGTTAATCGAGTACATTTAAAAATTTCTCTAAAGGTCCCGATTGAAGTTGAAGGGTTGTCCTTCTATTGATCTAGATCGCAAATGATGGTGAGATCCAATGGTCAAGATGTGGTTGCGCAAAGAGAAGTATGTAGAGTCAAATTAGGGTTATGTTGTGTAATTAGGCTTAGGGTTTAATATTGGGCCTAAGATTGTTTTAATTTAAATTGAGCTTTTATTTAATTATCTATTAATTAATTTTTTGTTTTTTAATTATTTAATAAATAATAATAATAATAAATGGTAAAAACAAAATAAGGTAAATCAGGTCAAAAGATTTAGATAAAATTAATGATCACAATTGTCCCTCTTTGCTCATTCTTGTTAAACAAGAATATAGCAAAGATCATAAGCACTAATTTTATCTCACTTTTTTGTATGAAGATCGGAGCTACGAGCTCTTCTTTTGTTTGATGTCTTGAAGCTGCAAGTTATTCCTATATAGAACTTCATGTTTTTTTCTCCGAAGCCTTGAGGCTACAAGTTCTTATATAAAACATTTTGCTTTTTCTTGACGAATTTTTCGAGCAACATGATCTTCCTATATAGAACCTTTCGCTTGAAAATGGTACCTCATTTTCCCATTGTGTGAGTACTGAAAGATTTTCACTTTTCCCAAAAGGCTGAAAACTGAAAAACTTGAAAATGATGTCTTGCCTTCTTATTGCGTCGGCATGAAAAGATGTTCATTGCTCCCAAAAAAAATCTCTCTTGAAGCGGTGTGAAGGATCTTAATTCAATGCTTGTACATTTCGATTCTTTTATAGATTCAAATATTCAACATTAGTCAGTTGTTTTAGACTCTTATTGTTTATCTTCTAAGAGAATATTAGATTGCCTTAAGGGCGAATATATCTTTAAAAAAAGATCAAAAAATTTCTTTAAGGAAAGATAACTCTTATAAGGATTAAATTAAAATTTTCACTTGAAGAAATAACGCCCTTATAAAAGGACAAAATTAAAAAAAAAATTAATTTTTAGAAAAACATTCTTGTGAAGGGAATGAATTAAGAAATTCTTACTTTAAGAAAAACGAGTCATTATGAAAGGATCAAATTAAAAAATATCCTTATGAAAGGATCTCATTAAAAGCTTCCTTTTTCAATGCGTGCGTGCGTGCGGTGAAGATTATCACTTGAAAATGATAAGGAAATAATCTTATTACCCTCATCCAATGGTCCAAAGTGGTGTAAAAGTAATTGAGCTTTACATTGTGTGTGTGCGCGCGCGCGTGTGCATGTGTGTGCGTGTAAGGATCGAGTTAAAAGACTTGTGTGTGGTGAAGATTATCACTTGGAAAAAAAGATAAGAAAATAATCTTATTACCCTCATCCAATGGTCTAAAATAGTGTAAAAGTAATTGAGTTTTACTTTATGTAAGTGGATCATAAACCATATATATATATATGGAAGGATCGAGTTAAAAGACTCTTTGCTTCATGAAAACTTGTCTTTATGAAAGGATCGAATTGAGAGATTCTGGGCTTTAAGAAAAACATCCTTAGTAAATGACTAAAGTAAAAATTTTTCATTTTAAGAAAAACGTGTCCTTGTGAAAAGATCGAATTAAAAAATTTGTTTGGTTTTAAGGAAAACGTTCCTATGAAAGAGTCGAATTTTAATCTAGACCGCAAATGATGATGAGATCCAATGGCCAAGATGTGGATGCGCGAAGAGAAGTAGAAGTCTAATTAGGGTTCTGTTGTGCAATTAGGCTTAGGGTTTAACATTGGGCCTATCAGGCCCAAGCTATTTATATTAGTAAAACAATATGGACTGTTTTAATTTAAATTGGGCTTTTATTTAATTATCTATTAATTAATTTTATTTATATATTAGTTTTTTTTTTGAATTGAAAGGGAACGCACCCAAATCACGCCTCATTAAAAAACCTCCCTAAACCTAATGGAGGAAAAAGAGTACGCGATCTAGGGCGATTAAAGCAACACAAACAAGAAAAAATCCGAAAAACACCTCCTAACCTGCTACAAGAGCACACCTAAACACCACTCCTAATGATATCAAATAGAAATGTAGTCTATAAACACCTAAAAAACCCGTCACCCCATGCTCTTCACATAACAAAATAAATCCTGTGCTCACACAACACGCTAACCCTCATCCCAATCCGTATTCAATTTTCCCATAATACTCTCTGGTGGATCAAGAAAACGATAATACGATAAAGGGAGCTCCTTAGCCAACTTAGCAAAGGCATCCGCTACCATATTTGCTTCTCGGCGAACCCACGAGAAACGAACCACCCAATTTCTAGACAAAATCGATGCCAACGAACCTCGCAAGGATGACGGAAGGCGTGTCGGATCACCCATTGCAAGCACCTCATACACCTCCTTATTATCCATTTCAATAATCACACGAGTATGCCCTAACGCCCAAGCCGTTATAAGCCCCTCATGTACCGCCCACACTTCTGCTTCAAAGCTAGAACAAATACCAATCTTTTTAGCGAAACCAAAACGCCACCCTCGAGTGCTATCGCGGCCAACACCCCCACAAAATGCTAAACCTGAGGTAGTGTTTGCCGCACCATCCACATTTACCTTCACCCATCCCACCGTCAGCTTTACCCATCGCATCACTGGCCGCGAGTGCACCATCATATCTTCCCTGCTTTGATCCAAACTAGCACCGTCGGCTTTACCTTATGTCTTGGTGGCAAAGGTAGATGTTTATCATCTCTTAAGACTTGAGTTTGAGCACCAGTAATGCATGTTGTGTGTGCCGTCTTTGAAAAGACTTGAAAAATTAAACAGATGCTACCCTTGCATCACATCAGCATATTAAAAAAATTAGCTTTTTTGTTTTTTTAATTTATAATAATAATAATAATAATAATAACAATAATAATGGTAAAAACAAAATAAAATAAATCTAGTCAAAAAATCTGGATAAAATTAGTGATTACAATATTTTACTGCTAATAAACTTTCAAAGCTAACATTCCCAAAAAAACAGAATTTATTAACTGACTAAATCCTAACAATTCCCCCTTAAACTGAATGCTAATAGCATTTAGTTTATCATGTTCTACACAAATTCCTAACATTGCACGTAACTTCAGAAAAAGCATCTATCTTTAAAGGCTTTGTCTTCACATCGAGTATTTCCGTAACACTTTTTTATGAAGAATTTTCGTAACACTTTAGAAACATATCATAAGAAAAACTAACAATATTATACGGATATTAGTTTAAAACAGTTATCAATATTATTAGAAATAAAATGAGTTAATTATCCCACCACAACTCAGAATACCATTGCCTAGTTGTCAAAAAATCGAAGCACTCAAAATTCAAATTATTCTTTCTCGTTGAATGAGAATCGCTTTATTAAATATGATGTTTCTGATTAACGTAAATATAAATGTGTTAGTTTTTTAATATTCTAGTGTGATTATATACTAGTAAAGAGATGGGTCGAGAGGTGTTAGAGGGAACATTTGCACCCCTATAAATTTTAAATTCTCATATAATTTATGTACTTTCTATGCATTTTCTATTTAAGATGATAAGATTTAAGTTCGCACCCTTAAATTATTATTATTCCACGCCTCTACATTTCTAATATAACTCCAAGGGCGGACCTACCATAGTGCATGATAGATCCATTGACCTACCATTTTTTTTGATAAACTGTACATTTGTGGCCATTTTTTCTTCAATTTCGATTACTAATATTACGTTTTTTCCTGTTTTGGTCACCAACCTATTGTTTTTTTCTTTCACTGAGCTATTATTTTTTTCGTTAGTCTATTAACGGCGAGTGACCAAAACTAAAAAAATATAACGTTAATGATAATTTTGCAAAAAAAATAATAGTTCGGTGACTAGAATTGAATTTTTTACTGGAAATGGTTTTAATAAAATCAAATTAAAAGTTTATTGACTATATTAAAAGTTTTTAGATTCCAATGATCAAAGTGAAAACGTACTAAAAGTTCAGTGACTACATATGTACTTTACCCTATAAATTTTAAGCATTTTTTAAATGAAAATCAACCTTTAATTATTATTATTGTTTTTGTACTGAGCTCCTCATCTATTTTGATCAAAAACAAATATCTAAACTAATATTTTATAACTATTTTAAGTATATTTATCAGTTCCGTTAAAAAAATTTGGTTAAATATATTGACGCTTATGTCAAATAATTTAACAAAAAATTTAACTAAAATTTTGATTTAATTTTTAAAATATTACAATTTAATTTAAATAAAATTTAAAACTAGAAAGTATTTTTAGTTCTCAAATAAGCACGTTTACCTCAAAAAATTGTTTATAATAGTGTAACCCTTTTCATTTGGAAAAACTCTTCTTATTCATACCATTTTGAAACTTAAATTCCTTTTCAGTTTTTTGTTTCTGTTAAATTGTAATCGATTTGAGTTTTTGAAACTTAAAACGAGTTTAGTTTAGTATTTTTTTTTAAAAATCTTAGAACTCCAAATCGGTTTTGAAATATAAAATTCATATTTGCTTGCACAACAATTGTCACCATCAATACTTAATTTAACTCGAGTAAGTTGTCTATTCTCTAAAACAGAATTACACCAATGTAAAATGGTTATAATCTCTAAAACATATTTACACGATATAGATTGGTTCTTTAATGTCAATATCTCTGACTATAAATCATGTTTGTTTGTATAACAATTACCCATTATCAATATATTATTACATTAATGTAAATTGATTCTACATTACTATACTAGTCGGTGAACTACCAAGTTTATATTCTTGGATCTACTCTTGTATAACTCCCTAACAGTTTATACTCCCGGCACAAAATCTTACTTCTATACATATAGTGGTATGAATTATTTACTTTTAGTCTTTTTGAAAACACACCACATAAATTACATTGCTCAAATATGAATCACCTAAGAAGAATTATGTCATCCACCACGGTAACCCTTCAATGAATTTAACTGTCTAAGATGTCATAGATTGAACATTACAATTATTTTTTTTAAAACAACAAACTGGTTCGACAAGAACTCAAAGTTGGTTTGATTTTCAGTCCGGTATACCTAGGTGGTACTGATCTCTTTGGGCCTAACACTTGTAAATTGTAATGGACAACTAAGCCTGCATGCCCCGTCCCCGTCCTAACGAGGCTCCAGAATATAATGCTTCCACCTCAGCACTTAACATTCAGCAGAAATAAAATGATGAAAATCGTCCGTACTTTTTACGCTCTTACTTTGAAATAGTGGATTTAGAGTTTAGAGTTTAAGCTTTAAGACTAAGAGTTGTGGTTAGGGTTTAAGAAATTAGGAGTATGGTATATTTTTAAGGTGTAAGGTTTAGAGTTTATAATGTGGAAATTAAGGTTAAGGTTTAGAATTTAATTTTTAAATGATTTTTAGTGTGGGGCATAAAAGGAAACATAATTTGGGGTAGAGGATTTTTACCCAAATAAAAGATTAATGAACAGGAATCAAATTTTCTGCCTTTATTTATGCTTTAACACTAAAATATTATATTTATGACTTAGTGTTGGAATTTAATGTATTAGTTGTATTATATATTTTAAGGGTTTAGGAACTAAAATTTAATTTTTATAGTGTTAGGAACTAAAAAGAAAAACACTAAAAATAATAATAAAGGTAGATGTTCATCATCCCTTGAGACTCGGGTTCGAGCACCAGTAATGCACATAATATGTGTGCTGTCTTCGAAAAAACTAAGAAAGTTGAATAGATGTCATCCTTACATCACATCAACATATTTAAAAAAAAAGACACTAAAAATAATAATAAAGGCATCTTCCCAATTCCCATCACAGTGTTTAGGCAATATTATCGTTCGTGTGCATTCCTCTTCCTCTTTGTCCGCATTCAGATGTACCATTTCTCTCTTCTTTACGTTGCTTTCTCTTCTCTGTAGAAACGGAATAGTACTACTCCACTACACCTACTGACAGTTCAGGTGAATTTGACAACAACATCATGTCCTAAAAACACAAGTATTGAACTAAATAATAAATAAAGAATCCAAGCAACATAGTTACAGCACTGTTGTTTTTTTTATAATAATACATCTCTATCCTCCCAGTCCCTGACAGGAGAAATTATATCATAGGCCCGGCTCGCCACGTCATTCATGGTCCCAACCAATAAAAAGCATTCATTTCATTAATTTTTTACATGTCATTTTTTACCAAGTGAATCTTCACTCAGATTTACTGTAAATTAAATTAAAAAAACAGTTTTTACCAATTGTAGATTCACTTGGTAAAAAATGACATGTAAAAAATTAATGAAATGGATGCTTTTTATTGGTTGGGACCATGAATGACGTGGCGAGCCGGGCCTATGATATAATTTCTCCCCTGACAGCTAGTGGATTGCAGATTGCAGTAGATATACCTTATAAATACAAAACCTCTCTCCCTTTCCTATATAAATACAACCACCAAGTTCATCCAATCCCTTACCCTTTTATTTATTTTTACTGCTTCTATTTCTAGTACCATACTTGTTGCAGCAACAGTAGGCACATCTGAGGCAACGCAGCAAAACAGAAAACAAAAAAGAGAGCTTAGTCCTTCACATGGCAGGCAAAGAAAAGCCAAAGGACACCAGATTCATCACTAACAAGCAGGCCGCCTCAGCCTGTGAGCCTTGCAGATCATTCGGTCAGAAATGCAGTCATTTGGTTAAGAAGCAGCGAGCCAAATTCTACATCCTCCGCCGCTGCATTGCGATGCTCGTTTGCGGCCGTGACCGTGGCGAGCCTTAGACAAAAGGCCAGCTTCATTGGTTCCATGGCGTTCCTTCTTGTATAGTAGTTTTGATTTCATATATATTATTACTATTAGAGTATTATTTGTAGCTATTATGGAGTACTATTAATATTTCCCAAGTATAAGAAAATTTATTTAGTGCTGCAAATAAAATTCTACATCTCTGTTTAGATTTATGTTGTTGCTTTTCTTCTTATCAAATGGATTGATGGGACTGAAGGGAAATCTGGGTTTTCATCTACTTCCCCAGATTTCTGTAGTATTTCCTTTTTCACTGCCAAACTTAGAAATCATTCAACTGTTAACAGTTTAGTCCTAGTTTATGTTGCCTGTACTATTTTTTTAAGTAAAAACCTGCTTGCAATAATATATGAAAATTTTGAAAAAAGAATATACCAATATTAAATAATTTTTTCCTCTTATTTTGTAGAATTTGGTAATGGAATTGGAAATGGTTCCCAATCCCATACCTCTAGATTTCTACTGTATTATTTTGTCAGTTCAGACAATCTAATCACAAGGACCTCATGCTTATGCAACATCAGACAAGAGGCAAGCACTAATTTTAGAATTATTTCTGTTGGACCATCTTCCATGCAGTTTTTCAACTTGTTTATATTTTTATATATTTCTTTTGTCCCCCAATCCCACCATGTTCTAGTTTATTTGTTCCTTTACATACAACACTAACCCATCCCTCTGATCCGATGGAATGGCTCGCCATACATCAAAGGCATAATGCCAAAGAAAAACCCTAATAAAAATTGTTAGTCAACTAACGGTAAATGACTTGAAATGACACGAAAACATACATGACAGTGCACACTAACATAGCAATGTCATACAAACAAAGGTATTGTTGACTTGAAAGAATATCACATCAATCAAAAAAATAATTTTATAAAATCTCGAATATAAACCATGAAACATACATGAAAGATAAAAAAAAAAAACTCACCTTTTCAAAGGGCAGGCCTAATGAAAAAAAATCCACATTCATTATATTGGTTACACACTTTAATTTACAGTCCCATTGTTAAGATTTTGTCTATTTAATCATTATTGAAAACATGTTGAGGGAAAGGGGAAGCAGTGCAGCAAACATAATAATTAATTTTGAACAAACAAGCATGTGAGAGTTTGAATTATATCCAACACATAAGATAAGATGGCCTTTTAAGTACACTGGAAATCACATGCGGAAGGGGAACACAAAAATTAAGTTGATATGACACTAAAAAGTATTAGCTTTGGGGCTGCTTCCGGGGGGGAGAGCAAAAACCCTATTTTACAGACAAATCATGCTTGTGATCGCTTGTCTTCAAACACTCTTATCAGCTGCTCCTCTTTCAAACACCGTTTGTCTTAATTCCCCCCACTTCCACAACTTACTAATAATGCTTGACATTCAAATTTTATGTCCAAAATTCATCTTTGTGGATGATCCTACCTACATTTAAATAGCGGTCCAATAACAGTGTCTCCGTAAACCATTAAATAGCGGCCACGAAAAGATGTTATAACAGTACTAACGGACGACTACTTCCCTTATCACCGATTTTTTTTTTAACAAAACTCTTGTCACAATACGTTATGTCAGTGATTATAATAAACACAATATGAATGCAAACACAATTTGAATCTCTGGATAACTATTTAGCATATTAGCAATGAGATGGCAACGGGGCAGGTTTTCGCACCTATAAATTAAGTCTAAAATTTTAAATCCTCCATAAATATGAATACAAACACAATATGAATACAAACACAATTTGAATCTCTGGATAACTATTTAGCATATTAGCAATGAGATGGCAACGGTGGCAGGTTTTGACGCCCATAAATTAAGTCTAAAATTCTAAATCCTAACCTATAAACCATAACTCTAACCCTAAATTCTAAACTCATACACCATAAAATTAAGGAAATCTATATATAAACCGGATACACAATTATCCGACTTTCAAACAACCTTAACCAACTTGGAGTATTTTTTTTAAAGCTAAGGCGATTACAAGTAGTATATGTTCTGAATATACTCTCAATTATTTGACAAAGCATGCTCAATCACCCTGCTACAGCTGCTGGTGCTCAAACTCGTGACCTCTAAGAACAACAATCGTTCCCTTAACCGTTGAGACAAGTTGGTTTGTGCTATGTTAATTTGTTAATAATTGAGATTTGAGGGTAAAAAAGGTACTAGAGGTATTGTATTTTGACTGTGTACTAATTGTTTAGTGGGTAAATTACATAAATCATCACTAAACTTTTCTCTCAAATCTATTTTGATCATTGAAGTTTTAAAATGTTCAATTTACTTACATGAGCTTAGACATTGAACGCTTTTTGTCACTCTATCGTTAATTTTTTGACGGTGTTCATTTATCGGTGAACGGTAAAACTTCTGCAAGATTCAAACGGTGAAAAAATTTATCGACGGGAGAGAAGCAACATACTGAGAAACGGGCTACATCCGATGGTAGAGTTTAGAGATCGACGAGAGAGAAATTAGAAAATTTTTGTTGATAGGTAAACTTCTAAGCATTTTTCGCTAAAATGAAGGTGAAATTCAGACTTAGGGGGGCGAGACAAAGAGACTGGTGAAATTTAGGACTAAACGACCACTATCTATGATTGTTTGAGGTTTAAGAGTAACAAAAACGTTCAATACCTAAACTTTAGTGACAAAAAATATTCGATGTCTAAATTTTAGTGACCAATATAGATTTAAGAATAAAATTCAATGATGTAATTTACCTTGTTTAATTCCGATTACAACTTTTTGTGACATAAAAAATAGTGAAATGATCGTGATTACTTCTGTAATAATTGGGGGGGGGGGGGGGGATTGTCATTATTTTTACGATATAATTTTAATTAAATAATGTGATGAAAAATTAAAATATGATATAGTGCTTTAAGTGATATAACATCTTTTATTCCATAATGTTGAGAAATTATTAGATGGAGTCAGTTCACCACGTTATTTATGGTGTATCTAAAAATATTATTTATTTTAATATAATTTTTATGTAATTAACATTCTTTAGTTACATGTATGAAAGAGGTAAATATTCACCTTAAAAAGATGACATGAAAAAAATATTATTAAATGAGACTATGATTGACATAGTGAGCCAGGTTCGTCTAATATTTTTTCCATAATGTTTGAGATAAACATGCCAGGTCATGCAAAGAATTCACGTCTGATTTTCAATTGATATGACATCATTTAATTGAAATCCACCTCATACAATCAATGTTTTTTTAAAAATTTAGTATGAAAATGACGGATTTACTCTCACAACTTTCTTTTAGGCTAAAGGAGTACTTTTGCCCTCAAGTTCGACCCAAATATGCAATGTCGCTCCTCGCTGAAAAACGCACTTAATGTGCCCCTTATGTTTGAAAAATCGATCAATTCCGCCCCTTGACTAACGTTCCCGTCAATTCCTGGGTGACGGGCCGTTAACTCTTGCACGGTCAGCTATCCTTGCCAGCTGGCTTGCCATGTCACGCGCTGACGTGGAAAAAAAGCTTACGTGGCAATTTTTAAAAAAAAAATAATAAAAATATTATATTATTATATTAATTTAAAAACTGAGATTAATTAAAAAAAAATCGGAGCATAATGAGTGTTCTTCGAAAACTGAAAGAGCTTAGAACAAACCCAATCGATTATCTGAAAAAAAAATTGGGGAAAAAAATCAAACCTTCAGATAAAAGAACTCTCTGAAAAAATGCCCCGTCGGCGATTACTTACTCTCTCCCATCGGTATGGACTGGCTCAAGTCCAATTCCAAGCTCGAAAATGTACTCGCCCGTCCCGATAACCGTATTTCTCAAGCCCTGAAAAAAGCTCAATCCGAAGGCGGATCTATGAAATCCTTCGTTTTTGCCGTCAATATCCAGGTCCCGAGTAAGGATAATTATAGCGCTGTTTTTTATTTTGCTACAGAGGATCTTATCCCTTCCGATACGTTACTTTACCAGTTCATTCACGGCGACGATGCTTACAGAAACCAACGGTTCAAGATGGTTAACAAGATTGTTGTGGGGCCGTGGGTCGTCAAAAAATCGGTGGGCAACTATTCGGCGTGCTTGATCGGTAAAGCTTTGACGTGTAATTATCACAGAGGAGCTAATTACTTGGAAATCGACGTTGACATTGCCAGCTTGGCCATTGCCAACGCGATTTTACACCTCGCATTGGGATACGCGATGAGCGTAGTAATCGATATGGGATTTGTGGTGGAAGGACAGACCGAGGATGAGTTACCGGAAAAATTAATCGGCGCTGTTAGGGTTTGTAAGATGGAAATGTCGTCTGCGACTGAGATTGACGCAGGTACGCCACCGATTCAGACAACGGCGGGATGCCTTGGAATGGGAGTCTCTAAGGTTAGTCCTCATGAAACCGATGACGGCGACGATAATGGCAAATTATGCAACGGAGGTTAATTTCGTAACCATCGATTCAAACAACGGCAGGCAATGGAATCGGAATACTTAAGTCCGGGGGTGGCGATGGTAATGACAAATGATGCGACTGAGGTTAATCTTAAAACCATTTTTTTATAATAATATAATATTTTTATTATTTTTTTTAAAAAATTGCCACGTAAGCTTTTTTCCACGTCAGCGCGTGACATGGCAAGCCAGCTGGCAAGGATAACTGACCGTGCAGGAGTTAACGGCCCTTCACCCAGGAATTGACAGGAACGTTAGTCAACGTTAGTCAAGGGTCGGAATTGATCGATTTTTCAAACATAAGGGGCACATTGAGTGCGTTTTTCGGCGAGGGGCGACATTGCATATTTGGGTCGAACTTGGGGGCAAAAGTACCCCTTTAGCCTTTCTTTTACTTCTAAAAGAACCTTTGAAGTAATTTTGCCAAAAACAAATCCCGGAAAGCAAATAGTAAAAACAAACTTGCAAGCAACAGTAGGAAAGATACTACCTACCTGTACTATAAAGTTCATTTGATGCCAATGACATGAATAAATATATGTTGCATTATATTTTTGCGATGAAAAATATAGTAGTACTGGAAAAAAGTAAATATTTTTTTAATCCTCAAAGTAGGTAGAAATATTTTGGTACAATTTGATTATTCCACATGTTTCCATTGCTTTTGAAAAGCTTCTTGGTCTAGTTTGGATTGGGTTGGGTAAAAATAATTTTGCCATGGCGTGGTAGAATGCTGCTTTGACATTCTAGTACATATAATTCAAGCTATACATGGAGTAAAATGATTTGTATCCTAAGTGAAAAATATACATGCACGATCATATTTGGAAGGGATAGAATTAGAGTATCCACTATTATGAGTGTAAATGAACCGAGTTTAAACAAATAAAGTTATGTTCGTATCCGTTTATTTAAGTTATTAATCTTTTTTGTCGTTAATGTTTTTTTAAAGAAATTAACAACTAATTATGAAATATGTTACATTCTTATGAAGGAAAATGGAACCTCTGGTGACATGATTAGAGTTGAAGAGTAATGTGAAAGTGGGTCAATGGCCAATGGAAGTGTCAGCCGACAGCGAGAATCCTTAGAGGAAAGAAAAAAGGGAGAGAGGCCTCCCTCGTGCGGCCCTCCCCACTCTTTCCCTTGTCCCACCCTCACTCCTCACTGTCCCTTTCAATCCTTTCCTCTTAATTTGAATTTAGTTTAACATTATACATGTTGTATTTCGTGTCTTAAATCCAGTTGTTACACGGATCAACTGAATTACTTGTTGCATTTACACCACTCTCTCTTTCTTCTGACCCCCACTATCCCATCAATGATGACCCGAATTTGATCAGGAAAACACCCTTTTATTCCCCCATAAAAAGCTTTCAGATCCACACATATTTTGATTTCTATCATAATCTCGGTTTTAATACTATATTCTGGATATGTTTGAATATGAATGAAACTGTGAGTTTGAGGAGTATTATATGTAGGTATCCTGTAAAAGCAAGCAATGGGATTCCATGAAAGAACAAAGTTGAAAGATTGGGATGGAATGGAAGGGGCACCAAAATATGGAAAGAAAGAAAGAAAACTAGGTATGACAGCAGTCAGCAACTCATAGGGAGGGGACCCATAACTTAGACAGAGCCAACACGTGCAAACCTGACAACGTTGAAATACATGAGATGATTTGGGTTGGGTTGCTTGTCTCTGTGTCTTTGTTTTTACGTACGTTCACCGTTGGGGGATTGAGATTCTGGATTCTGGTTTTACTGCCCAAACTCAATGGCAGCAAAAACACAGCAGGGAAAGCTGACTAGTAGCAGTCTAGCATCGAACAAGGTTGTTTGCCGTGTACAGATGCACGTGTGGGTCTCAAGCACCTAGCATTTGTAAGAAATGAGACCGGGGGAGGATGAACTAACACTACTGTTAAAAAAATTTCAAAAAGTTGATCCCTGTGGCCTGTACCTTTTGTATAAGCTTTTACACTCCTTTTTTTTTTATCTTTTATTAGGTTATCTTCTCCGACCACTTGTCAGTTGTTCCATAATTTAGATTCCCGTGGGATTGGGTTAATAATCAAAGAAAGAGGGTTTATTGGTTTGTCAAAAAGAAAGAAAGAAAGAGGGTTTATTGGGATCAGTCTACATGCAAATTGCAATGTGTGTTAAGGGCATGTATTTTAGGGTGCAGTATAAATGCCTATATGAATAACGGGCTACGTGAAGATATAATAGTAAAAGATTTTATATTTGATGTAATGAGAATGTGTAAGTTTATACATTGTTAATGAACTATATTAAAATATATTATCGATAAATTAATAAATACTTTTTAAAATAAATATATTATTAGATATTTTAACAATCAATATATTGGTCTTGTTTGGAAAATGGAAGTTTGAGTCAAAATTAGAGGTTTGAGCTAAAATTAGAGGTTTGACTGGTCAAATCCGCTAATTTAGATGTTTAGTAAAGAGCGGATTGAGGTAAAACCTCTAATTTTGAAAAAGCAGCTAATTGGAGCTTTTTGATATTAGAAGTTTTGACATAATAGTTATAAAGACCCTTTTACCCTTAACAATTATAAAAAATCTCCGAATAACCTAAATTTCACTATTTATATTTGAATTCTTCAACCTCACGTATTTAATTGTAACATTTGTAAACTAATACTTTTTGTTTTTTTTTATTCTCACACATTCATATTTGTATTTTATTGGTTGTGTACATAATAAAAGGTAAAATTTTGATATACTAATTTTACACAAGCTTGTATATTTTTACTATAAAACTCAAATCCTAAATTCCTAACTCTAAAAAACTAAACCCTATACCTTAAATTTTAAACCCTGCAACTTAAATCCCTAAACATTTTACCTTAAACTAAAATTCTAATACATAAAACTAAAAGGTACATATAAACTAAAATTTACACACACTGTATATCAAAGTTTTTTCTAAACAAAATGTGAAAATAAAAATCTTGAATGATATCTCCTATCAACACGCTTTATTTCCGCTATGAAAAAAAAACTTCTTAACCCATTTATTATACTCTAAACATAATTCATGGGATTTGAGTATTGGGTAAAAATCTACTGCCCCTAACCATGCCTCATTCTATGCCTCTTGCCTAAAAAATAGTTAAAAATTAAATTTTGCCTCATAACTCTAATTTTCATATCCTAAACTCTAAAAAATACACCATACCCCTAATTCCCTACACCTTAACCCTAAACTCTAACATTAAACCTTAAACCATAAACTCTAGACCTACTATTTTAAAGTGGAGGCACAAATAGGAGCATACTTAGGGGCAGATGATTTCCATCCAAGCTTATGTATGATTATAAACATATATTCTTTTGTCCAAATCAAGCTCAACTCGATATACGAGCTTTAAACTTTGTTCAAGTTTATCTATATTTCTAAATAGTTACTCCAGACATATTTTAGACGTGTCTTACATTTTAGACTTAATGATCCCACCACTGCACCACAATTCAAAATCCATTGCTTAGTTTTCATGTGGTTGGAGTCCTCAAAAGTTAAACTATGCTTTTTTATTGGTTAGGAATAGTTTAATGGGATGTTAAAGATAATCGATTAATATCAACGAAGTTGGTTCAAGTGGTAATCAATTTGATATCGTTTAAGTAAGTTTCGAGTTTGAAACCTTGTTTATGCAAAAAAAATTCTGTTGGGAGACTCACCTACCAAAACTAGATGTGCGACGCATGTCGATCTGGATAAGCCAAGGCAAAATCTTAAGAAATCAAAAAATATTTTTGAAGAATGGAATCCAATAATTATAAGATAGTTTACCATAGGGTTTATAATTGGTTCAAAAGGAGAGATTAAAGTGGGGGTATAAAAGTAAGCCCTTTAGACATGATTGGTATCTAACATGTATATGATATGATATGATGTGCTCTCATCAACCATTATTATTATTACTTGCCATATGATATGATTTGATATGTGTTTTTGTTACTATTTTCCTAAATATCTTTAATGCGTTGCATTGCCAACAATTGATGTCCCCTCAACAAAAAAGAAAAACGAAGTTGTGTTTGGTTTGGGGGAAATTTCTAAGCTTTGGGTTTCGTTCCAATATTAGGGACATATGAAAGGTATGGGAAAAGAAACACAAGACACTTAGATATTTTTAATGTTTTTGCTAGAAAACTAATCATGGATGTTTGAATTTTTATTATACTATGTGGACTGAATTCAACAAGTAATATCTAGCATATATGATATTTGAGTTTGAATGAAGGCAGCCAAACAATTTCGGGTTGGGTCACACCATTGTCGGACTTATTGACTCAAAACCGACATGGGGTTATGGGGCTATAATACATAACATTGCAAAAAGACCAAACAAAGGAGGAGACCTAAAGTGGGAAGGACAAAGTTATCAAATCAGTAATTAAGTACTCACATTAGTCTCCTTATTTTCTGTTGTCTCCTATTAAGTGGCTTAGTCTAGTCAAAATCCTACCCATCTTATCCAATTACCAAATTATTGTGTTGTTTCAAGCAACATGACTCCTTTTTCCTACCTTGGGGCCCTAGGCATCTTGCTGGGCTAACTGCATTATGAGAAACAAGGCCCAACCTTTATACCCATAGTAAAATGACATGGGTTTTCCATGGCCAACCCATTGTCCTAAACACCACACTCCAACAAGATGTATTAAGAGTAAAATTTAAAGTTCTAACAAGATGTATACAAAAAAATCTTATTGTAAGATTCACCAATCAAAATTAGGTGTACGACGTGGGTCAGTTTGGATTAGTAAAGGTAAAGTTTAAGAATCACCAGAGCAAAAAAAAAGTATAATTCATAGTATCATGAGCCCTTGTTCGACCAATTTGACTTTTGCAAAATGAATTTTAAAAATCACTCTCAAAATATTTATGGTTAGGGGCGGATCTTGGTAACCTAGGTTGAGGGGACCTATTTAATTTTTTTTTTAAAATAAATATTTAATTTAAATTCTTTTAAAGCTTTAATTAGAAATTTTAAAATTTTAAGAGGTGATGTAATTAAAAATATTCAAAAAAAATTGAAATATAATAATATTTTTAAATTTTTTGAATGGGCCAAATTATAAATTTTAAATTTTTAAGGGACTAAAAATAGTTTACTATACTTTAGGGGGGGAGGGGGGCAAGGCCCTTATAGTTTTCGATATAGGTTTGCCTCTGTTTATGGTGCCGGTGCGTTTAGTTCCTAAAAAAATATTATCATGGTAATAACTTTTTCAAGAATTGCATTTCCATGTTTAATTTGGGAGTATTTTCTTTGTTCTAAAAGTAACCTTTATTTGTTTATAATTTTTATAATTTAATTTAATATTTTAATATGATAATTTTTTATGCACTTGAGTCGTTGAACCCTTTTTGTTTTTAATTTGTTTAGTTTAGTCCAAAATTTTAAACTTTTTGCAATGTTGAGTCTGATGACCTGGGTCTGTTCGGAAACGTCATGCACAGGTTTGTGAACGACAAATTTTTTCTTTTAAATTTCAGAATAGATAGTCGACGGTTTCAATTATACGATTATTTCTCCTAAAAAATTCAAAATTTCTTACATGATTTTTTATTTTAATTGACTTTATATTTTTTTGTTACAGACTTCGGTTTCTCAGGACTTTGTCATGACTAATCATGTTACTTTACACACCTGGCTTTGGTGGGTGAGTCTTTTAGCGAAAATTTTCTACATACACAATGTCTCAAGTTATTTAAACGATGTCAAACTGCTTACCACTTAAATCAACTCGTTGATAATTGACTGTACTTTTTAATTGGTTAGTTAGTTTATTGGGATATACATCGGTTTTTAACCAAATATTGTCGTCCGTCTAGAAATAATTATCTGTCACTTTTAAGATGAAAGGCGGGAGAAAATGTAATTAATTCGATTTTTTTAGTCCATTTGAATGCTTATATTTTCAAATTAAATAGGTTTAATTGAAATGTGACCTCTCCTTTTTCTTGTTTTAAGTAGAAAACTTGAACATCAAAAAATTGGTTTCGACTTGATTGCATGTATAAGACGTCAACGAATTTTTATAATATCTTCTAAATCACAGTATTTTCCTAAAAAAAATTAGAGTAGTATTTTGATATGTATAAAAATATAACACAATGCTTCATTAAAATCTAAATTTTAAGCTCTAAAATTTAAATTCTAATTTTAAATTATAACCTTAAATCTTAAATTCTAAGCCATAAAATATAAACTTTAAGCTTAATGGCTTCATTGGCCACTAAAATATACACTTTTTACCGAGTTGGCCCCTAAAGAATTTTTCAAAACATTTTACCCCTAAATTTTAAATTGTGACCTCAATTGCCTCCTACCGTTTATTCCCGTTAAAAATAATTTTGCGGACCAAGTAGAACGTGCCACATGTCACAAAAAATCAATTGACTTTAATAAAATAGATAAATTACACGCTAAGTCTATAAAATTTTAATTTTTGTTCAATTTAGTCCAAAAAAATCTTTATTTAACCTGAAATTACCCCAATTTCTTTCTAATTTTTATAAATTAGTCCAATATTTTTAATATGATGATATTTTTGTTCAATTTAGTCATCAAAATCTTTATTTAACCCCAATTGACCCATATTACTTTATAATTTTTATAATTTACTTCAATATTTTAAATATAATTATATTTAACCCAAACTTGACCCCTATTTCTTTATAATTTTTATGATTTAGTCCAGTATTTTTAATATAATCATATTTTTGCTTAATTTAGTCCAAAAAACATTATTTAACTGGAAATTAACCTCAATTTCTTTCTATTTTTTATAATTTAGTCCAATATTTTAAATATAATTATATTTTTGTTCAATTAGTGTTAAAAATCTTTATTTAACCCAAAATTAACCTTGATTACTTTCTAGTTTTTAAAATTTAGTCCAATATGTTAAATATGATGATATTTTTGTTCAATTTAATCCTAAAAATCTTTATTTAACCTAAAGTTAGCCCGAATTTCTTTCTAATTTTTTAAATTTAGTCCAATATTTTTAATATAATGATATTTTTGTTTATTTTAGTCCTAAAAATCTATATTTAACCTGAAATATACCCCTTATTTCCTTATATTTTTTATAATTTAGTCCAAAATTTTAAATATGATTATATTTTTGTTTAATTTAGTCCTAAAAATCTTTATTTAACCCAAAATTTACCCAAATTTCTTTCTAGTTTTTATAATTTAGTCCAATATTTTAAATATAATTATATTTTTGTTCAATTTAGTCTTAAATATTTGACCCAAAATTAACCCCAAGTGGACTAAATTATAAAAATTGTTGAGTTGTGTGGGGCTCGATTCGATCAACCGATTTAGCTCACCAAGTGGTGGAGAGATGGATTTTTGGGTGGAAGGGTTGTGGAAGCTAGAATGTAAAAAGACACAATGATTTATAGTGGTTCGGCCTTCTAACAAGCACCTACATCCACTACCTTAGCTCCCCACTAAGGATTTCACAATCAATCCACTAATTGATTCGTCCCCTTTTCTAGGATTAGGAGGAAACCCTTACAACCGATCAAGCTTCTACCCAAAGCCTTGATCAAAACCCTCTTTACAAAGAGATAGATAAAAGCAAACTTAAACCCTCTAATAGGTGTTTGTTTGCACAATGAAGCACTCACCCAAAACCTAAAACACTTGAGCAAATTTGACAATTTTGGCTCACTAGTGTTTGTCTATACAAGAATTGACAATTTAAGTGCTAAGACATTTTCTTGATCATTTGATGTTTGACAATATGAGCATTAGCCTTCTCTTGATGCTTGGAGGTCCCTTTTATACTCCCAATTGAGTTTATAGCCGTTTAGGACCGTTGGGGTTGAAATAGAGTCGTTGGAGCCTTTAATTCCCTCTATAAATGCAGTCTGCAGCTCCCCGTTTCGAAACGCTCGAAGCCGTTTCGAAACACTCTCAATATAGAAAGAGCCGTTGCAGTCTGTCAGGGTACCCGTTTCGGAACACCCCCTTGTCGTTTCGGAACGCTATAAGCCCGTATCGAAACGACCTGCATTTGAAAGTTAGTTGGGAAAGAGCCGTTGGGGTTTATGACCGTTGTGGTCAGTGCCACGTGGGCGTATCGGAACGGCCTAGCCCGTTTCGAAACGCTAAGGCCCGTTTCGATACGAGTATCGAAACATTTTGGCCACTGGAGGCACCTGTTTCGAAACGCCCTAAGGTGTTTCGAAACACTAGGACAGTTTTGTGAAAATTGGCCTTTGAAAACATGAAAAACCCTTTTGAAAAATTCCCTAAACATATATTTGGACTTGGGAAATGTTTTAAATACTTTTTAAACAGTCCAAAACATTTTTCAATTATTATATCAAAATATTAGTTCTACAATCTCCCCATTTTTGATATAATAAAACTCTCTTGAAAAATTGTTTGGGATTCTCCCCCTTTAACTTTAAAAATGTGAATAAGAGACTAAAGATATGAAATCAAATAAAGCTCCCCCTTATTCATTTGAAAATTCAATATTTTTCAAACCATTTCTCCCCCTTTTTGTTATATCAAAAAGAATTTAAAACATTAAGTTCAAAAATAACAATAGAGGTAAAATTTTGACAAAAATAATAATTTGGTTTTAAAATGGCTCCCCCTTACTCAAAGCATCATTGAAATGTTAGTCCAACATTTATGATCATCTATTTGAATAAACTAAGAATAAAACGAGTAAAAACAAAAACAACTAGAATTTTTACCAACACTTGAATTTAAGGGAGGATGTGAAGCCTTCCTTCTCCAAGTGTTCTTCCTTGTGTGTATGGAGCTCCCCCTCAATGTTTGACTTGTTGAACATCTCCATCACACCTACAATAGACAATCAAGTAATTTTTGGTATCCAAATTGCTTTGGATCCATATACGTTAGTTGCACAAAATTTAGTCCCCTTAGGAATCCATTTTTCAATGTCATCCTTTTTAATTGAAGTACTAAGTCCTTTTGGGACCCAAATACTTCTAAAACATTTTCCTTTAATAAATCTAGGGGCACTTGATTGTCTAACATAAAATTTTGATTTTCCAAAATTGTTTTTCTTTTCAAGCTCTTTGGAAATCAAATCTTTTTCTCCTTGAACTTTTTGAAGCAATTTTTGTAAATCAAGACATTTTAATTCAAAATCTTCAAGTTTTGCTTCAAGTTCAAGTTTGGTTTTAGAAAGCAAATCATTTTGAATTTTTAACTTTGAAATCAATTTATTATTTTTCAAAATGTGGCTTTTAAAATCTAAAACCAAATCATCATAGGCATCTTGTAATTCATCAAAAGTGTAAGAACATGAAGTAGATGAATTAGAAGTTACCCTTGAATCTTCTTCGATGGCCATAAGGCAAAGGTTGGCTTGTTCATCGTCGGTGGAGTCCTCATCACTCCAAGTAGCCACATGTGCCTTTTTCTTATGGCTTGAAGTGCTTGCCCTCTCTTTTCTCTTGGGTTCTCGTTCAAGCTCTCTCAAAGCTTTCTTCATGAACGGGGCACACTTCTTGAAGAGATGAACTATCTCTTCATCTTCATCCTCCTCTTCACTTAAGTAGACATGATGGCAAGTGGAGGATTTGAGAGCTATGGCACTAGCATTGATGCCAAGCCCTTTGATTTTCTTCTCTCCCATAGCTCTAATTTCTTCCCTTTTCTTCTCATCCTCTTTGTTCTTCTTCATGATTTGATGAGTAAGGAGAGACCCCATGAGTTCATCAAGCTTCAACGTCTTCAAATTTTTGGCTTCGATGATGGCGGTCCTCTTTGAGTCCCAAGACTCGGGAAGTGAGTAGATGAGCTTTCGAACAAGCTTTTCTTCCGGGATGGCTTCTCCAAAACCTTTAAGACCGTTGGTGATGGTGGAGAACCTATCAAACATCTTCTCGATGTTCTCTTCCGGATCCATTTTGAAGTTCTCATACTCCAAGGTTAGGAGCCCAATCTTGGTCTCCTTGATTTCATTTGTCCCCTCGTATGTGACTTCAAGCTTGTCCCATACCTCCTTGGCACTCTCACAAGAAGACATCTTCTCATAGATGGATGGACCGAATGCACAAAATAGAATGTGCAAGGCTTTGCAATTTAGCTCTATCTTCTTGCGATAGTCGGCACTCCACTCCGCTTTACTTCTTTGAGGCACGAACGGACCATCTTCAACTACATCCCATAGCTTGTAATCTTTTGATTTGATGAAGAACTTCATCTTTGTCTTCCAATGGGCATAGTGGTCTCCGTCAAAGAAAGGCGGTTTGTCGATTGATTGTGCCATTTGAGCCGGTTGATGAAATAGTGATCGAGCTTGCCGGATCTTCTCAATAGGATGTTAATCCTCTTCGATTGAGCCAAGCTCTGATACCAATTGTTGAGTTGTGTGGGGCTCGATTCGATCAACCGATTTAGCTCACCAAGTGGTGGAGAGATGGATTTTTGGGTGGAAGGGTTGTGGAAGCTAGAATGTAAAAAGACACAATGATTTATAGTGGTTCGGCCTTCTAACAAGCACCTACATCCACTACCTTAGCTCCCCACTAAGGATTTCACAATCAATCCACTAATTGATTCGTCCCCTTTTCTAGGATTAGGAGGAAACCCTTACAACCGATCAAGCTTCTACCCAAAGCCTTGATCAAAACCCTCTTTACAAAGAGATAGATAAAAGCAAACTTAAACCCTCTAATAGGTGTTTGTTTGCACAATGAAGCACTCACCCAAAACCTAAAACACTTGAGCAAATTTGACAATTTTGGCTCACTAGTGTTTGTCTATACAAGAATTGACAATTTAAGTGCTAAGACATTTTCTTGATCATTTGATGTTTGACAATATGAGCATTAGCCTTCTCTTGATGCTTGGAGGTCCCTTTTATACTCCCAATTGAGTTTATAGCCGTTTAGGACCGTTGGGGTTGAAATAGAGTCGTTGGAGCCTTTAATTCCCTCCATAAATGCAGTCTACAGCTCCCCGTTTCGAAACGCTCGAAGCCGTTTCGAAACACTCTCAATATAGAAAGAGCTGTTGCAGTCTGTCAGGGTACCCGTTTCGGAACACCCCCTTGCCGTTTCGGAACGCGTATCGGAACGCGTATCGGAACGCTATAAGCCCGTATCGAAACGACCTGCATTTGAAAGTTAGTTGGGAAAGAGCCGTTGGGGTTTATGACCGTTGTGGTCAGTGCCACGTGGGCGTATCGGAACGGCCTAGCCCGTTTCGATACGAGTATCGAAACATTTTGGCCACTGGAGGCACCTGTTTCGAAACGCCCTAAGGTGTTTCGAAACACTAGGACAGTTTTGTGAAAATTGGCCTTTGAAAACATGAAAAACCCTTTTGAAAAATTCCCTAAACATATATTTGGACTTGGGAAATGTTTTAAATACTTTTTAAACAGTCCAAAACATTTTTCAATTATTATATCAAAATATTAGTTCTACAAAAATTATAAGGAAATATGGGTGTATTTTAGGTTAAATAAAGAATTTGAGGACTAAAATAAAGAAAAATTACATCATATTAAAAATATTGGACTAAATTATAAAAATTAGAAATAAATTAGGGTCAATTTCAGGTTAAATAAAGATTTTTATGACTAAATTGAACATGAATATAATCATATTTAAAATATTAGACTAAATTAAAAAATTAGAATGAAACTAAGGTTAATTTCAGGTTATATAAAGATTTTTATGACTAAATTGAACAAAAATTGTAACACCCGGGTTTAGGGGTTAGGTGAAAATAATATTTTAATATTATTTGGGCTCGGGTTGGTTTTTGAAATGATCCTTTTAAAATTTTGGGTTTCAAAATTTACCTTTTAAAATGGGACCAAAATGTTTTAGACTCAAAGTTGAAGAGCTAATTTAAAAACAAGGAAAACTATTCATTAATGGCCTTTTGGGTAATTTACCCAAACTCAAATTTAAATCCCCTTTTCCTACCATCTTTCCACTATTCACCTTCTTCTTCATTTCCTTCCAACGTGAAATAGAGCTCTCTACCCAAATCCACTATTCCATCTTATTCCTCATCCATTTCAACTCCAAATCGAAAGGTAAGGACATTTTTGACTTCCCCTCATCTTCCCCTCTTTAAAAGTACCATTTATTTTCATTTTCATTGAATATTTGAAAATGGGGTTTTCTAAGAATTTGAATAAAAATGGTGCCTTTGTGTAGCTAAACCTAATATTTTGATTTATTATGGTTAGTTATGGAATGTAGGAGCCAAATGGTGCTACATATGTAAATTTCAAATGATTTTAACCAATTCTCGGAATTGGGTTTTGAAAGGGTTTTTGGAGGGTTTTAAAGTGGGTTTTGGGGTTGTTTAAGGTTGGATTTTAGGGGCTGTAGGTAGTATGATATATGAGGATCATTTTGGGTGTAATTGATGCTTGATTGGGTGCTTGAAATGGGAGAATTCAGTGGGTGTTAAGGGCTGCTCGAAATTCTGTTTTTGGGGTTGATTTTGAGTGTTGGATGCTTGGTAATGTTAATCCGGGTTAGTTTCGATGGTAAAATATTGATTGTGGATGTTTTGTTTGTGTTTGGGATTGATTAGAATCAAGTTTGGGTATCGGTGAAGCATCGGAAGTGAATCCGGAAAGTTGAAGGTTGTTGCTTGCTTGGTCTTGAGCTCGGGAGCTTAGGTGAGTGGTTAATTGCTTTAAATGATTTTAAAATAGTTGGTTCGAGTATATGGACTAGGTTGGGCTTGGTAGACCCACCTAGAGTTAGGATTGGGGTGGTAGCCTAATCCTAAGCTTGATCTAGAGCCATTGGATGAACTCATTATATGGTTGTGTATGTCTCGTATATATTGTGGTATGAATGTCTATGTATATTGCTTTATACATGTGAAATGAGATTGGACTTATGATGCTTGAGACATGCATAATGATGGTTGTTGGTGAGTATGTGCTAAGCACAAGGTTTATTGAAATGAGTAATGTGAAGTGAGTAAATATTGGCACTAGTTTACTTGAATACAAATGATCGATCATTAGGATGTTAGTGTGTACACATGAGTCTAAAGTCGCGCGTGGCCTTGGTGGCGTTGAGTCACCAAGGAGGAGTACGAGTTTGCCCGGAATTGTATTTAAATGTAGTTGGTGATGAGTGGAATCCCATCGACGGGGCGTGAGGATGAGTGGAATCCCATCGACGGGGCGTGAGGATGAGTGGAATCCCCTCCGCGAGACCGGTGATGAGTGAAATCCCACCGTGAGGTAATGTGGTTGTTGGATGTGAGTTCCAACATGTCTATCCGCGTATTCGGGTCTTAGCTAGGTGCCAATGTTGTTTGATGTATATATCAATGTGTTGAGGTTCATGGTTCTTATTGGGATACTTGTTTGTGATTACATGTATCATGGAAATTGAGCTTATGATCATGGCATTAATATTGTCTTTTGCTCATGCATTCTATCTTGTGGACCTTTGGTATGATTGTGTTACCTTGGCTAGATCGTGCTCGGACCCTGCGATGTTGAGGTTTGTTTTTAGAGCTTACCCTCACTAAGCATCCTTGCTTACGCTCTCTTGTTCAACATTGCAGATCCTTAGTTCGTGGGTTGCTCGGGCAAGTGGAGGGCCTCCAAGTGTGGTTTTGGCTTGAGTTCATCAAGTATGGATTTTAATGTTAGACATGTAATAGTTTGAGCAATGGGACGTGTAATGTTTTGTTGGTTTGTTGTTGGTTGCTAGGAGCATGTTTAGACTCCTTAGTATCTTGCCTTTGTATGGTGAGTGTTGCCATGTTGAATTGTAGCTCATGCCTAATTGCTTATTTTGAATGCTAGCTAAATGCCTTAGAGGCCATCTTTATGTTTGATTGATGTTTGAATGAATGTACGTTGGTGAAGTCTTATCTTAGTGTTTAGACTTGTCTTATGCTTGTTGAAACATGCTAGTATGGTTGGTATGCCTTAAGTTTAATCAATGTGGTGTTGTGATGTGTTTTGGTGGTGTTTTGGTGCACATTTGTGCCTCAAAACAGCAAAATCGAGTCTGCAGACAGGGGGCGTTTCGGAACGGGTCCCCCTGTTCCGGAACGGTCCCTTTGCAAATGGCCTGCCGTTTCGAAACGGATGAGGGTCGTTTCGGAACAGTTTTGCTACTGGAATTTTGAGAAATTGACGAGATGAAGGCGTTCCGAAACGGGCTTTTGATGTTTCGAAACGGTCAAATCTCGTTGACCACGAGATTTTGACCGTCAAGGTCGTTCCGATACGGGTCTCCCCTGTTTCAGAACGGTCACTTTATGGTTGACCCTGGCTTGTTGACCAAGTCAAGGCGTTTCGGAACACCCTAGGGGCGTTTCGAAACGGCCTGCTGTAAAGGGCTAAAATGTGTTGTTTGATGTTTTAATTGGTTGGTGTATGTTTCAATGTTTGCATATTCCGCTGTTGTGCTCCACATAGGTTTTAATTATGCCTCTAGACAAGATAAAATAAAAAGAAAATTTTAGGGTCGTTAACAGAGGGGAAACCTTAACGGATTTCGCTTCGGTTTTCCCCGTGTGGCCCACTCGGACCGGTCATCCGACCAGACCGGGGCGAGAAGGTTACACTTGTTGGTATCAGAGCCTAAGGTTACCGAGACCTTGGGCAGGTAAGTGAGGTAAGTTTAAGTTTTTTAAATTGAATTGCACGGTGTTTGCTTGTTTTGCAAGAATGATTGCTTGTGTGATAAGTATGTTGATTGTTTTATTTTAAAGCATGTGTGTGTGGGTCCCATTGCTACTATTACATTGGAAAAATGATTTTTAAGTGAGGGAACATACTTGAACACTTGGAAGCCTTGCCTTGCTAACCCAACTTGTATGTTTTGTTGTTGTGGTTGTAGTTGATATCTGTGAGAGTGATGTCTAGGCCGAGAGGTAGACCGAGGTTGGTTCATCAGGAACCACGAGTTGCGGCTCCTGTCGAGCCGGCAGTTGGTGCGGAGGCTCACCTTGAAGGGCCGGTGGCCGCGGGAGTTGGCGCTCCTCCACTACCTCCACCACCACCGCCTCCTCCACCTGGAGCTGGGGGCGAGGATGGAGCCGGAGGAGAGGGACCTCAAGGTGGCCAAGGTCCAGCTGGAATTGACATGACTCCGCTAGTGCAAGCAATAGCGGGAGCATTTCAGGCCGCAGTTGCGGGAGCTCAGGCTGCAGCTCAGCCTAGGTGTGATGATGCTAGTCTCCCTTTGGAAAGGCTCCGTAGCTTAGGGGCTGAGGAGTTTAGAGGATCTACTCCGGAGAGGTCGGAGTTATGGTTGGAGAAGACAGTTCGTATCCTGGCTCAGATGGGTTGTGCGGGCGCACGTAGATTGAGTTGTGTGATCTCATTGTTTCAGGGTGATGCCTACACCTGGTGGGTCACCATTACTACTGGGGTTCCAGAGACAGAGATTGATTGGGAGTTCTTTGAGTCTGCTTTCCGGAAGAGGTACTTGGGACCGAGGTACCTAGATGAGAAGAAGAGAGAGTTCATGGCTTTCACTCAGGGAGATGCTTCTGTGACTGATTATGAGATTCGTTTCGTTCGTCTGAGTCAGTATGCTCCGGAGTTAGTACCTACTGAGAGGGCTCGATGTGATCGTTTCAGATATGGACTCCATGAGGAAGTTAAGAGGTATACCTTAGCTTCTGACTATTCTGACTTTGATGTCTTGGTTGCTAGAGCCAAGGACATTGAGCACAGCTTGGGGCTGGCCAAGCGTTCTGGGGGATCTAGTTCTGGTAAGAGGCACAACAACTATGATGGTAGAGATGCCAAGAGGCACAGAGGTGGCGGACATCAGTTTGACCATAGACGTGGCGGTGGCCACCATGGTAGGGGCCATCAGGGCCATAGAGGAGGAGGGCGGTTGCCCGAGTGTACCCGTTGTGGGAGGCAGCATGCTGGTGAGTGTTGGGGTAATTTCCATGTCTGCTGGAACTGTGGTTCGAGGGACCACTTTAGGAGGGATTGTCCGCATCAGGCGGCTCAGGCACCGAACATTGCTCAGGCTCCTGCGAGAGCTAATGATTTTTAGAGAGGCCGTGGGCGCGGTCGTGGCTACTTCCAGCCTAGGGCTGATGCACCTAGGGTAGATGCTCAGAGGAACCTTGCTCATGTTGTGGCTGTGCAGCCAGAGGCGGGAGGACCAACGAGAGTCTATGCTCAGAGAGAGGCCGGGAACGACACCGATGTGATAGCAGGTAATTTCGAGTTACAGTCTATGTCTTTGCTTTCTTTGGTTGATTCGGGTTCTACGCATTCCTACATTTTGAGTGAGCATGCACAGAAGTTAGATAATCCTGTTGAGATCTTAGATGTAGGTATGCATGTTACTAGTTCTTTTGGTGAGACAGTTGTGGTTAGACGTATGTATAGGAGGTGTCCACTGAAGATTCAGGGTCATGTGTTCTCAGTCGATATGATGGAACTTCCCTTCTATGGTTTTGATATTATTTTGGGTATGGACTGGTTGGTCGAGCATCGGGCTAGTGTGGATTTTGAGACAAAGAGAATTTCTCTGAAGCTTTCTGATGACTATGAGGTAGTGGTAGTGGGCGAGAACGTTAAGTTCTTGTCTAATGTGGTGTCATCTTTAGAGGCTCATAGGTTGATGGACTCTAGATGTGGGGCCTATTTAGCTTATGTTATGAATCCGGACATGAGTGAAGCTAGACCGAAAGATATCAGAACAGTGCGTGACTTTCCAGATGTGTTTCCTGAAGAGTTGCCGGGTTTGCCTCCTGACAGAGATGTTGAGTTTGTGATTGAGACAGTTTCAGGGTCCAGTCCAGTTTCGATAGCTCCGTATCGTATGGCTCCAAAAGAGTTGAAAGAATTGAAGAGTCAATTGCAAGAATTATTAGACCGTGGTTTCATTAGGCCTAGTAGTTCTCCGTGGGGTGCTCCAGTGTTGTTTGTGAAAAAGAAAGATGGCAGCATGCGCATGTGTATTGACTATAGACAGTTGAATCAGTTGACTGTGAAGAACAAGTATCCGTTGCCTCGCATAGACGATTTGTTTGATCAGTTGAGAGGTGCTTCAGTGTTCTCGAAGATAGACTTGAGGTCCGGGTACTATCAGTTGAAAGTGAAAGAGTGTGATGTTCCGAAGACAGCTTTTAGGACTAGATATGGTCACTATGAGTTTCTTGTGATGCCATTTGGGCTCACAAATGCACCAGCAGCATTCATGGACATGATGAACAGAATTTTCAGAGACTATCTAGACCGTTTCGTAGTTGTCTTCATTGATGATATACTTGTGTATTCGAAGACAGAAGAAGAGCATGATGAGCACTTGAGATTTGTCTTACAGAGATTGTTGAGCAATCAGTTGTATGCGAAGCTTAGTAAATGTGAGTTCTGGATTCGAGAGGTTGTATTTCTTGGCCATGTTGTTTCGGCTGAAGGTATCCGAGTTGATCCATCGAAGATTGAGGCTATTGTTGAGTGGAAACAACCTAAGTCCGTGACCGAGATTAGGAGTTTCCTAGGATTAGCCGGTTACTATAGGAGATTTGTTGATGGCTTCTCTAGAGTAGCTGCTCCCTTGACTAAGTTGTTGCAAAAGGGAGTCAAGTTTGAATGGTCAGATGCAAGACAGAAGGCCTTTGAAAAATTGAAAGAAGCTTTGACGAATGCTCCAGTGTTAGTGCAACCTGTTTCAGGTAAGGAGTTTGTGATTTACAGTGATGCTTCCTACGTAGGCTTAGGATGTGTTTTGATGCAAGATAGGAGAGTTGTTGCTTATGCTTCTAGACAGTTGAAGATTCATGAGAAGAACTATCCTACTCATGATATAGAGTTGGCCGCAGTTGTTTTTGCGTTGAAGATTTGGCGTCATTACTTGTATGGTGAGAAGTGTATTGTCTACACCAATCACAAGAGCTTGAAGTACTTGATGACACAGAAAGAGTTGAACTTGAGGCAGAGAAGGTGGTTGGAGTTGTTAAAAAATTATGATTTGACCATTGAGTACCATCCGGGTAAAGCAAATGTAGTAGCTGATGCTTTGAGTAGGAAAGTGGCCGTTGAGTTGAGAGCTATGTTTGCTAGATTGAGTGTGTCCGATGATGGTGGTTTGATCACCGAGTTGCAAGTGAAGCCTTCTTTGATTCAGTTGATTAGAGAGAAGCAGTTGCAAGATGCAAGCCTAGTTCCTCATGTTCAGGACATAGCCGAAGGAAGACCGACTGAGTATAGTTTCAGTGGTGAGAGTTTGTTGTGCTTTAGGGATAGAATTGTTGTACCGGAGGATGTCGAGTTGAGACGTCAAATTTTGAGTGAAGCACATTCGAGTCCCTTTTCTATGCATCCGGGTAGTACCAAGATGTACCGAGATTTGAAGAATGATTACTACTGGATTGGTTTGAAGAGAGATGTAGCCGAGTATGTGAGCCGTTGCATGGTTTGTCAGAGAGTGAAGGCAGAACATCAGGTTCCTTCAGGTTTGCTACAACCTTTGAAGATTCCGGAATGGAAATGGGAGAGGATCACCATGGATTTTGTGTCGGGGTTGCCTTTGTCTCCTTCGAAGAAGAATTCAGTTTGGGTGATTGTTGATAGATTCACTAAGTGTGCTCACTTCTTAGCGGTGAACACTACGGATTCCTTGGACAAGTTGGCAAACTTGTACATTCGTGAGATTGTGAGACTTCATGGGGTTCCGAAGTCTATTGTTTCAGATAGGGATCCTAGATTTACTTCGAGATTCTGGGGTTGCTTGCATAGTGCTTTGGGTAGCCGTTTGCATTTCAGCACATCTTATCATCCGCAGTCCGATAGGCAGTCAGAGCGAGTGATACAGATTCTTGAGGATATGCTTCGTTGTTGTGTGATTGATTTTCAGGGTTCTTGGGAGAAGCACTTACCGTTGGTTGAGTTTGCTTACAACAACAGTTATCAGTCTAGTATCCAGATGGCACCTTTTGAGGCTTTGTATGGTAGACGGTGTAGGACTCTGATTTGTTGGGCTGAGACAGGTCAGAGATTGCTACCTATGCCAGACTTGCTTAAGGGAACCACAGAAAAGGTGAAGTTGATTTGTGACCGCTTGAAAGCCTCTTCCGATCGTCAGAAATCTTATGCAGATTTGAAGAGGAAAGAGATTGAGTACTCAGTGGGTGAGAAAGTGTTTCTGAAAGTATCTCAGTGGAAGAAGGTAATGAGATTTGGCCGAAAGGGCAAGTTGAGTCCGAGATTCATTGGTCCGTATGAGATAGTTGAGCGGATTGGGCCTGTAGCTTATCGATTGAGGTTACCTTCTGAGTTAGAGAAGATCCATGATGTCTTTCATGTGTCTATGCTTAGGAGATATAGGTCGGATCCTTCTCATGTGATGCCCGTTGAGGAAATAGAGTTAAATCCGGATTTGTCCTATAATGAAGAGCCCATTGAGATACTTGCTTCTGATAGCAAGGTGTTGCGTGGCAAGACCATAGAGTTGGTCAAGGTGTTGTGGAGACATAGAGGTGTGGAAGAGGCCACGTGGGAGAGGAAAGCGGATATGGTTGAGCAGTTTCCGTATCTGTTTCCACCAGGTAATTTTGGGGACGAAATTCCTTAAGTGGGGGAGAGTTGTAACACCCGGGTTTAGGGGTTAGGTGAAAATAATATTTTAATATTATTTGGGCTCGGGTTGGTTTTTGAAATGATCCTTTTAAAATTTTGGGTTTCAAAATTTACCTTTTAAAATGGGACCAAAATGTTTTAGACTCAAAGTTGAAGAGCTAATTTAAAAACAAGGAAAACTATTCATTAATGGCCTTTTGGGTAATTTACCCAAACTCAAATTTAAATCCCCTTTTCCTACCATCTTTCCACTATTCACCTTCTTCTTCATTTCCTTCCAACGTGAAATAGAGCTCTATACCCAAATCCACTATTCCATCTTATTCCTCATCCATTTCAACTCCAAATCGAAAGGTAAGGACGTTTTTGACTTCCTCTCATCTTCCCCTCTTTAAAAGTACCATTTATTTTCATTTTCATTGAATATTTGAAAATGGGGTTTTCTAAGAATTTGATTAAAAATGGTGCCTTTGTGTAGCTAAACCTAATATTTTGATTTATTATGGCTAGTTATGGAATGTAGGAGCCAAATGGTGCTACATATGTAAATTTCAAATGATTTAACCAATTTTCGGAATTGGGTTTTGAAAGGGTTTTTGGAGGGTTTTAAAGTGGGTTTTGGGGCTGTTTAAGGTTGGATTTTGGGGGCTGTAGGTAGTATGATATATGAGGACCATTTTGGGTGTAATTGATGCTTGATTGGGTGCTTGAAATGGGAGAATTCAGTGGGTGTTAAGGGCTGCTCGAAATTCTGTTTTTGGGGTTGATTTTGAGTGTTGGATGCTTGGTAATGTTAATCCGGGTTAGTTTCGATGGTAAAATATTGATTGTGGATGTTTTGTTTGTGTTTGGGATTGATTAGAATCAAGTTTGGGCATCGGTGAAGCATCAGAAGTGAATCCAGAAAGTTGAAGGTTGTTGCTTGCTTGGTCTTGAGCTCGGGAGCTTAGGTGAGTGGTTAATTGCTTTAAATGATTTTAAAATAGTTGGTTCGAGTATATGGACTAGGTTGGGCTTGGTAGACCCACCTAGAGTTAGGATTGGGGTGGTAGCCTAATCCTAAGCTTGATCTAGAGCCCTTGGATGAACTCATTATATGGTTGTGTATGTCTCGTATGAATTGTGGTATGAATGTCTATGTATATTGCTTTATACATGTGAAATGAGATTGGACTTATGATGCTTGAGACATGCATAATGATGGTTGTTGGTGAGTATATTCTAAGCACAAGGTTTATTGAAATGAGTAATGTGAAGTGAGTAAATATTGGCACTAGTTTACTTGAATACAAATGATCGATCATTAGGATGTTAGTGTGTACACATGAGTCTAAAGTCGCGCGTGGCCTTGGTGGCGTTGAGTCACCAAGGAGGAGTACGGGTTCGCCCGAAATTGTATTTAAATGTAGTCGGTAATGAGTGGAATCCCATCGACGGGGCGTGAGGATGAGTGGAATCCCCTCCGCGAGACCGGTGATGAGTGAAATCCCACCGTGAGGTGATGTGGTTGTTGGATGTGAGTTCCAACATGTCTATCCGCGTATTCGGGTCTTAGCTAGGTGCCAATGTTGTTTGATGTATATATCAATGTGTTGAGGTTCATGGTTCTTATTGGGATACTTGTTTGTGATTACATGTATCATGGAAATTGAGCTTATGATCATGGCATTAATATTGTCTTTTGCTCATGCATTCTATCTTGTGGACCTTTGGTATGATTGTGTTACCTTGGCTAGATCGTGCTCGGACCCTGCGATGTTGAGGTTTGTTTTTAGAGCTTACCCTCACTAAGCATCCTTGCTTACGCTCTCTTGTTCAACATTGCAGATCCTTAGTTCGTGGGTTGCTCGGGCAAGTGGAGGGCCTCCAAGTGTGGTTTTGGCTTGAGTTCATCAAGTATGGATTTTAATGTTAGACATGTAATAGTTTGAGCAATGGGACGTGTAATGTTTTGTTGGTTTGTTGTTGGTTGCTAGGAGCATGTTTAGACTCCTTAGTATCTTGCCTTTGTATGGTGAGTGTTGCCATGTTGAATTGTAGCTCATGCCTAATTGCTTATTTTGAATGCTAGCTAAATGCCTTAGAGGCCATCTTTATGTTTGATTGATGTTTGAATGAATGTACGTTGGTGAAGTCTTATCTTAGTGTTTAGACTTGTCTTATGCTTGTTGAAACATGCTAGTATGGTTGGTATGCCTTAAGTTTAATCAATGTGGTGTTGTGATGTGTTTTGGTGGTGTTTTGGGGCACCTTTGTGCCTCAAAACAGCAAAATCGAGTCTGCAGACAGGGGGCGTTTCGGAACGGGTCCCCCTGTTCCGGAACGGTCCCTTTGCAAATGGCCTGCCGTTTCGAAACGGATGAGGGTCGTTTCGGAACATTTTTGCTACTGGAATTTTGAGAAATTGACGAGATGAAGGCGTTCCGAAACGGGCTTTTGATGTTTCGAAACGGTCAAATCTCGTTGACCACGAGATTTTGACCGTCAAGGTCGTTCCGATACGGGTCTCCCCTGTTTCGGAACGGTCACCTTATGGTTGACCCTAGCCTGTTGACCAAGTCAAGGCGTTTCGGAACACCCTAGGGGCGTTTCGAAACGGCCTGCTGTAAAGGGCTAAAATGTGCTGTTTGATGTTTTAATTGGTTGGTGTATGTTTCAATGTTTGCATATTCCGCTGCTGTGCTCCACATAGGTTTTAATTATGCCTCTAGACAAGATAAAATAAAAAGAAAATTTTAGGGTCGTTAATCGAGGGGAAACCTTAACGGGTTTCGCTTCGGTTTTCCCCGTGTGGCCCACTCGGACCGGTCATCCGACCAGACCGGGGCGAGGGGGTTACAAAAATATAATTGTATTTAAAATATTTGACTAAATTATAAAAATTAGAAAGAAATTGGGGTTACTTTCGGGTTAAATAATGATTTTTAGGACTAAATTGAACAAAATTATGATTATATTTAAAGTATTGGACTAAATTATAAAAAATATAAAGAAATAAGGGTTAATTTCGAGTCAAATATAAATTTTTAAGACTAAATTGAACAAAATTATAATTATATTTAAAATATTTGACTAAATTATAAAAATTATATAGTAATATGGGTCAATTGTGGGTTAAATAAAGATTTTGAGGACTAAATTGAATAAAAATATCATCATATTAAAAATATTGGTCTAATTTATAAAATTTAGGAAGAAAATGGGGTCAATTTCGGGTTAAATAAAGATTTTTAGGACTAAATTGAACAAAAATAAAAATTTTACAGATTTAACGTGCAATTTACCCCTTTTATTAAAGTCAGCTGATTTCTTATAATAGTGACACTAGGGATGGGCACGGAACCCGGACCCGGTCTGATCGGGTCGGGTATTTTTATGAAAAATCCGGTTCGGGTCGGGTCAGATTTTTGTGTAGGGTGAGGTCGGGTCGGGTCGGGTTCGGGTTTTAGGGTGAAAAAATCCGACCTGACCCGACCCGGGACTAATAGTGTAATTTTCCCCTAAATTTTTAGGGATATTTGTAATAATACCCCTTTTTATATATTTTTTATAATTAGGTCCTTTAAATTGATTTTTTTACAATTTAGTCCTTAAATTTATTATTTTTTACAATTAAGTCTCTTAAAATTATTTTTTTACAATTTAGTCCCTAAAATTGATTTTTTTATATAGGTCAGGTCGGGTCGGGTCAGAGTCGGGTTTAAAGTATTTATTTTCGGGTCGGGTTTTTTAAAAGATATGGTCGGGTCGGGTCGAGTTCGGGTTTAGGGTTAATATTTTCGGGTCGGGTTCGGGTGGGCCCAAAACCCGGCCCGACCCGACACGTGCCCATCCCTAAGTGACACATGGTACGTTCTGATTGGTTTGTGAAATTTTGTTAATGAGAGATAACAATAGGGGCAACTGAGGTCACGATTTAAAGCTTAGGGGGCAAAATGTACCGAAAAATTCTTTAAGGGCCAACTCGGTAAAAAGTGTACACTTTAGGGGCCAATGAAGCCATTAAGCCTAAACTCTAAGCCCAAAATCTTTTTTTGAATATGAGTATGTTAGTTTTATTTAAAATATGAAAAAGTAAAAAATACAATGAGAATTTACAACTCAGGTAAACAAACTTGATCGAGACATATTCCTAAAAATACGAAAATTAACATCTCTAGATCATAAACAAGGCCATACAAAGAAAGGTAAAAAAACTAACTCAAAGGCTCGAAACATAAAAGACAACAAACATCACCAAATTTCTACGATAAAATGTAAAAATCAACAACAAACAACATTAAAAAATGCATATTGCAGGTATAAGGCATGTTGACAACACAATCATTACCATAACTCAATCGCGAATAAGAATGATGATTGTGAGCTCGTATCTAATCCACTTTGAGGATCCAAAACATGGAGATCAACAAGATAATTAAAAGAGCGTCATCTTGATCAGTCGTAGCGATGTCAATCCAATCCTAATAGAAAATAAATGAAAAAAACGACCAATCGACCGATTAAGTGAAGAAAAACGTGCCAAAAAACAGAGGATATGTACCAAAAGCTAGAAAAAATGTGTCACAATGACAAAATTATTAAATTTAAAATTTAGAAAATAAAGAACAAAATACAAAAAAAATTATTAGTGGTCAACAACCAACATCAAAATTGATGTCATCGTCGGTCGCTTAAAGATGAAAAAGAAAAAGAAATACATATGCTAAATGGAAAAGGGAAAAGGGGAAGTCAAAATCTAATTTTTAAACCGTAAATCTAATGATCTTGTATAAATCTTTTATGTATTGAAGGTTTTTTTCTTCGTATTTTATGTTTCACATTATTTCCTTAAAAAAGCCTGTAATGTTTTTATACTTTTTTCTCACAACACCATCTTACAATTTATTACCCCTCTATCTTATTTAATATATTTAGTATTATTTTTTTAATTAATTTTTTAATTTTAACTCATTATTATTGTAAAATTATTATTAATAAAATTTTAAAAAATATGTTTTAAAAACCTTCAATCATGTAGTTTAAATATATACTTTTTTATAAAATTTAATTAATTAAAATATTTAAAATAATTATGGTCAAAGTTAATAAAAATAACTTTTAAAAGTTAATACTGAACATATTAAGTGGGGCAAAAAGAGTATTATTATTGCTACACATTAGGGTTATATAATATTAAGAATATTTATAACACTTTTTAACCTATTTATTTTATTTTTATCGATAATTTATTATTGGATACTTACTTAAATATTTATAAAAATACATTTATAGTTTAAGATTAAAATTTTATAATAATTAACATTATTTAAAATTTAGACTTATATGAAGATGTAGTTATAATTTGAACAATCAAGCGTGACATGAATAATTAAGATGCGATTACATATTTACATTCTTCTCGTAAAAATATGTCTACATAATTAATTTTTTTCATAATTATAAAAAGAAATATTAAAAAATAATTATATTTTTATGCAATCATACTAAAATGTCCAAAGAAACCCTTCAAATTGAAATTACAAAAGAAACCCAATATCTTATAAAAGCCCATGGGCTCGCTTTGGTTAGGTACACGTATCTGTATCCGAAGTTCAGTTCCCAATTCCCATATACAGGTAAAAACCCTAATCAAAACATTAAAAGCAGTAGGCAGTAGCAGATATAAAGGAGACATGGTTGATTTCAAGATTCTCACAGAAAGTTAACCTAATTCCGTCATTCTTTTCTTCAGTCTACCCTCACAATCAAAGGCCCCGGTAGGCACTACCATTCTTTGATTCGTTTTCGTTTTCGTTTTAATTGTGACTGTTAATGGCTGTGATGACACAAAGGCCGGACTTACGGCTGCTACCGCTCTTTGGGATGGTAGTAGGATGATGTTTGTTCCGATAAGGTGTTTGTGCTGAGCCACTACTCTTCTCACTTCCTTAGTGTTAGGGCTGTAAACGAAGCACCAGCTTCAGATTTCAGAAAAAAAAATTAAACAATACTCAACGTTCATTTGGTTTGTTTCCGTTAGTTTATCATTTTTGAATAGACACGGACAAACTATATTCCTTTAACAAAACGAACACGAACAAGAAATTATGTGCTTTTAGTCGTTTGTGTTTGTTTATTTGTTACGGACATGAACATACCCTTGTTTGTGTTCTTTCGGTTAGTTTACAGGCCTACTTAGTGCTTACAAATCCTTATATGATAGTTATAGATGGCAGAAATTCAGTCCTTTTTTGGTAGTGTTCTTGATTGTGTTTGTCTGATTGTTGTAAACTTAGTTGTTTGGGATACTTCAATGTATATTTCCCAACTGATTTCACATATTGCATACTGAGGGTTCTATGATTTGGTATCTTTTACTTTTAATTGCTCCTCTGTTTATTTTAAAGCAAACCCTAGGGTATGGAGGACTTGCACCGTCACAATTGATACATGGTTATGTAAATTCTGATATATCAACAAGCATTTGGTTTGACCTTGACGCCATTGACTTCGTTGTGTGAATCAGTTGCAATTGACTTATGTGCTCACTGGTCATGGTAATTGGTAAACTGTATGTTCTTTACTGCTGAAAGAAAAAGTATAAGTAAAGATGATAAGGGGGCTACTGATGAGTGCAGTGTTGTTATATCTTTTGGGAGCTGCATGTTGTTGGCTTAGTTGTTTCTCCTGAAAGGGTGTTTTTTTCTTTCTCTTTCCATGGAGCTCATTGGCTTGTTATCTTTCAATTTTATGATTGGGAAGCCTCTGCGTTGTTATTCTGTCTTAAGTTACTTATATCTTAATGAGTGCTTTTAGCTTGAGATTACGACATTTATCTTGTGATGGTAAAAGAGGATTGTGGTTTTGCAATTTGGCTTTTGAGCTGTGTTAAGCTTAAATTACTACAAAGAAGGCGGTTTGTTGCATTGCTATATTTTGGCAGATGCATGTAGTTAGAGTTTTCTTTTATGTCATTCAAGTGTTCTCAAAAGGAAAAAAAAATAAAGCCTGAATTTTGGTGTATTAACTTGAACCCAGTTATTCTAATTCAGTATGTTATCCTGTCCTGTCCATGCATTAAGAAAATTAGGTCTCTTGATATCTATACATGGGAGATAGAGTTTTGCCTTTAACCTATCAAACTGAAAGTAAAAAGTATATTCTGGAATACTTTGGTGGCTAGGACATATTTGATCGATTCAATTGGATGACATAGTTCTAAGCATTTGTGCAAGCTTTATTAGGTATGGGTTGTAATTGAGGAAGAAATCTGTGGGTGCTATTTTAGCTAGCTGAACAGTTTCAATCTTAATTTCTTCATGATGTATGATTAAATTATTTGACAAGGTTAACAGTTTTTCTCTAGCTGTTCTTCCAAACACCAAAAGAACACTTAATTACATATTTACATTCCAAAGTGAGGATAAACTATATTGTGAAAAAGGATAAAATGCAGTAGGTAAGTAGTACTTTAAATAAGGATAAATAAATTCCAAGTAAATCCTGAACTAAATTGTTTACGTTATGCAAGTCGTGCTCTTGGTTGGCTGAATATCAGTTTTCACTGACTATTAAGTATTAGCAATTTGTTTGAAACATTTTACTCTCAGGTATGACTTATGTTAGCAATTTGAGATGGTCTATTATTCAAAGTAGAAACTTCTTTCTTCTAGGTTTGTTTCTTTAGTGGAGCTGCTGCCTTTCTATCATAAATCATAATAATTACATATAAGTTTTTCTTCTCCCAATTTTTAATTCATCACATGACAAGTCTCCTATTAATGAAGTATAAAGGATTAAAGGGTGAAGTGAAAGTCTGACATTAATAAACTCTTGTTGTGAGAAGTCTCAAGTTTCAGCTTTTAGCTGGTCTGGAAAGCCTAATTTATCTTCTTGGGTACATTATAAGTTGGATTGTGAAATGCCTAATTTCTCTTTTTAGAGTAGAAGAGCTCTTTCAAAAGCTGCCCCGTAACACCCCAACAAGGGTGATTTTTAGACTGATTTTGGAGTTTGGTATTTTTAGAACCTTAGTATTGCCACTTGCCAAAAATTATATTAAAGGTATAGGTGGAACTTTCTAAATTTACATGATAAAGAAAGCTAACCTTTTCTTCAAGGGCTGTACTAATATGCATGTAGATATTTAACTTCTCTTATATCAAAGTTTATATAGCCGCATTCCAGGTAAACCAGATGAGATTTGCTACTGGAGTTCTCCATGGTCATCAAGAATAACAGGTTCCATGTTGTGATGTAATTTGTTTAATTTCACATTTATTGGTATTTGGTATACTTGATTCAATCTCGTAGATGCAGTTATTACATTTTTCCCGGAACCTATTGAATTGCATTAGTGATGGTGTAGTTTTATTTTTCTGTGCCCTTGATTAGGTTAGCTGTGGTGATAGCTCATTTGCTACATTGATGTAGGTTCTCACTTGTCAAAAGGTATAGTTTATTATACATGAGATGATTATTTTCTGATCAGAAGACTACTGGCACAGCACAATCACCTTATCGCAACAAGCATCGTCCTACTACCATCCCAAGGAGCTGTAGCTGCAGTGAGTCTGACCTTTGTTTCATCACAAGCTGACGCAGTTAAAAGTTAAAACCAGTAAAAAGATGGTGGTACCTACCGGTGCCTTAGGTTTTCTGAGGCAAACTGAAGTCGCTTACTAGGCTTAACTTTATAGTTGATTAGGGGTGTAAATGAAGAGCGTTCTACGAATCATTTGTGAACCTTACATTTATGTTTATTTATTAAGTTAAATGAGTATGAATAAAATTTCTATGTTTGTTTAATAAATGAACAAACACGAACATAGGTGTGTTTGGTTCATTTATGTTCACGAACAAGCTTGTTTTATTTTTAAATTTTTTAGTATCCATAAAGATATGGACTAAATTGAATACAGAGTGAACTTTGGAGTTTAAATTGTGAAGTTTGAGGAGTTTAAAGACTAATGAATTAATTTCACACAACTTTGGAGTTCATTTTATTATTTGTGTGGTTAAATTTAGCTAAAAAGATTAATTTAATAAAAAATATAAATATTAAGACCTAAACTTATTATTACGTTTATAATTTATAATTTTGTGATGGCATGCATATTCAATAATATTATGTATTTTTGTTTTGAACCAGACAAGTGGTCTTAGTAGAAAAGAGGGTGATAATCATTTTAAAAGATTCAGGTTCAAATTGTTTTGTCCGCAAAGTGCGTATGCATTGTCAAAAAGTTAAGAATATTACTAAAGTTGGTCATGAGATTTTGAAGGCTCGGGACGAACCGAAAAATTAGACCTCTAATAATAAGTATTAAAAAGAAATTGAATTTTAAGACTGTCTCTAATAACAAATATTTTTAAAAATAAATTTTAATAGGAGGCCTTTAATAATAAATATTAAACAAAAAATAAAATTTAAAAGTAAATCTCTAATAACAAATATTAAAAAAATTGAATTTTAATAGTAGGCTCATAATAACAATTAAGAGTGAACCTTTAATAACAAATATTTTAAAAATTAAAATAGTAAACTTCTAATAATAAATATTGAAAAATAAATTTTAAAAGTAGACTCTTAATAACAAATATTTCAAAAATTGAATTTTAAGAATAAACTCTTGATAACAAATATTTGTAAAATTTTAACCCTCTAATAATAAGTATTGAAAAAATTGGGCCTCAAATGACAAGTGTTAAAAAAATTAGACCCTTAATAAAAAATATTGAAAAAAATGAATTTTAAGAGTACTTTTAATAACAAATATCAGAAAAAATAAACATCAAATAATAAATATTAAAAAACTGGACCTTAAATAATAAGTATTGAAAAAAATTAAATCTCTAATAATAAATATTAAAAAGAATGAGCATCTAATAACAAGTATTGAAAAAATTGGGTCTCAAATAATAAATATTAAAAAAATAGACTCATAATAACAATTATTAAAAAAAAGTAAAATATTGAAATCATCACTCAACTTTGGTCATTTGACCTGTTTTAGTCACTCAACTTTAAAAACGCTCAATTTACTCATTCAACTTTCAACATTGTAATCTTTTATCATTCAACCGTTAACTCAGTTATTGTACAATGACATGACTTATTTTACTAATTTCTTATGCCATGCTGGATTTGATGCATTTTAAAAAAATGATTAATGAAATAAGTAAATAAAATATTTAGGGTACTTAAAGTAATGAAAGTCCTCTGTAACTCTAAAATTTACAACACTTGAAAAATAGAAAAACCAGCGATACCGATGAGCAAGTCTGAGAAGCCGGTTGAAGTTGAAGACATGGAGTCATCTGAAGAGAATAAAAATCCGATCTGCTGGTGTGAGAAGCCATCGACGTTAAAGAGTTCTTGGACAAACAACCCAAGAAGGCGATTTTTTGGGTGTAGTAACTATGGTAAAAAATTTCGCAAATCTTGTGATTTTTTTCAGTAGTATGATCCACCGATGAATCCACGTGTGAAAGTTCTTATTAATGGTCTCCTAAAGAAGATCAGAACTAATGAGAGGAGAAGAAGAAATGAGAGAATTGCTTGGATTGTTGCTTTGATATGTATTGTTTTAGTGAGTTATTTATTTCATAACTGTTAGTGATGAGTTAGAAGCTGAAATGGAATGTTATTGAATGAAAAAATGTTTGTTGTTAATGTATGTTGGAGTATGTTGTAATGGGATGTTATTCAATGAAAATATGTTTGTTGTTAATTGTTGTTGATTAATGAGTACTTAGCAATTGAAAATTATGCCAAGTGTTATGCTCAAGTGGTATGCTCAAGTGATCATTTAAGATGTTTGTTGTTGTTCTTATAAAAAAAAGATGTTTGTTGTTGTTAATGGTTGTTAATAGATTTAAGATGTTTTTTGTCAATTGTGATGATTTAAGATGTTTTTTGTCAATTGAAAAATGTATTTTTTGTCAATTGAAACAAATTATGCCCAAGTGTGATGATTTAAGATGTTTTTTGTCAATTGAAAAATATATTTTTTGTCAATGTTATCACTAAAGGTAAAAACTGTAAATTATCCTAACATTTCAACCAATAATTGTTCATAAGCTAATCCAACAATTAGAAACTGTTTCACTAAAGGTAGAAACTGTAAATTCAATTTCTATTAATATTATCACAAATGAGAGAGGGTACAAATGTTGAACAATGACATTTTGACAATAATGATTATATCACTGTTTTTTGTCAATGTTGTCACTAAAAGTATACAAAAGATGAACAAAAGACCACAAAAAGATATACAAAATGATGAACAAAAGACCACAAAAAGTCTAGCCTAGAACAGTTTCCACAAGGCTTTACTAGATCAACAATGTTCACAAAATGCTATTTGTGCCTCTTTGACAAAATAACTAAAACAGTCTCAAAATGACATCCATAAGTCTCCTTTCAAGTAGACTTTTGCATGTTAGACACATTTTCTTGTGTTTGAGATCCTTGAACAATGCTCTGTTGTGATGGCATCCATCTAACAGTCATTACTGGTCCCAATGTTCTTGGACTCCCTTGTTCATGATGTTGGTTGTTAGTAGGGTGACTAGAACTTGCTGAATTGGAACATGTTGGTCTCCTAACCTGCATTGCTGTTGAGTTGTGAGGTGCTCGATTCTTTGAACCTTGATGGAAACTCACCAAGAGGTGGAGAGGTGGAATTTTGGGTGGATGTGGTGTGGAAGCTAAAATATTAATGACACAATGATTTTAGAGTGGTTCAACCTTCTAACCAAGGTCTACACCCACTACCTTAGTTTCCCTCTAAGGATTTCCAATCAATCAACTATTGATTCGTACCTTTTTCTAGGCTTAGGAGGAAACCATTGTACACCGATCAAGCTTTCTACCCAAAGCCTTGATCAAACCCTCTTTACAAGAAAAAAAGAAATATGCAAACTTAAATCCCTCTAATAGGCATTTGTTTGCTCAATAATGCACTCACCCAAAACCTAAAACACTTGAGCAAATTTGACAATTTTGGCTCACTAGTGTTTGTCTATACAAGAGTTGACAATTTAAGTAAAAAGACACTTTTTGATCATTTGTTGATTGACAATTGAAGCATTAACCATATCTTGATGCTTGGAGGTCCCTTTTATACTACTTGATGAGTTTGTAGTCGTTACTAGCCGTTGGGATTGAATTGGAGCCGTTGAGAACTTTATTTCCCACCATAAATGCAGTTCTGCAGCTCACCGTTTCGAAACACTCGTGACCGTTTCGAAACACCCTTTAAGTAGAAAGAGCCGTTGTAATCTGATGCACACCCGTATCGAAACGCCCTTGGCTGTTTCGAAACACCCGTATCAAAACGCCTGTCTTCGTATCGAAACGATCTGTATTTAAAAGTTAGTTGGGAAATAGCCGTTGGGGTTTATGACCGTTGTGGCCGATGCCACGTGGGCGTATCGAAACGGAATGGACCGTATCGAAATGCTGGGCAAAATTCTCATCCAGGAAAGGCCCGTTTCAATACTAGTATCGAAACTTTTTTGCTACTGGAATACTCTGTATCGAAACACCTAAGGGTGTTTCGAAACACCTGTACGGTTTTGTGTAGATTGGCTTTTGAAAACATGTAAAACCCTTTTGAAAACATCCTTAAACATAATTTCAAGTTATTTGGACTTTGGAAGAAGTTTTGAATTCTTTTTAAATTAGTCCAAACCATTTTTCAATTATTATATCAAAACATTAGTTCTACAATCTCCCCTTTTTGATATAATAAAACCAACATGAAAAATTCTTTGGGATTCTCCCCCTTTAACTTTAAAATTGTGAATAAGAGATTAAAGATATGAAATCAAATAAATCTCCCCCTTATTCATTTGAAAATTCAATTTTTCAAACTATTTCTCCCCCTTTTTGTTATATCAAAAAAAATTTAAAACATTAAGCTCAAAATAACTATAGAGGAAAATTTTGACAAAAATAAGAATTTGGTTTTAAAATAGCTCCCCCTTACTCAAAACATCATAAAAATGTTAGTCCAACATATATGATCATTTAGTTGACATAAATAAAAATAAATCAAATAAAACAAAAGCAACTAGATTTTACCACACTTGAACTCAAGGGAGGATGTGAAGCATTCCTTCTTCAAGTGTTTTTCCTTAGTGTGTATGGAGCTCCCCCTCATTAATTGGACTTGTTGATCACTCTCCATCACACCTAGCAAAAGACAATCAAGTAATTTTTGGTATTCAAATTGCTTTGGATCCATGAACATTAGTAGCACAAATTTTAGTCCCCTTAGGAATCCATTTTTCAATGTCATCCTTTTTAATTGAAGTGCTAAGTCCTTTTGGGACCCAAACACTTCTAAAACATTTTCCTTTTACAAATCTAGGGGCACTAGATTGTCTTACATAAAAATTTGATTTTCCAAAACTATTTTTCTTTTCAAGCTCTTTGGAAATCAATTTTTTGAACTATTTGAAGCAAATTTTGTAAATCAAAATATTTTAGTTCAAACTCTTCGAGCTTTTCTTCAAGTTCAAGTTTGGTTTTAGAAATCAAATCATTTTGAATTTTTAACTTTGAAATCAATTTATTGTTTTTCAAAATGTGATTTTTAAACTCTAAAACCAAATCATCGTAGACATCTTATAATTCATCAAAAGAGTAAGAACATGAAGTAGATGAATTAGAAGTTACCCTTGAATCTTCTTCGATGGCCATAAGGCAAATATTGGCTTGTTCATCGTCGGTGGAGTCCTCTTCACTCCAAGTAGCCACATGTGCCTTGTTCTTATGGCTTGAAGTGCTTGCCCTCTCCCTTTTCATGGATTCTCGTTCAAGCTCTCTTAAGGCTTTCTTCATGAATGGGGCACACTTCTTGAAGAAATGAACTATCTCTTCTTCTTCACCCTCCTCTTCACTTGAATCAACGTGATGGCAAATGGAGGATTTGAGAGCAATGACATTGGTGTTGATGCCAAGCCCCTTGAGCTTCTTCTCTCTCATAGCTCTAATTTCTTCCCTCTTCTTCTTATCTTCTTTGTTCTTCTTCATGATTTGATGAGTAAGGAGTGACCCCATGAGTTCATCAAGCTTCAAGGTCTTCAAATTCTTTGCTTCGATGATGGCGATCCTCTTTGAGTCCCATGACTCGGGAAGTGAGTAGATGAGCTTTCAGACAAGTTTCTCCTCTGGAATGGCTTCTTCATAGCCCTTGAGACCATTGGTGATTGTGGAGAACCTATCAAACATCTTCTCGATGTTCTCTTCCAGATCCATCTTGAAGTTATCATACTCTAAGATGAGGAGCCCAATCTTGGTCTCCTTGACTTCATCGGTTCTATCGTATGTGACTTCAAGCTTGTCCCATACCTCCTTGGCACTCTCACAAGAAGACATCTTCTCATAGATGGTTGGGCCAAATGCACAAAAGAGAATGTGCAAGGCTTTGCAATTTAGCTCCATCTTCTTGCGATCGTCGGCACTCCACTTCGCTTTGCTTCGTTGAGGCACGAACGGACCATCTTCAACTATGTCCCATAGTTTGTAGTCTCTTGACTTTATGAAAATAGTAGGTTCCGTCGAAGAAAGGCGGTTTGTCGATGGATTGCGCCATTTGATCCGGTTGGTGAAATGATGATTGAGCTTGCCGAATCTCCTCAATAGGATGTTAACCCTCTTCGATTGAGCCAAATTCTGATACCAATTGTTGAATTGTGAGGTGCTCGATTCTTTCAACCAATGTTGCTCACCAAGAGGTGGAGAGGTGGAATTTTGGGTGGATGTGGTGTGGAAGCTAAAATATTAATGACACAATGATTTTTGTAACACCCGGGTTTAGGGGTCGGGTGAAAATAATATTTTAATATTATTTTGGGTTCGGTTTTATAATTAAAATAATCTTTTGGGCCTCGGGTTTCAAAAACAAACATTTTTGTGTTGGACTAAATTGAATGAAATACAATTTGGAGTGATTTTAAAGAAATTGGAAATAACCATTCATTAATGGCAATATTGTAAATAGCCCAACTTTTAATTTTAAACCCTTTTTTTATCAAATAGCCACTATTCATCTTCTTCTCAAAAACAAAACCAACGTCAAATAGAGAGCTCTCATCCCCTCCACTATTCCATCACCTAGCTCCTTCATTTCAACTAGGTTTTGAAAGGTAATATCATTTTTGACTTGTCCTCAACTTCCTCTCTTCAAAAGTACAAATAGTTTTCATTTTCCTCAATGTTTTAGAAATTGAGTTTTTAGAGGTTTTGATTAAAACTGATAGCTTTATGGTGTTTAACTTAAAATTTCGATTTAATGTTGTTAGATATGAAGTCTATGAGTCAAATGGTTCCACATATATGAGTTTTACATGATTTAAACTAATTTTCAGATTTGGGTTTAATGAGGGTTTTGAAGGGTTTTGGATGAGTTTTGGGGGCTGTTTTGGGTTGGTATTGGTGGGCTAATGTTAGTAATATGGTTGGGGGTTGCTTTGGGATCATTTGGGGGTATAAAAAGTGTTAGAAACATGAGTTTTGATTGAGGTTTATGGGCTTCACGAGTTTGGTAAATTTGGGGTTTGTTCATGGCTTGAAATGTTGAGTTTGATGTTTGAATTGTGTTCTGGGTTAGTTATTTTGATGCTTGGGCTGATTGGAAGTTGTTTGGTTTGTGTTGAAGTTGTTTAGAGGCAAGAACTTGTGTTGGTGAAGCATCGAGAGTGAATCCGGAAGCTTGAAGGTGGTTGCTTGCTTGGTAATTGAGTTTGGAAGTAAAGGTTAGTGGTTAATGTTTTCTAAGTGTTTTCTAAGTGGTTGGTTCGAGCATGTGGACTAAGTCGGGCTTGGTAGACCCACCTAGAGTTAAGATTAGGGTGGTAGCCTAATCCTAAGCTTAGACTAGAGACATTGGTTGAACTTTTAATTGATGTTTATGCCTCGTGATGTTTATGATATGATGATTTATGTATAATATGATATACATGTGTGATGAGGTATGGTTGTGATGCATTGTGATATGCATGTGGATTGTTCATGATTGTGATCATGGTGAGTACGTGCTAAGCACGGAATTGGTTGTAATTGATCATGTGGATTGAGTTAAATATTTGCACTAGTATGCTTGAGTACAAATGATCGATCATTAGGATGTTAGTGTTCACACATGAGTCAAATTCGCGCGTGGCCTTGGTGGCGTTGAGTCACCAAGGAGGAGTACGGGTTCGCCCGGAAATTGTTATATGTATTAGTCGATGATGAGTGGAATCCCATCGATGGGGCGTGAGGATGAGTGGAATCCCCTCCGCGAGACCGGTGATGAGTGTAATCCCACCGTGAGGTAAAGTGGTTGTTGGATGTGAGTTCCAACGTGTTTATCCGCGTATTCGAGTCATAGCTAGGTGCCAATATAAGTTGATATGTGTATCAATGTGATGTGGAAATGTGTTTCTTATTTGGATGATTATACGTGCTTACATATGTTGTGAAAATGAGCTTGTTGAGCATGACATATTATTGGATATTTGTTCATGCATCATTGACATTTTGGCTCTTGAGGATCGAAGGTATGGTCATGCATTTACCTTGGTTGAGATCGTGCTTGGACCATGCATTGTCGAGGTTTGTTTTTAAAAAGCTTACCCTCACTAAGCTTTATTTCTTACGCTCTCTTTGTTCGACAATGCAGATCAGTAGCTCGTGGGTTATTAGTGCAAGAAGGGGGCCTCCAAGTGTGCTTCGTGGTGCTTGTTAGCTCTCAAGTATGAGTATTTTAATTATGATGTAATGGTCAAGCAATGGGACATGTGTTTGTGGTGTGATGTCTTTTGAAGTATGATGTTGTTGTTGTTTAGGAGCATGTTAGACTCCTTTTATATGTTTGTTAATTTGGTTTTTGGATGTATGCCTTGCTTGTAAACCATGTTGGTATTTTGCCTACCTTAAAATTGTCTAAGTGTTGACTTTGTTAATGCATGCTATATGTAATGTCATGTATGGTCTTTGGAATGGATGCCTTTTTGTATATCTTGTATATGTCGAGTATGGTTGCTAGGGAGCATGCCTTTAGAATGTATTTGTATGATTTGTATGCTTCGGATAGTTGTTTCGGACGTTTGGAATCAATTGGGGATGTCTAAAACTGACTTTAGAAAATTGCAGGCAGCAGGTGTTTTGAAACAGGTTGTCCTGTTTCGAAACGGGTATGGTTCTAGGGCCCCCGTATCAGAACGAGTTCTGATACGTTTTGGCTACTGTGAGCCCCTGTTTCGAAACCGGTTTCGAAACACTTTTGCTACTAGAGGTGCCTATTTCGAAACTAGTATCGAAACGACAAGGCAAATCGAGACCCTGTTCCGAAACGAGGTGGATGCGTTTCGAAACGGGTGTCTGACTTTTAAGTTGAAGCTGGTGTTTCGAAACAGGCTCTGACTGTTTCGAAACACATGCTTGTTTTTGGGCTTTTTGACATCACCAAAGGGTTTCAAGGGTTGAGCTTAGTCCCGATTTAGTGTCGGGCTTCCACTTAGGTTTAAACAATGCATTTAAATAAGATAAAAATGAAAAATTTTCTCTAGGGTCAGTAACCGAAGTGGAGCCTTAACGGGTTTCATCTCGGTTATCTCCATATAGCCCACTCGGATCGGTCAAGCGTCCGGACCGGGACGAGGGGGTTACACTTGTTGGTATCAGAGCCTAAGGTTTCCGAGACCTTGGGCAGGTAAGTGAGGTAAGTTTAAGTTTTGTATTGATATGCACGGTGTTTGCTTGCATTGTAAGCATGATTGCTTGTGTGACAAGTATGCTGGTTGTTTTGTTTAAAAGCATGTTTTTTAAGAGTCCTATTGCTACTATTACATCGGAAAAGGATTTTTAAAGTGAGGGAACGTACTTGAGCACTTGGAAGCTTTGCCTTGCTAACCCAACTTTGTATGTTTGTTGTGGTTGTAGTTATTGTTTGTGAGCGATGTCTAGGCCGAGAGGTAGGCCGAGGGTGGTTCGTCAGGAACCACATGTTGCGGCTCCTGTTGAGCCGGTGGTTGGAGTGGAGGCTCATATAGAAGGGCCTGCTGCTGCTGGAGTTGGAGCTCCTCCACCACCACCACCACCTCCTCCGCCTGGAGTTGGAGGCGAGGATTGAGCTGAAGGAGAGGGACCTCAGGGTGGCCAGGGTGACCAAGGTCTGGCCGGAATTGATATAACTCTACTAGTGCAAGCAATAGCGGGAGCATTTCAGGCCGCAGCTCAGCCTAGAGGCGACGATGCTAGTCTACCGTTGGGAAGGCTCCGTAGCTTGGGGGCCGAAGAGTTCAGAGGATCTACACCGGAGAGGTCTGAGTTGTGGTTAGAGAAGACCGTCTGCATCTTAGCTCAGATGGGTTGTGTGGGCGCACGTAGATTGGGCTGTGTGATCTCTTTGCTTCAGGGTGATGCCTACACCTGATGAGTCACCATTACTACCGGAGTTCCAGAAGCTGAGATAGGTTGGGATTTCTTTGAGTCTGCATTCAGGAAGAGACATTTGGGACCGAGGTATCTTGATGAGAAGAAGCGAGAGTTTATGGCCCTTGTTTAGGGAGATGCTTTTGTGACTGACTATGAGATCCGTTTTGTTCGTTTGAGTTAGTACGCTCCAAAGTTGGTTCCTACTGAAGTGAAACATTGTAACCGTTTCCGCTATGGATTGAGTGAAGAGATCAAGAGGTACACTTTAGCTTCTGACTACACAGATTTTGATGTCTTGGTCACGAGGGCCAAGGACTTAGAGCACAGTTTGGGTTCGACCAAATGATCTGGTGGTTCTAGTTCTGGTAAGAGGCATAACAACTTTGACAGTAGAGATGCCAAGAGGCATAGAGGTGGCAGACAACAGTTTGACCATAGGCGTGGCGGTGGCCACCATGGTAGGGGCCATCAAGGCCATAGAGGAGGAGGGCGTTTGCCCGAGTGCACACGTTGTGGGAGACAGCACATTGATGAGTGTCGGGGTAACTTCCATGCTTGTTGGAACTGTGGTTTGAGGGACCACTTTTAGGAGGGATTGTCCGCATCAGGCGGCACAGGCACCGAACATAGCTCAGGCTCCTGCGAGAGCGAATGATTTTCAGAGAGGCCGTGGGCGCAGTCGTGGCTATTTCTAGCCTAGGGCTGATGCACCTAGGGTAGATGCTTAGAGGAACCTTGCTCATGTTGTGGCAGTGCAGCCAGAGGCAGGAGGACCAGCGAGAGTCTATGCTCAGAGAGAGGCCGGGAACGACACTAATGTGATAGCAGGTAATTTTGAGTTACAGTCTATGTCTTTGCATTCTTTGGTTGATTCGGGTTCTACACATTCCTACATTTTGAGTGAGCATGCACGGAAGTTAGATATACCTGTTGAGATCATAGATGTAGGTATGCATGTGACTAGTTCTTTTGGTGAGACAATTGTGGTTAGACGTATGTATAGGAGATGTCCACTGAAGGTTCAGGGTCATGTGTTCTCTGTTGATATGATAGAACTTCCTTTTTATGGCTTTGATATTATTTTGGGTATGGACTGGTTAGTTGAGCACCGAGCTAGTGTGGATTTTGAGACGAAGATGATTTCTTTGAAACTTTCCTATGTTTCTAGACAGTTGAAGGTTTACGAGAAGAATTATCCTACTCATGATATAGAGTTAGGCGCAGTTGTCTTTGCATTGAAGATTTGGCGCCATTACTTGTATGATGAGAAGTGTATAGTGTACACCGATCATAAGAGCTTGAAGTATTTGATGACACAGAGAGAGTTGAACTTAAGACAAAGAAGATGGCTTGAGTTGTTAAAAGATTATAATTTGACCATTGAGTACCATCCGGGTAAGGCAAATGTAGTAGCTGATGCTTTGAGTAGAAAAGTTGCCGTTGAGTTGAGAGCTATGTTTGCTAGACTGAGTGTATTCGATGATGGTGGTTTGATCATCGAGTTGCAAGTGAAGCCTTCTTTGATTCAGTTGATTAGAGAGAAGCAGTTGCAAGATGTGTCTTTAGTTCCTCATGTTCAGGACATAGCCGAGGGAAGACCGACCGAGTATAGTTTCAGTGGTGAGAACTTGTTGTGCTTTAGAGATAGAGTGGTTGTACCAGAAGATGTTGAGTTGAGACGTCATATTCTGAGTGAAGCACATTCGAGTCCCTTTTCTATGCATCCGGGTAGTACCAAAATGTATCGCGACTTGAAGAATGATTACTTCTGGGTTGGTTTGAAGAAGGATGTAGCCGAGTATGCGAGCCGTTGTATGGTTTGTCAGAGAGTGAAGGTAGAACATCAGGTTCCTTCAGGTTTGTTACAACCTTTGAAGATTCCGGAATGGAAATGAGAGAGGATTACCATTGATTTTGTGTCGGGGTTACCATTGTCTTCTTCGAAGAAGAATTCCGTATGGGTGATTGTTGATAGGTTCACTAAGTGTGCTCACTTCTTGGCAGTGAACACTACAGATTCTTTGGACAAGTTGGCAAACTTGTACATCCGTGAGATTGTGAGACTTCATGGAGTTCCGAAGTCTATTGTTTCAGATAGAGATCTTAGATTCACTTCGAGGTTCTGGGGTTGCTTGCATAGTGCTCTAGGTAGCCGTTTGCATTTTAGTACTTCTTATCATCTGCAGTCCGATGGAAAGTTAGAGCGAGTGATAGAGATTCTAGAGGATATGCTTTGTTTTTGTGTGATTGACTTCCAGGGTTCTTGGGAGAAGCACTTACCTTTAGTTGAGTTTGCTTACAACAACAATTATCAGTCTAGTATTCAGATGGCTCCCTGTGAGGCTTTGTATGGTAGACGATGTAGGACTTCGATTTGTTGGGCTGAAACAAGTCAGAGATTGTTACCTATGCCGGATTTGCTTAAGGGGACTACCAAGAAAGTAAAGTTGATTTGTGACCGTTTGAAAGCAGCTTCCGATCGTCAGAAGTCTTATGCAGATTTGAAGAGAAAAGAGATTGAGTTCTCCGTGGGTGAGAAAGTGTTTCTGAAAGTATCTCCGTGGAAGAAGGTGATGAGATTTGACCGGAAAGGCAAGTTGAGTCCAAGGTTCATTGGTCCGTACGAGATTGTTGAGCGGATTTAGCCTGTAGCTTACCGTTTGAGATTGCCTTTTGAGTTAGAGAAAATCCACGATGTCTTTCATATGTCGATGCTTAGGAGGTATAGATCGGACCCTTCTCATGTTATGCCCGTTGAGGAGATAGAGTTGAATCCGGATTTGTCATATAATGAAGAGCCTGTTGAGATACTTGCTTCTGATAGCAAGGTGTTGCGTGGTAAGACCATAGAGTTGGTCAAGGTGTTGTGGAGACATAGAGGTGTGGAAGAGGCCACGTGGGAGCGGAAAGATGATATGCTTGAGCAGTTTCTATATTTGTTTCCGTCAGGTAATTTTGGGGACGAAATTCCTTAAGTGGGGGAGAGTTGTAACATCCGGGTTTAAGGGTCGGGTGAAAATAATATTTTAATATTATTTTGGGTTTAGTTTTATAATTAAAATAGTCTTTTGGGCCTCGGGTTTCAAAAACAAACATTTTTGTGTTGGACTAAATTGAATGAAATAAAATTTGGAGAGATTTTTAAGAAATTGGAAATAGCCATTCATTAATGGCAATATTGTAAATAGTTCAACTTTTAATTTTAAACCCCCTTTTTATCAAATAACCACTATTCATCTTCTTCTCAAAAACAAAACCAACGTCAAATAGAGAGCTCTCATCCCCTCTACTATTCCATCACCTAGCTCCTTCATTTCAACTCGGTTTGAAAGGTAATATCATTTTTGACTTGTCCTCAACTTCCTCTCTTCAAAAGTACAAATAGTTTTCATTTTCCTCAATGTTTTGGAAATTGAGTTTTTAGAGGTTTTGATTAAAAATGATAGCTTTATGGTGTTTAACTTAAAATTTCGATCTAATATTGTTAGATATGAAGTCTATGAGTAAAAAGGTTCCACATATATGAGTTTTACATGATTTAAACTAATTTTCGGATTTGGGTTTAATGGGGGGTTTTTGAAGGGTTTTGGATGAGTTTTGGGGGCTGTTTTGGGTTGGTATTGGTGGGCTAATGTTAGTACTATGGTTGGGGTTGCTTTGGGATCATTTGGGGGTATAAAAAGTGTTAGAAACATGGGTTGTGATTGGGGTTTATGGGCTACACGAGTTTGGTAAATTTGGGGTTTGTTCATAGCTTGAAATGTTGAGTTTGATGTTTGACTTGTGTTCCGAGTTATTTACTTTGATGCTTGGGCTGATTGGAAGTTGTTTGGTTTGTGTTGAGGTTGTTTAGAGGCAAGAACTTGTGTTGGTGAAGCATCAGGAGTAAAGGTGAGTGGTTAATGTTTTCTTAGTGTTTTCTAAGTGGTTGGTTCGAGCGTGTGGACTAGGTCGAGCTTGGTAGACCCACCTAGAGTTAGGATTAGGGTGGTAGCCTAATCCTAAGCTTAGACTAGAGACATTGGTTGAACTTTTAATTGATGTTTATGCCTCGTGATGTTTATGATATGATGATTTATGTATAATGTGATATACATGTGTGATGAGGCATGGTTATGGTGCATTGTGATATGCATGTGGATTGTTCATGATTGGGATCATGGTGAGTACGTGCTAAGCACAGAATTGGTTGTAATTGATGATGTGGATTGAGTTAAATGTTGGCACTAGTATGCTTGAGTACAAATGATCGATCATTAGGATGTTAGTGTGCACACATGAGTCAAATTCGCGCGTGGCCTTGGTGACGTTGAGTCACCAAGGAGGAGTACGAGTTCGCCTGGAAATTGTTATATGTACTTGTAAAACCTATGTTTGATTTTGATATAATTAGATCTTTAAGGATCAATTTGAAAAACTTAAAATTGTTTTTATAAGTCCCTTAATAAGTTTTAAAACACAACACTTTAAAACTGATTTGTAAAACTCAAACTCAAAATATTTTCTAAATGTTCCAAGGAAAAACCATTGAAAATCATTCAGGTGTATCGATACACTACCAATCGTATCGATACCTTTTTGCCAAACTTGGTTACTGTCAGAACACGTATCGATACGGTAAACCCTCGTATCGATACGCCCCTGTGTTAAAATTCAAAGAGTTTGAATAGCTTACCGATACGGCAAACCCTCGTATCGATACGTGCTTTATAATTTTTAAATATTAAGTCGGTTTAAAAATATGACCGTTGGTGTCAGTTGGTTGGTAACCAAACTTTAAAAGGCCGTTGACCCGTATCGATACGCCTAACCCCCGTACCGATACAGATATCGACAGTGAGATAAGTTGAGAAAAAGGTATTGATACGACCTTTACTGTTTCGATGCCCCGTACCGATACGCTTACGCGCGTATCGATACCCCTTATTTATTGCACACAACGACTCTTTCTTTTCTGTGACAGGTACCGATACACCTTCCCGCGTACCGATACTGGTAGCTGCAGAAATGCATTTATGGTGGTAAGAGAGGGTTCCAACGGCTCAATTTATGTTCCCAACCACCCAAACGACTAGAAATCAATGAGGAGATATAAAAGACACATCCAAAAGCTACAACAACAATCATTGATCTTCAAGAAAACACCTATTCATCAAATCCAAGCAATTGTGCAAAAATTCCTTATTGTCTAGAAACCCCAATTGTAATTTTCATTCATATCTTGTTCAATTGGGTTGAGTGATTGTAATTGGGCTATCATTTGTATTGAGAGATACTTCATTAACAAACAAATTTCTTTGTTCTCTTGTTGTGAGGATTGGGTTGAATTTTGGGTAGAAAATTCAACCGAAATTGTAAGGGTTGCCTCCTTAGCCTAGAAAAGGGGAAGAGCAATTAGTGGAATTGTTGCAAATCCTTAGTGAAGCTAAGGTAGTGGATGTAGAGTTCATTTGGAACTTGAACCACTCTAAAATCCCTTGTCTATTATTTTTAATTTGCAATTTCCACCACAAAGTCTTTAAAAATCCAATTCACCCCCTCTTTGTTTATATCGATCTTTCGATCCACTCAACAATTGGTATCAGAGCCTACCACTTTGAGGATTAACAACCACAAGAGAAGTTCCTTGGAAGAGTGTGATCATCATATATCAAGAGATGGCTTCAACCTCCGGTTCGGGCATGTACGAGTCACAATCCACTACAAAGTCTCCTTTCTTCAATGGTGATAACTATTCTTTTTGGAAGAATAGAATGCGTCTCTTCATCAAGTCAAATGACTATCTAGTGTGGGATGTCATTGAAGATGGGCCATATATTCCATTGAAGCAAGATGGTGAAGGCAAGATATTTTTGAAGAAGAAAGAGGAGATGAGTGAAGAGGAGAGGAAAAAGATTCAAGTCAATGATAAAGCTCTCCACATGCTATTTTGTTCTTTCGATCCGGACATCTATTCAAAGGTCTCATCCATAGAAAGTGCCAAAGAAGTGTAGGACACTCTTGAGACTACTTATGAAGGCACCAACGATGTTAAAGAAACTAAGATCAGAATTCTCAATCTTAGTTATGAAAATTTCAAGATGGAGCCCGATGAGACGGTGTCAAAGATGTTTGATCGTTTCTCCATGATTGTAAATGGGCTAAAAGGCTTTGGAGAGATCATACCGGAAGACAAGCTTGTTCAGAAGCTACTCTATTCACTTCCCGAGTCTTGGGATGGGAAGAGAACCGCTATCATTGAAGCAAAGAATTTGAAAACTTTAAAGCTTGATGAGCTTGTGGGTTCTCTCCTTACTCATGAGACCATGAAGCAAGGAAGGGAAGATGAGAAGAAGAAAGAAGAGAAAAGGGTAGAGAAGCTTGAGGTTGAGAAGAAGAAGAAGATGGGAATAGCTCTCAAGGCTAAAGCTTCACAACATGATGAGAGCTCATCTAGTGAGGAGGATGAACTTGAAGAATTGGCTATGATAGCCAAACGATTCTCACGTTTCATGAGGTCCAACCGGGGAAGAAAAATCCAAAGGAAGATGGACTTCAAAAGCAAGAACAAAGAAGAAGAAAGAGATCCTATCATTTTCTTTGAGTGCAAACAACCCGGCCACATACGTTCGGAGTGCCCTCAACTCAAGAAGAAGGGCTTTGAGAAGAAGAAGAAGCTCAAAGCCAAGCTTGCTACTTGGAGTGATGAGGAGTCATCGGAGGATGACGAACAAGAAGTGGCTAACCTTTGCCTCATGGCACTTGAGGAAGATTCCTCCATGGTAACCTCTAACTCATCTACTTTAGATTTTGAAGAATTAAATGATGCATATGATGAGTTACAAGAGGTCTATGATGAATTAGTTGAGAAATATAAAGAGTCGGTCATTAGGAATAAAAAGATCATTTTAGAACTAAATGAGAAAAATGACTCACTCACTCAAGCTAATTCAAAATTTGAGAAAAAGATATTAGGATTAAAATTCTTTCAAGATGAAAACGTTGATCTCAATAATCTTTTATCTCAATGTAATAGTGAACACCAAAAGGTGTTGGGTGAGCTAAATGAGCTCAAAAAGTCTTTGAAAAATGTTGGTAGTGTCAAGCATGAAATAGGTGAATCCTCTAGAACACACCAACCTAAGAAAAAGACTAACTACTACAAACAAGGTAGCTATCCTAGACATAGTAGAGCTAAAAGAATTATAAGTGTATGGGTTCCTAAGGAACTTGTAAAATCTAATAATATTATTGCTATGTCATCTTGGATTCCTAAGGGAACCAAGGTTTTGGGAGCTAACACTCATGGACCCAAAATGATTTGGGTACCAAAAACAAAAGCTTAATATCTTTGTTTGTAAGGGGAGCATTGCTACAAGGCCAAAGCACAAAGTCAAAACTCATGGTACCTTGATAGTGGATGCTCGAGGCACATGACCGGAGACAAGGGTATATTCATGGATCTAAAGCCAAAAAGTGGAGGAGTAGTGACATTTGGTGACAACTCCAAAGGCCACATTAAAGGTATTGGCTCCATAGGTAATCACTCTACTATTCTCATTGAAAAGGTCTTATATGTCGATGGTCTTAAACACAATTTATTGAGCATAAGTCAATTGTGTGATAAAGGATTTAATGTTTTATTTGATAAAAATGGATGCAAAATTGTGGACATTAAATCTAATAACATTATGCTCATAGGTCATCGTATAGGAAACATATACATGGTGCATCTAGATGACATTCATACATCTCATGCATGCTTAGTTGCACAAAATGAAAATGATGCATGGTTGTGGCATAGGAAACTAGGACATGCTAGCATAAGTGTTTTAGAAAAACTAGTCTCCCTAAATCTAGTTAGAGGTTTACCCAAGATAAAATTTTCAAATGATAAAATTTGTGATGCATGCTCAAAGGGTAAACAACATAGATCTTCCTTTAAATCCATTAATGATGTTTCTACTAGTAGATGCTTACAACTAATCCACATGGATTTATTTGGGCCAATTAGGACTATGAGCTTGGGTGGTAAGTCTTATGCTTTTGTGCTTGTTGATGATTTTTCTAGATTTACTTGGGTTCTATTTTTAAGTACTAAAGATGAGGCTTTGGAAAAATTCATCACATTTTCAAAATTAACCCAAAATGATCTTGAACTAAAAATTTCACATATTAGAAGTGATCATAGAACCGAGTTTCAAAATTTGGGGTTTGAATTTTTTTAAAATAAAAATGGTATTAGCCATAATTTTTCAGCTCCTCGAACTCCTCAACAAAATGGGGTAGTTGAGAGGAAAAATAGAACTTTGCAAGAAATGGTTAGAACTATGCTTTGTGAAAACAATTTACCTAAATATTTTTGGGCAAAAGCCACAAACACCGCTTGCTATATTGTAAATCGAGTAATGATTAGGCCAATTTTAAAGAAAACACCTTATGAGATTTTAAAATCTAAAAAGCCTAACATTAGCTATTTTCACCCTTTTGGTCGCAAGTGTTTTGTTTTAAATAATGGAAAAGACAACTTAGGTAAATTTGATGCAAAAAGTGATGAAGCTATTTTTATAGGTTACTCTTTAACCTCTAAAGCCTATCGAGTATTTAACAAAAGAACTTTAGTAGTAGAATAATCTATTCATGTTGTATTCGATGATAACCTCCTTCCTAGGAAGGATTCTTGTGATGATGATGATGTAGGAATCATAAATGCCTTTGATGGAGGGCAAACTTCAAAGGAGGATGAGATTCAAACAAAAGAAGAGGACTCACAAGATCCACCTCTTGAAGCCTTGAAGGACTTGGATATTGAGGAAAAGGAAGTGAGCTACCCAAGGGAGTTGAACTATGTCAAAGATGGTGAAATCTTGGGTGATCCATCCAAGGGGGTAACCACTCGTTCTTCTCTTAGATTAATGAATCATGTTGCATTTATCTCATGCATAGAGCCTAAAAATATTAAAGAAGCATTGAAAGATGACTTTTGGATTATGGCTATGCAAGAAGAGTTAAATCAATTTGAGAGAAATAATGTTTGGACATTAGTTGATAGTCCTAGTAATCAATCTACAATAGGAACTAAATGGGTCTTTAGGATCAAGCTAGATGAGAGTGGTAACATTGTGAGAAATAAAGCTAGGCTAGTAGCACAAGCTTACACTCAAGAAGAGGGAATAGATTTTGATGAAACCTATGCACCCGTAGCTAGAATGGAAGCCATTAGGATGTTGCTTGCATATGCATGTTATCATAATTTCAAGCTTTTTCAAATGGATGTTAAAAGCGCATTTTTAAATGGTTTTATAAATGAAGAAGTGTATGTGGAACAACCACCGGGTTTTGAAGATTCAAAATTTCCAAATCATGTTTTCAAACTTACCAAGGCTCTTTATGGTTTAAAACAAGCTCCTAGAGCTTGGTATGAAAGACTTTCAAATTTTTTGATTGAAAAAGGATTTGAAAACGGTAAGGTGGACACTACACTTTTTATAAAAATGTATAAAATGACATCTTAGTAGTTCAAATTTATGTTGATGATATTATTTTCGGTTCTACTAATGAATGTCATTGTCAAGAGTTTGCTAAGTTAATGCAAGGTGAATTTGAGATGAGCATGATGGGGGAGCTCTCATTCTTTTTGGGACTCCAAATCAAGCAAAAGAAGGATGACACCTTCATCAACCAAGAAAAATACATAAAGGATATGCTCAAGAAGTTTGGCTTGGAGAATGCAAAGCCTCAAGCCACTCCTATGAGCTCATCTACAAAGCTTGACAAAGATGAAGGAGGTAAGTGTGTTGACTCTAAGCTTTATCGCTCTATGTTTGGATCATTGCTTTACCTTACCGCAAGTAGACCGGATATCTTGTTTAGTGTTTGCTTGTGTGCTAGGTTTCAAGCTAGTCCTAGAGAGTCTCACCTTATAGCCGTTAAGAGAATCTTTAGGTACCTTAAAGATACTCCTTGTTTAGGCCTTTGGTATCCTAGAGACTCTACCTTCAACCTTCATGCTTACTCAGATGCAGATTATGGGGGTTGCAAAATCGATAGGAAAAGTACTTCGGGAACTTGTCAATTTTTAGGTAGTATGCTCATATCTTGGTTCTCTAAGAAACAAAATAGTGTAGCCTTATCTACCACCGAAGCCGAGTACATATCCTTAGGGAGTTGTTGTGCTCAAGTCCTTTGGATGAAGCAACAACTGTTAGATTATGGAATTAAAGTTGAAACCATACCCCTAAAATGTGACAACACTAGTGCAATATGTTTAACAAAAAATCCCATCCAACACTCTAGAACCAAACACATAGAAATAAGGCATCATTTCATTAGAGATCATGTCCTTAAGGAAGATGTGGTTATAGAGTATGTAGACACCTTGAATCAATTAGCGGACATATTTACAAAACCTTTAGACAAAGAGCGTTTTTGGTCTCTTAGGAGAGAGTTAGGTCTAGCTAGCCTATCTTGACCTTTTAGGACCTCTTTTGTGCTTAAATATGCTTGATTTTGTGAAATGCCATGTTTATGTGTTTAGACTCCTAATTTCTCCATGCCTATAGTTAGGGGGAGTATGCTTCTATTAAAATATGCTTAGAACTGCTCATTCATCATTTGCATACCTTTAGGAGATGTTAAGTTCGAGCCTTTGGTTGTTCTTTGAACCAAATATGCATTTCTGGGCTTACAGTATCGATACGGCTCTACGCGTATTGATACCTGTTCTTCATTCTGTTTCCCAGAATTTTCTTCGCTTCACGGGTATCGATACGACTTTCCAACGGGCATTTTTGCGGAAAAGACGATTCTATCCCCGTATCGATACACCCTCAGGTGTATCGATACTCGACTGCGCTGATAGCATTAAATTTGGCTTTTAATGTGATTAACTTTTACCAAAATTCAAACTCTTCAAAACCTAATTAACCCTAGCCGTTTTGCCTATAAAAAGGCCCTTCCTCCTTCATATTTTTCACACTTCAACTCAAATCTAAAAGAGTTTTTGAATCAAGCAAGGCTTTGTGCTCTCTCTCATCTATTGTGCTAGTTTTTCTTCAATCTTCCAAGTTTCTATCAAGGTAATCTTTTTCCTTCTTTTTTTTTAATTTTTTTTTTGTTTTGTTTCATCTTTTCTTTTAAAGTTTTTGTTTTTCAAAACTTTTCTTCAATTTTTTCTCAAAATTTTTTTTACCTTGATTTTTACTCAAATTGAAGAAATCCTTTTGCTTAATTCTCTTTTAGATCATGGCACCAAAAGAACCATCGAGGAAGCGTACAAGGGTTAATCAAGCCGGTGAATCATCCACCCTTGGAGCAATTGCTCGTCCAAACTACTCAATCATCTATGAGCAATGCTTTGATGGCAACTCGGGTCTAACTTATTTTCGTCAATATGAGAATTATAAGATCTGTGTCGAAAGGGTAATCTCCGTTCCTTTTCTTGACTCTGAGGCGTTTTAAGTTTGAATATCTACCTTTATTTCATCGATGGAACTTCATGGATTTCATCTCTATTCCCGGTTTTTTCTATCGCCTTTTGGTTTTGATTTTCTATGCTAATGCCAAATGTATTAGTCGTGATGGGGAAGTTGATGCAATTAGCTCTTTCCTCATGGGGAAGAAAATTATTCTAGATGTCAAATCTATTTGTGAGGTTTTCAAACTAGAGGATGAAGGCATCGATAATGAGCACGCTTTGGGGCATGTTCTTCATGGATCCGTCACCGCCCTAAATGCTCAAGACCGGATCTTACATTTGATGGTGTCTTGGTGGTTTTGTCCCTCCGGAGGAAAATATTCCACCATCCGTCAAGTGGATGATTTTTGGATTCGATGCTTCCGTGAGAAAAAGCGACCAAATCTAGCTCGACTCATGTTCGCGGAGATCGTCTACCTCGTGCAAAATCGTCACACAACTCTCGTCATCTCCTTTATATATGGTACGGCTTTGAGTTATTTCTTTATTAAAAAAGATATTGATTTCTCTTATGACTACCCGACTCCCCTCACCGATCCCATTGATGAGCGATCTCTTGCTTGGGCGAAATTTCAATATCTTAATGGTGAATGAGTACGTCTTGCCGAGTTACCACCGGAAGCCGTCGCCGTTTTTGAAGAGGCTCAAGATCCTCAAGCTCCCTAAGCTCCTCAAGTCCCACAACCCAACATGGATGCTCTCATGACATATCTCAATGAGCAATTTACCGGGTTGCGCACGAACATGAATACTCGTCTTACTTCAATGGAAACTACCTTTGATACAAGGATGACGGGTATGGAGAATCGCCTCACATCTCTTGAAAGCGGGCACAATTCTTTGAATATTTCCATTGTCGCTTTCCATGATGAGTGGCGTAATAGTATGCGGGCTAATGAGCCTATGGGAGATGATGATGAAGATGATGAAGACGAAGAAGAGGATGCCTAGACGTTTCTTCTTGCATATCATTCATATCATTTAGGATTTTCTATTTTATGCACCTATGCTTTATGTTCTTAGGATTAAGGTTGTTTTAGGATTAAAACCTATGCTTTGATTTCTTTTTGCTTTTGTTTGGATTTCAAGTATGTTGCTATGATGAATAAATTTTATGTTGCTTATTATACCTTTGATTTCTTTATGCACTTAATTGTCTCAAAGATTTTTTTTGATCTAACAAAAAGGGGAGAAGAAACTAGCTCACACTTCAAATATTTTGATTTTAATTCAAAGGTTACCAAGCTTATATTAAGGGGGAGCTAACTTTGTAAAGGTTTTTCAAAAATGTCAAAAATTTTAAGTTTTGGTTTTGTTATATCAAAAAGGGGGCGATTGTAAAACCTATGTTTGATTTTGATATAATTAGATCTTTAAGAATCAATTTGAAAAACTTAAAATTGTTTTTATAAGTCCCTTAATAAGTTTTAAAACACCAACACTTTAAAACTGATTTGTAAAACTCAAACTCAAAATATTTTCTAAATGTTCCAAGGCAAAACCATTGAAAATCGTTCAGGTGTATCGATACACTACCAAGCGTATCGATACCTTTTTGCCAAACTTGGTTACTGTCGGAACACGTATCGATACGGTAAACCCTCGTATCGATACACCCCTGTGTTAAAATTCAAAGAGTTTGAATAGCGTACCGATACGGAAAACCCTCGTATCGATACGAGCTTTATAATTTTTAAATATTAAGTCGGTTTAAAAATATGATTGTTGGTGTCAGTTGGTTGGTAATCAAACTTTAAAAGGTCGTTGACCCGTATCGATACGCCTAACCCCCGTACCGATACGGATATCGATAGTGAGCTAAGTTGAGAAAAAGGTATCGATACGACCTTTACCGTTTCGATACCCCGTACCGATACGCTTACGCGCGTATCGAGACCCCTTATTTATTGCACACAACGGCTCTTTCTTTTCTGAGATAGGTACCGATACACCTTCCCGCGTACCGATACTGGTATCTGCAGAAGTGCATTTATGGGTGTAAGAGAGGGTTCCAACGGCTCAATTTATGTTCCCAACCACCCAAACGGCTAGAAATCAATGAGGAGGTATAAAAGACACATCCAAAAGCTACATCAACAATCATTGATCTTCAAGAAAACACCTATTCATCAAATCCAAGAAATTGTGCAAAAATTCCTTATTATCTAGAAACCCCAATTGTAATTTTCATTCATATCTTGTTCAATTGGGTTGAGTGCTTGTAATTGGGCTATCATTTGTATTAAGAGATACTTCATTAGCCAACAAATTTCTTTGTTCTCTTGTTGTGAGGATTGGGTTGAATTTTGGGTAGAAAATTCAACCGAAATTGTAAGGGTTGCCTCTTTAGCCTAGAAAAGGGGAAGAGCAATTAGTGGAATTGTTGCAAATCCTTAGTGAAGCTAAGGTAGTGGATGTAGAGTTCATTTGGAACTTGAACCACTCTAAAATCCCTTGTCTATTATTTTTAATTTGCAATTTCCACTACAAAGTCTTTAAAAATCCAATCCACCCCCTCTTGGTTTATATCGATCTTTCGATCCACTCAACAGTATTAGTCGATGATGAGTGGAATCCCATCGACGGGGCGTGAGGATGAGTGGAATCCCCTCCGCGAGACCGGTGATGAGTGTAATCCCACCGTGAGGTAAAGTGGTTGTTGGATGTGAGTTCCAACGTGTTTATCCGCGTATTCGAGTCATAGCTAGGTGCCAATATAAGTTGATATGTGTATCAATGTGATGTGGAAATGTGTTTCCTATTTGGATGATTATATGTGCTTACATATGTTGTGGAAATGAGCTTGTTGAGCATGACATATTATTGGATATTTGTTTATGCATCATTGATATTTTGGCTCTTGAGGATCGAAGGTATGGTCATGCATTTACCTTGGTTGAGATCGTGCTTGGACCCTGCATTGTCGAGGTTTGTTTTTAAAGAGCTTACCCTCACTAAGCTTTATTTCTTACACTCTCTTTGTTCGATAATGCAGATCAGTAGCTCGTGGGTTCTTAGTGCAAGAAGGGGGCCTCCAAGTGTGCTTTGTGGTGCTTGTTAGCTCTCAAGTATGGGTATTTTAATTATGATGTAATGGTCAAGCAATGGGACATGTGTTTGTGGTGTGATGTCTTTTGAAGTATGATGATGTTGTTGCTTAGGAGCATGTTAGACTCCTTTTATATGTTTGTTAATTTGGTTTTTGGATGCATGCCTTGCTTGTAAACCATGTTGGTATTTTGCCTACCTTAAAATTGTCTAAGTGTTGACTTTGTTAAAGCATGCTATATGTAATGTCATGTATGGTCTTTGGAATGGATGCCTTTTTGTATATCTTGTGTATGTCAAGTATGGTTGCTAGGGAGCTTGCCTTTAGAATGTATTTGTATGATTTTTATGCTTCGGGTAGTCGTTTCGGACGTTTGGAATCAATTGGGATGTCTAAAACTGACTTTAGAAAATTGCAGGCAGCAGGTGTTTCGAAACGGGTTGTCCTGTTTCGAAACGGGTATGGTTTCAAGGCCCCGTATCGAAACTCGTTTCGATACGTTTTGGCTACTGTGAGCCCCTGTTTCGAAACCAATTTCGAAAAACTTTTGCTACTAGAGGTGCCTGTTTTGAAACTAGTATCGAAACGGCAAGGCAAATCGAGACCCTGTTCCGAAATGGGGTGGATGCGTTTCGAAACGAGTGTCTGACTTTTAAGTTGAAGCTGGTGTTTCGAAATGGGCTCTGACTGTTTCGAAACACATGCTTGTTTTTGGGCTTTTTGATATCACCAAAGGGTTTCAAAGGTTGGGCTTAGTCCCGGTTTAGTGTCGGGCTTCCGCTTAGGTTTAAACAATGCATTTAGATAAGATAAAAATGAAAAATTTTCTCTAGGGTCGGTAACCGAAGTGGAGCCTTAACGGGTTTCATCTCGGTTATCCCCGTGTAGCCCACTCGGATCGGTCAAGCGTCCGGACCGGGACGAGGGGGTTACAATTTTAGAGTGGTTCAACCTTCTAACCAAGGTCTACATCCACTACCTTAGCTTCCCACTAAGGATTTCCAATCAATCCACTATTGATTCGTCCCCTTTTCTAGGCTTAGGAGAAAACCCTTATACACCGATCAAGCTTTCTACCCAAAGCCTTGATCAAACCCTCTTTACAAGAGAATAGAAATATGCAAACTTAAATCCCTCTAATAGGTATTTGTTTGCTCAATAATGCACTAACCCAAAACCTAAAACACTTGAGCAAATTTGACAATTTTGGCTCACTAGTGTTTGTCTATACAAGAATTGACAATATATTTTACAAAGACACTTCTTGATCATTTGTTGATTGACAATTGAAGCATTAACCATATCTTGATGCTTGGAGGCCCCTTTTATACTCCTTGATGAGTTTGTAGTCGTTACTAGCAATTGGGATTGAATTGGAGTCGTTAAGGACTTTATTTCCCACCATAAATGTAGTTCTGCAGCTCACCGTTTCGAAACACTTGTGACCGTTTTGAAACACCCTTTAAGTAGAAAGAGCCATTGCAGTCTGATGCACACTCGTATCGAAACGCCCTTGGCCGTTTCGAAACGCCTGTCTCCGTATCGAAATGATCTGCATTTAAAAGTTAGTTGGGAAATAGTCATTGGGGTTTATGACCATTGTGGTCGATGCCACCTAGGCGTGTCGAAATAGCATGGACCGTATCGAAACGCTGGACAAAATTCTCATCCAGGAAAGGCTCGTTTCGATACCAGTATCGAAACGTTTTTGCTACTGAAATACCCCGTATCGAAACACCTAAGGGTGTTTCGAAACACCTGGACGGTTTTGTGTAGATTGGCTTTTGAAAACATGTAAAACCCTTTTGAAAACATCCCTAAACATAGTTTCAAGTTATTTGGACTTTGGAAGAAGTTTTGAATTCTTTTTAAATTAGTCCAAACCATTTTTCAATTATTATATCAAAACATTAGTTCTACAATTGGTAAATAAGAGTTAATTAGAATTTGAGTTTAAGTTTTAAAAACAAATGATATTAGTTAGTTAACCAATCTTACAGGTAGTTTGGAAGCTCTAGCCCTTCCAGTAGGCATTGTTGAAGCCACCCTTGCATAACCAGTAGGCATTATTGAAGCCGCCCTTGCATGACCAGTAGGCATTGGTTCAGAGGTATTAGACCTACTAGGCCTTACATTCCTTCTTGGAGCCATCCTTGCAGTCCTTGCATTCCCACCAACTTGTCCCCTGCAAGATCTTTTGTTGTGGCCTTTACTTCCACATTTTGAACAAGTCATATGGACTCCAAGCTTACTCATTTTTTCAGTTGTTTTGACTGGCTCATCGGGCTCTTTTCTTCTTTTTGTTTGAGGCCTGCCAACATGCCTTCGAATTATAGGGGTAGGATTGGTTCATCTATCTGATAATGAGCCTATTGTTTTGGACCTCGAACTGGTTTAACCATATGAGAATAGATCTCCAGTTGAGTCTCCTTTCTGTAGCAAGGATTTACAAAATCTTCTGGCTTAGCTCCAATATGCAAAATTACAGATGCAACATATATACAAGAAATCCCTACAAAGGAGAATGATATTTTAAGATCACTAAAAGCTCAGAAAGAACATTACAAGCCACTACATTATATATTAGCACTTATAGAAATAAAAAACTTAAGAATCACAACCTAAGTTTAAGGCTATAGTTGAATAAATATTAAAAAAACAGACCATTGATGCAGTCCAGTACATTATATATTAACACTTACACAAATAAAAAAACTTTGCAAAAATTATCAAATACAAGAGACTTCAAATAAAAAATTTTGCAAAAACTTTACAGTCTAGTACATTATATAAACCAAAATGTATCATATGATGCAGTCCACTACATTATATACATTATATACATTATATATTACCACTTACACAAATGAAAAACTTGGCAAGAACTTTGCATAATATACCTGTAAGTTTTCATTTTCTGCAACTGCATGTTTGAGCTTCTAAGTCTACAACATGTTGGTCTTCAAATCCTGCAGAAACCTCCCACCTTTGCCCACCTACATTCCTAGGTCAACACCTGTCAGCATTGATAAAAAAATCAATTAATTTTTAGACCGTTGAAACAATAATTATTTAAAGTAAATAAATAATCAAAACAAAAAGTAACTAATTAAAGTTAAAAATGCCTTATAGACTGTTCAAGAATCTTCTCAAGCTTTTTTTTTTTGAATTTTTGGACAAAGTGTCCCAATTATTTTTTCAGTAGCTTCCTTCTTAGATGCAAATCTTGTCATGATTTTGCATCTGATCATTTCCATCATAGTGAGTATTAGCTTGTCCATTGATTCTAAAATCATCTGTCAATAAACAAGTTAGGTTAGTAAACTTATTTAATGCAAAATTCAATTTAAACAAGTTAGGTTAGTAAACTTATTTACCTTATTAAAGCTCTCACACAAGTCATTTAAGAGCATGTCAAACTTGCAGTTAGTTGAGAAATGAGCCTTTGACCAATTCTTAGGGTCTTTAGCCACCAACCAGTTGAATGCAGGTTCTGACAAAGTCTTCAGTTTATTCATTGCATCGGTTCACTCTTTCATGTATGTTATCCTTGATGCCTTCTATAAAGCATCTTTTAATGCCTTACCTTGATTTTGACTTTGCAGCTTGAAATTGTTGTACAAATGTCTCACACAAGTTCGACTACTAGAATTAGAAAATAACTCTAAAATTGAATCTATTAGACCCTATAAAAAATAATAAAATATTAGCCAAACATTATAATACAATGAAGAAAAATATCTAAAATAAAAAAATAAATTATTTACCTTTTGCTTGTCTGACATGAATGTATAATGGAAAGAGTTTGCGAGCCCCAAGTCAGTCTCTAAAATTTATAAAAACCAAGTTCAGGACTCTCTCGTTTTACTATCAACTGCAGCATAAGCCAAATGATAGATGCAGTTATTTGCATCTAACCCAATTGCTGCCAGAAGCCATCCTTGGTAACGGCCTTTTAAAAAACATCCATCTAAGCAAATCAGTGGCCTACATCCAGCCCTAAATTCATCTTTACAAGCTTGTAGACATACATACATTCTGACAAATAACCTATTATCTAAATGAAGTATGGTTGTTGTCCCAGAATTTGTTCCTCTCAATTCTCCAAGGTAATCATAGATTCTTGCATATTGTTCATTTTGATTCTCAAAAAATATCTCCAGGGCCAGTTTTTTTGACCTAATACATTTAGACCTTTCAACTAGAAGTATGTAGTCTTTTATCACATCATGTTTTAGGGACTTGACAAAATAGTTTGGGACAACTCTGAATTTCTCTAAGTACTTCGTAGCCAACCACCTAAAAGTACAGTTCCTATTCTTTATATCTCTAACACATTTATGCTTTTCAATATATGTCTTAATTTACCATGTAATGTTAGTCTTATCTTTAGGGTGCATTTTAGATGCCGAAACCATCTATGGGCACCCATCCTTGCACACAGCTTTCACTCTTGCAGAGTCATTAACCTTTAGCCTTATATTAAACTTGTTTTTCACTGCATATTATTTTAAAACTGTTTTAAATATTTTTTGATTAAAAAATAATAAACCTTTTCTAAATTTGAGATTTTCATGTCTAAATCACTGTCAAACTCAGAGAATCTTTTCTTTTCAGCTTCTGTTTCTTTCAGAATCATATGCATTGTGCAGTGATGCAGTTTCATCTTCACTATCTACACTATCATCATTATCTTCAGTTGAACCTGCCCTAAATCCAGGTATATCCTTCCCAACACCAAAATTCACCTCACAAACTAAATCATCATCAACTAAATCATTGTCACTATCTTCAAAGGGGCTGTCAGATTGCTCACTCTCAGAACCAACATAGTCAGTATCTTCATCCTCACTGTCAGAAAAATCAGTACTCTTAACAATATTTTTAATAGTTTCGACATCACTAGGTATATTTGTTTCTACATTCCTAACAATGTTCACTTGTTCAAAAATTTCAGCATTCGAATCAGGCAAGTGTTCCTCCACTATTTCTTGTAAGTAAACATGTGCATACTTGTTTTTAGGCATACTAGCAAGCATAGATAAAATATCAGAATCAGTTTTCATTGCATTAACACTTAAAACACCACCTGGTGATTACCAATAAATATCTTGTGGCCTATCATATCCTAACTCCTTAACCATGTCATAAACCTCAAGCATAGGCATAGAATCAATGTGACACATATCAAAAAAAGATATATTTTTATTAGTATATGTCACAGTAGGATGATTTACAATAAATTCTCATGATGAAAAGCTATAGTACAATGCTCTGAAATTTACCTGTAAAAAATAATATATATATATATATATATATATATATATATATATATATATATATATATATATATATTAGAACTCACTTGTAAGTTTAGAAATTAGTAAAACTATAACAAAAAATTTAATTTAATTTCTAACAGTGTAAGGAAATAGGGACTGCACTAATAGCTAGAGGTGAGCAAAACTCGACTCGACTCGAAAAAATCGAATAACTTGACTCGATTCAAGGCAAAAATACATGACTCGTCTTGACTCGACTCAAAATTTCATAAACTCGAATAACTCGAAAAAAATTCAAATAAAGTTTGAGTTGTAAAATGAAAATTCGAATAATTCGAATAACTCGAAATTCTTAGTAATTAGTAGATTTATTTTTAAGTTCGAGACGAGTCCCTCTATTTTTTATGATGTATACATATTGATATATAAAAATATGAAGAAATATTGTCACATGTGAAAAATATATATATGTGCATATCTTATATGATTATAGAAAGTAGTTTAAATTAGAATCAAACCCTACTATAACATGATAAATAATTACAATTAAATTTTTATAGGAACTCGAAAACTCGACTCGACTCGACTCGAATTTCTTAAACTCGACTCGAATCGAAAAAATTTCAAATAAAGTTTGAGTTGTAAAATATGACTCGTCAACTCGAATAACTCGAAATTTTTTGACTCGACTCGACTCGATCGAACACTCACCCCTACTAATAGCTTTATACTTTAACAATTTGGGGTTCATTATTGTAATAGTTTATGGTCCCCCAACTAACACATTGAATAAAAAAACACTTATCCCCACTAACACAATAAAAAGATAAAAAAACACATACATTTTTGTCATATTCTAATAGTCCCCACCAACATATAAAAAGATAAAAAAAAACACACATTCCCATATCCCCACATGTTTCCTATATCCCCACAGTACACATTCATAGAATATACATATGATATATATGTATGATATTCTTATATCCCCACACATTCTAATGTAACCTACATGTGCACAATCCACTAAATTTCAGAATATATTCAAAATTTCAAACCCATGAACCTATTTAGTATACATATATCCACTAAATTACAGAATATATTAAAAATTTCAGAATATATTTCCATGTCCACATAATTTCAGTATACATATATCCACCAAATTTTGAATATATTTCCATGTTACACAACAACTCACAAACCAAATCAGTATACATATATTCAAGATCCCCATTTACTAGCATACACAAAATATTCAATATTTCTAACCCAATTAGTATACATATATTCAAGATCCTCATTTACTAGCATACACAAAATATTCAAGATTTCTAATCAAATCAGTATACATATATTCAAGATTTTTACACAGCAACTCACAGAAAATTTGTTCAATAATTTCAGTATACATATATCCACTAAACACAAAATTTCAATAATTTCAATATACTCAAAGTTTCAAACTCATCAGTATACATAAAGTTTCAGTATACACAGAAAAAGTAAGTAACTTTATTCAATAAAATCAAAACAAATTGCTTTTGTTACACATACCATAAACCCTAAATTTACAAGCTTTAATCGAAAAAGATACGAAGAACTTACCATATGACATGCTTTTCATACCCCTCGCACGCAATACACGACAATTCATTACTCCGATTTGCAGCCACGTTGTTGAATCAGTAGTTCCCTCAACTAAATTTCTTTCCACTCAAATAGTCTTTCAACTTCGATTTTTAAAATACCACTAGCACTCAAATATTCCCCAAATCTCTAACAAAATATCAAACCCTAATTTTTTTAACGTTCAAAAAAATCACAAAGAACAAATCTGATTTTCAAAAGTTCAGTCTCTAATGGGAGAATAGGAACGGTTTAATTTTTCTTAATCGGTAAAATTAACTCTACTCTTAATACACTGTCGTTTTGTTTATTTTCTTTTAACTGACGTGTAATTTTATTATTATTTTAATAATTATATATGACACTTTATAACGGTGTTAACTATTTAACGGTTGAATGATTAAAAAATTACAATGTTAAAAGTTGAATGAGTAAATTGAGCGTTTTTAAAGTTGAGTGACTAAAATAGGTCAAACGACTAAAGTTGAGTGATGATTTCAGTATTTTACCCTTAAAAAAACTATACTAATCATTAAAATCTTAATTATGGTCCTAAGACGTATTAATGACTAGATTAAATAAATTTTAAATATTTTTCATATTTAATTAGGAATAATGGACCCATCAATAAATAATTAAATTTTAAAAAATTATTTGTATATTTTTAATTATGGATAATATTAGGTGGATAGGGCCCCTCAACGAATATTCTTTATGCTTATCTCAGGACTAACCCTGAATATCAATATGTATGAACAGCTCGTAAACACCTTAAACTATTAAAAAAATTATATATTTTTGTCTTTATCTTGTTTTTATAAATTTATACATACGAAAATTCAACAAGTGTTTTAGTAAAAAAAAAAAAATGAATGATCTTCATCCTAAAAGACGTCAAATCGTTTTGTCTACATGGTGTATACTCTTTAACTTTGTTTGCATACAAATCGATACGGTGTGTGGTAGCCTAAATAACACTAAAAAATCAAAACCTAAAATGTTAATAAAACATACAATATTTTTTAAAATAATTCGCATAACAATTTAAGATGCAACCTAAAATATTAAAAGCACACAACCTACAACCTAAAATGTTATATATTTTTGGTAACATTTTAGTTAACAATTTTTTAGCCGTTTTTAGGCTACCGGACTCTCCAATTCAAAATTAGATATCTTAAAAACAGTAATATATAAACACTTGCTTAAATTGTAAATGATTTATCTAAAGAAAAGATGTTAATAGGTCATCGATGAGAAACGAAAAACAACTGGGGTCATGTTAGTTCTATGGATATTATTGAAGATAGTGCAAGTGTTACAATTAGAACGGCTCATCCTCGTCAATTTTTCCGAGTTCCATGGTTGATCCTCAGATCATAAACAAAGTGACGTGCTTCAGTTTTTTTGTACAATTCGACGAGGCTGGTTCGCTAGGGTCAGCAGGAAATCCTCTAATAAACTCAGACTTGTCCTGTCCCACACCAGCTTTCCACCTTTCAGGTCAGCCAAACTTGTTATTCAAATCCGTTACTCTCAATTACTGTAATCTGATATAGAACTCGATGGAGATTTTCAACCCTCGCTGCCAATTTTGAAAGCCGGGGATGCGGAGTCTCGAGCTTCGACTGTTGATGTTGATTCTTTCTTGTCCAACCCGAAAAACGAGCAATTTTGAAATGCATCCAGACTGCTGGCTATTAGACGGTTCAAACTTCCAAGGCTATCACCTAATATCAAATCTTCACTATGATACTTACGTGATGGCGCATCAAGTTCTAGTGGTCCTAAAGAGTCAGGCTGCAATGTGGAGAACAAGAAAAGATGTTCAGTTGTCTAAACAATATTAGTTACTAAACAAGTCCCAAGTATTAAGCCTCGGAACAGAACAAACCAGCTTTGCTAATGCAACCAATGGCTTAGAAAAGCTAACATACCCAATAAATGTCGGTCAGCCCATTGAAATCCTTTTCTGTAGTATCCATGATGTGGGGATCAGATGGACGCTTGTCGACGAGGTCTTCACAAGCAACATCTTCCATTATCTCCTCTGGATTGGGTGACTGCATGAAAAGCTGAATATACATTTTACCAGGCTTAATTAACTTTTCCTCAACCTAGACAATCAAATTGTGAGATTGGAAGCAAAATATACCTCAGTAAGTGCGTCGGATCTTGCAATCTGTTTGCAGGCTGATGGGGAAGCGGCATCAGATAATCTAGCAATGTCTGTACAAGGATTAGGATTCTTTGAAAATAAGAAGGCATCACATGTTTCTTCAGCATCCCAGATGGAAGATGCACGGGATGCCAATGATGGAACCTCCACCTTGTTTTGATGCTTAGAAATATGAGCAGCAATAGCTGCATCGAAAGAGTCGCAGCTGAATGGAATCTGCTGAAGACATAGTGAGCTTTCTGGAACAGGGTGGTCAACACAGTTATCATCGAAGTCGTGAGGCACTTCTGCAAGAAGATCTCCAACACTTATGTTTGTCAGACTGTCAGCCCATTCTCCAGCAGATAATGCAGCAGTGCTATTGTTCAATCTCTGATCATCCTAAGCAAACAGAATACAGTTAAAATGTCATAAACATATGGTAGTGCAATATGAAGACTCTTCATGACTACTATATGGTGGATGTTTAAGGTAGGCATGGCTTTTCTTTGAAAGAAATCCAGAATTTCTTGACATAGGAACCGCAGCAAGAACTGAAAGGATAATGTGCAAGTAACAAACTAGTCTTGTGTAACGAGATTCCTATGGACCCTTTGCTGCTAATAGTAAAATTCAGAAGAGATGCCCTATTGCATTAGCAGATAAGTTGACAGTTATTTGAGCAGACTATTTTTGTGAAGCTCAGGAAAATGAATAAAATTCATTGACTAGTCCAAAGGCTAATAGTAACCAGAATTATAACACTAACTACTAAGCACAAAACACAGCATTGGGCTTAAACAAGTTGGAAAATTTTAAATCATACGCAGTAGCTGAAAATCTCAAATAGATTCAAATTCTTTAAGAAATGATTGACACTTACCATATCCTCTGACTGTCTCATGATAGAAACATTGCAAGCCTCACTTCTATATGATGATGCATTTCTTGCAGGAACTTGGGAGTCTCTGAGATTATCTTTAGAAGTAGTGTTAATGTATGTATTAATCTCATCATGAAAATCACCTAAAGAAGGTTCAAGGACTTGATTTTCTTTCTGTAACATTGGTTGATTCTTGCAACAATCATCAAGTTTCCTACACTGATCACCAGCAGATGAGACAGCTTGTACTTCTTCCACAATTTGGCCATTCCTACTCTCTAGGTTCATATTATGCAAACTTGGAATGCAGGACAAGGAAACAGGTGTTTGCCACGACAAAGATGCAACTTCAGTATCAGAAAGCCAACCATACCTTCAAAAGGAACTTATATATCAGTACTTGTCCTTATAAATCACACATAGTAATGAGATGTTACAAAAAAAAAGACAGGAAAGTACCTTAGGCGAAATAATTGGGGGCTTCCAACCATTGCAAATACATCTGCTGCACTGACGATGGTTGCTTGAGTCCATCTCTGATGACCCCTAAGGTTTTCTCTTTGAACACCATAAGGGAAAAGCATAAGCTCTCCTGATGCTATACTTGAGTTTCCCCATTTTCTATTCAGATGCTCTAATACTGATGATATCTTCTTTCGTGTACTAAGGGTGAGTTCCAAATGTGGATTGTGTTTATCCTGACAAGAGATAAAGACAAATTATTTCCTTAGAAATGCCCGAGTGAAAATGCTTGATGCATTATCAAAATCATTAATAATTTCCTTTTGGTGCTCACCATTTCCAAGGCTCTTCTAGTGCTCTCATCAATTGGAAAGAGTTGGAGCTTAAGTTTCCCAGCAGCATGTATATTGTTTTCCATAAAAGGATTTTGAGGGAAAGAAGGAAAAGGAGGTTCGTTATTTTCAACTGGGTCAAGAATTTTATGCCCTGGTCCTGGAGTAGGAAAAAAAATGGACTCAGGAATTTTCCCACATTCATTGTAATTTTTAATTCATTTCAAGGAAATACTAGATAAATTGATTAAGTTCAATGTCACCTGCTGTATCATTCTGTTCATTCTCGCCTTCTTTATCATTAGTTGTTCTCTCCAAATGCTCAGCAGCATCAGCAACCAAAGAAACTCCAGCAATTGCAGCCTTTTCCCATTTTTTATATGCAGATGATGAGGCACCTGCAAAGCATTGTATAGCAATACAAGTTTACCTAAATGTGAATGGAAAAAAAGAACATTCACAGAGCGAATGGCCATACAATGCCTTAAAACTTTAAAATATCAATCATATAAAGCAAGAACAGAAACGAAAAGAGTAAAATGTAGGTTACTATTTAGGAAAAACACTGGTCATGACTATTGGCATCAACAACAATGTTTATTATAATACTGTACATCTATAATATCATAACAGGAAATATACATAAAAGTTAATGCAAATGTTGGAAACCCAATTGTGCTATTGTGCTACAAGAATCTGGAGGTATAGCTTCATTTTGTTTATTTATCTACTTAGGCTGGGGGGTAAAATTACCTGGTTTCCGCCGTTGTCTTGCAGGTTTCACGGTATTTGACTCTCCTTTACAGTTGCTACGACTGACACCTGCATTGTTATTACGCTTAAATGACCCTTTTCCAGGTCCTAATTTATGAATGTTTTGACTGTCTACAAGAAACAGTTTAACTGTACGAGCATCATGTCCTGAAGTCCTGCTCTGATTTGTGACACTGTTTGGTGATGTAGGTGAACTATTCTCCCCTTGAGAGGGTCGTTTTCTTACAGTCTTCTTCCGGTCTTTCAAGAGTTGATGCTCCTTCATTGGGACAACAGAAAAGTCAGTCCAGAACAAGCATAAAATGTCTCGTTCAATGGAAAGGAAAGCAAAAATGCGCTACAAAAGATTTTTCTGACTAACCAAAGCTTCAACAAAAATTTTAAATCTTCGTGGTTTTAGATGAAGTTTTGAGGCTCTGCAGCTATACTTTTCCAGCAGAGACCACCTGTAATAGAAAAGGTACATTTTAAATAAAGGAAAAAGAGCCTTTGTTAATGTATCTTTGTCATAACATGATACCATAAAAACTCCTAAATTAAGATTCAAATCCCCATGCTTAACAACGGGCCATAAAGAAAGGTTTGTATCATATTGATATGTGTCGATTGCAAGGTATGGGACTTGGATCCCACATAGGAAAGACATGGTCTTCCTTGTAGAGTTTATATGGACCTAGTCTCTCCCAACTCAATAGCTCTAACTTTTAGAGTGTGGTTCTATTAATGTTTGTATCATTTGGTATCAAAGCTAGACATCATGTCTCTTGGTTGCAATTGTATGATGTGGGTGGTGACGTCGATATTACAGTGTTTGCCCGGGATTAGATTAAACTAGCACAAAGTCAACACGCATGAGGGCCGGGACTGCGGAGTGTGCTGAATTGGTATGTGCAAATTACAAATTATGATACTTAGATCCCACATAAGAAAGATATGGACTTCCTAGTGGGGTTTAGATTCTTTAGAATTTAGATGGACCTATGCTCTCCCACCTCAATAGTTAGCTTTTGGGGTGTGGTTATCCAAAGGTTTGTATCACATATGCACTCAAAATGGATATTAATAAAAGGTTCAACATAGTTATAAACCTAATATTCAAAGGGCATCTACTACTTGTAGGTCGGCGACCCTACTGCATTGGAGTGGGTCATCCCAGTTCAACAAATTTCTCTCAATAGAAGTAAATGATGCATCACTAGCATGATATAGTTAGCACTGATGTAATAATGAATCCTCCATGTAGTATAATCAAATTTATCTGAGTTTTAAAAGAAGGTTAAGTCTAAAAGAGTTTTAGAAGGAAGGCAAAATTCCTAGCATTACCAGCGAAGCATTGCTGCATTAGTATCTTTAGAGTTTTTGGCATCTAAACATAATTGCGGACCCAAAAGCTTGTTCATGCGCCGCACAAGACGATAGTAATAATGTCTGACCTGCAAATTTCAAAAAAAAAAAGACACACCAAAACATTTACAAAGGAACGTCTGACTTGTATCAATAAACAATCAAAACAAATCCAGTAGCAGATCACCTGATCTTTGTTTTTACTTTGCACACGGCATGTGATCTTCTCAAAATTCTGCAAGTAATGTATGTGTCAAGAAATATTATACACAAAAAGTTAAAAGCCAAAACAAAAGTAACCTTGACAGTTGACATACCTTCCCAACTTGTCGTAATGCAGTGAAGAAACTTTCTTCCTCTTGGCGTGTCCAAGCAGCCCATTGCCGAGTTGGCTTTTTAGCTGCATTAGATCAATTCATACAAAAAATTGAACGCACAGTCACTACTTATCATAGATGCTGATTGTGTATAGCCAGAAACAATGAAAATCATTATAAGGAGCATCGAAGTAGATTCACATACCAGGTTTCTCTGGCACAATATTATTTGAGGTGGAAGAAGCTACATTGGGATCTCCAACTTGAATAGGAACATTTTCTTGATTATGTTGTGCCTCAGCCTCAGAGGGTAAGGAGGCCAGTGACTGTTTGCATGTTGACGGCATCACATGAAAACTAATACCTCCTCCCTCTTCAGATGGGTATAAAATCAAGAAGCTCTGTCACAATGAATTAAGTTGAAGATCATATATAGAAAACTGCAAAAGACAAAGAATAAAGGAACACAAATCATAATATAGTCATATTAAGCAGGCCGGAAGCACCTCAAGAAAATACAGTTAAAGGCATAACCCGATAATCCCATTTGAATACCTAAAATTTTCTCTGGATCAGAAGCTTGTTGTCATAATTAGAAACAAGAAATTCAAGACCAAACATGCAACTAAGTGAATACTAAATGCACCTTGTATCATCCAATGCAACTATCATAGTCAATGTGTTCATATCTTAATACATGAGCAAATGATTATTTGATTTTTCTGGTCAATTAATTTATTCTTTCAAATTTATTTATTCAATTCAGTAAACAAAGTATGCAGAACAATATTTATTTACATTCAACAACAATGAAACTAAATAATCCATTTCAATTCATCACATAATCGCTCTTCATATTAGAAGAAACTAAGAATGTCATACCAAACAAAAAATTCTTTCTTAACCATTCATTATTTGTCTTGATAACATTTGAATTTCCTAATAAACCCTAAAACCAATAAATTCTATCTCGGCATACATCTGCTGACAACAGAATTCAACAAAAACGAGAAAACTATACAGCTTTAAAATATGCAGATTGCAGACTTCAAAAAAAGGAGGAAAAAGAAAAAAAATAAACAGTCTAGTTGCTATGAAATGCGAGAAACCTAAAAACACGAAGATTACGAGCCTAATCTGTTTCAAGTGCATAAGATCCAATCGAGCACATAAAGGTAAAGTCAACCGTACAACTAATTGACCAAATTTAATTCCAGTTTTCCACATCCAAATAAACTAAATAGGATAAAGAAAAACATAGGATCATACAATAATTTAAATTTCTCGACAGCCAAACAAAAGCTAGGGTTTCGAACTACAGTAAAAATTGATCGGCAACAGCTTAATAACATCTCGAAAAAAAAAAAGAAAATGGAGTTAATTTAAAGATACCTGAAATAGTAAAAGATATTTTGGAGGAATCAAAGGACAAAAATTCCCAAACAGAGCTAAGATTTTGAAAAGTTGTTGACACCGGACGAATCTCCCGACAGCCGTCGACGGTAGAAAAACAATTGAAACGAATTTCTTGTTTTAAACTTTTTTTTTTTACTTTGAAGAAAAAGAAGTTTATTTGGTAATTTGAAAATAAAGTAAATAATTTGATTTTCTTTTTGAGGGAATAAATAATTTGATACCATAAAAATTAAAATTGAGCGGTCGGCGAAATCATATATATATATAGAATTTTTTTTCTAATACACTATTTATTTTCACCTAAAAAAATTAATACAGGATATGCAAATATATAATTATATATAAATTTTATAAATTGGAATAAAATGGAGAATTAAGTAATTAACATGTGTATGTTCAAAGAAAAAAGTAAAGAACATGTGTAATCACGATGTAGCGCAGTAGCGGAGATAAGGCACATGACGTGCCACGAAGTAAAATGGATTGTTTATTTTAAGATAAATGGAATTAAAAAGATATTTTTTTATTAATTTTTTCTGATCGAAATTTTATTTTATTAAATTAAAGCAAATTTAAGGCCGGGGTAAATTTGCATTATTTGTTAAAAATTGATGTGAGATATCAAGCGAGTGACAAAACAAAAATGGACCGACTTTTGTTTTAGGCCGAATGACGTTTCATGCCTTCATCTTTTAAAATATATTTTAGTTTTCGGTTCAGAAAAAAAATGAATTTTAGTTTTTGTTTGTATTCATTTTACTCTCGAACATTTATATTTAAATTAAACTTTATTAAACCATTCGACAAAAAAAATACTCTTTTAAATTTTGATAAAAAAATACTCTTTTAAATTGATATTAAACATTATTTTTTATCAATATTAACGATAATACAAACAACCAATAGGGATATTATAAGATGAGACATTAGATCTATTAAGTAAGATCATGAGTTCGAATTCTAATATTATTAATGGAGCAAATCAGGTTGGTTGAGTTGTACCCTAGCGGGCCTCTATAATACTTAATCCGGATGTGTCAATTAATGCGTTAGATACAAATGATTAAATCAAAAAATATTAAGGTTAATTATTATGTTCTTTTGCTAAAAATATTAATGTTAATTATTATGTTCGATTGAGTTGTTCCTTAATTTAACCCTTATTATTAATGTTTAAATTGATTGAATGTATAATTATTATATAAATTTTTGCATCTACTACGTCTTCCAATTAACGACTGTTACTGAATTTTCACCCAATTTTATTTATTTACTTATTTATTTATTTTTTATATTATTATTATTATTATTATTGTTATATTATTATTATTATTATTATTATTATTATTATTAGTAGATATAAAAACCCAAAAAGAGTTTATAACAAAGGTCAATTTTAATTTAATAAAAGGTCCATGATACAATAACCCATTCAGCCTAAGAATAAACTCCAGCTGACCTCATTTTTAGCCATGCACAACCTTATCACAACCGTTAGATCCAAGCAGCCTAAGAATAAACTCTAGCTAGATCCAACGGTCCATATCTTGATCTGGAAAAGTAGCCTCCTCAGCCCCTACACGCATGAGAAGCATGCGCTCGCCAATCGAGCTTTCAGACCGTTCAGCTCTCGCGTTTGCAGCCACACGCCAATGTCGGCCGCTAAACAGAATCATCGGCCACCTTGCTCTAGTCTCTCGTCGCGGCTCGCATCGACCGATGACCACAACGACGCTCTCCCTTCCAGCAGCCGAACCACTCGACCTTGCCACTCTCGCCGGTCCCGCACCAGCAATGGCAACGCTGGTCTTGCTCAAGGCCACCGGAAGACGTCGAAACACCAAGTCATTCCCTTGCCGTGACCGATGACCTAGACAGAAGCCGCCGATAAAGCCTGCAAAATAAAGAAAACATGAATTAAATCCCTATATCAAAGCTGATCAAAATATAGGATTAATCCAAAAAATAAAGCCCTATCCAATTCAGCTAAAAAATAAGAACCTAGACATAAGCAATTTGGATGGTATCATGGATTTATGCTTGATATTCAAGCCATTTTGTACCTATAAAAACCTATTCATTCTTTGTAATTTGAACCAACAATTACCACGAAAATACACAAAAAATTATACTCAAATAGATACGGATTCAAGCATTAGGAAGCACACTTGCAATCAAAATTTTAGAAGCAATAAAGCAAGCATTTTCTGGTTTTTTTCTCTTCTTGTTTTCTTGTTATTTGAATAAAATAAAGGAAATGGGTTATTTTTTTACCTTCGTTTTGAGAAACCCAGCCATACATGTCGGTTTCTGGTGAAATTCTGATGATCGGAATCTAATTCGACACGGTTGAAATCCCAACGGCCACCATGGTCGAGGTGGAAGAAAAAGGAAACATAGAGCATTTTGATGACATACCTGTACAACTAGATGTTTTAATATAATAATTGAAAAATATTTTGGACTAAATTGAAAAGAATTTAAAATATGATTTTAGTCAAAACAACTTGAAATTATGTTTAAGGGTTTTTAAAATGCTTTAGAATAACTTAAAATGCTTTTAAAGTAGCCAAACCAATGTTTTTCAAGTACTCGTACCGATACGGTCTGGTACTGTATCGATACGCCATAGGGTTTCAGCTACAGTAAAATTCCACTAGCTAAAACTCGTACCGATATGCTTTGCCGTATCGATACGATATGTTTTAAATAGCTAACGACTAGTTCGCGTACCGATACGGTTGTATCGCGTATCGGTACGCCTAACTACCCCTAACGATCTTTTAAATTGCAGGATCGTACCGATACGCTAGCCAAGCGTATCGGTACGCACTAGCTTGAAGTGCTCAACGGCTATTTTATTATCAAGACCGTATCGATACAGATTCAATGGTATCGATATGCCAAGCTGCAGAACTGCATTTATGGTGGGAAATAAAGGCTCCAACGGCTCTAATTCAACCCCAATGGTCCTCAACGGCTACAAACTCAATTAGGAGTATAAAAGAGACCTCCAAGCATCAAAAGATGGTTAATGCTTCAATTGTAACAACATTATGATGTCAAATTATCTTTAGAGACTTAATTGTTATTCTCTTGTATAGACAAAACACTTGTGAGCCAAAATTGTCAAATTTGCTCAAGTGTATAGGTTTTGGGTGAGTGCTTAGAGTTGCAAACACATACCTATTAGAGAGATTTCTAGTTTGCTTTGAATTTCTCTTGTTAGAGAGTGTTTGATCAAGCTTTGGGTAGAAAGCTTGATCGTTGTAACAGTTTCCTCCTCATTCGAGAAAAGGGGACGAAATTCTTAGTGAATTTGGTTGAAATTCTTAGTAGGAAGCTAAGGTAGTGGATGTAGGCTTTGGGTTAGAAAGTCGAACCACTCTAAATCCTTGTGTTAATTTCTTATATTTTTAGCTTCCACTAAAACACCCAAAAATCCAATTTTCTCCACACTTGGCAAGCATCTCGGTTGTGACCATCGAGCCCAACAATTGGTATCAGAGCTTGGCTCAATTGAAGAGGATTAACATCCTATTGAGGCAATCTGGCAAGCTCGAACAACATTTCAAACAACCGGTTCAATGGCGCAATCCATCGACAAGCCACCCTTCTTCGACGGGATCAACTACGCTTATTGAAATACGAGAATGATGTTCTTTGTCAAATTCAAAGACTACAAGCTTTGGGACATTATTGAGGATGATTCATTCATACCAAAAAGAAGTAAGGTGGAATGGAGTGCCGACTACCACAAGAAGATGGAACTTAATTGCAAGGCTTTGCACTTCCTCTTTTGTGCACTTAACCTCAACATTTATGAGAAGATGTCTTCTTGTGAGAGTGCCAAGGAAGTATGAGACAAGCTTGAAGTTACATACAATGTAACAAATGAAGTAAATGAGACTAAGAACGACCTCCTCAACCACGAGTATGGAAACTTCAAGATGGATCCGGAAGAGGACATTGAGAAGATGTTCTATCGATTCTTCACCATCACCAATGGACTAAAAGACTATGGAGAAGTCATTTCGAAAGAAAAGCTTGTCTGAAAGCTTATCTACTCACTTCCCGAGTCATGAGACTAAAAAAAGATTGCCATCATCGAAGCCAAAAATCTCAAGACCTTGAAGCTTGGTGAACTCATGTGGTCATTTCTCACTTACCAAATCATGAAGAAAGACAAAGAAGAATAGAAGAAAAAGGAAGAGATAATAAAGATGGGGAAGAAGAAGATCATAGAGCTAGGCATCAATGTGAGTGTCGTTGCTCTCAAATCCTCCACATGTCATTATGTAGAACTAAGTGAGGAGGAAAGTGAAGATGAAAAGATGACCTATCTCTTCAAGAAATTCACTCGGTTCATGAAAAGCGAATTGAAGAATTCTAAGCATGAATCAAAGAAGAAGATGAAGGATTCCCACAAGTCCAACAAAAAGGGATCATCTTCAAAGAAAGCATATGTGGCGACATAGAGTGATGAAGGCTCCATTGATGATAAGGTAGCCCACATATGCTTCACGACCCTCAATAAGGGGGAGGTAACTTCTAACTCATTTAGTTCAAATTCATATTCTTTTGATGAGTTACAAGAAGCCTATGATGAATTGGTTTTTGAATTCAAGGCTTCATTTTCGAAAAACAAAAAAATTGATTCCAAAGTTAAAAATCGAAAATGATTTGCTTTCTAAAACCAATTTAGAGTTTGAAGCAAAAATCAAAGATTTTGAGCTTAAAGTCTTAAGTTTACAAGAATTGCTTCAAACGATTGAAAAGGATCATCAAAAGGATGTTGATGATCTTAAGAAAGAAAAAATATTTGATTTCCAATAAACTTCAAAAGAAAAACAATTTGGGAAAATCAAATTTTTATGTGAGACAATCTAGTACCCCTAGATTTTTAAATGGAAAAGTTTTTAGAAGTATTTAGGTCCCAAAAGGACTAAGTACTTCAACTAAAAACGATGAAATTGAAAAATGCATTCCAAATGAGACTAAACTTTGTGCTACTAATGTTTATGAATCCAAAGCAATTTGTATACCACAAATTACTTGATTGTCTTGTTTATGTGTGATAGAGATTGGTCAACAAGTCCGAATTTGAGCGGGAGCTCCAGCCACACAAATAGAGCACTTGAAGAAGGAAGGCTTCACATCCTCTCTTGGCTTCAAGTGTGGTAAAATTAGTTGAATTTCTTTTCATTTAGTTTTATTTCTTTTAATTCAACTAATTTAATCATATTGTTGGACTAACATTGTTTGATGCTTTGAGTATGGGGAGCCAATTTTTAAAACCAAAATTTTTTAATTGTGTCAATTTCTTACCTCCTAAGTTATTTTGAGCCTAATGTCTTTTTAAATTCTTTTTGATATAACAAAAAGGGGGAAAATTGTTTGAAAAATTGATTTTTCAAGAGAATAAGGGGAGCTTTAATTTCATTCAAATTTTAAAAAAATACAAAGGGGAGAATCCAAAACAATTTTTCAAGTTGGTTTTATTATATCAAAAAGGGGGAGATTGTAGAACTAATTGTTTTGATATAATAATTGAAAAATGTTTTGGACTAAATTGAAAAGAATTTAAAATATGCTTTTAGTCAAAACAACTTGAAATTATGTTTAAGGGTTTTTAAAAGGCTTTGGAATAACTTAAAATGTTTTTAAAGTAGCCAAACCAGTGTTTTTCAAGTACCTGTACCGATACGGTCTAGTACTGTATCGATACGCCTAGGGTTTTAGCTACAGTAAAATTCTAGTAGCCAAAACCCATACTGATACGCTTTGTCGTATCGATATAGTATGTTTTAAATAGCTAACAGCTAGTTCGCATATCGATACGCCCAACTACCCCAACAATTATTTTTTCAACGGTCTTTTAAATTGCAGGACCGTATCGATACGCTAGCCAAGCATATCAATACGCACCAGCTTGAAGTTCTCAACGACTATTTCCTTATCGGGACTGTATCGATACGGATTCAAGGGTATCGATACGCCAAGCTGTAGAACTGCATTTATGGTGAGAAATAAAGGCTTCAACGGCTCTAATTCAACCCCAACGATCCTCAACGACTACAAACTCAATTAGGAGTATAAAAGGGACCTTCAAGCATCAAGAGATGGTTAATGCTTCAATTGTAACAACATTATGATGTTAAATTGTCTTTAGAGCTTAATTGTTATTCTCCTGTATAGACAAAACACTTGGGAGCCAAAATTGTCAAATTTGCTCAAGTGTATATGTTTTGGGTGAGTGCTTAGAGTTGCAAACACATACATATTAGAGGGATTTCTAGTTTGCTTTGAATTTCTCTTGTTAGAGAGTGTTTGATCAAGCTTTGGGTAGAAAGCTTGATCGTTGTAACGGTTTCCTCCTAAGCCGAGAAAATAGGACGAAATTCAATAGTGAATTTGATTGAAATCCTTAGTAGGAAGCTAAGATAGTGGATGTAGGCTTTGGGTTAGAAAGCCGAACCACTTAAAATCCTTGTGTTTAACTCTTATATTTTTAGCTTCCACAAAATCACCCTAAAATCCAATCTTTTTCACACTTGGCAAGCATTTCGGTTGTGACCATCGAGCCCAACAATACCTAACATTTAGATACATACCTTAGTTCCAAGCTTGATTGTGCATATCATATTTCAAAATAAAGTAATGCAATTAAAAACGCAAAGGATGCTCGAGAAGGTTACTAGCCTATCCCGAGACTTTAAAATACACTCATAGTTTGTTCTGAGTTAGTTTTGTTCCCGAATCATGATCCCCTTTTGTTTATCTACTATTTGATCTACTTTAGCCCTTACACCTTCAATTTCTTCTTGGCCTAATGTGACAAAGAGTGTAGCCATGAATTAGAACAATTCCTAACAACCATTTACTTGTAAAACTACTCAATTACTAATGTGTACATATAATTTCACACCAAACAACCCACCAACTTTTATATCAAAGGAAAATAATTCATACATTAGCATACATACTTAAATACTTCAAAACAACACTTACTATATTTGTATACATTCAAAACGGTCCTTATGCTTTCATTTTTACACAAAACAGTCCTAATCACACATGCTCACATATTTATGTACCAAAACAGTCCACATGAAGCCTTAACAGCCCCTTACACTTGCAAAATAGTCCCAAATTCATATTCATACATATAAATGCTCAAAACAGTCCAATAATGTCTATGTATATGCAAAACTGTCATGCTTTCATATACAAACAATTACATTCTCAAAACAGTCCACTAATGTCTATGTAAATGCAAAACTGTCCTGTTTTCATATACACATAAATACATGCTCAAAACAGTCCACTAATGTCTATGTAAATGCAAAATTGCCCTGTTTTCATATACACACAATTACATGCTCAAAACAGTTCACTAACGTCTATGTAAATGCAAAACTGCCATGTTTTCATATACACACAATTGCATGCTCAAAACAGTCCATACATTTTCCTATGTATCCAAAACAATTCAATATTGAATTTTAACAAGCAATGCCATCCAACTCAAACCATATTGTTAAGTATGCCTATTATTTGTAACCTAATTTGATTGATTGAATCAATAAGAAAAATAGCCGCTCTTGCCCCCCGATGACGTAAGCACATTGCTAAACCTCGTTAATCTCTTGTGTTCTTGCTTGTTTGTTTTCTTGTTAATTTGCCTTACTTCACAACACATACAATCAAACAATGACTCATTCGAACACTAAATTCACCTCAAAAGTTTTAAGACTCATTATCAAGCAACTTGACATCCTAAACTATGTCACAATTTTACAAAATCATGGTCATCCATTATAGTCACCATTTACAAATTCATATCATAGATTTGATTCACTATAAATCTAATAACACATAACATAGAAGGACATTCATAAAAAGTTCTCAAATTGAATTCTGAATTAAAGAAAGGAAGATAATGCTTACCTTCTCCTTAAGCTACTCAATTAATGGTTCAAAGAACTTAGATTATCTAAGCTTAAATCCTCAAATTTACATGGCTAAAATCCTTTCACTCTCTAATTTAGGGGTTTCGGCCTTAGAAAGGAAAGAAGAAGAAGATGATGAAAGCTTGGTCCATCATTCTTCATCCAAATGCCGAGATTGCTCCCTTCCCCCCACACTTGCCAAGTGTACAAGCCCACCCGTTTATGATTATTTAGCATGCAATCTTGTAAATTTACAATGCATTTGGTTTAACCCTTCACTAATTGGCTATTCAGGTTTTCTTTACTTTGATTTAATCCTCAAACACTTAATTAGTCTAATAGATGATAATTCTAGGGCAATTTAACTTGCAATTTATTGTAGCATACTCCTAAACCAATGTTTGGGACATTACATGATCATCAAACAAAATTACGTACATATGTCATTCACAATATTCACAGAAATTCAGAATTTACAGAAATTTACCACCTCTCATGTTCGAGAATATCTCGAATCAAATTTGTGGCTACCAAGCTTATGAGGTTCATAGGTCCCTAAACAAAATTTAATTAAGTTTTAAACCCCACTCATCCCTTAAGGTTTACTTAGAAGCAAAAGTAGCCACACTATAAGGTCTTAATTGTAATACCCTAAACTTTAGCCTAGGAGAATGTTACATTAGAACCCTATGTTAGATTTCTATAATTGTAAAAAAAATCGATTGAATCTATTATAATCTTTAGGGCCAAAATTGAAATAGGAAAACTTGAATAGCTAATTATCAAAGTGACTAAACCGATCCTAGATTTTAATTAGAGGGATGCATGCTAATGATTCTTTAATTGAAGGGCATGAACACTTGGCCAAGCTAGGTGTTGGAAGGGGGAGTGTTCACAGAAATTGATGGGGAATTTGGGGATGAAAAAGAAAGCAAGTTCATCATCTTCCTTCCATCTTTCCCTAAAAACAAAATCGAATTAGTGAGAGAATTGAGAGAATGTTGAAAATCTGATTCATCCTAGCTCAAATTTAAGCTTGATCGAAAGGTGTCTAATTAGGAAGGTAACCCCCTTGTTTTCCTTCTTGATCCTAGTGATTTTATGCTTAGGTTGTAGAAGAATTTCAATTATAAACATGTATATCATGAGATTGTTTGAAATTAAGCAAATGATTGAAATTGAAAGTGCTATATTTGAATTGTGTATACATGATTGTATATGGACTGATTTGAATGAATTAATGTGTGCTTGTGAAATCTGTCCAAAATTTTGAATATAGGTTCAAACATAGACTGCTTTGGAGGAATAAAAGTGAACATGTATGGACTGCCTTGTTTTGCTTATACATGAAATTAATTGGACTATTTTAAACACAAATAAATGCACAATAACTATTTTGATAAAATTTAGGGGGTGGTTTAAATGAATTAAAAAACATGGGAGGATTGTTTTATTAGGCTTTAGGGTTGTTATGTGCATAATTAGAAGCATGAGGGCTGTAAAAGTGAAATTAACCATGTATATCATTGTGTAAACTATTTGTGAATATGTATGTGAAATTATGAATGATGAGGGACAAAATTGTATTATAATAAATACTAGTGGGCTGCTTGGTAAAATTGTAAATGTGTACATATGAGAATGAAAGCCGTTTGAATGTGTAGAATCATGTTAGAGACTGTTTCGATGTACACCGAAAGCATGCTGGACTGGTTGAGTTGTATATGTATTTATGCATGAAATTTGGGGTTGATTTGAATGCATAATTAGATGTGTGGACTGTTTTGAGTGGTTTAAAAACTGAGAATTGTTTCATGGATGTGTAAGGATTGATTTATAAGTTTGAGGACTATTTTGAGTGCTTGTGATTTTTGTGGAAAGTTTTGGACAATTATGAGAACAATTGGACTATTTTGGTATGGATTAAAATGCTTGGTGAAATATTTTGATGTGTTTAAATGTGTATGTTTTTACTAGTGGATTGTTGTATGTGATTTGGTAGAAGTAAATGTGAAATTGAGTAGTAAGCAAAGGACTGAGTATTAGGAGCTCTTCTAATGCAACATTGCACTTTTTGTTACATTTAGACCAAGAGGGAATTGGATAACTAAGGGCTAACGAGGGGAAAATAGTGGATAAACAAAAAGGAGTCGTAATCTGGGAACAAAACTAGCTCAGAGTAACTGTGAGTGTAGTTTAAAGTCTTGGGATAGATTGAAACTATCTTCAACATCTTTATCTGTTTCATTTAATTCTTACTCTCACATTAAGTTGAATTTTTACTTATATGACTAAGCTTGGATTACAAGGTAAGTACTAAATTATAAGTTACATATAGTTGAATATGATTGATTATGCTATGAAATGTTTGTTAGTTCGAAAGCTACCTATGATGGAATGTGATTAATTGTGCTATGATATGTTTGCTAGATTGAAAGCTATATACGACTGAACATGGTTGATACACTAGGAGATGATTGTTATATATACGAAAGTTATTTGTGATTTGAAATGTTTGTTAGTTCGAAAGCTACCTATGATGTAATGTGATTGATTGTGCTATGATATGTTTGCTAGATTGAAAGCTATATACGACTGAACATGGTTGATACACTATGAGATGATTGATTATGCTATGAAATGTTTGTTAGTTCAAAAGCTACCTATGATGGAATGTGATTGATTGTGCTATGATATGTTTGCTAGATTGAAAGCTATATACGACTGAACATGGTTGATACACTATGAGATGATTGTTATATATACGAAAGTTATTTGTGATTTGAAATGCTTGTTAGTTCGAAAGCTACCTATGATGTAATGTGATTGATTGTGCTATGATATGTTTGCTAGATTGAAAGCTATATACGACTGAACATGGTTGACACACTATGAAATGATTGATTATGCTATGAAATATTTGTTAGTTCAAAAGCTACCTATGATGGAATGTGATTGATTGTGCTATGATATGTTTGCTAGATTGAAAGCTATATACGACTGAACATGGTTGATACACTATGAGATGATTGTTATATATACGGAAGTTATTTGTGATTAGAAATGTTTGTTACGTCAAGGAATAAGCCATGCTTGCATAGTAACAAGAATGTGAAACTATACTTATTCTTGAAATGAATAACAATAATCTATGTTCACTTGATACCTTGAATGAGATTTCATACATATGTAAGAACAATACTTGTTTGATAAACACATGTGGTTGAACGCGTTGTTTGTTATGAAATAAGCCTTAATGGCATGAAAGAAATATTGTGAAACAATATTTACCTATAATAAGAAAATGATAAGTTTATGGCTATGATGCCTTTTGTTTGAAAGTAATGAAATAATGAGAAATTCACATGAGGTGAATATATACTCAAATTGAAAAGGGGTAATGAGATATTGATGTGATGATATGATAAGGAGCTAAGCTCACTTTGTTATTAGAAAGATGATAAATGTGAAAGCCTTGGGTTCGAGTTAGTAGTAGGTATAGTTGGAATGCCATAGTGTTCATAGAGCTCGTGTTTGGGGTAGATTATGGTCCTGGACATAGGTCCTTATTTGGTAACAGTAGAAGGGAAGTTTTATGGTCACTTGCCGACTGTATGAGGGATTGACCCGTACTATGGGTATCATTTTATTTGACAACAGTTGGTTGATGATTCATATACATAGGCTGTTACTTGATTCTTAAGGTTGATTTAAAAGAAAATATGAGAATTGGTAAACTACCTAAGTAAATCTTTCTTGTTATGACTTGAATAATAAGTAACCCTATCTTGCTATGAATTGTATGATAAGTAAACCTATCTTGCCAAGAATTGTATAGAAATTAATCTAATCTGTTACGGTTTGTATAATAAGAAATTATAACTAGTTTATGGTTGATCACTACTTTAGAAGAATAGATGGATATGATATTATGCTTATATATATACATTCGATTGATAGAATATATATGGTTTATTCGAAAACTCTCGAACTTATATCAATGCGTTTTCTTTTGGATGCTAACTATGCTTTGTTAGTTATCATGTGTCAAGTAATTGGCGTTTTTTTATATGAATTGTTAGCTATCTTACATGGCAAGCAAAACACGATTATAAAGTACTAAGTTAGATAGTTGGAGAGATTAGAAAAACAAGGCTATGTTAGTAGGAATTATGAGTTTATAATTAAATAAATTATTGAAGTAACTTGTATAATAAGTAATACACATATTCTTGAATATGAAACATGCTTTTTTGGAGAATAAGTATATTTTAATTTGGTTGTGGTTACAATTGAGTATGATATTCATTTACTTTTGAATTAATAAGTTATCAAACCTATAAGCAAATACCTGATTCGAACGTCTTGTATTATACTGCTTAACTTCTTGTTCAACTTAAAGTTATGCAAGATTAAAAGATTAAATAAAAAGAAAGATAGATGATCTATGAATTAAGTAACTCTTGGTTGTGAGTGATTATGATTGATATCTTTTGTGATAAGAAATCTCTATATGGTTAACTTATGTTTAATCAAGAAAATCATGAAAGTATATAAGATAAAATAAGGAGCTATGGCAATGACTTGCTTAGCAAGTAAAATGTATCTTTTGATTATTATGCTTGATAAAGAGCCTATACACTTGTGATTGGTTTGAATGCTATATGCTTATGAATAATTTGAATGTTCATGTACATAAGATAACGCTTAACACGGACACATTTGCACTTCTATGATTGGTGATTACATGCTAAAGTTGATAACTTGATAATAAAATTAATGCCTAAGTTAGGACATGATTGATAGCTTAAGGAGCAAGTAATACTTGACTACGTGAAGTTTTGTGTAAGAAGTTATGGGATATAAGTTGACCTAAAGTATTCATGGATAATTTATTCAATAAGAAATGTCCTTTAGTAAGAAATTTGTATACCTAGTTGATCTAAGAAGGTTGTTGTATTTAAAATTTGTGATTAAAAAGGGATTAGTATGAGAACAAGCTTGTCATTCGAATGGTTTCAAAGGAATTAGAAGCAATGTCACATTCAAACCTTATGATCAGCATGATTTATGTTTGTCCATCTTGATACTTACCCAAAATCGATGGTCTAAACAAATTGAGAGTTTTGAGCATGAAGCTTTGATGCATGCTTTTGGTGTCTAAACTACATTACTAAGCAAGTGCTTACTTTGTTTTACTCCGTTACATTTCAGGATAATTGTGCTTTCAAATTTCTTCTAAGCTTGAACATGATTACAAGGACCTAAGTATGATTTGAATTCATATCTTTAGAACTCTTAGATGGTGGCACATAGTTTATGAGTTGGCACAGTGCATTTGGATTTCATTTTGGTTATACATATATTTGTATAAGTTTCTTTTTGTATTTATTCCAAGTTTTGTAACCGTGCCTTTAATTGTTTTATGATTGCTTGCTTTATATGATTTGAATAGTTAGTAGGATTATTGTGGTTGCATAAATGTCTATAGGAACTTAGGTTGGTAGACTACCTTGATGCCATGTGTGTTGTGTGTTGGTATATATATTTGCATATTTATAAGTTAAACCCTAAATATCATTGGTGTAGTTTAATGACTAGCTTATTGGATAAGATAAATCGTTGGTAATAAGTTAAAATATAATTATTTAGTATTATAAATGAAAGTCACGTATATCTAATCATGTTTGACATATGTTTTGGAATGATTTTGGTCCATGTGTCAAAGGTAGTTATTGTCCTATTAAAAAAGGAGGAGGGCTTTCTATATCTCAATTGTTGTTAGATAATAAAGCTTTGTATGATATGAAAATCGAAAGATCGATTGTTAATTAAGTTATGTTAGAATTGCAATTTGAGTGCTTGATGATATGGTTAAATGATCGGATGTGATTTGCTATGTATAATAAAGAAGTTGAATAACAGGATTTGATGTTAATAGATACAACTTGTAAGCTTAAAGATCACCAAAAAATGGATTGTTATCCTCCTCAATGATCTTAGACATTGATTAGTATGTCTTAAAAATGCTTACAAATATACGAGTTTAAATTCAATCTGGAATGTTAATAACGTGTATGAAAGTCAAGTATCCTTGTGTAATTGTAGAAGTAGGGTGATAACCCTATGGTCAGAAGCATCTAGAACATAAATATAGACTGCGAATTTATATTTGATATACATTATTCAATGAAGGTTTATTGGATGGGATATGTTTGTAGGTTGAAGTTAGACCTATGAAAAGAATTTAAAAGGATTTTGATTTCTTTGTCCTTTGAAGGCATGGCATGTTGTTTAATTGAAAATTTTGTTTGTTTTATAGATATGCTTAAGTAGTTCAGCTATTTGAGAACAAAGTTGTAATCCCCTAAACTCAGCCTAGAAGAAATGGGTTGAATCTAAAAAGTCTCATTTGAAAACTTGTCCCTCAAGTTATAAGTCTTAAATTTAAATACATTAAAATATAAAATTATTATAAAAAATAAATAAGATCAATAAAATTTCATTTATTATAAAACATAGTCGTATAACATTGTCCAGACAATTTGATTAAATATTCGAAAATAACTTAATAAATGCATGCATTTAACAAAATTCAAATTATAAACAGTCTCAAAGTCCATATTACATAAATATCCCAAATAATGTTAAAATAGTAATCCGAAGTAAACATAAAAGTTCACACTGAATGATAAGTTATCTGAATAAATAAGAGATGCTCCAAGTACCGAGTCGCCTAAAGAGTCTGAGTATCTGAAAGAGAAACTAAGGGGTGTAAGCTAAAGAGCTTAGTGTATCTATAAAGTGAAAACAAACACAGAATCATAACAGTATTTTATTTTCCGATAAAGTTTCTCAAAAACACATTAAATATGATAAATCAAAATCATAATGATGTGATGTCCGATGCATGACTCAATATCCGACAATCCGATTTCATACAGAGTGGAGGTTTCCTCTCTTTTCTGAACATATTTCCAATCCTAAAACTCATGATATGATTTGAAAATCACAAATCCGAAAGTGTCATGTTTTCTGAAAATCAGATGTTTGATTTAAAAACACATTTCATTATGCTATGCATGATGTTTCAAAATATTATCATTCCACACTAAGATAATAAATCAAGCAAATATGTAAAACAACATTTATTTATAACACATGAAGAACACACATAAAATTCATTTATTTAAAACACCCCAAGAAACAAAATTTTAGCAGACAATAGCTCTAACCTCGAGAAGGACGAGCCTCACGCTTGGATCTCACTGAACTAGGTACTACGAGGTATAAATTTTATATTAGCATTTATTACTAACACTAAACCGCCGACTAAAACACTAAGAACTGAACTGAAGATATACTCACGTGAAGATCTCGAAGAACGTACACGGTCGGTCTGTACAACTGGAGGAACATGTAACTCGTCGATCTTAAGATTGGTACCTGAACACGAGAATAATTCAGATCAATCTTATATTCCATTATTTTGAAATTACTAAGTACAAATAAATTGTAAATAATAAAAATAGAGCTTTCAAATTCAAATTTGACAAAACGGGCAACAAATTCGAACTCAAAACATCGAAAAATGTCAAGGTGAACGTTTTCTAAAAAAAAATCAACTCTAGTCAAAGTCAAATATAAGGGTCAAAGTCAATTGTCCAAGATCAACGGTCAATATTGACTTGACTAGTCAAGGTCAACTCAGTTAAACTGGTCAGCGTTGATGTCATGGTCAATGGTCAATAATCAAACTAGTCAAACTGGTCAACCTTTCGGGTCAAAGGTTAAACTTATCAAATGTTCAATGTTAAAGGTCAACACGGTCAAAAGTTCAACTGGTCAAAACCAGGTTCGTCAACAGTCAAGATCCGGTTCGATTCACGGTTCGATTTAAATTGGGTCAAGGCTGATTTAGATTACAGATTCGTTTCACCATTTGGGCTCCCATCCGAAACTGGTTCCACTTTCACAACAACCCATTTGTTGAACTTTTGATCAAAGCTCACAATTGGGCTCACCCAAGCCACATTAACACACACAGAAGATGAACAGCCACATAACTCAAACTATGATACTCTTTCAACTAGGGATGTAAAAAACTGACCCGACCTGGTAACCTGCCTGAAACCCAATCGAGTTAGAACCTGGTTTGACCCGAGAACACAATGACTCGAACCCAACCTGCACCCGACCGAAACGAACCCGAATTTGACCTATTACTGTAGTAACCGAACCCGACTGAAACGAACCCGAATTTGACCTATTATTGTAGTAACCGAACCCGACCGAAACGAACCTGAACCCGAGACTGACCTGCCAGATAACCGATTTAACCCAACCTGTTTGGACCTGACATGTTTTGAACTCGACATATTTTGAATCCGACCTGTTCTTGACCTGAACTGTTCTTGACCTGAACTGATATTGACCTAAACTGATATTGTTATTTGATTTACTGATAATGATAATTATCTGACACTTGAAGAAGTTATATTTAATAAATTTAAATTTTTAAAATCAATTAAAAATAATAAGTAATTTTTTATATTTAGTAATAATACCAAGTATTAATAAATTAACTAACTTAACTTTCATTAAAAGATAAATTTAATTAAAAATAATAAAAATAATCTTTTAAGTTAATAATAAATAATATGAATAAATTAATGCTAAGTTAATAATAAATAATATTAACTTATCTTGAGATTAAAAATAACTTTAATTAACTTGCATTCATTTTCAATTGAATGAATAAACATTATTAAATTAAATTGTCTTTTTAATTAACTTAACTTTAATTTTAAGATAACTTGAAAGATAAATTAAATGAAAATCTTTATACTTAATTAATTAAGTTGATTAATTTTTTTATTAACTTAACACACTTAATTAACTTAAATTAAATAACTTTATAAAAACTTAAATAACTTAATTAACTCAAGTTTTTTAAATCTTTATACTTAACACATTGAATATATAAAAACTTAAATAATTTTATCAAAACTGTTGAATATTTAGGTTAATAAGTTTGTGTGTTTGCAAATTAAAACAAGACAAATTCAAACTGTTAATTGATTAAATTTTTTTATTAACTTAACACACTTATTTAACTTAACTTAAATAACTTTATAAAACTTAAATAACTTAATTTGATTAAATCTTTATACTTAACACATTGAATATATTAAAACTTAAATAACTTTATCAAAACTGTTGAATATTTAGGTTAATAGGTTTGTGTGTTTAATGCAAATTAAAACAAGGCAAATCCAAACTGTTAATTAACTTAACTTAATTAACTTAGCAATAATGTTTGTGTTTAACTTTGGATAGAATAAGACAAACCTACAAATTTATACTTACAAATTTTTATTGAAGTCAAAAACATAATAAGGCAAATTTAAAGTACAAAAACTTTGGATAGAATAAGGCAAACTTATATTCAATAATATATAAGTTTAAACTTACAAACTTTTATTCAATACTATAGAAGTTTAAACTTACAAACTTAATAATCTAAAATTTCAATCTTTACAAACTGAAACTTTTAACTTATAGAACCCTAAACTTTAAGCTCTCAGATCTTATAACAAAGTTTTACAAACATAAAAGATATACTTTGCTACCAGAAATATCATCATCAAGCTCTTAAGGAGATGAAATGCTATCATCAAGCTTTAATTATGGGCAACTTAACTTAGAAAGCTAAGACACCAACATAATTAAAACAAGTGCAACCAGCAACAGACTGCAACAAGAAATTAAACATCATTAGAAACATTAACAGAATAGAAGCATATAGAACAAAAACCAAACAAAGACAGAACATAAGCATATAGAACAGAAACCAAACAAAGACAAAATAGAAGCATATAAAACAGCAAACCAAACAAGAACATAAACCATACAAGAATAAAAGCATATAGAAACTCTAACAGAACAGAAACATATAGAACAGAAATCAAACAACTGAAACCATACAAGAACAAAAGCATATATAACTAAAACCAAACAAGAACAAAATTCATACAAGAACATATGTATATGAAATCTATACCAGAATTGATCATTGAATGTATAACAGAAAATATATATACACAAAAACCGAATTATGCAAACAGAAACCATACATAACATACATACAAGATTATGCAAATAGAATCCATACATATACATTGAATATATACGTACAGAACACAGAACGTGTTAAAAAAGAACATACAAGATCAATGAAGAAAAATAACTTACAGAATACTAAGTAGAGAACTTACCCAAAATATGAACTAATTAGAAAACTTACCAAAACCTTCATAGCTTTTAACAAATCAGAAACATCCCTAACCATTCAAGTGCTTCCTTGTTTTTAGGGTTCCCTACAAAAGAACAAATAATCAAAACATGACTTCAAAACAAATCAGGAAAAAAATAAGTTAAAAACTTACTCTGGAATTGGATCTTCATTAACTGCAGAATCTTTCACAATAGAAAGATATTATTCATCCTCTTCCTCAGGCTCAAACCCATACAACCAATTACGGGTTGTCACAAATATCTCAACATTTTAGGCAAGAGTTTAGCCCTCAACTTATTTAAAATCTGACTACCTGTGCTAAATGAGGATTCGGAAGCAACTAAAGTGATAGGAATGGCTAAAACATCTCTAGCCATGATTGAAAGTACAGGGAAAGAAACAGATTTTGCTTTCCAGTACTCCAAAATATCAAAGTCTGAATCATCAACATGCGGGAGAAAGGGCAAATTAATATAAGAGTCAATATTTGATTTCCCATTCCTTGAAGCAGCTAAATTAGCATCAAAGTTCTAGCATTAAAAAAGTCAGTAACTATAATTGAAAAATAAAAGAAAAACGATAACTGAAATTTAAAAAAATAAACACTAACTTGAAAAAGATTAAACTTCTTAAATGTTCGAGGCCGACTGGAGATGGACTCAGATGTACTTTGAGATGAGTTATTTCGAACTGAAGAAGAAGAAGAAGAGCAGAGAACGTATTTTGAATAATATACATACATATTGACAAATTCATTGTAAACAATACTTACCATCCTTTCAACCTCATCCTCAACATAGAGGACAACATACAACTCCTTCAGAAGTTTTAATTTATATCGAGGATCAAGCAAAACAACAAAAGACAAAATTGTCGAGTGATCAGACCAATATTTCTCATACAATTCAAGCATAGGTCATGTCATTGCAGAAATGCACTCACAAGGATCAATATGAGCATCATACAACAGCTTCTCAATGGCAACAACATTAGCTAAATAGAGGTTAGAAGTGGGATACTTAGAACTAGAAAATAGTGTAGTTATTTAAAAAAAAAGGCTCAAAGAAATCACAGATTAATTGAGTAGTTTCCCACTCAGCGTCACCAATTAAATCTAAATCATTTTCCCTATTAACAAACAAGTTTATGGCTACTTTAGCATCAATGGCCCTACGAAGCATTAAGTAAGTAGAATTCCATCTAGTAGGGACATCTAATATTAATTTACCAGAAAAAACAGAACCACAATCTTTAACAGCAGACTCAAAGCTACAAAGTCTAGCATTAGAAGAATCAATAAACTTAACTATTTCACGCAATTTAATTACAGAAGAGTCAATTACCTTTAAACCTTTTTGAACAATCAAGTTCAAAATATGGGCAACACACCTTACATGAAAGTACTTACCATTGCATGGAAGGGGAGAAATTGCATGCAAATCATCCTTAAGCTTATTCACCATTCTCTCATTTGCAGAAGCATTATCAACAGTAATGGTAAAGGCTTTTTTCTCAAGACCCCACTCACATATCATTTTTTTCACAAACTTATAAATAGACTCACCATCATGGGGAGGGGGAAACGTCTAAATTTAAGTATTTTAGACTAAAGTTTCCAATAATTATCAACATAATTAGCAGTCAAAGTAAAATATGAACGCGAAATGCAAGTAGACCATCCATCACATGTAAAACAGATACGACTAAGAATAGAATCCATAGAATCGATAAGCAATTTTTTATGTTGGTCATGCTTTAACATGCAATGCTTAGTAATAATATACCTAGAAATATGCTTAACATTAGGATTCATATACTGATGCAAAACTCTAAGTTTATCATGATCAACAACACTTAAAGCATAACCATGACAGAGAATAGCTTCAACAAACAATTCACAATATTTTTGCGATCAAAAGAAAATTTAGTACTACTATTGACATTTTTAGCAAGAAAATCTTTATAAGCTTGGCATTTATCAGTATGTCTTTTAAGTGTAGAAGTACCAACATAAGAATCAGCTTTATAGCTAGCAGTTTTGCAACACTTGCATTGCGCAATGACACCATCAGCCTTCTTAATGAAGGTATAGTAATCCCAAACATGAAAAGTTCTTCTCCCAATGTCCATTGTAGCCGTCCTCTTAGAGGAAAGAGCTACTTCAGACACTTGATCATTTGCTTCCCCTTCAAATAAACAAACTATGAGTTAGTTACTGAAACAAATACAAACATAGTAAAGACTAAAAATAAAAAAGGAATGAAACATACCAGTTTCACCAGGACAATTCATCTCAAAAGAAACAGAATCCATGGCTAAGTTAAATACTGAAATAAAAGCACTGAGCTTTGTTGTTAGACAATTTATATACAAAAAATAATACACAACAGAACAAAAAACATATATAGAAACAAAAGAGAGAAAGGATTAATCCTCATACATGGTGTTGTTACACCAGCCCCCAAGGTCCTTTAAAAAATGAACCCCTTTGTCACCAGTAGCATCGCAGGACGGGTTTCCAGCCTTTTATACTCGGATTAACCCACATGCAACATAAAACATACATACAAACAGAAACCATACATGCAACAGAAACAGAACTTGTAAAAGAAACATGCAAAACACAGAAACAGAAACTATACTTGCAACAGAAATATGAACATATATATACAAATAATTACAAAACAGAAACATGCAAACATATAAACAAAAAAACACATATATAAAACATACAAACATTTATACAAATTTGAATAATAAAAATAATAAACATGCAAACAGAGAAAAGATTAATCCTCATACATGGCGTTGTTACACCAGCCCCCAAGGTCCTTTAAAAAAAGAACCCTCTTTGACACCAGTAGCATCGTAGGACGGGTTTCCAACCTTTTACACTCGGATTAACCCACATGAAACGCAAAGCATACATACAAACAGAAACCATACATGCAACAGAAACAAAACTTGCAAAAGAAATATGTAAAATACAGAAACAGAAACCGTACTTGCAATAGAAATATTAACATATATATACAAATAATAACAAAACAGAAACATGCAAGCATATATATAAAACACAGAAACAGAAACCATACTTGCAATAGAAATATTAACAAATATATACAAATAATAACAAAACAGAAACATGCAAAACACAAAAACATGAGAGCATATATATAAAACACAGAAACATGTAAAACATAGAAACATTTATACAAATAAGGGTCAGAGGAAGAACATATACCCTAAACCCACACGCGAAAGTGGAAGAACACTCTTACAAAACCTAGAAACGATCTTGAGATCAAAAGAGAACACAATTAGTAAAAAGACATATTAAACAACTAAACGATTAAAGAAAAATGAAAGAGATATGATGAACTTACCGAAAGAGAGATGAAGAATATGAACAGTCTGAACAGTGGAATGAGAAGGGTTAGAGGATCTGAAGAGGTTAGTGGAGAATACAAAGAGATTTGGGAATTAGGGATTAGGGTTTGTATATCATGCTTTATGGTTTGTGGACCAAGGATTAGGGTTTATGGTTTACAAATCGAGGATTATGGTTTATGGATTGAGGATCATGGTTTAAGGTTTATAGATTAGATATTAAGGTTTATGGATTGGGGATTAGAGTTTAAGGATAAAGGTTTAAGGTATATGAGTTTGGGGTTTGGAATGGTTTGGGGTTTAGGGTAAAACAAAATTGAATTGGGGTTTAGGGTTTGAAGGATTGAAAAGATGGAAGTGGAAGAACACAAGGTTGTTCTTGAGAAAAAAAGAGGTTTTGATCGAGAACAAACAAATTTTTGGTGGACTAAGGTGTTTGTATAGGATTTGGAGAGTGGAAAGTGGATGAACAAGGAAGAACTTGGTTAAAAACCAAGAGTTTGATCGAAAAGATGAGAATTTTCTGGAAATTTCGTGTTTTTAGAGGAGTGAGAAAACGAGAGAATATTTTGGCATAGTGGCAGTAGGAGATGAATAATGAAAACTGAGGGGGTGAGGGTCTATTTATAAGCATTATTCCGGGTCAAAAGATCTGCACGTTACTATACGGGTCGCACCTTTTAATACGGGTCTTGCTCTGCAAGCACTCGTAGTTCAATTTCTTTCATTTTGATCTTTTTTTCTGTGAAATTGAGCTGACAATTTTGTTTTATTTTCAATCTGGTCATTATTCCAACTTTAAGGTTTGGGTTTAATTTAGGGTTTGATGTTATAATTTAGGGTTTCCATTTTAATGTTTAAATTTAATATTTCATTTTTAAGGTTTAGGGTTATGTTCGAGTATTCTTGTTTTGATTAAGGTTTCAATTTTAGGGTTTATGGTTTAATTTAGTGATTTATTTTTTTAGATTTAAAGTTTGAGGTTTTGATTTAAGGTTTCATTTTTAGATGCATGTATCAATTTATGAACCATAAACCCTAAAAATAAAAACCTTAATCCATATATGTATATATATAATGCATGTAAGTATGTATGTATGTATCAATTTATGAACCCTAAATCTTAAAGCCTAATCCTTAAACACTAATCTTTAAACCATAAACCTTAATCTATGTATGTTTGTATTTATGTATAATGATTGAAATTATGTATGTATCAATATATGAACCCTAAACCCTAACCCTAATTCTTTTTGTGCTATGTATGTATAATGTATATATGTATGTAGGAATGTGAAACATTAAACCTTTAACCCTAAACCCCAAATCCTAATCCCTAACCCTAATTCCTTTTATGCTATGTATGTATAATGTATATATGTATGTAGGGATGTGAAACACTAAACCTTTAACCCTAAACCCCCAAATCCTAAACCATATAAACATATGTATAATGTACGCATGTACCAATGTATAAACCCTACCCCTACCCCTAAACACTAAACCCCCAAAGCACTAAACCATAATTCCTATATGTATGTACATATAATATATTAATAGTATGTATGTTAAATCCTAATCCCTACACAATAAACCCTAAACTCGAATGAACCCAACCTGAAATTACCCAAATTGAAATGAACTCGACCTAAAACAAAACTGACCTGAAATGAACCCGACTTGAAACGAACCCGACCTGAAATGAACCCGACCTAAAATGAAACCGACCTGAAATGAACCTGACCTAAAACGAAACTGGTCTGAAATGAACCCGACCTGAAACGAAACTGACCTAAAATGAACCCGGCCTGAAATGAAACCGACTTGAAATCAACCCGAACCAAAATTAACCCGTCAATTAACTATTTTGGCCCGACCTAAAATGAACCCAACCCGAAATGAACCCGACCTGAATTGAACTCGGCCTGAAATGAACCCGACCTGAAATGAACCCAAAACGAATCGAGTCAAAACAAAAAACGACCTGAAATGACCTGTAACTGATTTGACCCGACCTGAAACCCAATTGTTGACCTGTTTTTACATCCCTAATTTCAACTATTATGGTTTAGGGTTTTTAGCATCCAAAACAGTGGCAGTGCAAACTTGTCGGAAAAGACGTGACGATGGCAGCGACAGATCCAGAAGAGCACAGTGGCACGACAATATGACATCAGTGACGGTTCAGATTTAACACAGAAACGAATAAGTGACGACAACGGCTCCACCATGAACGACGCATGCAATGCACAAAACCAAGGTCACAACTCAACCACATGAAACAAATGAAGGTTGAAGGGTAGATGGCTTACCAGAATCAAATTCGAGGAAGGTTGGTGGCGGAGCACGACGGCGCTAGGAGACAGATCCAAATGTTTCCCCTTTGCAATCTCGGAAACGATGGTCGATGAGGGGTAAATAGGGGATGTGTTTTGGTCGGATGGCGAGGGGATTCGAATGGTGGCGGTGGCACTCTGAACGGACGTCGTAAGAAGAATTCGAACGGTTCTTCACGGATTCCGAGCAAATGGTGAGGAGCCGTGGTGAAAATATTGGTGGGTTTTGGTCGCAAGGAGATGCTGGTCGAGGAGGTGGTGGTCGTGCAAGCCACGAGCAGTGGTGGGGGCTTGATCGGAGCTTCGCCGGAGATGGGTGAGGGAGACGATATTGAGAGAGGGGAAAGATGAGAGAGTGCGACTGAAAAATTCTTTAAGGGAGCCGAATAAACCTATTTTAGGGTTAAGAAGTGTTAAACACTCTTATCACATGGGTAAAACACAAGGAAAGGGCCACAACTTATCCAATTTATATATAAACCCCAAAGGTTCTAATTTTACTTTAAAAATTCCCAAATTTTAAGATTACCGATTTAAGGATTTTAGAATTTAAGTTTTTAATTTGGGGCAAACTTTTGGAGTGTTACTATTTGAGAAAGTACTCGAGTTCTTTGTAAATCAGAAGGTTATAAAATAAATCTCATGCTTTGAACTGTCAATTGGTGTGTTATGTATAAGTGTGAGATAGTTTGCTTGTATAGGAGCGTTCCTAAAGGTTTTAAATTACCATGATTTTTGATTTCATGTTTGTTGAGAAAAGTTAAACTTCATATGTTTGAGTGAATGTTGTTTAGTAACACTTCTTAAACCGGTTTAACTCCTAAACCGAGTAAGGGGTGTTACACTAATGGGTTATTTGGGCTTTAAAGGGTCGTTTTGGTAAATTTGACACAGTAAATATTTTTTCATTTTACACACACTTAAGAGTATGTTCGTCTTTTAAGGTACTAAGGTCTTCTACAAAGATTGTACTTTTTCTAGGAATGCATTAGAAGATGTTCGGGGTGTAATGGGAGGTATTTCTAAACTTTCAACAACATAAAGAATAGGTACTACATTAAGGAGTACAAATACTAAACTATATAGAACATGTACTACTAATATAGTGAGTATCAATACTAAAATGGCCTTCGATGTTCCCATAATTTGATCAATATCGATACTCGACTTCTGAGTATCGGTACTAGATATCGATACCACAAGAACATGCATTGATACTTAAACTTAAAAATGCACAATTTAAAGGGGTTCATCGAGCATTAGTACTCAAACACAAACCCCGAAAAATTATCTCAAAAATACTCTCCAAACCATAAACTCAATCCCAAAGACCCCAAACATTATATAACATCAAATAGGATTAAATTAGATCTTAGGCGGCCATTTACAACACCAAAATCAATATCACCATTGAAGGAACCGATCAAATAGCACATAATGTCACACACATATTTATCCTTCAATAAATCAATACGTATGTTTTATAATGTATCTATGAGGCATGTATTGTATTACCTTAGCTTAAAATGATGAAAGACCTCTTCTAAGCCTCCCCTTTATCCTTCTTCTTTGAAGATTCTCTTACTTCTTTAAAGGCTTAAACCAAAATGAAAATTGAATCAAGTTAATGAAAATGATCATATTAAAAGAGAAAATCAATCACAACACACAAATGAATAACAAAAGTTAAAAGAATCCAACATCTAGCATAAACCCCAAATCCTACTTGCTTATGAGTTCAAAGGAAAACAACTTTGGTGGTAGAGATGGAAGTCGAGATGATAAACTAGATATTGAGCTTAATTAAAAAATATAGGTCTTTAAGAAGCTTCAAGGTCACATAAAAAATGAAGAAATGGAGAAGTAGATAGGAGGAAAGAAAAAAGGAAAGGAAAGATAAAAAAAATGTAGAGACAATAGGAATGGGAGAGGGCCGCAACAAATAAATGCTCAACCATTCCATTTCCCTAAATCTCATTGATATAGCTGGAAAATAGAATAGGAATATTGAAACTAGGTCCTTACATATTTAAAACTTTATAGAAATGGCACTCCCCATCATTAATTGGGCCAAGACCAACCCAACATGAGCCTAAACATGAATATCTATCAAGTTTAATTCTCTACACTTAAATTGAAATATCGATACTCGAACTATTAACTCGAAACTTGAGTCATTACATTTCTTATCTTCTAAAAGATATTTCATTCTCAAAATTTACTTTTTCCGAACAAATGATGATTTTGAAGTTCCATCTTATCTTTCGGTTCCAACGTGACTTTCGTTACACCGAAGTGCTTCCATAAAACCTTAATCAACAATATCTGCTTGTTTCTTAACATCGTTCTCTCTCTAACCTGAATGTGAATCGATTCTTCCTCAGAGGTAAAATTCTCCTCTAGCTTTATGCATTCAAAAGGGAGAACATGAGATGGATCTGAACAATATCTCTTTGACTTCGACACGTGAAAAATATTATAGATATGCTCTAACTCAAGCGGCAACACTAGACAATAAACTATTGGCTCTACCATATCTCTAAAACCTCGTAATGTCCAATGAAGCGTGAACTCAACTTATCTTTACAATCAAATCGTAATACTTTCTTTCAAAGGGATATTTTGAGAAATATATTGTCTCCAATGAAATACTCAATTTTTTACGCTTCAGATTAACGTATGTCTTTTGTCTGTTGAACACTGCTTTTAAACTATCATGAATGATTCTGACCATACTTATATGTGATAATTGATAACTCTGGGTTTTATGTTATGCTTGAAAAATATGAGTATTCAAGATACGTTTACCCTAGAATGTTTACGTGATTTTTATAAGCTTGACGATACGTTGAAACGTATCCTTATTTAATAGAAATTTATATTATAATGTCTTCATGAAATTCGATTCTAAAAGGGGATGTAGAGTGTTTATTTAGCATGTGAGAGGTACTGAATTGATATTTAGGGGTGGAATATAATGAATACTAGTGGGATCATGGCTCCTACAAAAACATTAGTATATTATTATAAAAAAATATTAAGAAATGATAAAAAATGGCAGTATATGTTATATAAATAGAAGATGTAATTTTTATTGATTAATATTAATTATGTAGTCAATATGTTTATCATCATTGAATTAGACTTAATATAAATCGAATTTAAGTATGAGAAAGATATTTAATACAATAAGTAAATAACAACTCAAATTAAATTGAATGTTTAATTTTGAGCAATGTGTCAATAATTTTTTAGAGATAGATATGCTATTAAATAGTTGGTACTTTTTATAACTTTGTTTGATCAAAATGAAGTTAGAGAAATAAAAAGACACGCACATATTTTCTAGATATGAGTTGTGTGATTTTTTATAATGTTTGATTTTTTTGTGGGTTTAAAGTATTATGAATTTACATACTAATTTTTTAAATTATAATTCTATAATCGTAGGGTTATAAATTTATATATACATGTTTGTTTATTATTTTATTTAAAATTTTAGAGGTTAAGTTACTTAAAAAAAAATTAGAGATTAAGTCAGGTTAGGATTATACATGAAATTAATAGATTTCATGTTTATATAATTTTTTGAGAATTTTAAATTGTAACCGTTAGTAAAATTACCAGAAACTTGACGTGCACAAACCGCATATAATATTAAGTATTTATACTACTATTTTTAATTCATTAACTAAATTAACTTTTATTATATACTTTATATAACGATTTCTGGAAGTAGTTCAAACAAGGGGATGTAGCTCAGATGGTAGAGCGGTCGCTTAGCATGCGAGAGGTACGGGGATCGATACCCCGCATCTCCATACCTTTAAGATTTTTGCCTAAACTTTGATCATGTTGTATGTTGTATGTTGTTTGTTGTTTTCTAATATAGTAGTTTTTATGAGAGCCATTGTAATATTTTTCTTTTCTGTAAATTAAGAACTGTTTATTGAATCCATTGTTGGGTGCTGTCTAAGCTTCATTCTCTTTCAACGAAACATCCATCATTTATTAATATTATGGGAAGGAACTGCTGATGGAGATAATCAGTGAGTTTGTACCAAAATCAGCTACATCCCCTACCAAGATTAATTTTCAAAACAAGATTTATCACAGATGAGGGTATATTCTTCAATCAATGAATAGATTTAAAATACTAATAACTAAATTATATGTTGTTCGTCCACAAATTTTTTTCTTTAGAGTGGGCACACTCGATAAAATAGATAATCATTAAAAAAAATTTAGATTTTCAGGATGAACTTCTATCTCCGCCACTGTATTCTACCCATGAACACCTCTCAAATTTTCAGGGTGCGCTTCTACATCCGCCACTGCATTCTCCTATGATTATAGAATTATAATGTAAAATTTTATTATATAAATTCATAATATTTAAATACAAAAAATCCAAACATTATAAAAAAAATCACACAACTCATATCTAGAAAACATGTATTTTTTTCTATTTCTTTAACTTCATTTTGATCAAACAAAATTACAAAAAAAAAACAAATATTTAATAGCATATTTATCCCCTTAAAATATTCAACACACTTTACATATTGCTTAAAATTTATCATTTAATTGGAGTTTTTATATATTATTAAATCTTTCTCTAAGTATGGTCTAAATGCAATTCATGCGTTTCGTCCCAAAAAAATGTCGACTTATGAATAAATTTATTTGTGGTTAAAATTTAAAAATTTTCAAAAGAATACTTGAATTCAGTTTATATTAAAAGTTTGATTCAAAGACAATAAACGTATTGACTAAATAAGTTAATGGATTATGGATTATTATCCTATATACTGGCGTGAAAAGTAAAAAAATTTACTAGCGCCTTAGTTTTAGGGTTTAGAGTGTATGGTTTAGAATTTAGGGATGATGGTTAGAATTTAAGGATGATGGTTAGGGTTTAGTTTTTAGGGTAATATGGTGAGGATTTAGGTTTTAATCTATAAATCTTAAATTGTAAATTTCAACCACTATTCCTAAATTCAAAACTCATACACCTAAACTCCTAAATGTTACACCCTAAACTAAGTCCATACACCCTAAAACTAAGACACTCGTGGATTTTTTTAATTTTACTGTCATTGTATCAAATAATTACACACAATTAATATTCAACAAATAAAAATGAATATTTAATATATATTACTGTTTTCTATTCCTTTATTTTTCTTAAAATAATGTACTAAAACAATTACAAATACAACTTATACTTATTAAGTTTAAATTCAATCGACGTTTCCTAAAAGTTATGAGTCCAAATATATTAAATATATTAATATGATATATTAAACAATTACAAATACAACTTATACTTGTTAAGTTCTAATATCTTAAATTCACTTATGTTGTTATGCATAATGGTATGTATGAATAAACAAGTATAGTTTATAATTATAAACATCGATGTAAATATGTTTAAGATATTAGAATTATGTTACATCGGTTTAATTGTATTTTAGATTATATAAAAAAATTTGCTCTGATGAAATTAAGTACTGATAAGTGACACATGTTGTGCAAGCAAGCATGAATTTTATATTTCAAAATCGATTTCAAATTTTAGAATTTGTCAAAGAAATTACGAAATCAAAATCGTTTTTAGTTTAAGTTTCCAAAATCGATAACAAATCATCTCAAATAAAAAATCGAAGAAGGATTTATGTTTAAAAATGGTTTCAACCAAAAGAGATTTTCCAAATGAAAAGAGATACACAATTAGGAAAAAAATATTTTTAGAGGCAAACGTGTTTATTTGGAAACTAAAACTTATTTTATTATTTTTATAATGTAATTTTAATATAATTATTTAAAAAATAAATCAAAATATTGGTTCAATTATTTGGCATGCATCCAATGTATTATTGGTTAAAAGAAATTTTTAATAAAAATAACAAATAAACTTAAAATAGTTACCCAATAAAATTTAAGGGTTAGGATCCACTTACACTATGTAAAACTCAATTATTTTTACACTTTTTTGGACCGTTATTTTTTCATGTGAATCTTCATATTTTAGAATATTAAACTCACACATCCATTTACCTTCATCTAATAGTCCAAAAGAGGTGTAAAACTTTTTACATGGTGCAAGATGATCATATCTCATAATTTAGATACTTATTTTGATAAAAAAAATTAATTTAAAAGTTAAAAATAAAAAAATTAAGGAATGAATTTTAATTTAAACAAAAAATAGGGTAAACTACACTTTTGATCACCGACCTACTTCTCTTTTCATATTTTGGTCACCGAACTATCATTTTTTGCAAAAACGTCACTAATGTTATGTTTTTTTTTCAATTTTGGTCACCCATCATTAAAAAACTAACATAAAAATGATATTTCAATGACGAAAAATAGAAAAGAAATAATAGGTTGATGATCAAATTTGGGGGAAAAACATAACATCAGTGACCAAAATAAAAAAAATGTAATTTTAGTGAGATTTTATAAAAAAAATAGTTTGATGATCAAAACAAAAAAGGAGCAATAGATTGATGACCACAAATGTAGTTTACCCCAAAAATTAATGGTTGGTAATTTTAGTAAGATCTCACCAAAAATTAATAATTTGGTGACAAGAAAAGAGCAATAGATTGATGACCTAAATGTTATTTACCCGAAAAAGTAACGGTAGGTCAAAGGACCTACCATGCACTATGGTAGGTCCGGCCCTGATTATAATTAATGATGCAATAAGTTTTCATTAATTATTATAATTGTGATTTATAAACTTACTTTAACATAACATATTTACTTATGAATATATGAATTGTAATAAAAATAAGAATTGTAATAATTTATCATCGTTTAAGTAAATTAAGACTAAAAATATTTACTCTATTAAATGTCATGTTTGATTTATTTTAAAGAAAATTTCTAAAAACTTTCTTATGTCTTGTATAATTTTTTTAATCGAGACTAACATTTTCATATTTTGCGAACCACTCTTGATCGGAACATAAATAAAAAGTGGAATCATAATCAAGGAGCTATTATTTATTTGTTTTAGTATCGTCAATGCATGCAATTAGAAGTTCTCCATCAGCTTCACCGTATTTTTCTAATTGTTTTTTCTTTTTGGTTCATAGCTCCTCTCTTAATCTTATTTTATAATTTATAGCATTCGAACTTGATTTGTTCTTAAAGAATGCTATTCTTTTATTTTTGCTGTCTCAGAAATAAGCCTTCACCTTGAGACTCAAATGCAGCCATAATATGTTTCAGCTTGTCATATTCATTGAAAATTAGTTAAATGAAGAACTGAATTAACGCTTTAAATATAACTTGCTAACTAATGTTTTCTTCCAACTTCAACCATAACACAACAATCCTTTTTTTTCATTACGTCTTGTAAAATTTTATGGATAAAGTTGACAAACGGTCATTAAAATTTGTTCAATTATTTAATTTGGTAATCAAACTTCTAATTACTTTAATGTTAGCATTAAACTTTTAGTATTGTTCTAATTTGACCACGGGCTCGTTAACAACTATCAAAAGGTGATGTGACTGTTAAAATTTGTATAATAGTACATTTAGTACTCCATGTTTGGACAGTCAAACAATTTATTTCTAATTCGAAAGAAATTTACACATTATTTCAATTTGACCACATTTTAAATTAAAAATAGGGTAAACTACACAAGTGACCACCGAATTTTGGGAGCAATCCTATTTTGATCACCCAACTAAGCAACTCGTCAATTAAACTATCGAACTTTTAAAATCTCTTATTTTAACCACCAACCTTTAAAATCTAGGGTAAACTACATAAATAGCCACCTTACTATTGGTAAAGTCGCGATTTGACCACCTTACTATTTTTCACAGCAATTAAACCACCAAACTATTTAATTGGGAGCAATGTGACCACACACCGTTAGAAACCTAACGGCGTTACTGACGTGCATTTTTTGAAGAAAAAAATTAAATGGGTCTTTTTCCACGTTGGTAGATGTTTCTCCACTCATCATGCCACCTAAGGGGTGTAAAAAAACAAGTTATAAATATTGTACATTTGAAGAAACCCTAAACAGTTTTCAACATTTTCTCTCTTCTTTCTCTCCACTCTGCCGAAAAGAAGAAATTTTTTAAGGGTTGTAGAAGAAAATGGATGCAGAGATGGATCGGGTGTGCTCTTGTAAGGTTCGTTCGAAGCTAACAACAAGTTGGACTTATGAAAATTTAGGTAGGATGTTTTGGGGGTGTGGAAATTATCGAAATGGGGTTAGGGGTTGCAAATGTTTTTATTGGTATGATCCACCGGTGAGTGATATGTCAAAAGGGATTATTGTTGGTCTTCTTAAAAAAGTTGATTCAATGGAGCAAGAAAGAAAGAAGGAAAGAATTCTTGGAAGTTTGCTTCTTGCTGCTGCAGTTTGGGTGGGTTTTATTTTAGGAAAAATCTTCTCCTAATACTTGAGATTTAGGTTACTGAAATTAGGTTGTAATAGGGGTTTGGGGGATTTAGGGTTTTTTTGTAAGATTCGAATATATTAACCCTCTACAATATGATAATGTAACTATCAGATATTGTAATGTTATTTTCAGTATTTGAAATGTCATGTAATGTTTATTATTAGAAACTGAAAAATATGTTATATTAAACTTTTGAAACCAAAGGCAATGCATTATTTGAGCTTAAAACACAGTAGAGTAAACAAAAGAACATTAATTCATAATGGCATTAAAGTTGAAAAGTAATTCATACATCATATGTTTGACCAATACATGTGAAACAAAAGATATTGACCCACTAAAGCAAGTCAAACAAAAAATGTGACAATGACATTAAAGTTGGTCAAATGTATGCAAAACACAAATCTGTTCACAAAAAAATTATGATGCCAACAGAATCAAATCAAGGATCAATCCTTGGAGATGAGTGACTGTCATAGCTCTCTTGACTTATAAGTACTTTTGGTGTGGGCATTCATGTGACAATATTTGCTTGTGAGTATTGAGTTGGTATTGGACTTGAATTTAGAGATGAGTGAGTGACACAAGTCTCTTGGCTCGCACTTGCTGTTGGGGTTGACTTTGGAGCTGGGTTTGGCCTACGACCTTGACCGGTTCCAGCCTGACTTGTTGGGGTGGTTCCAGATCTTCTAATCTGCAAAATAATTCATAACAAATAATTAAGCAAAAAAATCAAGTGAGCAAAAACCAAATCAAGTAAGCAAAAAAAACCATTTGAAGTAATTAATGGAACTTACTAGCAGTTTTGGGATTCTAGAAATTTGTCTAGTTTTTTTAGGATTGGCACCAACCTTTCCCTTGCATGTTCTAATATTATGGTCACTCTATTTGCATCTTTTACAGAAGATCTTGACACCCCTCCTTGACACCTGACCATTTTGAGGTGGTGCTTCATCAACCTCCCTATTTTTTTCTTGTGTAGTCTTCTTGGGGTCTTCTAAAGAGTGGTGGCAAAATAGGCTCCATTGTGTGATCAGTTGTCCATTGTTTCTCACTTCTTACATGACTTATCAAATGAGAATATATTGTCCTTTGGATTGACACAAAGTAATAAGGGGCAATATATTTTTTTGGCCTATCTTCAATTGACAATATCACAGAAATAGCATGAACACATGGAATGCCTACATAAAACAATCATTGATTAATAACTATATCACAAAAATAGCATAAACAATAATTGAAGATAAAAAAATAGATTGCTAAATAAATGAAAATGTTAACCTGTTAGTTGCCATTTTCTGCATGAGCATGTCCATGCTTGAATGTTAATTGAATGCTGGCTTGAAGAACCATATGAAACTTGATACATGTGTCCACCAGCATAGAGAGGCCAGCAACTATATAAAATTAAGACAAAACAGTTAGCATAAAATAGTTAACAATAAACAATTAGCATAAGATAGTTAACAATAAACAGTTAGCATAAGATAGTTAACAATAATTGAAGATAAAACAGTTAGCATTAAAATAGTTGAACAATTTAGTATTAAACAATTAACATTAAACAGTTACCATTAAACATTAAACCTAGTTAACAATAAACAATTAGCATTAAACAGTCACCATTAAACATTAAAACTAGTTAACATTAAACAGTTAAACAATTAGCAAGTTTTGACAGTTAGCATTAAAACATGAAAAAATTAGCATTAAACAGTACCTATGTGCTACTGATGTTGCATGTTCTAATTTCTTCTGAATCTTAGGGCATAGAAGCCATGTCCACTTTTCAGCTAGATCCTTCCTTTTAGCAAGTCTTTGCATCAACTTTGATCTAATAGAGTCCACCAATGTAATAATAGGTTTGTCTCTAACATCAAGTATTAGCTGTCATATAATAATAGTTGTAATTAGCAAAGTTAGAAAGCATTTGAATATTTACAGAAAATAAAGTTAGAAATTAATTAACAAAGTTAGAAAGTATTACCTTATTAAAATACTCGCAGTTATTATTTAGAAGCATGTCTGACTTACACCCAAAAGAGAAGTGTGACTTCGACCAGTTGGTTGGGTCTTTAGGTGAGAGCCACTTTCAAGCTCTTTTTGATAAAACCTACAAAAAATAACAGTGGCCATAATAAAGTTAGTAACATAGAAAAAATTAGTAATGTATAAAAAATTTGAATCTAACAAGTTAATACCTTCAGTTCATCCATGACAGATTGAAACTCTCTAACATATGTAGCTTTTGCAGCTTTTCACAATTGGTCCTTCACTGCTTTTCCTATAAACACCCCACTGGTCTTTGTATTTGAGTACAAGTGCCTAACACATGTTCTATGTGCTGAATAGGGAAACAATTCTGGCACAACATTCATTAGCCCCTGCACAGAACAAAGTAAACAATAATTTATTAGTACAATTTTATTACAAAATTTAAAAATTAAAATATTTTAAAAAAATTTACTCATGCCTTATATTTGTCACTCATAAAGGTAAAACTGCTTGAATTTTCAATCTCTAAATCAATGGCAAATAATTCTAGAAACCATCCCCAAGATGACTCATTCTCACTCTCCACAACTGCAAAGGCTATGGGACATATTGAGTCATCTACATCTATTTCTACAGTTGCCAAAAGATGACCTTTGTAGTAGCCCTTCAAGTGGCATACATCTAGTCCTATAATGGGCCCACAGCCTGCTTTGAACCCATCTTTCATTGCTTGTAAACAGATATAAAGTCTCTCAATTTATTTTCATCTAACTTGCAAACTGTTGTTGTCCCCGGATTAGAATGCCTCAATTCACCTAGGTAAGCATACAGATTTGCATACTGCTCTTCATGGTTACTATTTAAGTGTTCAAGGGCCAAATTTTTTGCCCTAATGCATTTACATTTAGGTACCACTATGCCCCAATCTTTGTGTACAACTTGTTTTAATGAAGTACTTGAGAAATTAGGATCAACAAAAAAAAACTACTAAAGTAGTTTTCAGCTAGCCATTTAGCAGTGACATTGGGATTTTGAAACTCCCTAAGACAAGTTTGTTCATCATTTAAAGACCTAATCTGTCAAGTACCAGCAGAAGGATATTTCCCATAGATTGGAGCTGCCCATAACACCCATGGACACTCACCCTTACATTTTACTTGGATCCTTCTATTGTCATTTCTCTTTAACTTAACACAATATCTATTTTTAATATTGTACATCTTAATTGCCTCTTTAAGTATTTTCTTGCTTGCAAATATCAGACCACCCATCAATTTAGGATTAGATTAGTCTGATTTCCTATTAAATTCAGAAAATTTAGGGTTTTTTGGTGGACCATCTGAATCTGACTCATCTACACTGTGTAGTGAGTCAGAATGTCCACTGTCATTGTCACTTTCAACTTCTACTTCCTTACTACTCAACCCTACATTCACACTGAACATTTTATCTTCTGAACTAACTAATTCATCTTCACTGTCACTAAATATTGACTTATCACTGGATGTATCAGACTCAACATGATATTCATCATTTTCTGAATCAGATTCAGACACTGCCCTAGTCTCAGTCTCAGACTTAACCTCAACTCTAGACTCAGACTCATTATCATGTACAACTTCTTCCAAAAACACAAGAAGATAATGGTCTCTAGGTAAATTCCTATCCATCTCAATAACATCATTATCATTTTTCAATTGTTTGACCTCTAGTGGATTATTTGAAAACTTCCAAAACACATGAACACCAGAAGTAATTTTTAAATTCTCAACTAAAACGATAATTTCAAACATAGACATTGTATCTACATCTAAATTATCAAAGTACTCCACTAATTGTTCGGTATATTTTACCCTAGGTCTCTTAACAAAAAACCCTCCATGATGTACCACCATAATAATTTTTTTAAACTAATTCCTGTTAAAAAACACAAATAAGTCAAACATTTTAGTCAACTAAGTCAAAGATTTTAGTCAACTAAGTCAAACAATATACATTTTAGTATATTTTACCCTAGGTCTCCTAACAAAACAGTATACATTTTAGTATATTTTAGTCAATTAAGTCAAACAATATACATTTTAGTATATTTTACCCTAGGTCTTCTAACAAAACAGTATACATTTATTATTTTTTAGTCAACTAAGTCAAACAATATACATTTTAGTATATTTTACCCTAGGTCTTCTAACAAAACAGTATACATTTTAGTATATTTTAGTCAACTAAGTCAAACAACATACATTTTAGTATATTTTAGTCAACTAAGTCAAATAATATACATTTTAGTATATGATCAGATTCCTTTTAATCAACCAAGTCAAACAATATATAGTATACAATAAAAAATGGTGGTCTGGGAGATCCCCTACAACAACCAAATAAACCACATGCAAAGCAAACAAATAAAGACCCCACAACTAACAGACAACTAACACATATTAATGGTGCTATGGGAGGTCCCCTACAACAACCAAATATAGACCCCACAAGTAAATCCCAGATTCATATTTGAACAAACAAAGCACGTGCAAACCAATCAAAAGTATGACTATTTTATTGTTGAAAAGGAATTATTCTTTAGTACAAACCAACCAACAACTAACAGGCAAACCCTAACTTTGTTTATAAGAACAAAACAAAATCAAACTTTTTGAACTAATAATCTATAATTTAATCATTTTTAACCTATACAAAATCTATCAATGTTAATTTTAGTATCAATTATTATCGCTAAACCCAAATATTTAGTCCTAACATTGTGTATTAACCCGAATCCCAAATATTAACCCTAAAATTAATATTTTATTGTAATCCCAATTAATAACCCCAAATCATTCAATTAGGGTAAAAGAAATTAGTTAACCCAGATAATAGACCCTAATTTCAAATCCTAAACCTAACATCAAAACAAAAAGTAATAAATCTACTTACTATATTTTGGATTGGGTTGCCCTTTTTCGCGAAGAAATCCACTCATCTTGTCTTTATCTCCAACAATTTCTCAACCTCCTTAGAACGAATCACCCAATATTTCTCAACCTCCTTAGAACGAATCGCCCAGGTTTTTTGAATCGTCAAACTTTCCAGAGAGATTATCGGGGTTTCGAGAATAAGAATGATTAAGGGTAATTTGTTTAGGGCTTTTTGTTTTTCATTAATCCAACGTGGCAGTAATATTATTTTTAATTTACACATCACATACATTGTTAGTCAATAATAGCCACGTCAGCAACGCCGTTAGGTTTCTAACGGTGTGTGCTCACATTGTTTCCAATTAAATAGTTTGGTGGTTTAATTGCTGCGGAAAATAGTGAGGTGGTCAAATCGCGACTTTACCAATAGTAAGGTGGCTATTTATGTAGTTTACCCTAAAATCTAACGGAAGAGATAACGTGACAGTTAACTAAAATTGGTATAATTACACATTTAGTCACTGTTATTTATATATTATATTAATATAGTGATAATTTTAAGGGTAAATTATACTAATGACCATCGAACTATAGGATTGGTGTCGATTTGACCACTATATTTTTAATTGTGTTAAATATACCACATAACTATTTAATTGGTTCCAATGTAGCCACCTGTCGTTAAAAAAAACGAAAAAGTTAACGGGACTGTTAAAATAATTAGTATAATTACACATTTAGTCCCCTTTATTTATACAATCATTCAATTTAGTCATAATTTTAATCTAATAAAATAAATTAATTATTCAATTAGGTGGTGACACGTATTACCACCTTATTTGAGGGATTTATCTATTTTTATTAGATTTATTAAATTTATTTTCCTTTCCCAATCAGATGGTGACACGTGTCACCACCAATTGGAGTAAGAAAAATGAAATAGGAAAAATGGCCCCAAGGAGAATCGAGACTATGTCTTTAGGGAAAGAGAACAAAGCTCTTGCCACTGAGCCAAACTTGTTTAATCATTACCAACAAATATCAAATATAATATATGTCGTATATGTTTGGTTTAATCATTACCAACAAATCTCGAATATATGTTTAGTTTTGTATCAGTCTTTCTTGGGGACGATGAACTGCACAGATTTCTTCTTGCTGTGGTGATGCCCCCTCAAAACCCCATATTTAATCAACTGGTCCCTCATAAACCTTTCGTATATGAAAGCAGCCCCCCTGAATTGTGGCAAAACCAGCCATGCCATGAACAACAGCTTCACCGAGTACCAAATAGGTATCCTACAACATTAATGAATGTTGTAGATGAACAGCAGCATCCATGCCACTGCAAATATATCAAAACAACCAATTAGATTAAGGATACAACTAGATGAAGTTTAGAGAATATTAATGAATGTTGTAGGATACCTATTTGGTACTCGGTGAAGCTGTTGTTCATGGCATGGCTGGTTTTGTCACAGTTCAGGGGGGCTGCTTTCATATACGAAAGGTTTGTGAGGGACCAGTTGATTAAATATGGGGTTTTGAGGGGGCATCACCACAGCAAGAAGAAATCTGTGCAGTTCATCGTCCCCAAGAAAGACTGATACAAAACCAAACATATATTCGAGATTTGTTGGTAATGATTAAACCAAACATATACGACATATATATATTTGGTATTCCATACATTAGAAACAAGTTTGACTCAGTGGCAGGAGCTTTGCTCTCTTTCCCTAAAGATCCAGGTTCGATTCTCCTTGGTGCCATTTTCCATATTTTATTTTTCTTACTCCAATTGGTGGTGACACGCGTCACCACCTAATTGAATAATTAATTTATTTATTAGATTAAAATTAAGACTAAATTAAATGATTGTATAAATAAAGGGGACTAAATGTGTAATTATACCAATTATTTTAACAGTCTCGTTACCTTTTTCGTTTTTACGGCATGTGGCTACATTGGAACCAATTAAATAGTTATGTGGTATATTTAATGTAACCCTCTAGACCCGCCTATGCGTTACAACGGATCCTAGGAAGTCACATTAGGGTCACAAGAGCGACCCACAGTGAAAATACACATGAAAACATTTTTCTTTCCCAAAACACTTATTAAACTGTAAAATCAATTTCTGTTAAAATACAATTTCAGGAAAACATTTAAACACATAACAAAAATTTCAGAAAGTGCTTTACAGACTCTATCACAAAACCATACGTGACATACATGACATACATGCCCACTAACTATACAATACCGTACTCCAGAGGCAACGCCGAGAGAACTCCGAACACTGATGTCAAACATTAGGTCATGATATTTTCTTTTATCCTGCGATGGTAAAAACAACGTGAGCTTGGGAAAGCTCAGTAATACAGAACTACCAAAAGATGATATAAGCTCATGCAGACATATGGTAGGCATAACATTTTCATGATGTTTCAAGCAGTGATAGTCCTCTATTTCTGTTCTACTATTTCGAGGTTACATCATACTCAAGAATAATGGTATTTGTTCTTTAATTAGACCTTGAGAATTAGACGGAAATTATATAGGCTGGTAACATACGAGGTAGGAATCAGAGAGTTTGACGTCTAGTGTGTTCCAATAAGTGCAGATAAACATACATAAGTACTTAACATCATATCATATGAGCACATAACAGATTAAATGCAAATGTTCAATGATCATACAGAAGTTTACAAGAACTACCCTCCAACCTTACACCAATATGCAGTCCCCCAGAACTGCATCCATAAGGACTTACCCTAGGCCCGATGGGCATAGGTGCCACCTAAGGGGATGCCTTAGGTCCATAAGGACTTACCCTAGGCCCGATGGGCGTAGGTGCCACTCAAGGGGAGACCTTGAGTCCATAAGGACTTACCCTAGGCCCGATGGGCATAGGTGCCACCTAAGGGGATGCCTTAGGTCCATAAGGACTTACCCTAGGCCCGATGGGCGTAGGTGCCACTCAAGGGGAGACCTTGAGTCCATAAGGATTTACCAGCTTGATCAGGGCTGTACCAACAGAGACTTCATATCATAACCCAATAGTATACCCCAGATGACAAATCGGAAATCAGATTTCAGACATGAGTAACATAATACATGTAACAGACATATTCTATTCAGAGTATCAGAAACATAAGTTCATGCTTTTGACAGATAAATGGGCATACTACTGAGCAGAGCAGACATTTTCAGCAATCATCATGCGAACAGATTGTACCATCACTTGTCAAACTAACAGATCATGCTAACAAATTCATCAAACAGTTAGACAATACCATCACAGGTCAACGATCACATACCAAGTATACAGATTGAGCAGACATATATCAGGTAGGCAGAGAATGTCATCATATATCAAGTTCATCAAACATAATATTTTTCATATTAAATAATTACACAATCCATTCAACAGAATACATCGCACATGGAACACACTAGGTGAGACATATCATTTCTTAAATATACTTGACATTTACAGAAGGGGACACATTAAACTTTTGATAATTTGAACGGATTTCTAAAGCGAGGTCCCTATTAGAGAGGGGTTCGTAAAACGATTCATATCAAGTGTTCAAGAATTGATACATCAAGATCTTAGAAGGTTCAGATATATTATGAGTATTTTAGTCATTTAAGCATACAAGGGCATTATGGTCATTTCGACGTTCATGGACAGTCTGGTAATTATACCAACATTGAATAAGCAATGGTTCACAGAACTCGGGTATCCTATTTGCTCATCAGTTTTCTAACCGGACATTCAAGAATTTCTAAATTAAAGTCTTTTAAGTTATCGGATATTTTCAGTGATGTTCAGGTTATTTAGGCTATCATGACCTTTTAGTTATTTGACTGTCACAACAAAATTTTATACTATGGCGCAATAATATCAGAACGAAAATTATAATTCTCAGAGGCTCTAACAATTTATTATATCTCCATAATTTGTTTAATGCGGCGTAACCCAACTTGACAATACTTACCAACGTTCAGATATGAGAAATTAGCGTGTATCAGAACTTAACACTGATTGTATTGTATGTCTGTACAGTCGCCCTCATACTTTACTATACGGTTTAACTTTGAGTAATCGAACTTACAATATATGCGGATCTTTCTACCTTACCTCGATATGGTGAGCGATGAGCATACACGTGTCGTATTTCTCAACACTCAAGGGAGCCTTAGCTATTTAAGTCTTATTAACAAATCCAGAATCTCGTCAAATATATAGTTACTGATTAACTCATGAGGGTATTTCGGTTATTTTAGACTGAGATAAATCTACCATTTCTTTCTGAATTACCATTTGGTACCTCCATCATTCACGTACTCAAACGAGATTAAGGCGTCCTAACTCTCCGACCCCTTTACAGACGATTCATTCATTACAAAACTTGGGGGAATATCGTCATTCAAATTAATCAGATATTTCGGTGCTCGAGGACATTACCATCTTTTTGGTCATTACGATCATTCTCATTTATTTCACGCATTACTGTCATAAGGATCGACTTAAGATTTCAACAATATTTTCAGAAAATTCTCATTCATGTGTTATACAGAGTTCAAGGGATTATCCAAGTTTGTATCACACGTATTGCATAATGATACCGAAGTCTTTCCATTAAAATATACATCTTGGGTAGTGTAAATTGCATAATCAGGACGAATGCAGATTTTAGGTCATTTCCTTTATCATAGGGGTAGTTTAGTCATACTTATGCTCCAAGGGTATTTTCGTAATTTCATAACCAACATCTCATACTCCGCATTCTGAACATTGGTTCTTAGACACCATTCATAGAGTTTCAGATTTAACTGTATTATTATTATTATTAGCACTTTCGACACTCCTGATCTATTAATATTCTTATCCGAGTATTTTACTCTTATTGACTCTCATACTTATTTTTCGTATCGAATTCGGCTTAAGCAGAGTTCACAAAACACTCATCATAAGCATGCGTGCTTTAACCAGATATCAACATGTACATAAAGCATACAAGGGGTAGTAGTGTATTACCTTAACTCCGAGCAACATCAGCCGATTCATGATACGACATTCGAATACCCTCGAACCCGAATTCGATATTCCTCAACATCGTGCATCCAAGGAACCGAGAATACCTTCAATTACACAAATTCCAAGATCAGACCTTACTCACAAGCTCTTAACCAATAATTAAGTACATAACCAAGTTCGGGCTCAAGATCAGATTCGGAGGCTTTCGGATCAGAATTTTGCAAAACGGGCTTCAAAAACAGACTCAGAACGTCGAAAAACATAAAATAGGAGTTTTCTGAAAATTTGACTTTTTGGTCAATGGTCAAAGTCAACGTTGACGTCAGCAGGTCAATGCTGACGTCAGCAGGTCAACGGTCAACGGGGTCAGAGTGAACGCTGACGTTAACAGGTGAACGCTGACGTCAGCAGTCAACTGATAAGGTCAACTGAGTTGACTCAGGCTGACTCGGCTGACTCGGACGAGTTGACTCGGCTGACTCGGTTCGGGTTTTCGGGTCGAGCAGACGGGTCGGGTTTTGGGCTCAGTTTGGGTTTGGGCCAGTTCAGACCGGTTTGGACCAGGTTGGTTCGGTTTGGGCCGAGAAGGGCTTGGGCTTGAACCGGTTAACTAATTGGGTCGGTTCAACACTTACCCTATGGGTTTCTAGTGGCCGGACGGTCGCCGGAGACGCCTTTGTCGTCGAATCTGCCAGAAAAAGGTAGATCAATCAACCACGGTTTCAACCCACGCGTTATTAACGCGAAACAAGTCGGAAATTAGGCCGAATCTCACCTCAAGGGTTCGAATATGCCGGAAAAACGCGGTGCTCCGATGAGGAGCTTGCCGGCGTCGGACGGGCAAGCGGTCGGTTGGGTTTTGCACGATTCGACACGGGGAACCCAGATCTGGTGATCGTGACACGAACAGGCGGCGAGGATGGCCGGAATCGACAGAGATGGGTGGCGCGACCTTTAGGTTTCTCGATGAACCTTCAATCGACTCTCCACGACGGACGGCAGCCATTCTCTGAGAGTGAGGCACATGCTGGGGTGAAGGTGCAACGGCGGTCAAGATGACATCGGCGGTGTCAGCCACGGTGCGGCTGTGAGGGCAGATCGGGGAAGATGAACGGTGGGGGTAAGGGACGGTCGAGAGAATATGAAAGGTCTGGTAAATTTCCAGATCCAAAACGTGTAAAACGTTCTATCATGTGGGAAATTGTTCAAACATAATAGTTAATTTCTTTCTTATATATTTTTTTATATCAAAACTGTGATGCATAAATCTCATATAAAGCTGATGGGGGTTAAAAACTGAGGAATAGCTTAGCACAGATGGTTAAAGTTTAGGTTCATTAAACATGGGGTTAAGGGTTCGAATCCCTTGGCTGATATTTTCTTTTTTTTTTTTACCTATAGCCTTATATAATTAAAACAAAACTTAGGGTGTTACATTTAACACAATTGAAAATATAGTGGTCAAATCGACACCAACCACATAGTTCGGTGGTCATTAGTATAGTTTACCCTAATTTTAATTAATAAATTTAATCGACCAACTAGATAGTAACACATGTCACCATCTAATTGGACATAAAGCAAATAAAAGAGGATTCGTATTAATATGACAGATGACCTTTCGATCATTGTGTTATTTCTCCTAGAGAGTTTAAGATGAAGCATCTAATTAAGCCCTAATATGGCATCATCTAAATTCATTTGAACGAGAATTGCTCACATCTTGATATGTCGCAGAGAGAATCTGGTGTTGCAATCGAACAATAAAATTTATTGCCTCACGAACACTATTATTAGTGGTGTTTATAAAAATCCAAACCGATATATTATACCGAAAAGTCTGAAAAATTGGACTATATTGTAGGTAACCATTCCAGTAAAATTTAGCTAAAATGGTACAATAATTGTATCGGTAAAATTATCGTTTAAATGTGACAATTATGGTTATGATTTCTGGTTAAACGGATAACCCAAAAAATCGATAAAAGAATTAAAAATTATTTTTTTTTAATAATATTGGATTACTGATTATTATTAATATTGACAAAATTTTATACGACACTCAAAATGAAGTATATACAATACTATCATGTACGAAGAAAATTAGTTGCACAAAATTAATTTTATTATGTTCCTTACATTTGTCATATATACGAATTATTAATTATTTTATGAAGTCGAATAAATTTTGAAGACTTAATTAATCTATGTGTTTCTACTAAATTTGCATTGTATTTTAAGTTTCCTAAACTTTTCTAAATATTTTATGTTCATTATATGACTCAAGTTCGAAACTCGTGACTCCCCCAAACAATTTCGTCTCTATAGTTCGAACAATGTTCCTAAACTTTTTAATTGCTTTAAACTTTACAGATTTTTTATTATAAATATTGAAGATTTTATTTGAATTTTTTGGTTGATATTTTGTAAGCTATTAAAATTAGTAGTAATAAATAGATATATTATTTCTGGGATAGAATTTAACACATAGGCCGTAAAATTATTTTACACAAGCCTGCATATTTACAATATAAAACTCAAATCCTAAATTCATAACTCTAAACCTTAAACCCTAAACTCTAAATCATATGCCCTAAATTCTAACACTAACCTTAAATTCTAAACCCTAAATCCCTAAACTTTAAATCTTAAACTAAACCCCTAACCCCTAAAACTAAAAAGCTTGTGTAAACTAACATGCGTATCAAAACGTTTTCCTTATTTATTATAATAGATATAAAATAACTCATGGTTAATAGAATAACCGTACCGAATAATTGGTTAACCGTTCAGGCGGTAATCGAATACACATTATTGAATATACGTTGATACAAGTTTGTTATGAATGCAAGATGATAATGAAATATACATGATCGACAATAAAGTAAAAGACACTAAGATTTTATGTAAAAGACTATTTCAAAAAAAATCATGACTAGAAAAGGAAAAACTTTACTATAATGTCGAAAAAAGAAGAGAACATTTGTGTGTTTAAAGACTTTTGAGATTGATTATTTAACCTTAAACCACATTACATATATATAAGGTAGATAACTTGTTTACAAACTATTCTCGCGTAACAAGAAATCTAATAAAAGTAGATTTCTAACTATACATGATATTAATTTGACCATACACATGTGCCAAATGCCAATAGGCAGATGAGTTTGTGACAGATAACGACGGCCGGAGAGTGGTACAATATGGTTGAGAACGGTGAGAAGGACAACGTAAATCTATCCACGACGACCCGACTACTTCATTCCTAAGTGAAGAACACTATACATGCTAATATAGAATGGAGCTAACCTCTTTAAGTGTAGTCTGATCAAACAGTTGGCTTTTTCTCAAATCCGGTGCCGGGATCATCATCGGAAGGGAAAACCTGTAGGCCGGTAACCATGGAAGCTGGCGGACCACGACGACACCTCTGCTCCATCTCCTGAACAGAATCCGGGCTTCCGGAGAAAAGAGCTTCCACCGAGCCATCCCTCCTGTTCCTAACCCAACCTTTCAAGCCAAGCTCAGTGGCATTCTCTATTGTCCAGTTCCTATAGAACACACCCTGAACCATACCCTTTATGACAACCCTTACCTGCACCACCAAAACTCCACAATTCATTACAATTGTTATACTTTACAGAGAGATTTAGAACCCTCATTCGAACAAACTAAATCGATTAATTTCCAGACAATAATGCAATTTTGAATTCTTCAAGGGAATAACCAAAACCAATTACTTAAACCTATGGCTAGGAAGATCATATAACCCTAACTAGCACAAATTAAATCAGGTATCTAAATTGCACAAACAAATCAGATGGGCATTACTTAAACAAACTTGAAGCCATTAAATTACCAACCAAAATGAACTCGATTATCATCAACAACGAATGAAAAGAGGCAAAATAATTAGCACAAACTTAATTAACCCTAGTATTATGTAATTACTAACTCAAGATGAAACTATAAGAGCACATTCAAAATTAACAGAAATTTACAATGAACCACAAAACCCACTTTTCAGTCTCCATTGTTAAACCCTAAAAGTCCCACTGATCCCAATTATAAGCACAATCATAATGAACAGAAATTAAGTCCTTTTACACCGATTTCAATATTACTCCCTCCCACTAAACTAGATTTTCCTTGTAAAACAAAAAAACCCAATGTTTATTTCTAACATCAATGCGTTTAGAATCAAAATTCAACCCTGGAATCTGAGATTGATTAAAGGAATCATCCCCCCCCCCCCCCCCCCCCCACCACCACCAAACATCCTATATTCGAAAAAGCGAAATATATCAATGACTACTTGAAACTCACCGTTTTAGTTTCAGAAGTGTGGGAGGGGGCATCGGCAGCAGCTTGAGGAGTGGCCATTGAAGTTAAAGAAGATCGAAGAGGATGAAAACCAAGTGGGAAGAAAGGAGGAAGAGAAGGGCGAGGAAGAGAAAAACGAGAGCAAATCGGAAAAGAAGGATGAAAAGGAGGAGGGAGAGAATAATGGAGAAGGGGGAATCTATGAGCAAAACAACTATTTGCATGTTGGATTTGGGAGCATTTTTTGGGTGTTAAAGGATGAAGATTCCTGGTGTTTCTGGAGATGAGAAATCTGGTAACACTTGTTTGATGATTGATAAAGGTCAAGTATGGTATCAGCGGTTGAGCTGAACCCATTTTGGTTGGTTTTGACTTGTTGAAATCATTGGTTTTTTATAGGTGAGATAGAAGAGTTCTTCTCAGCTTCGAAAACGGATAATTTACAATTTAAATAACTAAAGTTAACACACATTTTCGTTTACACCCTAAATTTTTAATTTAATCAACACACATCATTCAACATTTATCATTAATAAATTAAATTATTAATATCGTTAACTAATTCTAAAGAAAAAATATAAAATTAACACTTTTACTTTACATATTTTTCATATATCACCATCAAATAATGTTTAATCGATAATTTTAATAATTTTTTGTAATAACTTTATTAAACATTTTATTCAAATAAATTCAAAGGAAAGTAACTAATTTTCCACTAATCCTAACAAATAAATATTTAAATTGTTAATAAAATATTATTTATTAATGATATGTCAAATTATGTTGAATAAGAGTGTCAATTTTAATTTTTCATTAAAATTATTTAATGATATCAATATAAATGACTTAATTTGTAAATAATAAAAGTTTAATAATATAATTTTATTAAATTAAAAATTTGTGACGTAAATGAAAGTGGATGTTAAATTTTGTGATCTAAAATATAAATTATCCCTTAAGAAACGAGAAACTTTGTTTAGCGAAGAATTGGGCTAATTTGTTTGGAGCCGAAAGATTATCTAAAGGCCTGGAAAAAAAACTCATTGAATCTGACTCTAATAAACCCATCAAAGAATTATGTTCCTTTCCGAAAACCCAATTTGGTTTTGTACTGAGACGCTGCTCAAAACTATTCGGGTTTAATTCAGAAACTTAATTAAGAGTCACTAAATTTTGTTGGACGGAACGACCATCATTTACAATTGTTTAGAGGTTTAAGAATGAAAAAAAATGTTTAATGTCTAAATTTTTGTAACAAAAAATGTTCAATGTCTAAACTTCAGTGAATAAATTCAACGTTTTAAAATTTCAATGACCAAAATAGGTTTAAGAATAAAATTCAGTAATAATTTACATAGTTTACCTTTTTTTTAAAGCATGTTTGTATGGCATGACTTTCTTATTGGGTAAAAACTTAACGAAAAGTATAACTTGAAAGGGGTGGAATTTGAATCAAAAGGTTCACCTTTTCGATGAAACAAGTGATCACGGCGCATGTCAGCAATCGAGAAGAAGCAGCAGCAGCATACTATTTTGATAAGATTATATAACATATTTGGTGTTTACCATAAAAAAAAAAAAATAGAAGGTTGGTCTGTTGGTCAGGCTCTAAGCCTTTCGTACACCAGACATACTTGGTTCAAATCACACTCCTTTCCAATTGTAATTTTTAATTAAGTCTTTATTTTAAAACCAATAGGATGCCACATTAAAATTTAATATAAAAATAATTAATTTTTAAAAATGATTTGTGATGCCTCGTTAACAAAGTGTCAGGTCGGTATCTTCATACATGCATCACCATGTCAACAAGTTATACCATACAAACATGTCATGTCATCAAAGTGTATTGACCGTTAATTAACTGACGGTTTTCATCCATCGATAGTGAATTTGAATGAAAATAAAATGTTAAGAGTTGCTCTACACTAAAATAATAAAGCTAAAATAATTAAAAATTAAATGTTGTGGGTGATTTTATGCTTTTTTTTTTTAATGTTCGTTTTCCGTCTCCTTTCCCCCTTCCTTTGGGCCTAAGCCCTAAAGTTAATGAATAAGGCAAAACAAATGCCCAATGCTAATCAATATTTTTTGAATTGTGAAAAGCAAACCATAAAATGTAAGGCTGCAATGCAAAATTAATATATATATATATATATATATATATATATATATATATATATATATATATATATATATATATATATATATATATATATATATATATATATATATATAACTCATCGGATTTGTTGGATGAAAACTTTTAAAACTTTAGAAATCTTTAAATTGCATAATTGTAAAAAAAAAATAGCCTTAATTAATATTCTGTTAGGATAACTAGTTTTCTGGAAAATTCAATTTATTCAACCTTTTTGAGTTGAGAATATAATTATAAAGGGAAAATGATAATTAAATATGTAAGATCTGAATATCGTTAGATTTATAAAAATATATAAATAGTTGTAATAGTATAGAAAGTAAAAATATATATTAGAATAAATAAAATAATTTTTTTAGTTTAATTTTTTTATTTCATAGTGAAACCATGTGAACCAGATAAAATCACATCGTAAAAATTCTGAAATGTTTCACTATTTTACTACCCCAAATAACTGAATTCATTTTTTTTCTTTTGCTTTTTCAAAAACAATAAAAATGTTCTTTGAAATCTCTCGATAAAATGTACTCCAGTTTTTAGTAATCATAAAGATCTTAATTAAGTTCATAGTAAAACCACATCAAACATCATTTCGAAAGCAATCTTTTTCTTTTACAATCTCGAATTTAGGCCTTACTTGGTATGAAGGATAAAAAAAATGATGAAAAAATAGTTAATTAATTAGTTAAGATTCATAATCACTTTCTTATTTTGAATTTTAATTATTTAATTAACTAGTTTTTTTATCTTTCATACCAAGCATCAAGACTTTATTATGAGAAGTCAAACTCTTTACTAATCAACTTAATAAATAAAAGATTTTTTGCCCTTCCGGTTTTTTCGCCCTAATTAATCTAAACTGACCCGCGTTGCACACTTGTTTAAGTGGGTGAGTCTCCCAGTAAATTTTTTTTGCATACACAATGTCTCTAACTCGATATCTACTTAAGCGATACTAAACTGCTTACTTCTTGGACCAACCGTATAATTTTTTTTAATTCTACATCTAATAAACCTAAAAAATATTGTTTTTTTCTTTGGTGAAATCCCAATTTGGATAGCGGTTGGCGGCTTCTGTCTGTGGGGGCAGCGCATTTTCTTATGTCAAAGCATTTTTATCATTGGTTTCCTTTTCTTTTGGGAGGCTAAGGCTTATAAATGTGGGAAAGCACATGCATGCATGTATCTCCTACCCCTCCCAATTCAAACCTTTGATTCAAGTTTCAAATGTTCTTCCATTTTAATCACAAGCAAGCAATCTCATTTTTACTTTTGTGAGGCTTAATTTAATCTTTTTCTACGTAAAAAGAAAATAAATGTATATGACAAGTAATGTCAAATTGGTTTTCGTGGAGTTTAGTTTAGTCATTTCTATGTAAAAAATTAGAAAGAAATGTATACGATTCTACAATTTGAATGACAAGTAAGCAATGCTAATTGATTTATTATATAAGTTGGTACATAGATTTGATATATATATATATATATATTATCAAATTTGTATCTGATTTTTTTTTATCACAAGTTTGTATCTAAACTTTGAAGAAAACAAAAACAAAAATGTTTACTTGACATCTCAACAACAAAACAAGTTGTTAAAGTAGTATTGACCAATCAAAAATATGATTATCACTAGTGTCGTGTCACAACTTGATTGATTGTGGAAATATTAATATTATGTGTCTATTTTAAATTTTTTCATGTTTAAGTACTAATTTAAAAATTCTTTTCAATTTAACTAGTTTAAGAAAAAAAATGAAATTCAACTACTAATTTGAGATTTCGTTTTATCTATATATTAATGTATTCAAGCCTTTTTAATTATGTTTAAAGTAGTGTATATTTACTGATGGGGTTGATCCAACTGGTAAGCAGTTTGATATCGTTTAAGCAAGTTTTGAGTTCGAGGACCCATCATACAATTAATAATTATTTTAAAAAATTCAACATATTTAAAACAATAATTAAAATAATTTAATTGAATTTTTTAAAATAATTATTAATTGTATGATGGGTCCTTGAAATTTTAAATCTTTATTAATTAATTTAATGGTGTTAATCAGTGTTCATCATTAGTGGTGTTCATCGGTGTTCGTCGCACGTTGTAGAATTTTCCTATTATTTTATACATATTTAAAACATTATAAGTTTATATAAATTTTTACACATTAATAATTTATTTTAGGTAAATTTTGATACAACTGTACTTTGCAGTTTTATGTTGTGCGCATGTTATCTTATGCACCATGTTTTAGCTCTTTTTTTTTTACAATGCTTGATTTTATTCCATATTTTGTATTATTTTATTTCTCAATTTTAAATTTAAATTCATTTACTTCAAAAAAATTATTAAGATAAAAATTTGTATGATATAACGTATGTTCGTGTTGTTTTATATATTTAAACTATTATAAGTTTATATAAATTTTTACACCTTAATAATTTGTTTCATGTAGAATTTGATACATTTGTACTTTGTAATTTTATGTTGTGCTCGTATTATTTTATGCACCGTGTTTTAACTATTGTTTATTTTCATGCTTAATTTTTTTTGAAAAGAAAAAAAAGCATGATTCATGCTATAGCAACGATCATACAATTTGAATATATTAACATGTGCCTTGTTAAAAAATTTCCTTATAGCTAAATGAAAGGAAAATAGTGTAACACGTCAATGTTTACACAGTAACGTAATAATTTCGCACTTAACGCATCGACAAAACTTATACAAAGCAGCTTTATCAAAAAAATTCTGTCTAAAATACAAAAAAGGATTACCAGCCGATGAATACCATAACAGAAGAACATGTCTTCCAATTAATTCATGTAATTTATGTATTGTTTTGTTTTGTTTTTATTTTAAATTAATTCATTTAATTTTTTTATTATAACATCTATCTGCCTTAATATTAAATATTTTAAAATTAATTTAACTTTTTAAAACATGGTGAGATTATTTTCTAGTAATATTAAAAAAATACTCTTGGCCTAGGTTGTCAATTGTTTTAATTGAAAAACAAGAGAAAATCATAAGTCATAACATGGGAAGTGGGAAACAAGGCAGGAAGTCGTAGTTTTGAGCGTGCAATTTCAAACTCCAACAAGGTGCCATGTGTAGATGACGTGGAATGGGACCCTTTACTCCCCTTTATGTCGCTTGCCTAACTACACATCATTATCTTTTTAGTACAACTATGATTATTGAATTTATTGATTATTTAATTTAAATTGGATATTATAAAATTTTACTGCACTACGATTTTTTAAGGAACCTAAAATCTATGTAATCGTTTTTATCTATAATTCATGTATTTATATTATAATTATTAAATAATATAGTTATAAAAATTAATATATTTATTTATGTCATGTGTATAACTTTTCTTTTGGTGTCATATGATTAATGATAGTGTGTCCAAATCCATATCCTTTTTCCAAGCACTCCATCATGTATGTATAACATGCATGTATCATGTATGCATGTATGTATGTATTATGAATCCATCATCATCAAAAGGTGGGGAGAGAGGAAGCATGCATCATGTAACTTTTGGTGCTTATTTAGGGTCATAGTCGGAGCTGAGTCAGAAATTCATGACTCACCTTCCTCCTCTCTTAATTTGTCCTTAATGTTATATTTTCAGTGATGCTGACCGATTAATCCAGCATGTTTAAATTTATTTATTTTTCCTATTAAAATTCATTATCTTCTTATTCTTATTATTGCCAAATTAGGTTATGTATCCTAAAACCATTATCAATATTTTACAATTATATAAATATATTATACGCTACATTCGAGGAGGACACCCACCAAATTATCTTCTTCAAACTATTATTCAATTTCTTTAACAAATTGAAATTTTCAAATAATTATGTTCTATATTTCACATACAATTCTGATTTCATAAAACTTGTCGATAACGTTAGGGCTATGTTTAAAAACTAGATTCCTATAGTTAAATATTTATTTTCTCTTTACAATAGAATCTATTAAAATACTTAATTGAATATGTAATTAATACCATAAAAAGTATTTTATTAATTATCATAAAAACAAACATCAAGTCCTAAAATATAAACCATAAAAGTATAAATCTTAAAATATAAAACCTAAACACTAAAACATAAAATTTTAAACTCTAAATCATAGTCTTCAAGACTGCGTATAGTAAAACTTTTAATTATATCTACAATTAAGCATCTTATTAGATTCTCAACTAAAATGACTCAACTAAAATGACTCATGACATGGGATATTTTCTACACTTGACAACGAAATGATTTTAAAAATTAATTCCCAAAATATTATATCGATTATTTAGTTTGTTTATTTGTTATAAAATGACTAAATGAGACGTTTACCTGTCACACAAGGGTTGCAAAATCCTTCTCTGTCGGTGCAATTAAAAAACAATACAGGTTAATTGTGAGTCTGCCTCAGATGATGTGCTCATAAAACTAGTTTAACCATTAACATTAATTAATTAATTAATTACAGTCACTTGTTTTGGCAGCGTGGTTAATGCATGCATCACCTCATTCGTATCTGCTTTTTCAGAAGCTTCCTATAACTAAACTATATAAAAAAGTTGCTGCTTGGTTAGAATACAGTTAGTATAATAATTAAGATAATTATTTTATTTATTCAATGCCAGTAAAGGTAGCCCAATTTTTTTGTAATAGTCTAATCCTTAATGAATTCACTAAATATCTTAATTATTGGATAAACTTAATAATTTTGGATACAATACTAAAACATTATTCATTTCATTTATTAATATAAAGATAATTCTACAATAAATGGCAATAAATGGCATGTATTGTAATATACTACTATCACTAAAATAATATAAGTTTTTAATGACAAATTTAATAATGACTTTGAATAATTTTGTCATAAATATTAACTTTTTGTGACAATTTTTTTGTGCGACACTATTAATATAAGTAATTGTGACATATTTTTATTTGGTCACTGTAACAGTAGTAATTGTGACGATTACATTTTTCACAAATGATTTCTCACTATAAGTATACAATTGTGACACAAAGTTCACTGTCACTAAAACTTTGACACATGATAGTGACGATATGTGAAGTGGTCACTATTATTTGATATTTGTTGTTACAATGAAATTACTTGTCACTTAAAGTTTCACTTTTTGTTGTGATAAATTTTTTCACCAATAAAAAATAAAAGTAATGACAAATTAGACATTATCACAATGATAAATTTATTTTTATAATTATAAAAAAATTAAAGTTATCATAAACTAGTTTGTCAAAAGGTAATAATTTCTATAGTCTATACTATGTGTAAATTGTTGTTTTGGTCAATCTATTTTGATCAACTTTAGTCCTTAAATTTTTCAAAATTTAAAATTTTAATCCTAATACTAACGGGACACCGACAATATGACTAAATTACAAAGACTAAAAATGATCAAATTAAAGAACAAAAATTAAATAAGCAACTTATGTTAACAAATTAGCTAAAAAGAAAATTTTACTTAACATATTTAAATACTACCATTCATGTCATGATCGAAAATTCAAAATTTAAAAAGTATAGAAATTTAAAGTGACCAAATTAGAGTACAAAGACTACTATGTGATTTTAGCATAATATATGATAGATTTTCTTTTTGAAAATTTTAAAAGATATATTCCATTTTGATTAGTTTTTTCTTCAAAAAAATCTAAATAGTTTCTTCAACATACGTACTTCGTATAAGAAACCAATGAAAAATTAGTTAAATTATTATTATAATAATTAGTGTTATAATTAATAAATATTTTTAAAATAAATAAAATTAATTTCAATTACAGTTAAACCTAAATATTATTTTTCATTCAAAATAATATTAAATTTCTTGCCTAGCCTAGTGGATAAGTATTGCAGTCTCGCCTTAAAGGTTCCAGGTTCGATCCTTCTTGAAGTCAGTCATTTCATTTATTTACTAAAAATTGATATCTGAATATGCTACATCATCTATAATTAAATTTCATTGATCCAATGAAAACATAAAAGTTTGCTGACTAAAATGCAAAAGCTCCATTAAATTTTAGGGACAATTAATGATTAGTTTAAACCCTAAATAAAATGGTTACAACTAAAAATATAATTATTTTTTATTATTGACAGTGACGACATATTTTAGACACTATTTAAATATGTATTTCTGATAGAATGTTTGTCACTAGTAACAATAAATTTAACACTTTTTGTAACTATTTTCAATGTCACTAAAAATGCATTTTCTTGTAGTGTATTTATATGTATCGCAATGTACTATTAACTATTTTAATTAGTTTTAAAATCTTAAGGACCGACAATGTTATTATCATCTTTTAGAATACAAATTTAAAAAATAATTTTTATATTATTTTTTCATATTTTCTTTTATTTTTAAATTCTAAAAATAATGAAACTTTTATTACTATAATAATTTTTAAGTTCACTTTTTTCTGTTGGATAAATGGTTCAAATTTTATTTATCCAAGAAAACAGGCAAGAAAAACTGTAACAAAGAACACCTATAAATGCTCTTGGGCGGCCCTCTTAGGGAATTCCCCAAGCAGCACATATATTTATATTTACATCATCTATTAGTATACTCTTTCTATGCACAATGACTCTTACAATATCTTTAATCCTATCTAACAATTTTTTTGTATTCCTCTGCACACCCCTAAATCTTCTATAATTCCTCTCCTCCCATACATGATACACACAAGAGTGTCAGACAATCTTTAAGATGAACATCAGCATCGATTTCTTTTTTAGTCTTGTGCACAACCAATTCAATTCTGTATCCCAATTCAGTATTTCCCTTTGCAATCCACAAAGCCTAAGGATAGCATTCCAAATCTGCTTTGAAAACGAGCAGCATGCAAAAAGATGATCCCTAGATTCATTCTTTGTACTGTAAAGAACACAAACTTCTTCAATTACAATTTCCATCCGCTGCACTCTATCCATTTGTAACCCCCTCGTCCCGGTCTGGCCGGATGACCGGTCCGAGTGGGCCACACGGGGAAAACCGAGTGAAACCCGTTAAGGTTCCCTTCGGTTAGCAACCATATATTTTTTTTCTTTCATTTTAATCTTGACTAGAGGCGTGTTATATCCTAAGTGATGACGACAGCGGAAAACAATCAAAGGAAAACACATTCGAACCACGACCATGCATAAACAGTCCATTTTAAGCTTACAGGGCAGGCCGTATCGATACACCAATCAAGGGTATCGATACGCCTTGGCTTGGTCAACTCAACCAGTCAACTCGAAGAAGACCGTATCGATACAACCCTTGAGCGTATTGATACGCCCTCTTCAGTCAACATCTCGTGGTCAACGAGATAAACACGTACCGATACGCCCCAACACTGTATCGATACTCCAAAAACTCCCCAATTTCTCAAAATTCCAGTGACTAAAAACCGTATCGATACGCCCCCGCGTATCGATACGCCCAGCCAAAACTGAGCTCTACAGGCAAGGCCGTATCGATACGGCCCTTAGGTGTACCGATACGCCCTGCACTGCAACTCCACAATTTCCAACTTATCGACCCCAAACACGACTCTAAATGCAATTCCTGACTCTCCTAAGCACATACAAACATTTAAGCAGTCTTACTTAAGCCAAATGAAGCATTCAAACATGAGACAAAGCATTCATACATAGCATTCCAACAAAAGAGCAATTTAGGCAATAATGTGCATACATGAAAGCTCAAAAGGCCTTAAAAGGCACAAGACAACATAAGAGGTTTGCTCTCACACACAAGGCAACCTAAACATCTAAAGCATGCCACCACACACCAACATTCATCATAATATCTCATGCTTTACAAACCATAACCAATCCAAAACATCAACATTTAAATGAGTCATACAAGCTCATACAAAAACCCTTGCCACATTGCTAACTAATACGAAATTGTTAACCGTGCTTGAGCCACAAAACTTGGAAAACCCTTCTTGCCTTGCCTCGAGCTAACATCACGCTAATGATTTGCATTGATGAACATTGAGAGCGTAAGCTATAAGCTTAGTGAGGGTGCTCTAAAACGAAAAACATCAACAATGCAGGGTTCAAGCATGTAAATCCTAATCTCACATACAACCTACAATGACATATAATCAAGTAGACCTAGCTAGTCTTTCAAGTGGCATAATATGGTTTCTCATGATCTACCAAGCCCAATCATCAATATCAACATCATATATCAACACCATATACCACAATCATATATCACAACACATGAACAAGTTTAATTGGCCACTATTAATTACCCCGATTGTGCGGATTTAAACCTCAACAACACTTTACCTCGGTGGGGTTACACTCATCACCGGACCTCGCATGTGCGGGATTCCACTCATCGTCACATGCCCTACGGATGGGATTCCACTCATCATCCCGTAGAAATATATAAAAAGCTTCCGGTGGAATATTACATCACCGTACTCCTCCTTGATGACTTAACGCCATCAAGGCCACGTACGTTTTGACTCAATTTGTGTGCACACTAATCCTAATGATCGATCATTTACAACCGGTAATTTATTTAGTGCCAATTTTCATTATCACATCACATATCATCAACCACAACTCATGCTCATCACATATATATACATATCATGATATACATGCACCAATTAACCACAATCACAAGAGCATAGCTAAGTAAGCACAATAGCATTTATGGAGAACAAAGGCTAAGTTAACAACTTGAATTAAATAGAAGTGGCCTACCAAGCACACTTTACACACACACACTACAAATACTTGAAGCAAACTTTAAAACAAGTTTGAAACCACTCACCGCCCTTCCTTAGCAATCGAAACAATCCTCCTACGAACCCGGATTCGGTCCCAATGCTCCTTCAACGACTCCTCTTGCTTCTAGCCAAGCAAAACACATTCATTACTTCACAATTCAATGCTAAAACTCAACCAACTCACTTTACAAACACAAGCCAATTTCCACAAATTCCCAATCCACGTAATCACCCAAAATACCAATTTTCGTGCTCCTCTAAAACCTTGCTGAAATTTCCATTTCCAAACACCTAAATGACCCCCAAAAGGTCCCAAATCACCCTCCTAACATACCCTACCTATCAGCCCTTTGTTTTCAACCTAAAACCCACAAAAAATGGAGTTTTTGACAACTCAAAAATGGGTCTAAGAACCCACTTCGGGTTTTCATCAAAATCCAACCAAATTAACATATAATGTGTATTTTAACATGAGTAAACAAAGCCCCAACTCAATTTATCAAAACAAGATGAAAAACCCCTTAAAAACTCAAACTTTAAATCAAACCCTAATTTTCAAAACTTCATATCTTTAAAATCTAAGACCAGGGGTTGATAGGGAATAAAGAGGAGAGTAAGAAAATGATTTTACCTTTCAAAAACACCTTGAAATGAAGTTGTAATCAAATGGAATAGTAACTAGCTTGAGAGGTTTTGGAGATGGGGTTTTTGAGTGTTTCAACGTTGAATAGTGGGGAAAAGGGGAAGAAGATGACAACTTTGAAAGTTGTCTTCCTTTTTAAAAACTTTTGGGTAAAATTGCAACATAGGTCCCTCCCCTTTTTACTAAAGCTCAATTAGGTCCAATTTGAGATTGAATTTATTTTAATTAATTTTATTGACTCGAACTATAAACCCGACTAACTCTTAACCCCAAAACACGGGTGTTACACCATTATTGGTAACATGTTCAGGATTACCATCCATATCTGAAATGCATGCTTAAGAACATGAGAGTCAAACCATACAATCTTATGCCAAGCAACCTTTGGTGCAACCACTCGGATAGCATTCCAAATTTTCCCCACTTTAAACTGATCACTTAAGGTAGTACTTAGAATTTTCATGAGAACAGATCGAAGCTTTAGTATTTTCCTAAAGTACCAACTATAATGTGGCTTGCATTCAACAGTCCAAATATCTCTCCCCTTCAGCACATAAGCCCTAGTCCAGGCCACCCACAAGGAGCCTTCTCCAGTAAGTAAGTCTTTAAACAAGTGAATAAGGCAAGATTTATTTCAAGTGAGAAGATCTCTAACACCAAGCCCCCTCACTCTTAGGTGTACAGACAGTTCTCCATCTCACTTTTGCACCGCAACAACTGTATCCTTGCCTTTCCAAAAGAACCTCATACACAATCGTTCAATCTGCTCATTAACACCTTTGGGAAGCATCACTTGTCTGCACCAGTAATTAACCAAATTGAAAATGATACTTTTAACAAGCTGCAACCGACCAGCAAAGCTTAACAATCTCCTAGTCCAATGCCCCGATCTAGCCTTCACCTTTTTAATAAGAATGGCACAATCTTTTGTTGTTAACTTTCTGGTGACTAAAGGTACACCAAGATAACTAACAGGTAAGTGCCCAACTTGAAACCAGTAACATGTACCATTTGTATTTGTTGTTCAATAGTCACACCAGCTACAAACAATTCAGACTTAGCATCATATAATCTAAGACCAGAGAGCTCATAAAACATCTCTATGACACATTGTATTCCCACTAAAGAGTCAATTTTCCCTTACAAAAAATCAGTAGATCATCAGCAAAGCATAAATGAGTTATTTTCACCTTTTTACACTTGGGATGGTACTGAAAGATCCCATTTTCAACAGTCAGGTCAAGCAAACAAGACAGAACATTCATTACAAGCACAAAAAGGTAAGGAGAGAGTGGATCTCCTTGCCTTACTCCCCTTACTCTCTTAAAGAATCCTACCAAACTCCCATTTAGAATAGCTGAAAATCTTCTTCAAGAAAAACATGCTGCAATCCACCCCCTAAACTTCTGGGGCAATCCAATAGCTTCCAAAATGCAATTTAAAAAACCCCAATTTATAGAGTCAAATGCTTTTTGCAAGTCAACCTTAAGAGCACATCTATGGGAGATAGCATTTCTACCATAGCCTTTAACTAACTCCTGAGCAAGAAGAGTATTATCAACAATACTCCTGCCTTTAACAAAAGCTGATTGATTAAGATTTATTAGGCTTAGCATCACAACATTCAGCCTCTCAACTAGAATTTTTGTTATGGTTTTATAAATGACTGAGCAGCATGAAATATGCTTATACTCCTTAGTTGTGCAAGCATTTGGGACCTTGGGAACTAAGGTTATGACAGTAGCATTGAAGGCGGGCAAGAGAGTGAAAGTCGTGAAAAAATACCTGACTACAGCAGCAAAATTCCTCCCCACAGTGCTCCAAGTTGCTTTAAAGAACCAAGATGTATAATCGTCAAGTCTAGGTGTTTTATCTTTACCTTGCACAAAAATTTCATTTTACATTTCTTCATCAGTAACACTTCTAAGCATGGCCTGTTGAGCCTCATCAGGAATAACAATTTTAAGAATTCCCCTAAGATCATCCACTGAACATCCCCTCACAGCATCACCAACTGATCCAAATTACTTTGTGAAGAACTGTAAGAACTCTCCAGTTATACCATCAATTGTTTCAATCCTATTACCTTCTCCATCCAGAAGGTAATTGATAGTACTTCTCTTCCTTTTCTCAGCAACATTGGCATAAAAGAACTTTGTGCCCTTATCACCCTCAGTAAACCACTCGACCTTAGCTTTTTGCTGGTAAAATTGTGCTTCAGCTCTCTCAAGAGCAATGAGATCATTTTGAAGTTGTTTTTCTGCAGAAACATTATCTCTCAGAATTGGAAAAGTAAGTTTGTAAGCTGCATCTCCTCTAGTTAAGTTCTCTTCTCAATAACTCTTCTTGAAATATAAACATAACATCCCTGTTTTAATGCCTTTAAGAAAGGCTTCAGTCTTTTTAGCTTAGCAAACAGGACTTGCATTGGGTTGCCATCAACTTCCTTAGCCCAAGAGTTAGCTACAATCTTTTCAAACTCAGTATGCTCAATCTAAAAGTTGAAAATTTTGAAAGGTTTAGGTCTTGTAACAGGGGCTACTCTATGCATTGTCAGCACTGTAGGGCAATGGTCAGAGTCTCCAGGTGCATGAAACTCCACTCTAGAATTAGGCACAGACATATACCATTGTGGATTAACTAAAACTCTATCAAGTTTCTTAGCTAAGAAAGAGTCCTCTTTCTTGTTTGTCCATGTAAACAGAGGTCTGGTGAATGGATGATCACTAAGCCCCACCTCACTAAGACAATCTTGAAAATCTTCCATATCAGTTGTAATAGTATGCCCAGAAACATTACAATTAGAGCTTTCATTTGCATTAATAGTGACATTAAAGTCACCACCAATAATCCAAGGTTGCTCTTCAACAAGAGAGGCAACCTGTTTAAGCTGTTGCCTTCATTTCTTCCATAAATGACAGAAAGAACAATCTCAATCTCCTCTAACTCTCCCTTAACAATAATGATTTGCTCCCAGCATGCACCAAGCTAAAACATAAGTGCTTCTTACAAAGAATTCAAATCCTCCCCAAACTAGCAAAGGCATAGTTAGTAAAACAAGTCCAATCAGTAGACAATTTAGAGAGAAAGGCATTAAAGTTTGGCTCTCTAACTCTAGTTTCCAGCAAGCAAACAATATTAACACTAACTTTTTCTATTCTTTGCAAGACATTCTTATGTTTTTGGGGTTATTTAGACCTCTAACATTCCAAAAAACTACTATCATTGAGTTGGGGGAATGTTCAGAGAGCTACTAGCCTCTGACCCTTTACCCTTTGCCTTATCTTTCTTTGTTTTTATTTCATGCAGCAAGTTCGTAACACCTAAAGAAGCAGTTCTTGTCTTCCTCACTTCCTCAACTACATTTATCACATCATTCAACAGTGCAAATTTATTTTTTGAACAGACAAGTGCAACAGGCTTGCCCCTCCCACCTCTATTTTTAACATTTTTCCCAGACCTTCGTAGAGGGGGAAAATCATCAGCTATAATAGTCTCAGCTCCACGTTCCACACTAGCCTGATTCACAGTATTGTAGATGGCATCAATTCCTTCGAGCAACTCAACACTGACACCTTTTATCTGATCAGGAGAACTAATGGCCTTAGCAGCTGGCACATTAGCCTCACACCCAGAAACAAGATTACCAGTGGCCTTAGCTGAAGAATTTAGCTCATCACATGTAATACCAACACAAGGGGCATCCAATTGCTCAACAGAGTTGACATTGGCACTCTAAACAGTGTCACGACCCTTCTTTACTCTTCATCCAGTCTCCTTACTAACATGATAGACATGCTTTGGAAGTGGGCACGCAACATCTGTGTGACCAAAAACCTAACAATGCGAACAATAAGATGGCAGCCATGGTATTTTTTTTCCTTTACAAACGCCATGGTTTTATCCTGTAGCTTGACAGGAATGGTACGCGAAATCTTAGCTCCAACATCCACCTCTATACACACCTTAGCAAATTCCAAATGCTCCCTATGTGCAGTAATTGTATCTGTATACAATGGAACTCCAAAAGCGCTCAAGATATAGCTTAAGCCTTTCCTAGAGAACAACTCTAAAGGCACGTTGAACAGTTGAACCCAGATCGGCATACGCAAAAGATCAAAATCAAGTCGTTTCAGATTTGGTTCCCATTTTCGTAGGACCAATGGTTTATGCTGGATATGCCAAGGGCAATTCTCCAGCACCCAATCTCTATCTGTAACATTTGCAAAAGAAAAGACATAAAGATTAGGTCCAACATTACTGACCTTTGTAATAGCAACTTTTCCCCACAGTGATTCGACAATCTTCTTCAGCGCAACAAAATTTGGAACAGGGCCAAGGAATTGGCCAACTAGAGAGAGCTTCCAGTCTGAGATCTCTTCTGCAAAAAGTTCAGATGGTGGATCAATGGCGAAAGAATCCCCAGTAGCAACCATAGGGAAGAATTCTAGGGTTTGCTCTTCCCCTCCACCAAAAAATTTCCTCCAATCCACCGATTCTATACCGTAGATATAAGAAACAATCAGCAAAGAAGCAAGACGATGCAATTCTGATCCAAAAAAACAAGCTCAGGCAGGCTCAATCGCACAAGAAAATGGGTGAGACTCAGAGATGGTTAGACCCGCTAACGTGCGCCTGGAGAGAGTTTCTAATTCTTAGGTTCACTTTAATTTAAGGGTAACGTTCACAAATGGTCACTAAACTTTAATCAATTATTCAATTTCATAACCAAACTTTCAATGCTTCCATATTACCATTAAACTTTTAGTTTTGTTTCAATTTAGCCACTGACCAGTTAACACCGTTAAAATGTGATGTAGTTGTTAAAATATTTTGTATAATTACACATTTAGTCCTCCACATTTATACAATTCACAATAAAAAACAAAAATTAAAAATTTTAATAACCAATAAAAAAGAAATAATATATTCGATTATACTCGAACCTTTCGAAGATTGGAGTAAAGGAAATCATAATAACAGAGGCCAACATGAATCTATAAACCATAATAAGCCGCAGACTCATCCCATCATTAGTGGCACGTTTGTACATGAGATTAATCCCTACAAATATAAACTGAACCACCACCATTAACGACTGTGGCTTTAACCTATGAAACAAGATTTGCAACACGTCTCATTCTATAAAAACTTGTTTTGTTGTAGTGATAACTCCAAAATTAGTAATTATTTTATTTTTATACAGTGATGTATTTTAAGATTATATCTAAAACACAATGAGTATAAGAAACAAAAAACACAATATAAATACAAACATAAAACGATCATAAGAAAATTTTTTAAAAGGGTATAACCTTAAAGAATAAAAATATGAATATTTTCTCGATGACCAATTGATTTAATCATTTTTTAGGTATATATGACAATTTTGGAAATATTCAAAAACAAGATGGGTAAGCACACCAAACAAGAGTGATGGTTTTATTGGAGGATTATTATTTGATATATAAGTGGTAGAATTTTTTTTATAAAAAGTTTAATTTATTGTCATATATCCTTAATTAATATTTAAATAAAGGGTAAATTACATAGATGATCACTTAATTATGGGATTGGTGTCAATTTGACCATTATACTATTAATTTTGGCAAATATACCACTAAACTATTTAATTGGTTCTAATTAGACCACCAACCGTTAAAGAATACGAAAATGCTAACGTGGCCTGTTAAATAAAACTGGTATTATTACACATTTGGTCTTTGTCATTTATACAATATATCAATTTGACCTTAATTTTAATTAAATAAAATAAATTAATTATTTAATTAGGTGGTGACACATGTCATCACCTGGTTTGAGAACGAAAAATGGAAGCTGAGAAAATAACCCTAGGTGGGTTTGAACCAACTACCTTGGATAGAAAGTGGGGCATGCTTGCCACTAAGCCAAGCACATTTTGTAATATGAGTTACAACATTTAATATATGTCTTAAATGTTTGTTAATGACCGGAAAAATAGAAACAAGGAAAAATGAACCTGGGTGAATTCAAACCAGTAACCTTAAAGTGAAGGTGGGGTATGCTTACCACTAAGCCAAGCATATTTTTGAGATACAAAGTACAACATTTAATATATGTCTCATATCGTTGTTAATGCTTGGAAAAAAGAAAGAAATGTGATTTTAAGAAACTCGAACACGAAATACTTATGATGCATAAAAACATCTAACTCAATTAAATAAATCTAATAATTAAAATAAATTTAAAAATATTTTGTATATATTTTAGATTATAGTTACTGCACGATTTAAAATCAAAAGTTTACAATTATATTAAATTCATTTAGCGAATCTAAACTCACGAACATAATTCAATTTTTTATTTATTTAATATAAAAATGATTTTAAGGTCCATTTAATTAAATTATTATATATAATAATATTAAAAAATAAAAAAATAAAAATTATATTAAATTCATTTAGCGAATCTAAACTCACAAACATAATATAATTTTGATCTATGTTCATGAGTTTGGATTCGCTAAATTAATTTAATATAATTTTAAACTTTTTTATTTTAAACCGTACACTAAATAAAATTTAAAATATATACAAATATTTTTAAATTTATTTTAATTATTGGATTTATTTAATTGGGTTAGATGTTTTTTTGCATCATAAGTGTGTTGTGTTCGAGTTTCCTAAATTCACATTTCTTTCTTTCTTTTCCAATCATTAACAACGATATGAGACATATATTAAATGTTGTACTTTGTATCTCGAAAATATGCTTGGCCTAGTGGTAAGCATACCCCACTTTCATTTTAAGGTTGCTAGTTTGAATCCACCCAAGTTTATCTTTTCTTGTTTCCATTTTTCCGGTCATTAATAAGTATTTAAGAGATATATTAAATGGTGTATCTCATATCATAAAAATATGCTTAGCTTAGTGGTAAGCACACCTCGCTTTTAGTCTAAGGTCGTTGGTTTGAATCCACCCAGGGTCATTTTCCCAACTTCCTTTTTTCCTTCTCCAATCAGGTGAAAATTAATTAGTTAAAATTAAATAAAAATAATTAAAGTCCTCCAATAAGGTGGTAACACATGTCATCACCTAATTGAATAATTAATTTATTTTATTTAATTAAAATTAGAGCCAAATTGATAGATTGTGTAAATAAAAAAGACCAAATGTGTAATTATACCGGTTTTATTTAACATAAGAACATGTCAGCATTTTCATTTTCCTTAACGGGTAGTGATCTGATTGGAACCAATTAAATATTTTAGTGGTATATTTGCCAAAATTGAAAGTATAATGGTCAAATTGACACCAACCCCATAGTTGAGTAGTAATCTGTGTAGTTTACCCATAAATAAATGTCTTTTTTGAATATGTTGGTGTGATTATATAATAGTATATGTTTGTACTTTTTCTTAACACTTTGACAACGCACACTGTAACCTCCTCGACCCGGCCTAGCCATCAGACCGCACCGAACAAGTTATACGAAAAAAACCCGAAGAGAAATTCATTAAGGCTTCACTCCGATTAGCAACCCTAATTTTTTTTTATAATTTAATCTTGTCTAAATGCCATTTTAAAACCTATGTAAGGAGACTAGCAATGGAAAAGCAAAACACGAGCAAGAACCACTCGAAACGAGCTTTTGAGGTTACTTTGTACAGTTTTAAAATAGGTTGTATCGATACGCTCGGGCCCGTATCGATACGCCTTCAACGGTAAAAAATCCCAAGTCAACCTCAAGATATCATTTCGATACGCTCAGAGACCGTATCGATACGGCGTATCGAAACTGTCTCGAGGGTTTCAAAACTCCAACCCATATCGAAACACCCTTAACACGTACTCTTCCTTAGTGGAATCTAGCATCACTAAGGTCACGCGCGACTTTTACCCCGAGTGCACTCTCATCCTATTGGTTGACCAACTATATCCGGTAATAAGATTTCACTTTGTCAATAACCCACCAAATCAACACTTACCTCGTGTCTCATGGTCACAACCATAACCAACATGGGATCAATTAAAGCAATTATATGCATAACACAAGGATATTCATGACAAACATGCACTATGGAAATCATTCATAACACATAGTAGAATTTATCGAAGACAATGGCTAAAATGCTTAAAACTTACTCTTGAGGTTAGATTGGCTTATCAAGCCCAATCTAAACCCCCAAAATATATCCTTAACCAAGTTAAGGCTTAGAAAATATTTCCACTCACCACCCGACACACCAACACTAGTCGAAACACCAATCCAAGCCTTCGAACTACCCGGTCTCGCGTCTGAAGTGCCCAATTCAATTTCCTCTACTTTTAGGCAACACAAGATAGAACATTAGGATGCTAATATACTTATAAACCAACAGCAACTCGGAATCTAACTTCTTGCAACAAAACACATTGATTCAAACCCAAATTTCACCTAAAACCTCACCAATTTCGTTCTAACGAAGCCCTAAACTAAACCCATCGATTTCAAACATAAAAAAACATCAAATATCATCTAGAAACATCTCCCAACAACTAAGGAACCCACAACCACAAAATCAACCCAAAGCCAAGCCAAAAACTCCATATTTTCAACTCAAAAATTCTATTTTTGACCAATTTCGGGTTTCCCATTATTAAGCCAATATTCAGACATGTTTAACCCCTTAAAACTTAGCTTAAAAATGTGTAAAACCATGGATAATCGAACCCATGAAAATCAAGTGAAAATACCCATTTTACAACCTAAAACCAAAATGAAATATAATGGGTTTAGAAGAAAGATTTCATTAATGACAAGTCAAATAAGTAAAAACCTAAGTAAATGAGAAGTTACCTTGCAATCCTTGACAAAAGGAAAGGATTTGGATTGAAGGGAGGAAAACCAACGTGAAAAACCTTTTGTTTAGAATGAAGATGATAACATTTTGATTCAAAATACCATTTTTAATTTCATTTGGGAAGAGTCCTCTTTTTCCATTCAAAAACTTCCTTTTGCCCAAATATTCTAGAAAAGCCCATTTTATTAGAAAAGGGTCCCCAAAGTTAGACCTAACCAACCAACTAACCCAGACCAAACTTGAACCAGATCTGGTTATCTTCCGGACCCTAAACTTAAGCGTTACAACTCTCCCCCACTTAAGGAATTTTGTCCTCGAAATTTACCTGACGGAAAGAGATACGAAAACTACTTGTTCAAGTCATCTTTCCTCTAACTAGTGGCTTCTTCCACTCCTCGGTGTCGCCACTTCACTTTGACCAACTCAATGGTCCTTCCCCGCAACACTTTGCAGTCTGAAGCTAAAACCTCAACTGGTTCTTCATCGTAGGTCAAATTCGGATTCAATTCTATCTCTTCGAATGGTATAACATGTGACATATCTGATCTATACATCTGAAGCATCGAAACATGAAACACATCGTGAATCTTTTCTAACTCGGTCGACAATCTCAACCTATAAGCGACGGGACCAACTCGCTCAACAATCTCATACAAACCAATGAATCTCGGACTCAACTTACCCTTCCTACAAAATCTCATCACCTTCTTCCAAGGTGGGACTTTTAATAACACTTTGTCGCCCACGACATACTCTATCTCTCTTCTTTTCAAATCGACATAAGACTTCTGTCGATCCGAAGCTGCTTTCAAATGACCGCACATCAACTGCACTTTCTCAGGAGTACCCTTAAGCATATCAGGCAAGGTTATCAACTTCTGTCCCGCTTCAGCCCAACAACAAACAGGCGTTCTACATTTCCTACCATACAGAGCTTCATAAGGTGCCATCTGAATACTCGCTTGATAACTGTTATTGTATGCAAACTCTACTAACGATAGATGATTCTCCAACAAACCCTGAAATTCAATAATTTAACATCTCAACATATCTTCCAACACTTGTATGACTCTCTCCGACTGACCATCGGTTTGAGGATGATACCAAGTGCTGAAATTCAATCGAGTTCCCAAAGCACTATGCAAACTCTCCTAAAATCTAGATGTGAATCTCGGATCTTTATTTAACATTAAAGACTTCGGTACACCATGCAATCTCAAAATCTCACTGATATACAAATCGACCAACTTATCTAAGGTATAAGTAGTGTGAACAGCCAAGAAGTGTGCACATTTCGTAAAACGGTCAACAATCACCCAAACCGAATTCTTCTTAGAAGGTGTCAACGAAAAATTTGATACGGAATCTATGGTAATTCTCTCCCACTTTCACTCGGGAATTCTCAAAAGTTGTAACAAACCTGAAGGAAACTGATGTTCGGCCTTAACCCGCTTACAAACCATACACTTACTCACAAACTCGGCAACATCTTTCTTCAAACCAATCCAGAAGTACTCATCTTTCAAGTCGTGATACATCTTCGTACTTCCCAGATGCATAGCAAACGGACTACTGTGAGCTTCGGTTAGAATGATGCATCTCAAATCGGCATCATTCGGCACATCTACCTTACCTTTGAAACATAGAACCCCATCATCACTATAACTATAATCTGATGGTCTACCTTCTGCTACATCTTGCATATAAGGTTCCAAAGTCCCATCTTGTAATTGTTTCTCTCTAATCAACTGAATCAATGAAAGTTTAACTTGCAATTCGGCCACCAAACCACCATCTTGAGACAAACTTAGCCTACCAAACCACCACCAAAGTCCCATCTGTATACACCGTACGTTTCTCACCATATAAGTAATGTCTCCAAATCTTAAAAGAAAACACTACTACAGCTAACTCTATATCATGAGTAGGGTAATTTTGTTAGTGAACCTTCAATTGCCTAGAAGCATATGCTATCACTCTTCCCTCTTGCATCAAAACACAACCTAAGCTAACATACGAAGCATCACTATAGATTACAAACTCTTTCCCTGACTCAGGCTGAATCAAAACTAAATCATTATTCAAAGCTTCTTTCAATTTCTCAAAGGCTTGTTGGCTTGCATCTGACCACTCAAATCTGACACCTTTCTGTAACAATTTAGTCAAAGGAGCAGCCATTTTAGAGAATCCATCTACAAACTTTCGGTAGTAACTGACTAAACCTAGGAAGCTACGGATTTCTGACACTGATTCTGGTTGCGTCCAACTCACAACTGCCTTAACTTTCTTAGGATCCACTCGCGTTCCCTCGACTAAAACAATATGACCTAGGAAGACTACTTCCATGATCCAAAACTCACATTTGATCAACTTGGCATACAACTGGTTGTCTAACAATTTCTGCAATACCAAACGCAAATGCTGATCATGATCCTCCTCGGTATGAGAGTACACTAAGATATCATCAATTAATACTACCACAAACTGATCCAAGTACTCATGAAACACCCTATTCATAATATCCATAAAAGCTGTTGGCACATTCGTCAAACCAAAGGGTATTAATAAGAATAAATAATGTCCATAATGAGTGCGAAAAGTTGTCTTCGGTACATCTTGATCTCTTACCTTCAACTGATAATAATCGGATCTCAAATCTATTTTCGAAAACACTAAAGCACCTCTCAACTGATCACACATGTCGTCAATCCTCGACAAAGGATATTTGTTCTTCACTGTCAACTTATTCAACTGTCGGTAATCGATACACATCCTCAAACTGCCATCCTTCTTTTTCAGAAACAACACTGGTGCACCCCCAGATGACATACTTAGACGAATGAACCATCGGTCTATAAGTTCTTGAAGTTGTGTCTTCAACTCTTTCAGTTCTTTAAGAGCCATTTGATACGGAGCAATCGATACTAGAGCAGAATCAGCATAAGTCTCTATAGAAAACTCCACCTCTCTATCATACGACAAACCAGGCAATTCTTCCGGAAATACCTCAGGAAGTTCAAAAATAGTTCTGATGTCTTGTGGTCGTGCCTCACTCATATTTGGATTCATAACATAGGCCAAGTATTCCTGACACCCAACATCTATTAACTTCTGAGCCTCTAAAACTGAAACAACATTAGACAAGAACTTAACGTTCTCGCCCACTACTACTACCTCATAATCATCTGAAAGCCTCAAGGACACACGCTTTGTCTCGAACTCGTGACACTCATACCCACATCTAATATCTCAACCAGAATATCTAACAGCTTTGCAAGCTCACTCAATATATAAGAATGTGTAGAGCCGAAATCAATCAAAGAAAGCAAAGTCAAAGACCATAACGAAAAATTACCTGCAATCACAAATGTGTCATTCATGTCCTCACGATGCGCATACACTCTAGTCGGTCTACCTCCCTCGGGCTGAACTACCACAACATGAGCCACATTCCTCTGATCATCATTCCCAGGCTGAAAGTTACCTCGACCTCACCCACGACCTCTCTGATGCTCGGCAGCTCGTGTAGGAGCCTATCCATCCTTAGCCGGATGTGGACAATCACGCTTCAAGTGTGCTCGAGACCCGCAGTGTAACATCCCAAAAATTAGCCTAGAAGATTAGAGGTTTAATTAAATAATTAAATGACTTATTAGATTAATTTCCTAAATTATTGAATTGGAAATAGGTTCAATATAGACCAAATTGAATTTAAAGGAAATGTTCAAGAGGAATTCGGGTAATTGGCCTAGTGACCAAACTGAATGATGCATCAACTATGAGAGATGCATGCTAAAGTATAAAATTTATAAATTAACCCTTGAATTAACATGAAAACATAACATTATTAAGGATTTATATAATTAAATGGTGTTATTAAAAGATGATAAAAAGGAAATTAGTTGGGATATGACATAGTAATCTTATCCTATTAAATATGTCTCCTCTCTCTCTTTCCTTTTCCTTAGCCGGCTACACCAAACCATACCAACTAAGTCACATTTGTTCATTTCACACAAACACTCAAAACATAAAATTTGAGAGGAAATAGAGAGGTGCACGGTGAAAAAGAAGAAAGGCTTGCATGGCATAGAAATCCACCTAGAAAATTCAAGGAAAAATTAGAAGTAAGTAGCCCTTTCTCTCTATAGTTTGAATATGTTGAAATCTTCAATAGATCAATGGTTTTAATGTTCTTAGAAAATCATAAAAGAGATGATATTAAATGTTATGTTGCTGGAAAATTCTAAGTTCATAAGAAACTTCAAGAAATTTTTAAATGATAAGAGTTATGAACATGCAAGAGCTAAATTGGACAGATTTGATAGTTATAAGAACATGCAACTTTAGAAAAATTGTAGAAATTAATTAGTAGGAATTTCATGATGAAATTTTGATATGTACTACTTTGATAAGTCTAAAGTGGTAGAAAAATTATGAAATGAGATTTAATGATTGTAGTGAAATCTGGAAGTTTATTTCGAACAACATGCAAAACTGTCCAGCAATGTTCTTAGTTGGACAGTGAACTTTGAAAAATTGTAGAAAATAAATTGCTGGAAGTTTTGAGCTGAATTTTTAATATGATGAAATTGGGCATATTAATTGAATTTAGAAACAAACGGTGATCAATTCGGAGTTGTGTACTGGAAATAAGAAACAGATTAAGTTTGGTGGTCAAAACTGTGTGTAAAACGAATAAGAGAAAATTTAAGAACAAGTGAGATATTAAAATTGTGAAATTAGATAAAAAGAAAAGGTGGTAATTGATTAGCAATCTGCGAAAATTATAATTCTCATAAATTGGTGATCAATTTGGAAGTCTAAGCACTAAATTGAGGGAATTAGTAAAAATGGAATTGGCCATGTCGAACCATAATAGTATAGGGACTGAATTGAAATAAAAAATAAAATTCAGCCTTGAAATTTATGAAATGAATTCTGAAAATTTCCTATTGTTTGACTTAAATGCCTTAGATCCTAGAAGTGAAAGAGTTGAGGAAGAAATTGTACCTGGAAAGGCTGCGGATCGAGCAAAAGGCGTTCGAATCCAGAACTAGCTCGGCGAACAGTGAGTGAAACACCCTTAGAGTTGAGATTAGAGTCTCAACTACCTTTAAATTGCTGTTAGTATATAAATTGAGCATGAAATTGGACTAAATTAAGGTTGGTAAATGTTAAGGGAAGAAGGAATAAAGGAATTCGGATTTGTGCATGTGTTATGTGATTTTATGACCTATGTGCTTGAAATTAAACTTGATAATTGCTATGATTGATTTCGAATCTGATTTGTAGTTTATTGGACTGATTTGGATGAAATTGATATTGCTGAATGTTGAAATTTCAATGTTGTCTTGATTTGCTTGAGGAATTGAGGATATTGTGATTTGGTATATGATCGAATGAGGATCTTATATGATACAATTGTGTTTATTAAGTTCAATCGAATGTTTAGCTTTGAGATGTGAATTCGAATTGTATGATATGAAATGGGATGGTATACATGCTGATTTAAGATATGTGAATTGAATTGGCAAATTAATTATATGTGTTTGTACGTGATGCTGAAATGGAATTTATAAGAAATTAATCGAAAGGATTAATTAAGCAATTCTGAAAATATGTTCGATTAAGAATATGATTAAATTAAAGATTGATAAGCAAAGCCCTTGGTGTGTACAATATGTCCAGGTAGTACGACTAGCCTAGAGTCTGAGATCAATAAGAAAATCGGTACGTTAGTGTACTCGATATTGTGGTACGTAAGTGTACTTTCTTGCTTAATGTCTGCGGACATTATGATATGTTATACGATGATACGATTTTGGTACGTGGTACCTATTACATGGTGAATTTGATTCACACTTCAGTTATATGTGACTTGATTACCTAGCTTACTATACTATCCAAGGCATTGCTAATTAAACTAATAAGAAATTTAAAGTATTGAAATATGAACTTGAAATTCTTGATTTCTGTTGGTGTAATTCTTTGAATTGGATGTTAGCTGGTCAAATATAAATCAAGAAATTAATCGATTCTCTGTTGCAGTTTGCTGCTACTTGTTAATTGAAATTGCCTTAATCGAAATTATGAAACGAAAGTAATTAATTCGAATTGAACATCATGACTTCGAATTGGGTGATTAGATTTAAATTGCATGTTAAATTGGTATGCAATTGAATTAACATGTGGTCATTGAAGGACTTGAATAATCGATTATGATGTTATTGATAACATGAATTGTTGTTTGATATGCTATGAAATTCGAGCATGATAATTTATAATTAGAAAGATTGATTTTGGTTCCATGACTCTTATGAAATGTCAATGATATGGTTGGTGTGAAATCTGCTTGTATTATAATGGAGATAATTGCTTTGCTATGCATATATTTCAAATGAATGATAATGTTGATCAATTGTTTGTGAATTTGTTTTGTTTTTTGAGCCATTCGAATGAATTAGAAAAAAATGTAATAATATGCAATGTGGAACCTAATGTGTGATCATTAGTAAATAAATGGAAATCGACTAGATTAAGGTTTCCTCACTAAGTACGAGAAGTACTTACCACTCGAACCCTTCCTTCCTTCCCAAAAATTTCAGGTTCTAGCTTGTTGATCCACCACCCATTATCTCCCTACTCGAGGATTAAGTATGCCATTTTCTATCTTTGTCGTGCTCATGTTAGGTGGTTTAGCGGTCTGCATGTTAGTACAATTCGGTTTAATTGTGATGTTTATGAACTATTTCTTTATTTATGTATAAACTTTATAAGACGTTTCCCTTCATTTTGGTATGTAATTAAGGGGTACATATTTTGGGTATAGATCACCCAAGTATATGTTTGGGGCTTGATTCTTTTTGTTGAATTTCTTTTTGTATAGGCAACCTATAGGTTTGGCCGTTATAGATACCCCGGGTAGTATTTTGTAAAAGGGAAACTAAAACATTATGGATGTTATATTCGGATATGATTATATGAATGATGTGTGAATCGGTTAGCACTATGAATTGAATTGTTTTTATAGACTAACATGAAAATCGAATTGCAAAGGACTAAGGCATAATCAAATGATTAAATCATTAGAATTAGAATTTGTACATGAAAATCGAATTAGAGAGAAATTGAATTGGAAGCATTCGAATGGAGTAGAATTAATATGATTGAAATTGAGTATGTAGATTTGAAATGTATACACTTTTCGAATGGAGCTTGTAATTCAATTAGTTTTTTTGTTTATAAGTATAAGATAGATAAATGAATTATATGAGTCCACCTAGATACCAATAGAATTATGATAAGAAACTTTGTATGATAAATGTATAATGAATGTATTTGAGATAGCTGAATTTAAGAGTTTATATTCGGAAAAAAAATGTTACACGAAAATGGTTAACCCTTCCGCTGCCTAAGCTAATACGAATTCGAATCTGTTATAAGTTAATATAACGCTCCTTGCCTCTAATCTGGGGTGAGGGGTGTTATATAAAGTGGTAATCAGAGCTTTTTAGGTTAAGTCCTAAAAATTTAATCGAGTCTGCATGCATCTGCACTGTTTAGGTATGCCACCCACGTATTGCATGATAAGATAATTGTATCGAGCTTTCTGATCTTCTTGTTGTTTAAATGAATGATAGAAAATGACGGACCCAAAAGACCCAAAGAATGGGAGCTCACATGAATCTTCGAGCGAAGGTGGAAGTGTGAGACTGGGTGATAATCCTCTAGCCCAAACTGAAACTCCGAGAAAGGAGAAAAACAAAGAGCCTGCTCAGATTACCGAGCAAATCATCAAAAAGCCTGCTCAAGTCACTGAACGGATCACTATAGAGCCTGTTAAGATCGTTGAGCAATCTGATAAAGAACCTGTTCAGAACACAGAACAGCCTCCACCTGAAAATCCTATGGTTCAGTCTGCCCAAAGGGAATGTCTCCTCAGCATGAAGGAGATGTTCAATCAACTTCTGACAAATCTGAAACAGGAGCAACATGTTGTTCTTGTCCCTGTTGCACCTAGCAGAGCCCCAATAGATAAACTTTCTCAGTATCGAGCATACACTTTTGCTGGTACTAATGAAGAAAGACCAGAAGATGCAGAGTACTGGCTTGAAAACACCACCAAGGTGGTAACCAAATAATTACAGTGCTCCGATGACCATAAATTGGAGTGTGTTGTGGCTCTGTTAGCTGATGAAGCTATGAATTGGTGGGAAACCACAACTCTAATTGTTCCAACTGAACTGGTGACATGGGAGTTTTTCCTTGAAGAGTTCAAAAAGAAGTACATCAGTGAACAGTATTTAGCTGAAAGAAGAAAGAGATTCTTACACCTTAAACAAGCCAACCGTCCTATTGCGCAGTACGTTGCAGACTTTTGTAAGTATTGCAAATACGGTACAGAATACATCAAAACTGAAGCTGATAAATGTCGAATGTTCATTGAAGGCATGAATGATGAATTGAGTCCAATCTTCACTGCTTTGGGAATCAATAATTTCCAGAATCTTGTAAATCAAGCTATTGCAACCGAAGCTAGAATGAAAGTTGCTGAAAAGCGAAAAGGGGGTAATAGACCTGACAAAAAGCAGAAACGAGACGACAAGTCTCAATGGCAGTTCAAAAAGACCAAATTTCAGAAAGAAGGGTCTTCTAATTTCACTTATGCTCCAAGGAGTAATTACACTTCCAAACCAACTACAGTGATCAGATCCTCAGTACCGACTATGTCTGTTAATAGTACGGGAAATTCTGAAAAGATTCCTTCTTGCAAGTTCTGTCAGAAACCACATCGAGGTCAGTGCAGACTTCAGGCAAATCTCTCCTATGCTTGTGGTGGTGATGATCACTACATCAAAGGTTGTCCTAAGAAGCATGAATCTATGCCAGTTCGTAATACTGCAGTTCCTAGTCCGACATCCTCTAATCGGAATAGGAATGCCAAGTCAGCCATCCGAGTTATCAGAAGAAAGGCAAGGGTACTCATTCTAATGCTACCACTCATCAGGAATCTCGAGCACCTGCTAGAGTTTACCACATTCGTGGTAGAGATGATGAAGAATCTCCTAAAGTGATTGCAGGTACTGTTGAGCTAAACTCACATCCTGTTTATGCCTTAATAGATCCAGGATCCACTCATTCATTCACATGTCTATCTGTAGTGAAAAAGTTGAAATTAGAACCTGAAATTGTGAAAACAAGTCTGATAGTCTCACACCCTTTAGGAGGAACTTCGAACATTAACCTGATATGTAGAAATTGTTCATTGCATATTAGTAATTTGTCATTCCTTATTGATCTCTACATATTACCCTTCTGTAAGTTCGATCTAATATTGGGTTTAGATTGGTTAAGTAAACATGAGGCTTGGGTAGATTGCCAAAACAAAAGATTGTATCTTCAGGGTTTAGGAAAAGAATCCATACTCCTAATTGATAAAAAGCCCACTTTTATTTTTGCATCCATGGTCTTATGAGATCAAATTGAATTTGGAATATCTGAAATCCATGTTGTTTCTGAATTCATTGATGTGTTTCCCGAAGAACTACCTGGTCTCCCTCCGACTAGAGAAGTAGAATTCGGGATTGAAGTACAGCCTGGCTCAAATCCGGTGTCTATCACTCCGTACCGGATGGCACCTCTTAAATTTAAAGAATTACAAAAGCAACTTCAAGAGCTTCAGGACAAGGGTTTCATTCGACCTAGCACTTCTCCTTGGGGTGCACCTGTTCTGTTCGTAAAGAAGAAGGATGGAGCGATGCGTCTTTGCATTGACTACCGTCAATTGAACAAGATCACAATCAAGAACCGATATCCGCTCCCAAGAATAGAATATATGTTTGATCAACTTAGGGATGCTTCGGTATTCTCAAAGATCGACATGCGATCTGGATACTATCAAATGAGGGTCAAAGAGGAGGATGTGTCAAAGACAGCCTTCCGAACTCGTTATGGCCACTAAGAATTTCTGGTAATGCCTTTCGGATTGACAAATGCTCCGGCGGCATTCATGGATCTCATGAACAGAGTATTCAAGCCCTATCTTGATAAATTTGTGGTCGTCTTTATTGATGACATCCTGATCTATTCTCGCAATCGAGAAGAACATATTGATCATCTCCGCATTGTCTTGCAAACTCTCCGAGAACGCCAGTTATTCGCAAAATTTTCCAAGTGCGAGTTCTGGTTATCGGAAGTCTCTTTCCTTGGTCATGTAATTTCTGCAGAAGGAATTAAAGTTGATCCAATGAAAATTCAGTTAATCATGGATTGGCGACCTCCCTGAAATGTCAGTGAAATACGAAGTTTTCTTGGTCTAGCTGGTTACTATAGAAGGTTTGTCAAAGGGTTTTCCTCTATAGCCTTACCTTTGACTAAACTTCTTCGTAAAGACCAACCATTTGAATGGTCTGAAAAGCAACAGAGAAGCTTTGACCAACTCAAAACAACCTTGACTCATGCCCCAGTTTTGATCCAACCAGAACCGAGCAAAGACTATACAGTGTACAGTGATGCTTCACATGCGGGTCTTGGATGTGTTTTAATGCAAGGTGGCAATGTGATAGCTTATGCTTCACGCCAACTGAAATCTCATGAACTGAACTATCCAACACATGATCTTGAACTTGCGGCTATTGTATTTGCTCTCAAAATATGGAGACACTACTTGTACGGTGAGAAATGTTACCTGTTCACCGATCACAAGAGCCTAAAGTATCTCCTGACTCAAAAAGATCTGAATTTGAGACAACGCAGATGGATGGAGTTATTGAAAGACTATGATTTAGTTATTGACTATCATCCAGAAAAAGCCAATGTGGTTGCAGACGCCTTGAGTTATAAACCGACATTGGGTAAAATTCCTAATCCTTGATCCTTAAAATAAAAATTTAATATGTCTGTAGTAAAAATTCTGTCTAAAAAAGTGGTATTTATTCTTGTAGCTCCAACTACTATCAATGCTCATCTTCGAGTATATCAGAAGCAAGGATTTCTGTCCGAACTTCAAATTCAGTCCAGTCTAATCTCAAGGATTGAAAATCTTCAGAAAGCTGATCCAGAACTTCAAGATATTATTTCCAAACTGGATACAAAGTCTGGAGAAGGATTCTGTATTCACACAAACGGTCTCCTTTATTTCAAAGATAGAATCTATATTCCAAATGATGAAAAATTGAAAAGAGATCTTCTAGAAGAAGCACACCAGAGTTCTTTCTCGGTCCACCCTGGATCGGTTAAGATGTATAAAGATCTCAAATCTTTGTATTGGTGGTCTGGTATGAAAGCGGCTATCAATGATTTTGTATCTAAATGTCTCAATTGTCAAAGAGTCAAAGCTGAACATAGAGTTCCCACCAGACTACTCCAACCACTTGTACTGCCATAGTGGAAATGGGAACGAATTACTATAGACTTCGTGACTGGTCTTCCTTGTTCTCCCATAAAATATGATGCTATTTGGGTGATTGTTGGCCGATTCACCAAATCGGCACATTTCATCCCTATTCGTATCATTTACAGTTTGGAGAGTTTAGCCAATTTGTACATTCAGGAAATAATTCGGCTACATGGAATTCCTATCTCTATTGTCTCTGATCATGATCCAAGATTTACTTCCAGATTTTGGAGAACGTTGCAAAGAGCTATGGGAACTAAATTGAATCTAAGCACTGATTTCCATCCGCAAAGTGATGGTCAGTCCGAACGAGTAATTCAGATCCTTGAAGATATGCTTAGATCTTGCATTATTGACTTTGGGAAGAATTGGGAGAAATCCCTACCCATAGTGGAATTTGCCTACAACAATAGCTATCAGTCGTCTATTCAGATGGAACCTTTTGAAGCATTGTATGGCAGAAAATACGGAACACCTCTGTGCTGGTCCGAACTTGGTGAAAATAAAGTTTTGGGACCACAATTGCTCAGAGAAACAGAAGAGAAAGTTCAAATCATCCACTCTCGTTTAAAGCAAGCTTTTGATAGACAAAAAGCCTATGTTGATCTGAAACGAAGAGATATCCAACATAATGTGGGGAGACAAAGTCTTTCTTAAAGTCTCTCCATGGAAGAAAGTATTTCGGTTCGGAAAGAGGGGAAAGCTCAGTCCTCGCTTTATTGGACCTTTTGAAATTACATAAAGAATTGGCCCAGTGGCGTATCGACTTGCACTTCCCAGTGAGTTCGATAAAATTCACAATGTCTTTCATGTGTCAATGCTCAGAAAGTATAGATCCGATCCATCTCATATCTTAGAGCCAGAAGAAGTAGAGCTGAATCCTGACTTGTCCTATGAAGAGGAACCAGTTCAGATTCTAGATAGGGAAATTAAAAGACTTCGGAACAAAAATGTTGCACTGGTTAAAGTCTTGTGGAGAAATCACAAGATGGAAGAGGCAACATGGGAACCTGAGGAAACAATGTGAAACCAATATCCCTATTTGTTCGATTCAGGTAAGAATTCGAGGATGAATTCTTTCTTTAAGGGGGAAGAAATGTAACATCCCAAAAATTAGCCTAGAAGATTAAAGGTTTAATTAAATAATTAAATGACTTATTAGATTAATTTCCTAAATTATTGAATTGGAAATAGGTTCAATATGGACCGAATTGAATTTAAAGGAAATGTTCAAGAGGAATTCGGGTAATTGGCCTAGTGACCAAACCGAATGATGCATCAACTATGAGAGATGCATGCTAAAGTATAAAATTTATAAATTAACCCTTGAATTAACATGAAAACATAACATTATAAAAGATTTATATGATTAAATGGTGTTATTAAAAGATGATAAAAAGGAAATTAGTTGGGATATGACATAGTAGTCTTATCCTATTAAATATGTCTCCTCTCTCTCTTTCCTATTCCTTAGCCGGCTACACCAAACCATACCAACTAAGTCACATTTGTTCATTTCACACAATCACTCAAACCATAAAATTTGAGAGGAAATAGAGAGGTGCACGGTGAAGAAGAAGAGAGGCTTGCATGGCATAAAAATCCACCTAGAAAATTCAACGAAAAATTAGAAGTAGCCCTTTCTCTTTATAGTTTGAATATGTTGAAATCTTCAATAGATCAATGGTTTTAATGTTCTTAGAAAATCATGAAAGAGTTGATATTAAATGTTATGTTGCTGGAAAATTCTAAGTTCATAAGAAACTTCAAGAAATTTTTAAATGATAAGAATTATGAACATGCAAGAGCTAAATTGGACAGATTTGATAGTTATACGAACATGCAACTTTAGAAAAATTTTAGAAAATTAATTAGTAGGAATTTCATGATGAAATTTTGATATGTTCTACTTTGATATGTCTAAAGTGGTAGAAAAATTATGAAAATGAGATTTGATGATTGTAGTGAAATCTGGAAGTTTATTTCGAACAGCATGTAAAACTGTCCAGCAATGTTCTTAGTTGGACAGTGAACTTTAAAAAACTGTAGAAAATAAATTGCTAGGAGTTTCGAGCTGAATTTTTAATATGATGAAATTGGGCATATTGGTTGAATTTAGAAAAAACAGTGATCAATTCGGAGTTGTGTACTGGAAATAAGAAACAGATTAAGTTTGGTGGTCAAAATTGTGTGTAAAACGAATAAGAGAAAATTTAAGAAAAAGTGAGATATTAAAATTGTGAAATTGGACAAAAAGGAAAGGTGGTAATTGATTAGCAATCTGCGAAAATTATAATTCTCATAAATTGGTGATCAATTTGGAAGTCTAAGCACTAAATTGAGGGAATTAGTAAAAATGGAATTGACCATGTCGAACCATAATAGTATAGGGACTGAATTGAAATAAAAGATAAAATTCAGCCTTGAAATTTATGAAATGAATTCTGAAAATTTCCTATTATTTGACTTAAATGCCTTAGATCCTAGAAGTGAAAGAGTTGAGGAAGAAACTGTACCTGGAAAGGCTGCGGATCGAGCAAAAGGCGTTCGAATCCAGAACTAGCTCGGCGAACAATGAGTGAAACACCCTTAGAGTTGAGATTAGAGTCTCAACTACCTTTAAATTGCTGTTAGTATATAAATTGAGCATGAAATTGGACTAAATTAAGGTTGGTAAATGTTAAGGGAAGAAGGAATAAAGGAATTCGGATTTGTGCATGTGTTATGTGATTTTATGACCTATGTGCTTGAAATTAAACTTGATAATTGCTATGATTGATTTCGAATCTGATTTGTAGTTTATTGGACTGATTTGGATGAAATTGATATTGCTGAATGTTGAAATTTCAATGTTGTCTTGATTTGCTTGAGGAATTGAGGATATTGTGATTTGGTATATGATCGAATGAGAATCTTATATGATACAATTGTGTTTATTAAGTTCAATCGAATGTTGAGCTTTGAGATGTGAATTCGAATTGTATGATATGAAATGGGATGGTATACATGCTGATTTAAGATATGTGAATTGAATTGGCAAATTAATTATATGTGTTTGTATGTGATGTTGAAATGGAATTTATAAGAAATTAATCGAAAGGATTAATTAAGCAATTCTGAAAATCTGTTTGAATAAGAATATGATTAAATTAAAGATTGATAAGCAAAGCCCTTGGTGTGTACAATATGTCCAGGTAGTATGGCTAGCCTAGAGTCTTAGCTCAATAAGAAAATCGGTACGTTAGTGTACTCGATATTGTGGTACGTAAGTGTACTTTCTTGCTTAATGTCTGCGGACATTATGATATGTTATACGATGATACGATTTTGGTACGTGGTACCTATTACATGGTGAATTTGATTCACACTTCAGTTATATGTGACTTGATTACCTAGCTTACTATACTATCCAAGGCATTGCTAATTAAATTAATAAGAAATTTAAAGTATTGAAATATGAACTTGAAATTCTTGATTTTTGTTGGTGTAATTCTTTGAATTGGATGTTAGCTGGTCGAATATAAATTAAGAAATTAATCGATTCTCTGCTACAGTTTGCTGCTGCTTGTTAATTGAAATTGCCTTAAACGAAATTATGAAACTAAAGTAATTAATTCGAATTGAACATCATGACTTTGAATTGGGTGATTGGATTTAAATTGCATGTTAAATTGGTATGCAATTGAATTAACATGTGGTCATTGAAGGACTTGAATATTCGATTATGATGTTATTGATAACATGAATTGTTGTTTGATATGCTATGAAATTCGAGTATGATAATTGATAATTAGAAAGATCGATTTTGGTTCCATGACTCTTATGTAATGTCAATGATATGGTTGGTGTGAAATCTGCTTGTATTCGAATGGAGATAATTGCCTTGCTATGCATATATTTCAAATGAATGATAATGTTGATCAATTGTTTGTGAATTTGTTTTGTTTGTTGAGCCATTCGAATGAATTAGAAAAAAAATGAAATAATATGCAATGTGGAACCTAATGTGTGATCATTAGTAAATAAATGGAAATCGATTAGATTAAGGTTTCCTCTCTAAGTACGAGAAGTACTTACCACTCAAACCCTTCCTTCCTTCCCAAAAATTTCAGGTTCTAGCTTGTTGATCCACCACCCGTTATCTCCCTACTCGAGGATTAAGTATGCCATTTGCTATCTTTGTCGTGCTCATGTTGGGTGGTTTAACGGTCTGCATGTTAGTACAATTCGGTTTAATGGTGATGTTTATGAACTATTTCTTTAGTTATGTATAAACTTTATAAGACGTTTCCCTTCATTTTGGCATGTAATTAAGGGGTACATATTTTGGGGTATAGATCGCCCAAGTATATGTTTGGGGCTTGATTCTTTTTGTTGAATTTCTTTTTGTATAGGCAACCTATAGGTTTGGCCGTTATAGATACCTCGGGTAGTATTTTGTAAAAGGGAAACTAAAACATTATGGATGTTATATTCGGATATGATTATATGAATGATGTATGAATTGGTTAGCACTATGAATTGAATTGTTTTTATAGACTAACATGAAAATCGAATTGCAAAGGACTAAGGCATAATCAAATGATTAAATCATTAGAATTAGAATTTGTACATGAAAATCGAATTAGATAGAAATTGAATTGGAAGCATTCGAATGGAGTAGAATTAATATGATTGAAATTGAGTATGTAGATTTGAAATGTTTACACTTTTCGAATGGAGATTGTAATTCAATTAGTTTTTTTGTTTATAAGTATATGATAGATAAATGAATTATATGAGTCCACCTAGATACCAATAGAATTATGATAAGAAACTTTGTATGATAAATGTATAATGAATGTAATTGAGATAGTTGAATTTATGAGTTTATATTCGAAAAAAAAGGTTACACGAAAATGGTTAACCCTTCCGCTGCCTAAGCTAATACGAATCTGAATCTGTTATAAGTTAATATAACGCTCCTTGCCCCTAATCCGGGGTGAGGGGTGTTATACGCAGTTCTAACATGAGCCATAAGTGGCCCAGCACTCGTCGAAATGACGGCTACCACACTTGGTACACTCAGGAGTACGATTTTTAGCCCCTTGGCCGTGATAGTCCCGCCTCGGATTACCACCTCCACGCTTATGATCATGATGGGGTCTTCTATCCTTGTGCCTCTTGGCACGGTATCTATCCCACTCGGCGGTCCTTTTCCCTGAACTAGATTCACCTTTACGATCAGCAAGTCCCAAAGATTATCCAATGTCCTTGGCCCTAGCGACCAATACACCAAAATCCGTATAGTCAAAAACCAACATGTAGATCTTCACCTCCTTGATCAAACCATATCGAAAATGCTCACATCGCTCTCTCAGTAAGAACCAACTCAGAAGCGTATTGACTAAGACGTACGAACTGTACCTCATACTCAGACACGGTCATGCTACCCTGAACTAGAGCCATGAACTCTCTCTTCTTCTCGTCTAGGTATCGAGGACCTAGATACTTCTTACGAAAAGCAATCGTAAAGGATTCCCAAGTAACCTCGGCCTCTGGCATACCTATTGTGATGGTAGTCCACCAAGTATATGCATCTCCCTGAAGCAAAGAGACGATGCAACCTAACTTATGTTCATCAGCGCACTCCATATGTCCCAAAATATGAATTGTACTTTCAAACCATACCTCTGAACCCTCGGGTGACAATCCCTGAAACTCAACTCTGCTCAAGCTACAAAGTCGTTCTAACGGCAGACTAGAACATGCACTCTGGGGCGGTGTTGCAACCTGAACACCCGCTAAAGCTGTCTGAACAGCCTAGGCTATAGCCTGAATCAATGGATTCACATCAATGTTAGCATGTCTCTGACCAACCTGGGGTCCAACACCTCCGACATTCTCTCCACCACTACCTAGAGGAGGATGAGGACGAGGCAAGTTCTCCCCTTGCACATGCTCAACGTTCTCAATCTGCTGAACCCTCGGATTATCAATTATGGGCCTTCCCCTCGGTCTCACCATGCTAACAGGTGCAAAACTAAACAATAAACACAACAAGTGAAATGATTTGGGGTCACCAAGGAACAAGGTCCAAGGCACTCAAGTCTTTAAACTTAAAACAACTTACAATAATAGTATATTCGCAATGGGAGCCTTTAACTATCTCTCAACCAACACAAAAGAAAACCATAAGAAAGCTTACAATCACTGTGCATCACGACCAACAACCATACACAATAAAACTTACCTCACTTACATTTTGGTTTTCTGGAAATTCAACGAACCTAGGCTCTGATACCAACAAATGTAACCCCATCGACCCGGCCTAGCTACCAGACCGCATCGAACGGGTTACACGAGGAAAACCAAAGAGAAATCCGTTAATGCTTCACTCTGATTAGCAACCCTATTTTTTAATTTAATCTTGTCTAAATGCCATTTTAAAACCTATGTGAGAAGACTAGCAGCGAAAAAGAAAAACACGAGCAAGAACCACTTGAAACGAGCTTTTGAGGCTACTTTGTACAGTTTTAAAATAGGGCATATCGATACGCTCAGGCCCGTATCGATACGCCTTCAACGGTCAAAAATACAAAGCCAACCTCAAGAGATCGTTCCAATATGCTTAGAGACCGTACCGATACGGCGTATCAAAACTGTCTCGAGGGTTTCGGAATGCTAACTCGTATCGAAACACCCTCAAAACATTTCAGAACTGCAAATTCCAGTCGTAAAATGTATCGATACGTGCCCAACCCATATCGATACGCCAAGGCCCTTTCAGGTCCCCCGTTTCTATACAACCTCGACCGTATCAAAACGGTAGGCCTAAAATGATTGAATTTGCTAGTTTAAGCCAAAAAGAAACCACCGAAAGGCATTCCAACAACATACAACACACAACAAACTCAATGCCACTAAGAATACTCATTAAAACAGGGTAGACATTCCACAAGGCAAGATTCATAAAGAAAATCATTCATACTTATCATTCACACAAAAAAAAGTCAAAGGCCAAACCAAGGCATGTTTCAACATGCTAAGAGGCATTACAAGCCATATACATAACCAAACAAACTTGTCTAAAGCAAAGAGACATATCAACAACCCCTTAAACCAAAAAGGTCATATCTCATTGCTTAATACTATTTATTGAAGTCTAAGAACCATACTTGAGCAAATCAACCCCTTGAATTTTCCTTGTTCCTCGAGCTACTCCAAAAGTCTAAGGACTTGCATTGTTGGAAAAGGAGTGTAAGCATTTGAGCTTAGTGAGCGGTGCTCAAACAGTAGCTACAACAATGCAATTTTAAAATCATAGTTTGCTTGAAACCAAAAACCATTTCTAAATCATTTCCCTCATGCTTGAACACATAACAACATGCATTTATCCTCTCGTGCATTTACCTAATGCATCCACAAGCCACAAGCTTACCTCATGCTCATTCTCATCATACATATAACGTAACCAACTACATGCATAAGCATAAATGGAAATGAATGATAAAACATGCTCAACATGAGAATTTAGAGCACCATGGGTATATTGACATTTATCACTTTTACTCGGATATACGGATAGTTCTCAAAACCACTAGACACTTTCGGTGGAATCTCACATCACCGTACTCACTCGTCTAGTAAAACATAGCTTCTGGTTGAATCTCACATCACTGTACTCCTTCTTAGTGGAATCTAGCATCACTAAGGCCACACGCGACTTTTACCCCGAGTGCACTCGCATCCTATTGGTCGACCAACTATATCCGATAATAAGATTTCACATTGTCAATAACCCACCAAACCAACACTTACCTCGTGTTCTCATGGTCACAACCATAACCAACATGAGATCAATTAAAGCAATCATATGCATAACACAAGGATATTCATGGCAAACCTGCACTATGGAAATCATTCATAACACATAGTAGAATTTATCAAAAACAAAGGCTAAAATGCTTAAAACTTACTCTTGAGCTTAGATTGGCTTATCAAGCACAATCTAAACCCCCAAAATATATACTTAACCATGTTAAAGCTTAGAAAACATTTCCACTCACCAGTCAACACACCAACGCTAGCCAAAACACCGATTTAAGCCTCCGAACTACCTGGTCTCGCGTCTGAAGTGCCCAATTCAATTTCCTCTATTTTTAGGCAACCCAAAACAGAACATTAGGATGCTAATATACTTATAAGCTAGTAGCAACTCTGAATCTAACTTCTTGCAACAAAACACATTGATTCAAACCCAAATTTCACCCAAAGCCTCACCAATTTCGTTCTAACTAAGACCTAAACTGAACCCATCAATTTCAAACATCAAAACACATCAAATATCATCTAGAAACATCCCCCAACAACTAAGGAACCCACAACCACGAAATCAACCCAAAACCAAGCTAAAAACTCCATATTTTCAACTCAAAAATCCTATTTTTGACCAATTTCAAGTTTCCCATTATTAAGTCAATATTCCGACATGTTTAACCACTCAAAACTTAGCTTAAAACACATGTAAAATCATGGATAATCAAACTCATGAAAATCAAATGAAAATACTCATTTTTCCAACCCAAAACCAAAATGAAATATAATGGGTTTAGAAGGAAGATTTCAATGATAACAAGTCAAATAAGTAAAAGCCAAAGTAAATGAGAAGTTACCTTGCAATCCTTGACGAAAGGATAGGATTTAGATTGAAGGGAGGAAAACCAACATGAAAACCCCTTTGTTCAGAATGAAGATGATAGCATTTTGTCAAGTAAACTTTTAAAGTTTACAAAATGACCATTAAACTTTTGATTTGGTTATGAGATTGCCATTGAGTTTTTCAAACATAAAAATGACAATTGAAACTTATCAAACAATTACAAAAATGTCTTTAAACTTATCAAAATTTATAACATATAGGGACCATTTTGTAACCAAATAAAAGATTTAATGATCATTTTGTATTTTTTAAAAATTCAGTAGCCAAAAAATTATTTCAGCATATTTTATGATCATTTGTATATTTTTACCCCCCATAAAATACTCAGGATTCACCTCGTAAATAAACGTGAAAATGTCATTAGGCGGACTCTCGACTTTGTTTTAAGAAATTTGTTTATTTTTTTAATGAATCTTTGATTCTAGAGAAGTTGGAAGCACTACTTTTTTTTTATTCTGTTTTCTTTCGATAAGCTAGAAGTTTAATTGGATTGTGCCACGTTTTCACTTTATGTAATTTAGACTTTTTTTTATAAGGGTAACCGGTTAGGTTTTATTAAAGTAAAGAAAATTAAAATAAATATAACACGCTCTGATCGTAGAAACAATATTAAGGAATATGTCTATTAAAAAATTCATAAAAAATTAAAACAGGTGAATTCAAATAGTTTGAAGACGAAAAGATTGAATTTCGTTTAAAATATGTAAGTCATTTTTCAGACAAAAGAAAATTCAATGATCATCGTCAAACTCTCTTTATCTTTATTTAATTAGACGGTATATTGATATAGGAATAGAGATCGAGAAGATTAATATTATAAATTTCTTCGCTAACGCATTTGTTTGTATTAACAAACTACAATAAAAGAAAATTTAACAATATTAGATTGTCGACATTTTCTAATTGGATGGTATATTTTGATAATTGTTACACGAATGTCAAAATATTATAAAGATCTACTAAAATTGTGTCACAAAACAGACGAACAAACATAACAAGTTGTGCGAAAAAGAAGAATAAAAGACATGAAAAATTCTTATTTGAAAATCAAACAAAAAATATAAATAAAAAAAAGAAAAAAAAAATTCAAACGACGACGACACTAAAATTATTATCGGAAGGGACACTCTTAGAAAGAATATTAGAAAAATACTTTATTGAGAAAACTAATATATTATTATTAATTAATTAAGTCAATTACCCAAATTTCCCTTTTTCTTGTAATTAACCAATTTCTTTATAGAGTGCTGCTCATTATGTGATTCCCTCGCATTCTTTCTTTTCTTCTTATTTCTGAAAACAGCTTACTCACGGGCATTAATTAATTAAAATGTTAATTATATTTTAGAATTTATGTACATGCTCGCTCAAATTGTTAAAATTTAATATATATTATAATCTTCATCTAAATTATAAAATAAACTATTTGAATTTAATACATTAAATCCTGAACAAATAAACTTTATACATATGGATAGGCTCTAATTCGACACACTATCATCTTTGCACATAACATGCAAGTAGACAATATAATCATTTTTTATATAAGAAGGATAAATGAGAATATTATTAGAATATCCCTTTAAATAGTCGACGTGCAAACTGTAAACAACGCCACGACGCCACATATACAATCCATCCTCCAATCTTAATTTAAAAAAAAAAACTCATTATCTATTACATGAGATTTAATGGAGTCTAGCTATGGAAACCATAATAATCCACAATAAAAGGCGCCAGATTTAGAGTTGCAAGTCTGACAAGGCTGCTGCTTACGTGGCTTCAGTTCTAAAAAAGAAAAAGCAAACTTTAAATTAGCATTATTATTACCAACAATAAGTTCTCTAGTATTAGTATTAAATCATTTGAGCAAGGTTAGAGATCTAAATTCTGACGTTGTGAGTGGATAAAATTAGGTTAAGAGAGTCACCCCTATATTGGATCTCTATAAAACTTAAACTGAATTAGTCGATCATCATATTAAAAATCAATGGCTAAACATATCCGTTTACACAACGTAAGAGTTTTAAAGTTTTATACGTTTTTTGGATAGTTGGATGAGTGAAATGAATGGTTGAAACTAACAATAAGATATGCAAAGATTATCACTTGAAAAAAAAATAGAACAAAGACTTAATCTCAACCATCTATTTCACATATCTAACGATCCAAAAAAGTGTAAAACTCATAGTTTTACATTGTGCGTAAGTGGATAATATATATTGATGATATCCGACCTGCTTAAGCCATCATTTTTGTCATGTTTTTGTTGTTTCCTTCTTCACTTAAAGTTAAATAATAAACAAACAACTAAACAATAAATTAATGTGGTTGGTAACTAACATCTGTACAAAGTTTAGCTAGTTTGGTAGTACAAAGATGAAAACATTAAAATGATATTTTAGTCACATTTTAATTTTTCTTATGGTACGAAGGATGTCTCAGCTTGGAAAATTTTATGTAAATATTAAAATTTAACATATAAATTTTAATATTTACATAAAAAATATTTTAATAATCATCGAAATATTAATAAATAATCAATCAATTGAATCAGTCTATCCATCTTTGATGCAAACAAAAAGGGCATAAATTAATTTCAAGGATCCACCAAACTTCAGTTGCAGTAAATATGGGGCAAAGTAGGTAGTTGGATGATTCATTTAAAAATCAAATGATTTAATTCTCTTAAAAGAATTACTTGAAGTCATTTTAAGTATAATTTAATTTAAGTTCAAATCTCTTTAAGCTATTGATTAATTGTTCATAATCTTTTAAATAATCTAGACTCAAGCTTTCCATTTTCTTTTTAAATTAAGAACTCAACTAGATTAATGGCACAATATTAAAATTGAACCGAATTCGAATTTAGGAAAACCAAAATATTGGATTAAAATTCCAGCTTTAATTCTAACATGTATCATAATTGCAGGGAATGATTGTATTGTATATGGTTGTGTGAGGATTCAAAATTTGTCAAGAGAAAAGACAAATAGTATGGTGGTGCTGTAGTTAGGTAGGTTTGTGATTGAAACAGTGGCGTCTAGGACTGCCTTTTTCTTCAAACTAAAGCCGGTCAATGGTAATGAGCCACTAACGAGATTATTTTAAGAGATATACAGTTTAATATCGCTTAAGTAAATTTTAATTTTAAAATATTATACATATAAAAGAATTTTTATTAGAAGACTTCTCCGTCAATTTTAAATGTCTGACGCAGATTTATCTGTATTAGTCGTGTAACAAATCGAGATGAAAAAAAATGCCGGTCATGAGCCATGACATACTGGCCTACGTGGTTTCCACTGGGAACATAATTTGGTTACATTTCATCGTCCTAATTATGGGGGTGGGCCACTCTGAGTTAAATGTGCTATCATCCCCCGCAAGAAACATGCATGTCCAATACTTATACACTGATTTTATGGATTCCCTCGACAACGAATATATTAATAGTGACTGCCTGATGGATGAGACGAGTTTCTGGATTTTTTTTAAGATATAATTTTTTTTTTGCTTGATTGAAAAATAAGTAATCAAATTATAATTTTTTTAGTTAGATGTGTAAATTTTTTTTCGAGTTAAATATGCGTTTAACGTTTTATTTTTTACTCAAATAAGTTTTATGGCGTCATTCAATCAGAACATTTTTTTAATTATTACATTTAAAAAAATTTAATTTTTTTTATTAAACCCTTAAATCACACCTTTCTTGTCGTCTAATATCTACAGAAGTCGATGGTTCATCATTTATCTCTAAACATCGCGTTCCTCATTGTTCGACTTTTGTGCTTGATGCATCCATATATCTGTCGCATGTTATCGTATCCTACAAAAGTATCTGCAAAATTAAAGGCAATGGAAAATAAGCTGTTAAGCATGTTACAATATGCTTGGCGGGAAGCAGAGGAATGGCTCTCAATCTCTGGAAGAGACAAGGCCCTGGATTTATATACAAAGGTATGTAAAAAATTAAAGGAAGATGCCCGGAAAGGCTACTGATTTGGGCAAAATTAAATTAATATTTCCTTTTCGAGAATCATCTAAAAATATAACCCTCAATTAATATTATGTAAAAAAAATATCTCTTTCAATGCACATAGAATAAAATTTGTGTTTAGTCAAAAGTAAGTTTTGAACTTATTTTTAACTAAATGCGAGTTCTGTATTGAGTGAGTGGGTAAGAAATAAAAAAATTAATTTACCAAGATTTTTTAAAACTCATTTTTAATTAAATTCGAGTTTAAAACTCGCTTTTGGCTAAACGTGAGTTTGCCTTGCGTAGGCTGAAAGGGGCTTTTAACTTCATAATGATGGGAGTTATTTTTCTAAATAATTTCCGAAAATAAAATATTCATTTAATTTTGCTCCTAATTTGTTAGAGTGAGGGATAAAATATAATTGTCTCAAAGTATTATACAAATTTATAATTAATTTTTTTTAGATATATAATATTAAAAAAAATTATGCTTAGGGGGACAAAAATCCCTCCCAAGTATATATCTGCATGCTACACATCATAAACGTTTAAGACCGATAGCAACGTAGATGGTTTTATTCACATCTTTTAATTTTCTTTTTGCCAAAAAAAGCTATGATTGAAAAATTATTTGAATGTAGAAACGAAAATCGAAGGAATAAAACATTTTGATGATAGCAACCCAACTAAATGATTGATTCATTTGAAGTTATGGAAACCTAACATAAGAATGAAGCAACACAAAAACCAAAGTAAAATGTCGCCGATGGAAGTTGTCTGCCCTCTAAGCATTACTCTATTTATATTTTATATTAAAAAATAAAATTTAGTATATAAAATTAAGATATAAAAAAATTAAGGTAGAGTGTATTTTTTAAATTGTGGAATTTAAAATTTAAATTTAAAATTCATTATTTAACTTTTATATATTTTTTAGTTTAAAGGGACAAAAAAATTTTGTTCAAAATGTCACAATAAAAGCCTTTGTAAACCTCAAGTGGCATCAATATCAAAGGTGTTTTTCTTAAAAAATTCATAAATTCAATTTGATGATGCAAGCAAAGGCGTAAGCTCTTTATCCTCTAAATCATTGGCTACTCTTTTCAACCAATCCAACAATTCAAAACATCTACGTAACAATCGCCACATTTCATACAAACCCCTCTAGGGATGTACAAAAATACGTATTTTATCAATCCAATCAGTTTATTTGTTGATTCGATCTGAAAAATTAAATATTTTATCTAATTTTTATTTTTAGATCAGATATTTAATCTGATTTTTTTAAATTAGATACGGATCGTAATATTTTATGTTTCAAATTATTTAAAAATTTAAAATATTTAGAAATTCAAAATTTCATAAATATGAATATTGTTATGTTTAACAATTTGAAGCTTGTTATATCCGAAAATATGAAAAACCAAAATTTCCATAGATATAAATCTTGTTATATTCGAAAAATTCAATATTTTCATAGATACGGCCGTCAAATCTAAAAAATACTTAAGTCGAATTATATATTCAGATAATTGAATATTCGAATATCTGATATTCAAATATTCGGATATCTAATTTTTCATGTCGGATACAAATCACTATTTTACAGATCCAAAATTTTAAATATCTAATTTTTCGGACCGCAACCAATTCGGTATCCGAAAATGCACACCCCTACCTTCATCTCCCTTGTTAACATTCTCACCAATGAAAGGGGTATATGTTTCTAATTTTTTATCGAATGGTAATTTTAGTTCGCGTTAGTTTTTTAATACTTGTTAAATTATTTTTTATTATATATTTTTGTTGGTTTTAAAATTAAACAATTTTATACCAATTATCCAATCTTAACTCGGTTTCTATTATCGCCGAAGTTCATTTTTAATATGTTGAACCATGATTTTAATTTACAATTTTATAAATTGAATTCATTTATTATTAAGGCAAAATGACAAAAGATGCACCCAACGTTTACTTGTTTTGTCATTTGGCCCCCTATTCTTTTTTTTGGTCCAAATATGCCCCTAACGTTTGCTTGTTTTGTCATTTCGCCCCCTATTCTTTCTTTTGGTCCAAATATGCCCCCAACATTTCATTTGTAGTCCAAACATGCCCCCAACGTTTCAATTTGGTCCAAATATGCCCCCGTTAGATGGAAACTGTCAGTCAACTGACGTTCAACAACTGATGCTGACTGGACTTGCCACGTATTAAGATCTGTTGATGCCACGTCAAAAAAAAATTTATAAGCCGTCGACCGTCAGTTGATTGACAGTTTACATCCAACAGAGACATATTTGGACTATGAATGAAACGTTGGGGGCATATTTGGACCATAAGAAAGAATAGGGGGCCAAATGACAAAACAAGCAAACGTTGGGGGCATATTTTGACCCAAAAAAAGAATAGGTGGCCAAATGACAAAACATGCAAACGTTGGGGGCATCTTTTGTCATTTTGCCTATTATTAATTCACATATTGTTTCAATCCATTCCTGCGTTTACATACAGTTATAAAGCTATACAGATTTAGGGTTTGTCGTTTTTGTCGACGTTGCTTCTTGTTAAAGGAAAGGTGGCTAAAATTTCTCTCTCAAATATTATTAAAATATGTTTTTTTAATGAAATCTCATACATGGATGAATCCAGATACATCTTTTATCCAAGGTTTTTATGACAACATTCATGAAGCTGATACATGCGCGCGCGCGCGCGCGCGCACACATATATATATATATATATATATATATATATATATATTACTTAAATTATCTCATTTTTTTCTTTAAGGTATTTATTTTTTTGTTTCTTTAGGTATACAAACTATGCTTTTTTGTCTATTTTAAAGTCACTTGAGATATTTATTTTGATAAAATTGAAAATTTAGACATTTAAAAGAGACAAAAAAAATAAGTAAAAAAAACGAGATAATTCAAACATTTATTTTGATATCAAGCGTTATATAGGTGGGCAGGCTTAATAAATATACTGAAAATGGATTTATTTACATTAATGTAATACTAAAGTACTTTTATATAATTTTAATTCTTTATATATTTCAGCGAATTAACGGTTAAATTTATTAATACAATTATATTTATCATACATATATAATTTCGATTCAATATCTCCATCAAATAGATTTTGAATATTGTTTTTATATATAGTAATGGATATAGAAAATATATGTATTTATTACATGTGAGCTAAATTGATTATTTGATGTAAATTCAAGTGTTAAAAACACTCTTTAGCTTAAAAAAATATAAGAAGGCACAAAAAGTGTTTTTGTTTCGGCCATGTTTGGTGAATAAAGTTTTGAGCCAAAATTAAAAGATTGACTAATCAAATTCGTTAATTTTATTGTTTGAAAAACAGAGATTGTAACAACATATTGATGTGAATCCTCTAAAATTGAAAAGGCTGCTAGAATGAATTTTTTTAAGATTATAGGATTTGATATAAGACTTGTAAGAACTCTTTTAGCCTTGACAATTACAAGGAGGGTTATCCAAATAACTTAAATTTGAATAATTCACATGTGCTTTTTGAAGTATGATATATTCTCATTATCTCATATATAATTTAAAAAAAATCGCTTCAAATAGATGAGAATAATACATATGATTCAAAATATCATCTAAATTTAATGTGAGGAAAATAGTAACTTTGAGCCATATTTCAAATGAGTAAAGGTAGAGATTCGAATATAGATTCTTTTAAGTATTATTTTACTCCATGAGACCTTTACAAAGATATCTCATTGCTCAGAAGGGTTGAACATTGAATGAGAAATTGGTGCTCAAAGTAAGGATGTTGTGAATTGAGTAAAGGAAAGGGAATCCCCTTATCCCACATGAATGTGATAAATAGAATGAAAAGTGTTCATATACACTTACTCTAAAATCAATGAATGACTTGAATGAAAATTGTACCTTGCATACAAAGGGTGAAAATTAATCTCATTTGAGTAGAGTTGCACATGCATGACATGGACATGTGAATATTTGGACTAGTTAAATAATATTTTGTTTTAATATCTCATTAACTGAGATTTTTGAATTAAATCGAATATAGAATTAATGATCATTATTATCAGATATAGACAAAAGTAAGTTTCTGTTCGTGATGTCTCCAGTACTGCTGCTGACCTAAGATCTCTAGTACCGAGGAGTGGTCGAATTTGTCTTAAAGACCATTGTGTTTTTGCAAGGCTCAGCTATCCGGTTCTGGTTATTTCAAATCTGTATTTCGAATTAAATTGTTTTGTTTACTTTATTATTTTATTTAATTTATTAGTTATTTTAAATTAACATTGTTTTCTCTAACATCTTCTTCGCGTGCTTGTGAACTGTTGTTCCAACTCATCCAACTCCAACCTCGTCTGCAAAAAATGCATCCTTCTTTAAATGGTTGTATAATTTTAACCAAATCCCACCAAAATAAACACAAAATATAATCTTAATTAATATAATCTACTATTAATTATTCACTAATTGCAAAATATAACTTTGTATTAGTGTAAGTATGATATGGTTTAGTTACTTTTGGTTATAACGATGATGACAACAACGATAAGAGAAGATAATGATATTTAACCTTACCTTGGTTAAATACTCGAATCTTTTAACATACAAAAAATATCTTATTTCGTGAAAAGGCATAATCATTTAAGCTAATTTGGAGATAAAAATTCTTAAAGCTAATCATTAAAGAGAGACAAAAAGAAAAGAAAAAAAGATTGTTAAATTTGTGTAATTATTTCATTGAGCATTATTGGGTTTTACTGTGAGATGTCGGTAAGTAATTACAAAAAGAAGGAAATGATGAAAAGTATCTTCATCATGTTGCTTTCATTAATTCATATTAAGTGATCTCATTTTCACATAATTAAAATTAGAAAATTAATTTATTACAATGTTAGTGGTTATTTTGTATCATATATATTCAGAATATCTATATAGGAAAAAAAATGAGATATGTACTTGTAATTCTAGGTGTAAAAATGACCAGTCAAGTTAATATGAATTAATTTAGTTCAATGAATATTTTAATACTTTAACCATGTTTGGTAAACAATTTTTTAGTCAAAATTAGATATTTGGATTATTTTTATAAATTTGACTAGCTAAAATCCGCTAATTTAGATATTTAGTAAATAAATATTGATTAAAACATTATTTAAAAGATTATTATTATTAATATTATGAATAAAATAAATTAATACTAAAAATGTCTTTGTAATAATTTTTACATTATTTAATCTAAACTAATTGATTAAGAACAAGATCCCAAATGATTGTAAAAAAATGTGACACTAACAAATTGAGTGACCAAAAAGGTTGTGAAATTTTGTTTAATTATAATAACCTTCATTACCATGAAAAGTTTCTGCTTTTCATGTCCTTTGGCTACGATCAAACGTGCATTTCGCATTTCTTTTTTTTTTTCTTTTTTTTTGAAGAAAGCTAAAGTGATTACAAGTAATATCTATTCTAAATATACTCTCAACCATTTGACAATGAACGCTCAATCACCCTGCTGCAGCTGTTGGTGCTCGAACCCGTGATCTCTAGGAACAACAACCGTTCCCTTAACCACTGAGTCAAGTTAGTTCGTGCGTGCATTTCACATCTCTATTTTCTCATAACTTCGCTATTATAAATTACATTTAAGGACGATTTTCACTTTATAGATCTAATATAATGAAATCTAATACTATTTGTTTAGATATATATTATTTAATCAATAATTGTTAGATCCAGTAATTAAGACTCTCGATTGACACTTTTTTCTCATTTAAATTGTAAGTTTTATATCCACTTAGTACAAATGGTTCAAAAAAGAGTGTATAATTATTTATATTTGCTATAATTTTACCTGTTATTATACTTCTTCTCGAAAAACAATTATCTTCTGAAACATTCTCTCTTCTAAATTATACAAATTCATTATTTTATTTTTCCTTCTTCCATCAGTATTTTTATACAAAAGAGATTAAATTTAAAATATAATTAAACTCATACATTAAATTGAGTTTTACATTAATCTTAGGGTGAACCTCAGATATAAATTAATTTAATTGATTAAAAAATCACTAATACCATAACAAAAATTAAAAAATTAAGTTTCAACCTAACTTCATTGCGGCCATAAAAAAGTGAAGCGGTATTAATTATTATCAAAGGTAAACTATATAAATGACTACCATATAATTAGTAAAGTCGCGATTTAACTACTTTATTTTTTTGAAATAATTAAGCTATCATATAATTAGTAAAGTTGCGATTTGACCATCTTACTTTTTTTTCCGAAGCAATTAAGCCACCATACTATTAATTTGGACTCAATTTGACCACTCATTGTTAGAATCTAACGTCGGAGTGATGTGGCAGTTAAAAAAGGGTATAATTAGACATTTGGTCTATGCCATTTACATATTCTTTTAATTTAATCTTAATTTTAAATTAATAAAATAAAAATAATTATTTAATTAATAATTAGAGGATTTTACTATTTATATTTAATTTAATATATTTATTTTTATTCTCTAATCAGGTGGTGACACGTGTCACCACCTAATTAAAGGACTATACTATTTATATTTAATTTAATATATTTATTTTTATTCTCTAATCAAGTGGTGACACGTGTCACTTGATTGGGGATGAAAATAAATGAAAAATAGTTGGGTTTAGGAGAGATTGAACCTAGAGTATATTGAGGCATTGGCATTGCTTTGCAACTAAGCTAAAGCTAATTTTGAGACATAAAACGTAAATTTTTAATATATCTTATAATTGGTGTTTATGTCAGGGTAAAACAAATAAATATGGATTAAAAAGATTCGAACATGACACATTTATAGTTATAATGCATACAAATATACAAGCTAATGAAATAAATCTAATAATTAAATTAAAGTTGTCATTTTTTTATATTTTTAAATTATAAGTTATAATGTGGATTAATGTGGATAAAAATTTTCTATCCTTTTCGGTGCCCTATATATGCCCTAACACTAACAAATTAAATTTCAAGCCCTAACCTTAAATTCTAAAAGCTAAATCATATGCCTTAGACCCTAAAAATAAATTATACCCTAAATTCTTTAAATTTTAACCTTAAACTTAATTTTGAGTGTGAAGGTATAAATAGGGGCCCGTAAAGGGCTAGATGATTTCCATCCAATTAACGTATGCATATTATTTGTATTTGCTATAATTTTACCCGTAAATATAATTCTTCTAGAAAAACAATTATCTTCTAGAACAGTCTATCTTCCAAATCATACAAATTCGTTATTTTTTTTTCTTATTCTTCCATCAAATGTATTTTTATATAAAAGATATTAAATCTAAAATCTGATTAAATTGAGGTTGACATCAACTTTAGGGTGAACCTCAGATATAAATTATTTTAATTGAAAAAAAATCATAACAAAAATTAAAATGTAAGTTTAACCACCCACTTCATTCCGGCCATAAAAAAGTGAAGCGGATATTAATTATTATCAAATAAGCTTAAGGGTTCAATAAGTTCTTAAGTTTTTTTTTAAATAATTAAGGTCATGTTTGGTAAAGAGCGGTTTGGACAAAAATTAGAAGTTTAAGGTATAATTAGTGATTTGACTAGTCAAATCCGTTAATATTGATGTTTGGTAAATAGCAGATTGAAAGAGCGAATTTGGGTGAAAAAAAGCTAATTTTGAAAAAACTCCTAATATGAGCTTTTTGATATTAGAAGTTTGATATTAGAGTTGTAATGACTGTTTTACCCTTAACAATTACCAAAAATCTCTAAATAAACTAAATTAAATAATAACATTTTTAATATAAATAATAACATATTAAATATTGGACTTATTTGTTGTTACTACTAATTTATATGGTGACATTTATAAGTTAATTTTATTTTTATTATTATCACATATTTATATGTGCATATAATTTTTTTAATAATTATATAAATAATAAATTAATATATAAATCTTTCAAATATGTTTAAAAAATTTATATTAAAAATAATTTTTACAAATCTAATTAATATTTATTAGATACAAAATATTTATAACTGATAAATTATTCAAACAAGTATTGAATATAATCATGTCCTTATATATCATTTTGCTTGTTTAAATAATCAAACAACTATCAGCTATCAGTTAATTTTACCAAACACTTTCATACAATCAGCTAATTCAATCAGCTAGTCAAATCAGCTAATGCAATCAGCTATTAGCTATCAGCTAATGTAATCCGCTATCAGCTATCAGCTAATTGCCAAACAGAGCTTAAGTCTTTAAATTTTTTACACTCAATTAAGCCCTTAAACATAATTTTTCTCTCTAAAAATATCCGTTAAAATTAACGGTCAACGTTAGTCAAAAAGTGAAATTAATTTTTTTTGAGTTTGAAGGTTTAATTTAGTACAAAAAATTTTAAAAGCTTAATTGATTTTTCACCAAAATTTAAGTACTTATCGAACCCTAAATCCTATCAAATACATTAAATGTAAAAGATAGACTGCTGCTTCTATCCATCCTCCTTAGGTTCTAGCTTTGAAGGTTGAAACCTCCCCAAGGACCACTCACCATTCAATCTCTGCCTTTCCTGACAAGCAAAACTTAACTAATCCCCAAAATCAAAATTCCCATTCATTACACATTCTCAACTCTCTTTCCCTTTGTTTTAATATATATAAATGAGCTGACTTTATTTTAAATTCATTTTCCTCTTATATTGCTTCTGAATAGTTGAACAAATAATAATTTTATTCATGAAAAATAAAAAAAAAAGGCTATTTCAAATAATTGATTAGCATATGGAAATGTTATTTTCATTAATTGAAATAATAACATTACACAGAAGAACCAACAAAAGAAGCATCTCTACTCCAACTCCTAGCCAAGCCCATTAACTTATACTTCTATTATTTGCCGTTTATATGGTTCATTTTTTTTAGCTCTCAATTTACTTTTCTTATCCCTAGAAACTTCTGTTATTTACATTTTGGCCTTTTTTTATCTTTCCCTTCTCAGTTCTCACATGACAGAACATGCGTTCGGATTTTCGTCACTGAACATCTGAGGTGCATGGAGGGGGTGACGTGGATCCATTATATACCCTTGATTCACATAACCAGGATGAGGAGCCATATACCCTGGATTCACGTATCCGTAATTCTGGTGATCATTCTGATACCCTTCAATCGCGTAACTCGGACCACCGTACACGTGTCCATCCGACCAGTACATTGGCTGATGAGGATACCCGTATCCATGATACTCCATCTTGCTCACCTCCATCTTCGCTTCACCACCACCGCCACCTTCTTTCTTCTCCCCGCCTTCCTTTTTCTCTTCACCGCCTTCTTTCTTGTCTCCGCCTCCACCTTCCTTCTTCTCGCCGCCTTCCTTCTTGTCTCCGCCTCCTCCTTCCTTCTTCTCGCCGCCTTCCTTCTTGTCTCCACCGCCTCCTTCCTTCTTCTCGCTGTCTGCAGCGGCTTCTTTCGGTTTCTCTTTTTTGTCACCGCCGCCATCTTTCTTCTCACCTGCGTCGTCTTTCTTAGGAGGAACCACATCTACATTTCGTCTTAACTTTTGCTTGAGGTGAGGAACCAGGTCTTCCACGTCCATTGTGCCTTTCACGGTTACCAAATCTTTACCTCCATCCACGTCCACCGATTGAACTCCTGTTTTAATTAAAAAGAAAATCAGGATTACCTTTTGTTTAATCAAACAAGATTTCATTATCCGACGCTATTAATTTAATATTTAATTAATCACAATTAATTAGCTTACCATTAACCTTCAAGATGATTTTGCGAATTTTATGAATGCAACCATCGCAATGTGTTCTGATCTTCATCACCACCGTACTCTGCAACCAAATAAAAATGAATCAAAATCAACAATCATAATTTAAACCACACTCCTCCTTTTAATCTTTAATTAATTAAACACGTCTAACATGCGCACGTTAGAAGGTTAGTAAAATCACCTCCTTAGGTGGCTTCTTTTCTTCTTTTTTCTCTTCAGGTTTCTTCTCAGCTTCCGGCTTTTTATCGCCGGCGGCGGCGGCATCCTTTTTAGGTTGAGGAGAAATAAGGTCGACTTTCTTCTTTGTTTTCTCAGCCAATCTCTCTCTGATTACGGCGGGATCAATTTTGCCAATCACCGTTAGTTTGTTGGCTCCAGAATCCGTCTTCACATCTTCCACACCTTCACCGACAACAACAACGATCCGTGTTAGGTAATTTTCTGTTAGATTTCCAACTACGCCAATGTTTGAAATTACTTTCTTCCTTTTTTTTTTTCTTTCTAATTAAGGTTGAAAAGATAGCACTGAAATCCAATTCTTATCCAATTCCCGGATCAAAATTTGACGAACAATCCAAAAGGAGTAGCTAAAGTAAATTTTCCTTTTTAAAATTTGACCAATTTCGAAACATAATTATGAATATTTAATCTTCAATATTTTAGCTTCGTTTAACTACCTTCATAGTGCTTAATCGAGCGTTTGATCTTCTTGGCACAGCCTTCACAATGCATATCAATCTTGTAAACGGCGGTGACGTTGCCGTCATCTTTCTTAGCGCCGGAATCGGCGGCGGGCTTCTTCTCGGCTTCAGGTTTAGCTCCTTCCTTTTGCTGGTAAAACAAATAACAAAAAGCAGTATAAGCAAACCGAAAACAAACAAAAAAAGAAAAACTAAAATCTTTGAAGGATTGAAAAGGAAAAAACAGAGAGAATGTCCAAGAAAAGAGCTGGTAACTAACCTCACCCATGGGTTGACTGAAATTCTAATAATTTTAGAGAATTGGTTGTTTTTGGTTAGGAAATTGAGAGGATTAGTAGCTGTTTGGAGAGAAGAATTGGAGGCAAAGAAGAGAATATATAGAGAAGAGAGGCGGTTTATGGGTCATGTATGATGATTGTATGTCATGTATGGCGGCTTAGGAAGGAAATGTATGATGATGATGGGTATGGCAATTGGCATGCATATAAGTGATGAAGTCATCAAGGGTGGGCTTAACTCTTAAGCTTAAGCCGCTAAGGCTATTTATTTTGGTAGCGCCGCCGTATTAGGCCGAAGAATGTGAGAAACGACGGCTTTCCTCACCAATCATAATCCACTTTTTGACTACATTCCTGACCAATGACCATTTTGTTGAATGGCATAATTACCCTTATGAAAGTTGCGAGCCGAGAAGAACGTTTTACAAGGCCCGTAATTGAAGTGAACCCACAGTAATTACGATTCCGCAGCAGAAAAAAATTATTTGTCAACTGTTTATTAACTAACCTAGATAGCGTTTGTGTAGCTAGCCTTATTTTTATCAATATATTCTAGACTGTTTTTATTAATAATTTTTGGCAAAATGACAAAATATGCCCCTAATGTTTGCATATTTTCTCATTTGACCTCTTATTCTTTTTTGTTTAAATATACCCCTAATGTTTGCTTGTTTTGTTATTTGGCCTCATATTCTTTTTTTTGTCTAAATATGCCTCAACGTTTCATTCATAGTCCAAATATGCCCCTGTTAGATGTAAAATGTCAATCAACCGACGGTCAACGGCTTATAAAAAAATTTGACGTGGCATCAACAGATCTTAATACGTGGCAAGTCCAATCAGCATCAACTGTTGAACGTTAGTTGACTGACAATTTTCATCTAACATGAGCATATTTTGACCAAATTGAAACGTTGGGGGCATGTTTGGACTACGAATGAAACGTTGGTGGCATATTTGGACAAAAAAAAACAAGGGCCAAATGACAAAACATACAAACGTTGGGGCATATTTGGACAAAAAAAACAAGGGCCAAATGACAAAACTTGCAAACGTTGAGAGTATCTTTTGTCATTTTACCTAACTTTTTCACGTTAGAAAAGCTGGTTTTTATTTGATTATTGTATTATCAAAAAAAGCTAGCTTTATTTTTAAATAATTTTTATTAGTATATTCTAATATTTAAAATTTTATTAAATTAATTATACTTTCCATCCCATTAAATTTATTTAGAATTAATTTTTTAATTTTTATTCATTACTTTAAATTATTGATAAAAATGTGAAAAATATGTTTAAAAATTATTTCAATCAAATAGTTTAAAACTAACCAACAAGTGTTGAGTGCATTGGTAAGGCACATTGTAATCAGGGGCGTATCTACCATAGGTCAAGGTAGGTCACTTGACCTACCATAAAAAATGGATAAATTACTTTAGATGTCACTTAATTATTAATAAAGTTACAATTAAGTTATTCAATTATTAAAAGTTACAATTGGGTCACTTAATTCAAGTTTTTGGTACGCTCATATCACTCCTCCGTTAAAATACAAATGAACATCTAACAAGGTTTGGTATAATGATAGTTTCAGTCCTCAAAACTTATATATCCTACCAATTTAATCCTAATTCAAATTATTTCAAAAAATTTAACCATTAATACTTACAAAAGACATCAATTTAGTCATTTTCTTCTCCACATCACATGTATACATTCGTTAATACTAGAGTATTTCATTTAAAACTAATAATTAATCTTGTACACAAATTTATAAATGTAAATAAATTTATAATTATTTTTATTGCTAGATCTATAATTAGTATCTACATTAGAATTAAATTCATTGAAATCTATTTAAAATTATTTATGAAAACGTTCTACTTTAGTTATTGTTACCCCGTAATTTTCTACAAAAATTAAAGTTTTTATATTATTATATAGTTTTCTTAATAATTTCATATATTTTTAAATGACTTCATTATTTCCTTTTTATTTTAAAACAAATTAATAATTAAACTTTTTAAGTTACTGTTTTTAATTATTTAACAGATTTCTTAAATTCTTAGTAAGTCTGTATATTTTCATTAAAAATGAAGTTGATAAAGATTTGGTGATAGAGATTAGTGATTATTCATATAAAAGTGCGGGAAGTCATTTTAGATGGTTTAAGTTACTTACAAGTAATATAAAATGTTTTGTGTTCAGAGTATTAGTTGTAAAAATGATGTTTTAGAATGATTTGTTTAGGGAGAAAATTTGTATAGACTAATGTGAATTGCTCTATACATGTTTTATTAAAGAGAGTTAGTAACTAAATCATAGTGGACCCCTTACATATGTATTTAGGTGTGATTGAATAGTTCTTTGTCATGTCAGATATGAACATTTTAAGTAATTTTTTTATGACTTATTCAATCTATTCTTATCTTACTTACATATGATTGTATTTATTATCGGTGGGTGAACTACCAAGCTTAAATTTCTAGATCTGCCCCTGATTATAATCCCAAGGAGAAGATGATAATTCAAATTTTAGAAACAACATTGTCGGGAGGGGCAATCTCGCACCCCGAACATGGACCATAAGACGGACATGCATATAAAAAATAGTTTAAAAATATATTTATAAAATTTAATTAATTAAAATATTTAAAATAATTAGAGTTAAAATTTTAACTTTTAAAAATTCAATATTAGACGAATTTAGTGGGACGGAGATATTAATAATTTTATAAATTAATATATCAAAATATCATTATTAACTCATAGTTGGTTTAACGAGAAGAAATTTTAAGTTTTTTTAAATAATACCAGAAATTCAAATTTTAATATTATGAACGAAATAAAAAATGAGCTAAAAATTATTCTATAATGAACTTGTACAATATTTGATCAAAATTAGTCATTAATAAATCTAATATCAATAATTATATAAAAAATATTTTTAAAAATAATTTGGATTAACGGTTTCGAAATTGGATTAGTTATTGGCTGCTAGGAATAGATCTTCAAAATTTATCCAAAATAATTTTACTATAATGTTTGGCGATAAGTCTGTGTTATTTATAAACTATGTATGTAGGGTATTCTTGTTTCTACATAAGGTGGGAAATCACTTTCATGGTGTAGTTTTGTCTACTTTCTTACCTAATTTTCTTCAAGGAAAAACCATGGTTTTGATGGCTGATATTTGGATTTTTCTTGATGAATAAGCCTACACGACTCCCATTTCGGCTACCATTTATTACTCTCAACTCTCTTTTTTCTTCCGTGATTTGGGTATGGATGGAGATTTTTTATTTTAAGAATGTGAAAAATGAAAATATAAAAGAACCATATAAATTAGTATAGACTCAAATAAAAAATAATGTGATGTAAATGGTGGGCATTAAAAATATCTCCTGTATACTACCGAAAAAAATATTTTGCTCCGATATTTTCGGGACTCTAGGGTTTTGCAGCAAACGTGAACGGTAGAATGGAGCCGCGCGGTGGGATTTCCGGGAGACCCCCGGATTCTACAGTGCAGATTCCGGTTCCAGCGAGTCTTGAGAGGGTAGGCTTACCCTTGGAGGACGGCGTGGAAAGGGAACCGAAGAAGGGAAAAGGGCTGACGGCACAGGGGCTGGAAAAGGAGGGACGAGACAGTGGAGTATCGGGGGATGTTTGCATGTAGGAGGCTGCAGAGGGGGAGGCTAGTGTGTTTTCTTCTGCGCAGGGCGTGACGGGACCCGAGTTAGGGAAACCTTCGTTCCGTGATATGGTTGCCGGGAAGGAGGGAGGTATGTCGATTATTGAGGAACTCGACGTGAAGATAACAAAGGAGGATGTCCGGATTGATTTGGAGGGGGTGCTGCCCAGGATTGATTTCGCGGAACGGGTTCATGATTCGATCGATGCAAAACTTGCATGCTCTATACTTGTACGGCTACTAGGGAATGCAATTGGTTATCGAGCGCTATTGAATAGAATTAAAGCCCTCTGGATGCCGGTGGGTAAGTTGGAATTGATTGACTTGGATAATGAGTATTACTTGGTACGCTTTGAGTTAGAGCGAGATTATGACCGGATGTTGTCGGGTGGTCCTTGGGTAATATATGGGAGCTACCTCACGGTGCAGCCTTGGCCGCGTGCGTTCACTACGTCGGAGGCGTATCCACAACATATTGTCGTGTGGGCGCGGCTTCCGGGTCTTCTATACCGCTACTACACTAAGAGTATGTTCAGGGAGATTGCTAGTGTTTTTGGAAAAGTTGTGAAAATTGATTATAATACGTTGGAGGGAAAGATGGGCCGATTTGCACGATTTGCAGTAGTGGTTGATCTGCGGAAACCTCTATTATTGGGGGTGTTGATTGATGGATTTAGACAGGATGTCGAATATGAAGGTTTACCTTTAATTTGTTATAACTGTGGAAAATATGGTCACCAGAAGGAGGTGTGTGCAAGGGTAATGATCGGGTAGTGGACACTGCTTTGGGTCCGTCTACTGGTGTTGAGGAGGTGCCGGTTGAGAGGGACATGTACGGGCCTTGGATGCAGGTACCTTCCCGTCGTCGCAAACCTGTGCGAGTGAGTAAGCAAGCGAATGTGGCAGGAAATGTGCAACAAGCTAAGAGCCGGAATGAGGGGTCACGTTTTGACGTGTTGGAGGTTGAGAATGGGCGGTCTGTGGTTAACTCGGATATGAGTGTAGATGAGGGGGGTGTTGCACGGGCGGTGCTGGACAAGGGGAAGAAGGTGATTGCGAGCTCAGTCGATACAAATACAAGGGATTTAGGTGGTGAGGTGGCTGGTCCATCGAATATGGGAAGTGGTGTTAAGGATGGGGCGCCGACATGTGAAGAGCGGGCTGCTGCTGGGGCAAGGGTTAATGTGGGTGTTGTAGGAGGGGTGGTTACCAACGTCACAAAAGAAGTAAGTGTTGCTTCAATGCAGGAGGTGGTGGTTGAAAAGTCATCGCTGGGGGTAGGCGATCATAAGGTGGTTCGGGTGGTTGACAAGGATGAGAGGGGTGTTTTGAGAGAGGTTAATGGATGAGGGGCGAAGGGGGTTGTTTAGAAGACAATCACTAAGAGTGCTGCGAATAATCCTCTAGCGGCGAAGAACATGGGGGCGAAAGGACTGAAGTCGAAGAAGAGAGATGAGCGGGGGCCTCCTAATCCAGTACTTACGGAATGGATCAACAATATGACGGTTGAGCTTGATGTTGCGACTGGTGAGGGGAAAGGAGGGAGTCGTGATCCTGGGGTTTCGAGCGTGGAGGAGAATGGCCAGATTCGATGGAAAGCCAATCAGGCTTTCGAAAATGCAGCAGGTAAGGACATGTCGTCCTAGGTTTTGTGTTTCCTTTGAATATTTTATCCATGGTTAAAGTTATATTCTGGAATGTTCATGGAGCGTTAGGCTCTGAATTTTTTCGTTGCTTTAAGTTATTGGTGCAAGTTCAACGGCTGGATGTTGTGGCGTTGGTTGAGCCGCGGATTAGTGGGCGTAAGGCAGATAGCTTTATTCGACGATCAGGGTTTGATTGTTCTTATAGGGTTGAGGCGATTGGTTTTTCGGGGGGTATTTGGGTGTTGTGGCGTTCGTCGGTTCAATTGGATGTGGTGGCAGTGTCTTCACAATTCATTCATGGATGGTGCTACGACATGGAAAAGCATAAGCATTGCTTTATTACCTTTGTTTATGCGAGTCCGAGTAGTAGTCGGCGAAGTTTGTTGTGGGATCAGTTACGTGCACTTGAGCCGGCGCAAGGGGTGGCTTGGGTCTTGGGAGGAGATTTTAATGCGATTGCGAGCCCTTTGGAAAGAGATGGTGGCTCGGCGAATCGGCTATGTGTTTGCACGAGATTCAAGGAGTTCATGTTTGAGTCGGGGTTAGTCGATATGGGCTTTCATGGTCCCTTTTATACATGGGAGCGGGGAGACTTAAAGCAGAGGCTCGATCGATGTTTGTGTAATGAGGCGTGGTTTGCGGATTACTCGGTATCGGAAGTATTTCATTTGCCGAAACTTGAGTCTGATCATTGTCATATTTTATTAAAATCTGGGGACGAGAGTGAGAGTGTGGCGACTAGACCCTTTCGCTATCTCACTGCGTGGGCAGATCATCCAGATTTCCATCGTTTAGTTATGGATGTATGGCGGGAGGAAAGGAGTATCTTTGATAATGTGGTTGAGTTTCAATCGAATGGGAAGGTGTGGAATAAGGAAGTGTTTGGACATATTGGGCGTCGGAAAACTTTGCTTCTTGCGCGCATCAAAGGGATTGAATTAGCTCGTGGGAGGAGGGATTCTTAGTTTTTGATTGAGTTGGATTCGACCAATCTTCCACCACAATCACAAATTATGGTTTCAAGGGACTTCAAACTTATATAAAAAATAAAATAAAACCAATTTTAAATTATCCACGTGTTAAACTACATATTTAAAAGAATAAACTTGAATCATTGACCGTTAGAATCGAATATATTAAAACTTGAACAACATCTAACAAAATTTTACAAAATGTACGAACCAAAACAAAAACAAAAAATAGCTTAAAACACATAAAAGTGTTTAAATATAATGATATTTTTTTATAAATATAATAAAAATATATATAAAAATATACCGGGGCGAGGCGGGGCGGGAAATTTCTAGCAAATACCCGAACCCGCCCCGCCCCGACTTCATGCTTTTCCCGCCGCGCCCCGCCCCGATCCCCGAAATTTTAGAAAAAATACCCGGTCGGGTCAGGTCGGGGTCGGGTATTTTTGCCATCCCTAATTCTAAGTAAATAGATTACCTCAGAAACCCAAATCATGAAGGCATGCACTAAAAATGAAATCAGCGAACAAACGACTTCCACCCCCAAGCTAATGTGATCCCTCCGATCGCTCATCGCCTGACAAAATGACATTAAAATCACCTCCAAGTAACCGAGGCATGGGCAAAAGACCCGCCAACTGATTCCCAATATACTTACGGAGAGAAGTTGTGGGACTCGCGTAAACAACGATAAACTGCGTCCAAGATCTCCTAAATTGATTGAATTCGACTGTTAACAAACTGGTTTGATATATAAGCAATATCCCACAATAACCAAACCCCCCACTAAACTCATGAAAGGAGTTTGGAAAACCCAGTTTTGAAATCATCCAATCCTCCGCTCTACCACTCACACGAGGCTTAAATAATGCAACCACACTTGGTACGTTCTCACGAACAGAAGATCTAAAAGTTCTCTTGAAAGCCGTGCTCACCGCACCCTAACAATTCCAACACATAACATTCATCATAATAAAAGATAAAAAAAATGAACCCTTACTGTTGGACGATGTCCAAAACACTGTGCCCCTCGTCATCAACCATAACCTCCAACCGAGTCTCACTCACCGAGCCATCATCAGAGGAATTGGACATGACATCTGCAACATTATGTGACGACGGATCACCGAAGTCATGTATTTCAACCCCATCCTCGTCAAAAAAGAGGATTTGACACGCATTGCCCCCACCCGTCTACTGTCGGTCGAGCCCCAAGTTTTTTTGACCTTCAATCCACGCTGGTATGTAAGATTCGATTCAGTTTAATTAGATATTTTATCAATTTTTGATTTAATTAATTTCAGTTTTTGATTTTTTTTCATATAAATTTTAGATTGTGAGATTTTGTATTTTATTTTGACAAAATAATTTTATTGTGACTTTTAAACGTTATTTGGTAAAGTTTTAAAGTTTTTTTAATATTTCTTAAAAAAGATTTTTCAAGTAAATAAATATTAAATAATAATTCATATTCAATATTTTAAAGTTATTTCACTATTTTTAAGTATAAAATACTTATTTTCACACTCTAAAATATTTAAAATTAACTATAAATTAAATAAAAAATCAATTTCGATTCGATTTAGTTAATCACAGTTTTTAAACTTTTGAACTGTAAACTATCTAAACACTTTGATTCGATTTGGTTTTTGATTTTTCAATTTGGTAGGCTCAACCATACTTATCTACATTCTCAATCTCTTTTCCGTCTTAAGCTACCTTGCTTTCCTATTCCAACTTCATTTATTGTTAGCTTAAACATTGAAGCATCGAAGTTAAAACTGAAATCTCAAAACTTGGTTCATCTTCCCTTTAAAATTGTCTCCAAATGAAATACTACCAAAAGACATTAACAACTCATATTTATATACGTCATATACCCTCATAGACTATTCTTTTGTTTCTTTTAAATATAATTCATTCATTTCATAAAACAAGATGAAATAGTTAAAAATAGCATAAAATAACATAAAAAACAAAAACGAAAACAAGCACTATTGTCGGCGGTGAATAATAGGTGACCACGACCCACTCTTAAGACGAGTGAGTCATTTTGAGGGTCCAAAGTATGGACAATTCAACAAGATAATGAAAAATCACCAACTAGAGAAGTGTAGGGATGGCAGATGGGTACAATTTTGTGGATTTCGCACTGCACCCACCCTAGTTGGGGCGGGGATGGATATGAGTTTGGTGGGTAGTGGGCGGTTGTGGATATAAAAGGTCATACCGGCCGTGGGTAGTGGGTAGGTGATGGATTTAAGACCTTACCCGCACCGTATCCGCTCGTCCCACTCACTAACTACCCACCATATGAATTTTGGACCATTATGAATTTAGGAATAAGTTCACAACTTATTCTATAAACTCTAAAATTTTAAAGGGATCGACGACCGATACTCAGGTTGTCGCAGCTAATGGTGTTTATAATCGAATACGCGTAATTTCGAGTATATGAAGTTTCATTTACTCAAAGTTCAGGGTACTAAAAATATCGGTATGTGACCAGGCCCATGAATACTTGATACCCGTAAGTCGGATATCCGTAATTTAAAAATTAGTGTAAAATATTCAAGAATGTAATATTATAATTTTTAAATTTTAACTAAAAAGTCTGTAAAACTAAAACTAAAAATAAAGATAGATAATCAGGCAAAATACTCGTATAATTACAAAAATAGCGGCTAGAAGAAATTTAACGGGCTGAGTACTCCTAATCCTGAATCCTAAACCATACAAACTAAATTCTTAACTCTAAAATCTTAATCCTACAAATTAAACCCATTCACTCTTAACCCTAAAACAAAAAAAATTGTATAATCTATACAATATGTACATAAATTTTTTTTCTCTTAATTTAATGCATTATATTTTTTTATTGGTATCGAAAATTATCTTTAAATACAACTTCAAACACTATTTACATGGTTGAATTTGAAATTTATGAATATATTCAACTCATAAACAACAGAGGCAAGTACATTAAATTAAAACGCTACTAAAAAGTAATTATGAAAATTCAAGATCAATTTGCGATAGCTGCTGCACTTGTAGTTGTAGGTGTTTAGGTTCATTAGGCGAACGGGGTCAGGTACTAGGCAAGGAATCCACCTGAAGGTGGATGAAACAAATCCCAAACTCGAGTTAGATTTTTGTTTATATAATATTTTCAATTTAAATACAATTTATGAAACAAACATCAAAGTCAAAACTTGATAAATGATAATTTATAAAGCTAAGAATTAATGAAGATTAAGTCATAAAACTTGAAGCCCTCATCATAATTTTTTAATATTATGATGATACAAAATTTTCTTAAAATTTATTAGTACAAAAGTTTGAAAAGAGAGAGGAGCCTAGGCAGGGACAAAATTAGTATTGAGTTAGAGAACAAAACATAAATGTTAGAAAGTGGGAGTAAAATATTTATAATTAATTTATTTTTTAAAAAATATACGATATAAATATAAAATAAATTTATAGGGGGACAAAAACCCTTCACAGAACTCACATGGGCTTGTCTCTGAGCATAGGGCTTGCCAGTCCACTCTTTTAGGCCATATAAAAATGGTATAAAAAGTTTATTAGAAAAATAATCTCAATAAAAATTAAAAAGTTAGTTAAATTATAATTGAAAATTTAACTAGCCAGTCTCTTTTATTAACATTGATTGTTATTTGTTGTTGCTGTGACTAAGGGACACTATGATGATGATCGGTTGATGGTTTAATTGATTATTCTATTTGATATTAAGGGTATAATTGAGTATAAATTATAAAAGTAATTTTAAATATATTTAAAAAAACATTAAAATTTATAATACATAGGAAACTATGAAATTATAAGAAAATTGTTTAAAATTTGTAGAAAATAAAAAATATGTAGAAAATGATGATGGGTGCATGCGATAATGGAACTTCAAGATAGCCATGAAGATTGTGATTGTGACCTTTTTTTCATGAAAGTAAAAGATGAAAGGAGAAAATTTGAGCCCTTAATAAATGCTTGATATCATATATTTTAAATATTTTAAAATTTTATGATATATTTTAAAATTTTATAATTTTTAATTCTAAACTTTTTTATAACTTTAAAATTTTAAATTTTTTATAACTTTCATAATTTGCAATTAATTAAGCATAAACATTATGATAAAATTAAAATTTTTAAAGTCATTACAAGTTATAAAAATGTAATTATCAACATCATCAATTGTTTGAAAAAATTATAGAAAATACCAACGGACCTTATAACGATGAACACACTTTTTTCTAATAGTCTAAAGGTGAGTACAAGGTAGAATATGTTCATACATATTTTTAACTCTTTTATAATGCGCATGCATGTGCGGAGCAACCCTCTTGACACCCCAAAACATTTTAGAAACTTATTTTTTCTATATAATTTGTTTATAAAAAATTAAAAATATAGACAAATGATACCCCTTTTATGAATAAAATGACACCCCTTTATAAATAATTAACCATCCTTAAATATCGTTGAAAAAATAACACCCCTTAAATAAATTTTTGGCTCTGCCCCTGTGCGCATGTACACCTTACAAACAAAACGATTTGAACTAAAATCTCTTAAAATAAACATCATCATATTTTCAAAAAAAAAAAACTTGATTGATTATTTTCTCTCTTTCTCTATTCAAACAATTCACACTTAAAAAATGGTTAAAAGCCAAGCCCTCAACGTTACGTAACAAAATAGGCTTGTTGCTCTAGGCATCAACATCGTGGATTCTTGTGCCCATGCAGGGTGGCTATTTAGGCTGACCACACGCTCAAACCTTCAAAATTTCAACAATCGCACGCAATTTTCAATTGCATTTAATACGAAAGAATTGATATTTTTTCGATTCAGATGATTCGTCAACAAATTCGTTTTTCCATTCCATAAATCAAAAGTCATACATCTAATATTACAAATGTTAATGCATAAGTTTCTAACCCAATACAATGATTTCGGTATATATAACCCAAACTCTAATAAACTTTACGACGGCCCAACTAATTCTAATAACAAACTAACAATCAATTAATAATTTATTATCATTAGTCTAACAACCTATAAGGGCATATTGAGAAGGGTTCTGATACAATGGAGGAATGGTATGCTCCTCTTATCGGCTCGGTTAAGTTTAATACGTACAGTACAGTTCGAGGGAATTATGAACCCGCCAGAACTAAGGGCATATTGAGATATCACACTGGTAAGATTTTTATGGAAATCTCTAAATCAATTGGTTGTGCTGATCCTGTCCCGGCCGAACTTCTGAAAATTAAGCCTTAGTATTATTTGATGAGTCTATTTAGGTGGGAGTAGCTAGTTTGGTGGTTGAATCTGATTGTAGTAATGTCGTATAACACCCCATACCCGGTCTGAGAAAAAATTAGATCGGAAGTGTCACCGAAAAACAAAACAGAACATACTTGTACATGGTTTGGATAAACAATGCATAATTTCATATTTTCATAACATATTGGAATCAATCAACTTAACATCAACATAATTTCATACACGCTTAACTTCATATTCGAATTCTATTCATATAAACTAATTCATAATTTTCTGAAATCTAGGGTCTTCTTGCACAATTAAGGACACGCATACGATAACATATTTACTTGATCATACATATCAAACAAGCAGTCCTGTAAATTCACATTAAGCTTTGATTTTATGATTAGGGGTCATTTAACAAAGAGTCCAAAGTTTAGGGACTAAATCATAATTTCCAGAAATTCGAATTCCTTATCTAAATTTTAGGTCATGATCATGAAATTTATCAAACATACAAATTTCTAGTTATTCAAATATTTTTAAGTCATGAAATTAAATATATCAATCACAATTAAGGGACCAAAATGTAATACTTAGAAATTCTTAGCCCTTATAAAAGACACAATGACATAATCATGAAATGCAAATCTTAATATTCACGTGTATCAATTTTTAGCTTAATTAGAGGTTTCTAACTCCTTCAATTAATCATAGCATCATTTAGAACCAAAACGCAGTGCCAGTATTTAAGGAATTGTATCGATACGCTTATATAATTTCAAATTCCAATAATTACCTTTCGTATCGTATGGGGTCTGTACCGATATACTCTGCACCAAATGGTCAATTTTTGTTTGACAGTACCGATACTCACCAGATATCGTACCGGTATTGCCTGCGGATTTTTTTTCCTGCAGACTTACTTAATTCCATTCTAAGCTATGTTCAAAGTTCATTTAATCATGCTTGCTTATATTACTCTGACATACACTTATGTAAGACTTGAAAAACATCAATGGAAATCATATTCATAAGCAAATCATCAATTTTGGCTTGTCTACTAACTTAGATACCATTTAGGCCTAGTTTCACATGTCAAGCATTCCAAGTTTACCATTTATTCAATAGATGTCTTTCATATGCATTCTTACATAACAACCACATAGACACATATTATACATGTCATTCATATCAAACAACATACACTTGTACAATTTTACATGTATTTACCTAGTCTAGCCATGTGAGTGCCCAAAAGGCCATTTCATGAAATCTATACATACATTTCATACCTCTTTTATCTTTATAACTAGTTCCATGCTTCACATCACCCAAACATCACATAATTACATACTTGGCAATTGGCATGCATTTAGGATATATCTTCTTAATCAGATATATGAACAACAAAGGGTTATTCCTTGAAACAAAGCAATATATATATATATATATATAAAGGTTCCATGCATCATATGTCTTAGCGCACACACATATCTATTTCATAACTTCTTCATACATATTTATGACATATGCCACCGTTTTAGGAGTTATAGAAAAAATATAAACATTACTCAGAGTTTGAGGAGTGACTTGCAACCTTCATCCATGATCGATCCTTAACAAGCTTAAAATTCTGAAAATGCATGACAATGAAATGTATTAGGCCTACTTAGCCTAAATGAGGTATCAATCTAGCATAACATTATATATAAATCGACATGGAAGAACAATGAAATCAAATAACCAATACATATGGTGGCTTCAATGCATACATGTCACAATTTACATAACCTTTTCATCTTGTATTCTTGTTTTGGCTTTCATGCGGCTTGATCATCCTTTTCTTTTGGATCACATTGAACATAGTCAGCTTAGTCTATACTTAACCGTATTGGTCCGTGTTACACATGGCATATGGCACAAAACATATGAAACATAGTACACAATCATGAATCTCTTTCTCTCCCATAATCTCCCCGAACCCCACATCATCGCCAAAAATCATGAAAGCATATACCATTTCAATGTGTCCAAAGTCCTTATTAATTCTTAGCTTTATTTCATAATCTTGTTTCACGAATGAGCTATTAGCTCCATGAGTTCATATACTTGTTCATAGTGAGCACATAGATCCAGAGAATGGTAGTTCATGAATCTTGATAACATATAATTTATAAATGTTATTTCATAATTATCAAGCAATAAGCTTCATAGTCTTGTTATTCATCACTTAGTCTACTTAACCTTTTACTTAAACAAGGTCTGTTCATAACATATCATGAAAGGATGTATACTTCAATGATATAAATGCATATATGATGCAAACATAACAAGAGAATCTTACCACACCTTCCATGCTATAATTGTATCCACCAAATCTTGCTCTATGCATGTGAGCCGTGTGTAATGTAATCATAAACAAGCATAATATCAAATAAATGCAGTAATCGAAATAATTTCATGTTATTCGAAACCATGAACTACACTCACCTGAACCATGCTAATTTTTAATCGAACTCGAATTTGTCAATCTACCACCTTCCCTTTGCCTTTCGAACGAAATTTTCTAGATTGATTTTAAGTTTCAAACGACCCAAATACCATAATTACTACATGTCATATTTCTTAATTGAGCAAACGATTTTTCGAAATTTAAACAAATTAACCTCACCCTTCAATACTTGATTTCAAGCCACATAGCTTGTTGTTACCGAATGATAATCTAAAGGTAAGCTAAAGCTGGAATAAATCTTGATGATTTCTAATTAGAAATCCCAATGAACAAAGCTTACTCATCTCCCAAAGCATATCGTTCGACCACGGTCATTTTCAATAGAAAAGGGCTGTTCGAAATAAAGGAAAAATATAGGGTTCCAAGATAGTGTTCCTTCGGTTAGTAAGCTGGTATCCCTAATTTAGGCTTTAATAAAAAAAAAAGTAAACTACACCATATACCACAAAATATTTATATTATTTAAAGAAATCCAAAATATTTATAAAAATAATATATTTATATTATTAATAATATATAAAAAATTTAAATCCTAAATTGTTAACCCACAAACCACAACCCTTGAAATTAAATTTTAAAATTTAGAGTTTAGGATTTAAGGTTTAAGGATTTTTTTATATTTGAATGTTATATTATTTAAAATAATATTATTTTATTTAATATATTATTTGGTTCAACCAAATTATTTTATAAAAAATAATTCTATAAATGATATAAAATATATTATTTTTACATATATCAATAAAAATATTTAAAAAAAAAACAAAAAAAATATTCAGAAAACAATATATTTATATTATAAATAATATATAAAAACTATAAAATCCAAACCTGAAATCATAAAGTTTAGTGTTTGAAATTTCGGCTTTGTAGTTTAAGGTTTATGATTTAAAGTTTAAAGTTTTTATATAATATTTATAATTAAATATATTATTTTTATAAATATTTTAGGTTTTTGTAAATAATATATTTATATTATAAATATTATATGCAAAATAAAAACAATACAATACTTTTATTGATATATATTTTATATATACAACTAATATATTTTAATATTATTTATTTCATAAAATAATTTGAATTAATCTGAAATAGTTTGAGATATATAATATTTGTGATAAAATATTATATAATGTTTTGTTGGTTTAGTGGTTAAGGCCTATCTTTTTCTCCTAAAAGTCTTGGGTTCAAAACTCATCAAGTGTATGATTTTAAAATTTTTCCTCCAGCAAAACGACGTCGTTTTGACTTAACAGGAGTTAACGATTAGCGGCAGAGTGACATTTTTGACTCACATATTAAAATTCAGTGATAGTTTTAAATAATTTTAAAGTCCGGTGACATTTTAGACTCATAGTCCATAGTTAAGTGGTATGTGATGTAGTTTACCCTAAAAAACAATACAATATACGTAAAGCATATCCTTTTTACAAAGCCACTCGGTATTATATTATTACTATTAACAATACAATATACGTAAAGCATATCCTTTTTACAAAGCCACTCGGTATTATATTATTACTATTATTATACTTTTCAGTTTCACGTGTCAAATGAGGGAGATGAGTTTTCATGATTCATCCATCCCACTACTTTAAATTTAGGAAATATCCCATCTAAGCACCTCCCACCATTTTCTTATTTTTAGTGACAAATACGTATAAAATATACATATATACTTAATTATCCACTGCATGTCTGATTTCCATATGCCATTTGCCACCCATATATATATATATATCATTATTATTATTCCCTCCGCCCCGTTAAATAGATTTAGTATTAATTTTTTTAGTTAAAAAATTTATTTAATTTTGACTATTTATCGCTTTAAATTTATTATTAATAAAAATATGTTTTAAAAACTTTCAATCAAGTAGTTTAAAAAATATGTTTTATAAAGTTTGATTAATTAAAATATTTAAAATAATTATAGTAAAAATTTAAAAATTTTGACTTTTTAAAAGTTAATATTGAATAAATTTAGTGGGACGGATGAAGTATTATTATTTGATGGCATAGCTTGACACATAGCAATCTTAGTCACCACCTAAGGCCAATGGGCAAATCATTCCTTAAGTCCTTCAACTATCTTTCCTAGCCATGAAGAAAGGTCACAGCTAAATTATACCATTGGTTCTTAAATTTTTTAACTTTTATACTTTGTCTCCTTGACTTTGAATCTTTACACATTAGTCACCGATCATACTTTCAATTCTTACAATTTAATCACCAAGTGGTCTAGTTACACACTAAACAATTACATGCTTTCATGTCTTATACCCATGACTCTAGGCTTCATATTTATACAAAGTAGCCCTTGGCTTCATATTTCATAACTTTACAAATTAGTCCTTAATCTTCAATCTTTGATTTAAGCATATAACTTTATAGTTATTCAGATTAGGCCCTTTTAACCTCTTTATAGGGATTAACTTAATTGCCGGAATTGAATTTTCGATCACCAGAGACTGAATTTCGAATAGACCGATTTTCGAGGTGTTACATGTCATGTCGTGGCCACTCCAACCTTCGACGACTCCCCATGCTTTAAAAGGAATTATGTCTGATTGTTTGGTTACTGCTAGGAATTTAAATTGGAAGTTGGTCCTGGTTGATAGAGATAAGAATGTGTTAGGAGATGGCCTTGCGAAATCAGGGATTGATCGAAATCTGAATTCTAATGGTGCATCCTAGAAATGTGCATGGGGTCTCTGTCTTCAGTGTAAAGGGAGTTAGTCATAATCGTGCTGTAAATGGTTTTGCAATTCACCTTACTGCCCGCGGTTTTTAGGGTGGAGGCATTACAGGTTTTGTGATTTTTATTTAATCCTTTGTTGGTTGCAAGTTGGAACAGTATGTGATTGGGTAATGTTGCTCGAGTCCCTGGTAAGTGCAATCTTCCAGGCCTGCGTTTTTGGTCAGGTCGATGAAAATGTTTTAGTGGGTGACATTGACATACCGTTTTCGGAAATTTCGGTATTGATACGGTGCACTCTTCCTCTACATATGATTAAAGCAATTTTTTAACGAGATAAATGTCTTTGTCCTTGTATTTTATGGTATTATCAATAAAATCATACAATATTCATCTTTAAAAAAAGATACGCAAGTAGAGTACAAAGCAATAAACAAGGTAACAGTCTCTGATCCTAATAGCTTCTTGTTAAAGGTTAATGGCAACAAATGTTTTGGTATCAGAAGTTCAAAAAACGAAAATGTAAGCGACTACAACATTAGTTTTTTTTTTAAATTAATGAGTAAAAGTGAACACATACTAAATATAAGTGACCATTACGGTAGTTTACACATTAATCAAATATAAAAAAAACACAAACCTTATAGCTTATTATAGAGTTTGGTTAATTTGAAAACCAATTGAATTAATCGAATTATATTCTATTCAATTAATAATTTTTAAATAAATTTTGATTCGGTTAATAAATAAAAATTCATTAATTCGATTTTACTTAATTCAATACAGTCATCGACTGAATTAACTGAATGAACATCTTAATAACATGGCTTCAATCGTTTCCTCTCTCATGACATGGTTGATTTTGCCAACCTAAACAAGAGACATGTGCCAAATAGGTTTTCCATATCTCAAGTCGTCTACGTTTGAAGAATTAAGGCTCTTTGATCTAGGGTGTACAAATAAATTTGATCTGTTTATTCAATAATTTGATTTAAAAATTTAGATATTCAAATATTTTAGTATGGATATTAAAAAAAACTGAATTATTGGTTCGAATATGAATTATAATATTTTTCATTTCAGATTACCCGAGAAAAAAATAGACTTTTTAAATTAAGATTAATTGTTATTTTGGTCATTTATGCTTTTACTACTCTAATTTCGCATAATTTATTATTATTTTGACCATTTCAAATTCTATTGTTCTTCAATTTGATCGCTCAACATATTTTTTTCTTTATTTTTGTCATTCATTTATTCTATTATATATTTGTTGTTTTTTTAGAGTAAACTTTACCGGAAGTCCCTTTTGTTTAGGGCATGTTCTATTTTGGTCACCCAAATTGAAAAAAAAAAGATTATTCTAGTCACTTATGTTTTTGACTGTTATCGTTTTGGTCACTCGAGCGTTAGTCTCCGTTAATCCCGTTAATATGATGATGTGGCATGTTAATAAAAAGAGTTAATTTTGAATTTGACCCTTAAACTTTTAAATCTTTATTTTTTTTCACAATCTTCTCAAAAAAACCTCATTCTCTCTAAAAAAAATATCTAACCCTAACCCCTCCCTCTATAATACCGCAGCTTCCATGGCCTGGAAATTCTTTTGTCTAACTGAATTCATTCAGAAAGCGGCTCATCCATGTAATAGTTACCAAGCTCGCTCGTGCTAAACTAGGAATGCCCTTTGCCATGGAATCTGAAAGAGCGGCCAAGGCTCTCTTACTGCTACTATCTAGCAATGCAATTGCAGCTTTCTTTTGTCGATTTTCTGTTGCTTCCTCCTCTTCATACTGACCAAAAGAAATAAATCAACAGATGTTAGGAAAGAATAAGATCTGTAGAATTTTAGCTGCACATGAAGCTTGATATCTTGCAACAATATCACAAGCTTACCAAGAAATTATCACCTATATCCTTCTTGTGAAATGAATCCTCTGAGATTTCATGGAAGCTTGCTAGTTTCAAAAGTCAATTTTCAGTTGTTGCCTCTTCCCAGTAAAAAAATCGGCCTCCCAACATCGTAAGAGTCTTGGCAGATTGTTCTTGAATCTTTTCATTGCACTTTTCACCATCTAAAGCTTCTATGATTGCTTCAACTGCTTCCTCTCTGTAGACACTGCACCTCGAAGAATCTTTTGGTATATAATTACCAGAAGGTCAAGCTGTAACAAGAGAGCCGCAACCCCTTTGACAAGCATTTTCTATGTTCCTATCTTCATTAAAAAATTTATCTTTTAGGTGGTGGTTGATGGTGGCCGAAGACTGTGATATAGAGGGAGGGTTAGAGTTTGGATTAGAGAATATTTTTAGAGGAAAAGAAGGGGTTTTTTTTTTTGTGAAAATGGTAAAATAATAAAAGTTTAAAGTCTAAGGGTCAAATTTAAAATTAATTTTTTTATTAACGTGCAACATCATTGTATTAACGGGGGTTAACGGAGGCTAATGTTCGAGTGACCAAAATGATAACAGTCGAAAACATAAGTGAACAAAATAATCTTTTTTCAATTTGAGTGACTAAAATAGAATGCACCCAAAACAAAAGGGACATTCGGTGAAGTTTACCCTGTTTTTTTATTATTATTCGATCCTTTCCAAAAAAAATTATTAGTTTTGAAAAAAAAAATTAAACTTACTACTATTAATTTGAAAAAAAATAAGTTGTTGAATGATTTAAGTGTTTCGCAAACAGTGCAAGTATACACGTCGCAAGTAATAAAGTGATGAGTATCAAGTATCATCTTCACAGGGATTGAGCCGTTTTTTTAAGTTATTGCACGTTGATGGATGTGTTGGAAGCAATCAACAAAGAATTAAACTCGGACATCAGTTTAATCAAAAGATAGAAAAAGAAATAAAAATCTGGAGGAGTCGAACTCCGTGATCCGATCCTCTTTCTTGAGTCGATCTCACTCTCATTTCGATCCTCCTGAATGTTGTTGATGATGATGTGATGTGTTTATATAGAGGTGAAAATCTCCATTTGAATTTTGAATTAGAAGGGATAATCTTTTTGTCTATCTACATCAACTCTTACTTTGAATATATGCTTTATCCTATGTGATAAGGATAAGAGATAGTTCTTGAAAAATTATGCATTTATCTCCGACTTGCCCTGGCAACGCTCGTCAATGGCTCAACAATTTGTCCTTGCACAAAAGAGAGCAAAATAACAGTGATTTCTCCACAAAAAAATAGTAAACGCAAGACCAAGCCCAATAAACAGAAATACTATGAATTTATGCATGAATGATTACAAATGCAACTAAATGGGCCTAAGTCTAAACAATAATCTAAGTAAAAAGGTACATAATATAGTTCTTTTTTCACACTTATCAAGCTTAATAAAACAAACTTTAAGTCAACAATCAAAAAGTATTTTCATACCTTAAGAAAGAAAGCGGAAACCATCATAGTTTAATACAAAAAAAAAAAATTATTGAAAGCAAATAGAAACTTCAATTCCTAGAGAGCTTTGAAGTGATTCCAATAATTTTCATTACAGTTGCACTCAGCTCCTCTCTTAGAGAGTTTAACTACTTCGTCGTCACCTTGGTTCATCAAAAGAAAGCTCAAGCCGACATATATAAAGTTTTGAAATGGAAGAAATGAAGAATGTGATCTTCCCATATCTACTTTCTCTCTATTTTTTCATTAATTTATAGCCCAATCTAAAAAGGACTTGTGTCCTTCATGAAAAATTTACTTAAATTTTTCGTACAAAATTTGTTACAACAGACTGTAGAGCTCATGCTCGTCCATCCTTATCCTTAAAAGCTTCTATACAAGTGACAACTGCGGCGAAATTCCTGGCTGCAATAATGAAATACTTTTACAGTGCAACGACAGTACATTGAAATGACAAAATCAAAGATAATTCGAACAAAGACAAATGCGTTAAAAAATGCAAATACTAAGATAAAAATACATAAATACATGCAACAGATAACACTATGTGGACAAATTAATCGATAAATAAGGAAGAAACACATGCTCTTTAGAGTGCTATCAGTGCTAGTTGTCGATCGTTGGTAATCATTTTTCTTTTCTTTATTTTTTCTTTATTGTCTAGTTTTTATATTCAATAAAATTTTTTCTTGTTATATGTTTTTTTTTTGATACGTTTTATCTATCTTTTGGAATGCATTTCTTCTGTTAATAAGTTTTTTAGTCTTTTTTTCACTTGATTTTCTATCAGCGTTAGATTTTGTGTCGCCACGATTGATCAAGATGTCACTCTTTTGATTATCATGTTATCTCTTGGTTTTGGACCCTCGAACTAGGTTTGAATACGAGCTCATAGCCACTGCTCTTTTTTGTGATTAAGTTGTGGTAATGATTGTGTTGTCAACGTGCCTTATTATTGTAATATGCTTTTTTTAGTGTTGTTTGTTGTTGATTTTCACCTTTAATCGTTGAATTTTTTTTTATGATATTTGTATCTATTTTGTTTCAAGTCCGAGTTGTAGTTTTTACTTTTTCGTTGTAGGGTATGTTTATGATTTAGAGTAGTTTTCGTGTTTTTTTATAGGAATATGTATATATCAATTTTGTTTACCTTAATTGTAAACTAACATTATATTTTTAGATATGTTCTCTTTTAATAAAACTAGTATACACGTATTCAAAATTCACTAAGAACAATTTTTATTTAAAACCGATACTATATATATGAATTTAATTTTAAAGTTTATAATAATATGTTATCATTTAATTCACTAATGACATAAAGAATTATACATTGTGTTTGCATCAAATATTAGTCTTACATGATATGTCTAAACATTATTCATAACTTGAATCAAGCTATCGAATATTTTTTATCATTTTATTCGAATCAGAACCGAATTTACAAAGTACTTTATCTGAGATCCAACCCGCACATCACCTCATCTCCGCCGTATACTTTCCTCATTATAATTTAGTCAAAAATGCAACGGTCAAGATGGTTTCAAAAATTTGTGTGGAGAAGCAGGAGATACCACATCCGGCTGGACAAAAGCAGAGGAAGAGCCAAACACCGAAAAGAGCGGGGAATCGAGCGAGTCAAACGACTCGAATTCCGGTCCTATAAATTAAACCCCATTCCCATTCCCATTTCTGATTTCCCCCCTTCATTTCAATTCCCTTCCGAGTTTCAATCTCATTTTCTCTTCTTTCAGATCTCATACAAGGTAGCCTCCGTTTCTCTCTTTGTTCTTTCACTATTATAATTTGAATTTTGTATTTGGATTTGCAACGGCTTTCTTTTCATGTTTAGAACGGATTGATTCTAATATTACTAAGATTTTCTGTTTAATTGTTACTGGAACTAGATTCATTTCTTTTGAGAATGTAGCTTCTTTTTTTCTGCATATTTAAATTCAATGAGTCTGTTTACTTTGCTAATGATCTCTATCTCTATGTGTTAATGTTGAAATGTTGTTTCTAGCTACTTTGCGTTTTTGCTTTATTGAGAAAATTGGTGCAATTTTGATGGAAGAACAAGTAATATGTTGAAATATAGTGTATTGCTACAATTACATTATCAGGACGATGCCTTTTGTTCGTTTGAACAAACTGAAGTTTGTAGCTAAGGCATTTTTTGCTGCTCTCCAAAAGTTCTTAACCTTTGATTGTGTATGAGTCCTGTTCCATGTGATATCTTGGACAATATGAGATGACCCCGGACTCCTCTGCATCCTCCAATTCATTTTCTCCTTTAGCATGAAATTGCCAGTTTTACTAGTATATTCACCATTTGATGTTACCAGGTCACCTCTCTTGCAGAAACCTTTGTCAATAACAATCATTTCTAATTGATTTTTAAGTTGAACTCAAGACTTGTGAGAATATTTGCAGTGTTTTTTTTTTAAAGTTAAACCTTGGAATTTTATCATTATCAGACTTTGTGGCGTGCTAATGTTGGTGTTTTCAACTTAGTTTGACATTAACATAGTGCCTTGCTATGTTTTCAAAGTGCAGTTATGGATACCTTCCTATTCACTTCCGAATCTGTCAATGAAGGCCACCCCGACAAGATTTGTGACCAAGTTTCAGATGCTATACTTGATGCATGCCTAGAGCAAGACCCAGAAAGCAAAGTAGCTTGTGAGACTTGCACCAAGACAAACATGGTTATGGTCTTCGGTGAGATCACAACTAAGGCCAAAGTTGACTATGAGAAAATTGTTCGTGATACTTGCAGAGGTATAGGGTTCACATCAGCTGATGTTGGCCTTGATGCTGACAAATGCAGCGTTCTAGTTAACATTGAGCAACAGAGTCCTGATATTGCTCAAGGAGTTCATGGCCACCTCTCCAAGAAACCAGAGGAAATTGGGGCCGGCGACCAGGGTCACATGTTCGGTTATGCCACGGATGAAACCCCCGAGCTTATGCCACTAACGCATGTACTTGCAACCAAGCTTGGTGCCAAGCTGACTGAAGTGAGGAAGAACAAGACATGTCCATGGCTGAGGCCTGATGGTAAGACCCAAGTGACCGTTGAGTATCACAATGATGGTGGAGCCATGGTCCCTGTTCGAGTTCACACAGTTCTCATTTCTACCCAACATGATGAGACTGTCACAAATGAGAAGATCGCTGCGGACTTGAAAGAACATGTCATTAAGCCCGTTATTCCTGCAAAGTATCTCGATGACAAAACCATTTTCCACCTAAACCCATCTGGTAGGTTTGTCATCGGTGGGCCTCATGGAGATGCCGGACTCACTGGCCGAAAGATTATTATTGATACCTATGGTGGCTGGGGTGCTCATGGTGGAGGTGCCTTCTCAGGAAAGGATCCTACAAAGGTGGATCGTAGCGGGGCATACATTGTTAGACAAGCAGCAAAGAGCGTGGTTGCCTCGGGTCTTGCTCGCCGCTGTATCGTGCAAGTATCCTATGCAATCGGTGTGCCTGAACCATTGTCAGTTTTCGTCGACACATACAAGACAGGCAAGATCCCAGACAAGGATATCTTGCAATTGATCAAGGAGAACTTCGATTTCAGGCCAGGAATGATCTCTATCAACCTCGATCTGAAGAGAGGAGGCAAGTTTAGGTTCCAAAAGACGGCTGCATACGGTCATTTCGGACGTGATGACCCAGATTTCACTTGGGAGATTGTCAAGCCTCTTAAACCAAAAGCCTAGATTGGTTTGGTTACATTATTATAGTAGCCATGATTCTGGTACGCAGCATAAGAATAAAGAAACATGGGATTTTGTTTATATAAATGGCCTATTATTATTCTATTCAAACTCTTTAAATGAAAAAGCACCATTTTTGCCAGTATGCTTTGTTCAATGACAGTCATATTTGTTCACAAAAGATATAATGATAAGTCTAAATTGCCTCTAAAACAGCAAGTGAACATAATTAATTCATGAATGTAACCACAAACGATCGTGAAGCCGCTCTTCCCCGGCACCAAACATCTCATCCACTCGTTCACCGTCTCGATAAAAATGGAACGTAGGTGTGTAACGAATATGCTGCGTTGTTTCGGGGCATTCATCGATATCCGCATAAATGAAAGATAGCTTTGGGAACTGGTTGCTCAACTTGCAAAATGCAGGCAGGATCTGGCTACAAACACCGCACCTGAAACACGAAAAATTAAAGAAATCAACCAAGTTAAATGAGTGGAACGTCCATAATCAATGAATATCCTTCAGTTTTCTCAATTCCTAGCCCAGTTTTATAACTACCCATTTCCAAATCCTTGTTATGCTGTCACATAGACATTTCAGAAAACAGGTTGTGTGCATAACGATGACGAAACCCGAAAGTGAAAATTATACTTACCATGAGGCTCCATAATTAATCACAGTCTGCGAATACATGAAAAAGAGTATTAAAGTGGGTTTTGATAGGAATCTGAAGCTAAAATTATTAAATTTTACGAAAAAAATCGATTAAGATTGAAAAAAGGGGGCTGTAGTACAGGAGTTTTGGAGGACTTGATACGAAGAAGAATGTGGTTGAGATTTTCATCGGAGGAAGCAGAGATCAAGTTGCCGTGCTTATTGGGAGGCAGAGCCAAGCCTGTGCCTTCCAACCCTTTCTTGCTGCTGTCTCCAGAATCTCCCATTTGTTTCCCTTTAAGACTTAACTCTGAGCTTCTTCTTATCCTTGTCTTTGTCCTTTTTTCTTTTCTCTATTTTAAACAAAACAAAATTTCATGACTGCACGGCTTTTCTACCTAAATATCGCTCTAAAAATAATAATAATAAAAAACCATCGCTCATTCTCACAATCTCAATTATCACCAAAATAACACTTTTGAATTTCATTAAAAAAAGGCGCAAAATGCAATATCGAATATGAATTGGATAAACTAAAGAGTGAGGAATGGATAATTTTTTTTTTTGTTTTCAGCAGTGAAATTTAAAAATAACGAAATGGTCACTAATAATATCGTTTTATAACAAATTGCTCACTCATTTGGTTGCCTTATTTGGCACCATTTAGGAACGCCTGACGAGGGTTGACATATGGAAAAGCACATAAATTTTACTTATTAACCCCTAAATCTGCAATTCCTTAAACCTAAATACAAGGAAGAAACAAAGGTTGGAGAGAAAGATGAACAAAAAATTAAAAATGGGGCAAAAAAGAAGATGAACATGAAAATGATTAGTGGTGTAAAGAGCCGAAATTGTACAAAAGAGAAGAGAATTTTATGGACATCCATGTTGCTTTTTATGATCCATCGAGTAATGTTAGTAACATATTTTGGCATTAGTGAAGGGTTAAATAAAGGAATGCCACCAACACCAAGCAAGCTGTTTTTGGGCTTGCCTTAAGCCCTTAAATTGGCCTATGAAAACATATAAATCATCTTTTGTTCATTTCTTTGATTTTACATCACTTCTAATCTATATAATGAACCAGTCGCCATCGAAATTATACATCACTCAACTACAATCATCTCACATAAACAAAAATCCACCCTTTTTTATTTTATCACCAAACATCCTACTTTTATTCCCTAATTATCCTACTTTTATTCACGAATTAGGTAACACTGGTTCATCCTCCCAGTTTCTCTAATTGACTATGCTGTATTATTTATGAAGCAGAAAGATAAAATCAAAAGATAACTGCCTCCTACTATGAAGATTGCACCCTTTAGTCAAGAACAAATCTCAAATACAAGTTTATTTATTTATTCTTTTTCCCAACATGTGACATACACATATTAGACATAAATACTTCAATACGATTTTTGTTTTTGTTTTTTGAAATATCCGAGCCTAGCCTTGATGGTTGAGAACAAAGCTGTGAGATTGGTTGATGTTGGCTAATGTCACCAAATACAAATTGTTATTAGTCCTAAACTGTCACTCTGGTTTTCACCAATAAGTTCTCTTTCATTGTGACAGCCGTTATAAATGTGTTCTTAAACATAAGATCTTTGCCCCAATACAATAATAAATCCTTATGTCACCTTCACCTCTCCTCCCGGTTTATAATTCTGAAACCGAGACTCGCAGTTGCATAAGTCGAATAAGCTTCTTAGCTTACCAAGCAAAAGAAACAACAGCCTATATTTGTCTAGTTGACTTCAGAGAATGCCCCTGGATTGAACTTCTTGCACAATGCTTCAACAGCCACTTCAATTCTAGATGGATCCTGTAAACCAAATTAGGGAAGCATTATCGCCTGAAAAAATGGGAGGCAACACAATGGTACAAAGGTTGAAGACAAATGCTCTCTATTCTCAGTTATATTTCTCCTATACCTTGCCCTCAAAGCTGATTACGAGAGGACCTCGTCTAGATCTGCGGAAACAACCTTGACGATGCACAAAAAGAGCGATATTTTTAGCGAAAGACGTTAGTAAATATCATATATATTTTTTGGAAAATCTAAATGACTGTTAATACCCTTCTTACCAATGTAAAGGTCCGGAAATTCAAGACAAAGTTTTGATAGGGGTTGAGCAGTTTCTACCTGCATTTTTTTTTTGCCAAGCATAGACATGTTAAAAGCAGAAGAATAACTATGTCGAAAACAAATCATGTTAAATCAAATCCGAAAGGAAAGCAGATTATTGACAACAGCATGAGATTGTAATGTATACATCTGTTAGATTTGTTGTCAAGCGCTTTGCTGAGTAGGGTTCGGTTGTCACTAAGAAGCCATCGGATCCAGACAGTTCGACCAGACAATCCCACTGCTCATCCAGCTCGGCAGCGTTTGTCGCAGAAAGTACAATTACATTATGACATTTGATCTACAAAGAAGATGATCGGATAATTAATGATTCAGGTTCACTTTTTGTAGTGAGGTTTTAGTCACCTACCAGGGGCACACCCAGCTTTTCATGATGCAATAGTTCAGTGATGCCTTCCGGTAACTGTGCCATCTGGAAAAAAAACACCAAACGATGAGATCCCATGCCGAAAATAAAAAATCTATCTGACGAGCATATCATGTAGAGCAGTGCTTGAATCTTGTGGAATGCAAATAAAGAAATATATGTGAGAAGTAACGACTAACAGAGCTTCAAGGCAGAATTATGGTAAAACCAGCTTTTGATCTCACACTGTTGTTTTCTTATACAAATGCCCTGGCCTAAAATGGTATGGAAAGTTTCCCATTAAAGCAGTAAATTTCCGTTGTTTACGAAAAAAATGATCTCCCATTTGCGAAATACTATAAATCTATGGATAGTGATAATATATTCTGTCCGCTGGATGTTCTGATGTAATCCTTAGATATAATGCATGTGCAATGAAACCAGCAATATTAAGGGTGTAAATCAATATTCAAAGTACTTTACCTCATTTCGATCACCAGTGCATTGGTCACCAATAAGATGCCTTAGGAATTCCTCAAACTCTTCATCAGGAGCCTGTAAAACAAGTTGACTTAACAAATTTTACACAACATTTCTCGCAATTGAGCCATATGGTTTCAATTGTCAAAACAAAAATGCAGATTTAAGATAAAATTCAAAAACTGATGAATACATTGGTAACCTCTATGACACAGGCTGGCAATCTAAAAATAATTACTTAAAATAAACCACACACCAAGCGAACCCCAAATGCCTTTGCGACACCTGCTGAAGTAACATCAGAATGCAAAGGGCCCACTCCTCCATACAAAAATACCTACAATAGTTATATGAAAAGCATAGAAAAAACTCAAAATCAACATTCCTCATTTGCCTGATGCCATCACCATAAATAAACTGTCAAAGGTTTACCATGTCACTGGTAGATTTAAATCGTTCAACCTCTTCCGCCACAGAATCTATCTGATATAAAGAGAAGTCAAAAAGAAAGATGTAACTGTAAGATACAATTAGTTGATCAAGATTGTACAGTTTTCTAAAAAAGCTCCACATAAAAAACTTTACGATCAGATGTCAATGTAGAATATAAATTGAGAGGCCTACCCTGTATGTATAGGGTGCATCGTGCTATGTACTATTTTGTTAAATGAGCAACACCTCAAAAATTATCACATTTAATCAAGGAGAGAAATAGAGATAGTAAACTCACATCATTCCTAACAACAGAAGCTTGTGATGTCAACCAACCTATAGAGTGGAGCTTTCTGCACAATGAAGGTCCCAATTGATCCTCAACAGTGCCAAACCTGAGCTATGTAACAGATACAAAGAATACCATAGGATTTCATCAATAGCAGTACATCAAGAAGAAAATAGAAAAAGTTCAGAAATCTGAAAATAAAAGGGAATATCTACACCGCACGGTCATCAATTTAGAATTTTATATGCTGTAGTTGTAGTTTCTTTCTCTCTTCACTAACACCGAATGACCAAATCAACCTCCCATCCCAAACGCCCCTCTAAAATAAAAAGATTACGAAGGACTTACAGCATCTCATCCCCGACACCAATCACTGAAGCAGTAAACATCCTGTTTTTCTGTGAATTCACACCGTCTAGGCCATTGTTAACAGCTGGACAACGAGTGCCGTCTATAGGAGAATTCTTTTTAACTCTCCCTGCCCTTTCTAGTCTTCCATCGGGAAGCAAATATGCAGGTTTAAATTTTTCTTTGCTGGAGGTGCTGCTGATGGAAAGCAATGCATTTGGCACTGTATCGTATACGCTCCCAATTGAAGTATAACTGTGAAAATAGAGGTGGCAATCAAATCGAGAATAGTTTGATAGTAACAAACATATAACAAAAAGAAGAAAAAAAGAGAGCAATAGAGGTGATATTTCATGCAAAATAGAAGAATCATTACCCTTGATCATAAAGACTGCAGTACTGAACCTTGCAGGTTAAGAGGAAAGCCCATACATCTCTGCCAAAAAGCGATAAACAATTCAAATTTATCCCAAACAAAGCATGTGAAATGAAATAACAAAGCAACTTCTCTCGCCCATCATAATAGAGAAAGTAAGAGCAAAACAGTCTAACTCCATTTTTCCACCCTTTTAGGTCCCATGAGATTCTGCATGTTGCAAAGAACTTTTCAATTAACAGTTACGAGGAGGATTTATTGACAGACCTGTATGACCAGTCCAAGATGGGATTTACTCTCATGAAGGGCGGCCATCCTGGTGAACTAGGGGAAAATTGCTCTTGGCCTACCTGCAAGAATATAATGTCATGCATATACATGAAGTATAAGTCTTTTTTAACATATAGAACTAAGATAACAGAATTTTAGAAGATGCAATAAAAGTAAATAAAAAAGGAAAATATATAGCTCAGGTATAATTGTATGATAAAAAATTACCGCAGTAGGATCCCCAATTCGGACACCAAGAAATATTGCTCTGATCGGTTTAGCCTTTAGCAAAGCCTCCAAACCAGACTTGAAATCTGTGCGGATAATATCCAGTTGCAAGCCATAACTGGTCATAAAAGAAAGAAAAATCTACGCATCAGAACCTGTAAAATATACTGAAGTAGAGAATGATAAAACTTTTTTTTAAGTAATTCTTACGTCTTTGATGTGTCATAGGTAAATGTATTTATTTCAGGGAACACCGAAGTGCTCTCAAAATAGATTGTTCGAATTGGAAAATCTGTCAGAATCCCATTAGAACAACTTTGCTCCACTCTATGCAAAAAATAACCAGCCCTAAGAAGGTGCAGCAAAACCTATAACATCAAAGGATGCTGTCACTATCAACACAAGAAAATAGAACGGTTACTTGAAGAAAGTGTAAGCTAAACTTACAGTAGAATCCTTTCCTCCATTGAAGCTGAAAGCAACCTCTTCAATACTGCAGAAGAAATATTTTTAGAACTTACAAGCACACACAAACTTGCTTGTTGACAGACAAACAAATAAGAATGGTTTAATATTACACAGCAAGTCCATAAAGAACATTAGAAACTACTTTCTAGAACAACAGGGCGCACAATGGCTGAAACTTATAACATACTTGTTCTAACATGAACGATAAAAGTGGATGCCAAGAAAATGATTACCAACTAACTTACACCTATTTGTATGATTGTATTAACTGTTCAAACTTTACAAAAATGCTTCAGGAAAATATTTAGAACGGAAAAAAATTATGCTAATCTCATCCTTGTATCAGAGGTGGCCAAAATCTCCACAAAAGCAAGCCAGTTATACCAGTCTTAACAAGCAGAGACGGAGCCACATAGAGGGTGCGAGGGGCAATTCCCCCCCCCCCAAAAAAAAAATTGAATGGTTTAATTGTTTTTAGGCCACTGATAGTTTTAAAACCATTGCAATTAAGTCCTTCCCCTCCCAAAAATTTTTGGTTTATAATTTTTTAAGATCCTTAAGTTAAAATTAAAGAAATTAAGCCTTGACCCCTCATTTTTTTCTGGTTTAATCACTTTTTAAGACCATTCAATTTTAAATTAGTGAAAGTAAACCTTAATTCTCTTAATTTTTATGATTGAATTACTTTTTAGAACCCTATTTATTTCAAAGTTAATCAACTTGCCCCCTCATAATTCAATCCTAGCTTCGTCCCTGTTAACAAGCCTAATCTATGACCACGACTTTTCCTCTGTTCGCACACATGCGTGCAAACACACAAAAAGCAATGAAAGAAAGACAACACATTCCCGACACGACACGTGCAAAAGGGCAGCTAAGAAAGTCGGACAGAAAACTAGAATGAGCTAGGAAGCAACACGTCAAACCATCATTAATTCAGGTCCGATCAAAACAAACCAAATTAACTTCAAAACATCTATACATGAATCGTTACATTTGTCCACCAAGCAAATGTTAACAAATCAAAAATGATATCTCCTCCGCCAAATTGCATCGACAATTAAAGCATTTCCTAATATGAATAATTCTCCCCAAGTTTAACATTAACCGCATTCCTATTTACTAACAAGTCAGTTATATTGGATTGAAAAGTTAACCCGTGAAGCGATTGAAACATCACATTCCTGCCATACACTGAATATAATCTCAATCATTCGATTGGTAGAAAATGTAGGATTTCATTATCCATAAATCAAAGACCAGAGAACCAAAAAAGGTCAACAAGTCAAGTTTTTTTTCCTCCACCAAAAAGGGGGCAATTTACTGCCTCTTAATTCCTGTTTCCTCAATTTCTATGGACAGCCAAATGGAGGAACCAATCAAATTCCTTTCGTTAAAACATTCAAAACCCAGTAAACAGAAAATTCGATGAACGGCAAAGCTAGAAACTTCACAAAAGAATCAAGTAAAACCCAGATGGAGGAAAGAACTCACGAGTAAAGAGCAAGAGCTCTTTTAATAACATAGATGGCGTTGTTGTACTTGGTCTTAAGCCTCCTATCATCACTTTCTCTGATTGCTTTATCGATCTCCATATCTACACTGCCAAATCAGAAGAAAAATATATATATTTAAGCAAATGGGGTTTATAAAAGCCTCAACAGAATCACCAAAAATGGGTCTAAACATTGGATCATTGGGAAATTAAGCAGAGTGGGTATCAACCAGATTGCCAATTGCTTTCCTTTTAAGTATGAACTATGAAAAATCGAAAATTTCACCTTTTAAAAAGACTTTCCCTGGACTTGAACAGATTCCTCCTTTCGCCTTTATTTAATGAATGGGGTCTTTGTTAGCATAAAAAAACAAAGAAATGAAGAGATTTTGGGTGAAGAAGCCAGAGGATGGGATTTGTTTAGACGCCACAAGTTGTTTATCTAAAGAGGGGTTTCTGGTTATCGGGCTTTTGTTTGCATTGACATTTTGCTATAAAATAATACCAAAAAAAAACAGCAAAAAGGAAAGAAACAAAATATATAAATGGTGTATTTAACTAAAAGAAAAAGGAAAAAAGAATTGAAATTGGAGATTGTGGGTTTGGGATGGAAATTTGCAATAATAAGAATCGGAGAATTCTAAGTTTTGATTCTTAAAAGAATGCGCAAAAGTAATTAGAATGAATAAATGACAGTGACACAAAAATATCCATCATTATTATTAAAATTAGAAAGTGATGAACCTCATTAGTGGTTCAAGTGGAAAAGAGAATGTTATTCATACTAAGAGATTTGAGTTTAATTTACTTTGTCTGCAAGGTGTGTGGCACATTAAAGAATTAAAAAAATATAAACAGATATTATCTTATAATTATCTTAAGACTATTCGAAAAAAATAATAATGTACAATAATAATAATAATAATAATAATAATAATAATAATAATAATAATAATTCATTCTTGCGGTGTACAAGATTTTTATTTAATAGTAACAAAATTTTATTAATGTTATCAAGATTATTTATGTGATGCCTTTTTTACCTCTTAATTTTTTTTTCGTTTAGTCTTTTATCTATCTCCTAATGCTTATGATTTTTGGTATTATCTATAGGTAGGATTTATATTAAAAGTTTTTACAAGTGTTTAAATTTTAAAATTTAAGAATACAATTTACTGTGTAGAGAGTAAGAGTTGTATGAGTTTAGAATTTAGAGTTTTGAGGTTAGAATTTATTTTTTTAAGACAATAAGGTGAGAGATTTATGTATTAATCTACAAATCCTAAATTTTAATTCTAAAGCTTATTTGATTAAAAAAAACCTCTAAAGTCTAAATTTTAACCACTATCCTTAAATTCTAAACCGATAAATCATATGCTCTAGCCTTTAAGTTAAATACTTAAACCCTACAACTAAAGTACTTATAGAAACTTTTAATTTTTACCGTAAATAATAATATTGTAAAGCTCATAAAAACTATCCGAAAAAAAAAAGTTCATACTCTCCCATATTATCTCGTCATGTTTTTTATTCTTACTACTAAATTCCACTGTTTCCTAATACATTATCGGCGTGAGTACTCTATTTAGCCATGTAACTTAATAATTTATCATCAACTCTCCCTTTGCCAAGTGTGAAACGCTCTTTTGGACTGCAAACTATTGTTGGCAGGAGTTGAGTTTTTTAGTTGCCAGAAAATGGGCGTTTAAAGGCTAATACTTAGTTTGTGGTTGCTTTTAAAAAGTGTGGTGAAAAAAATGATTAGTTTTGAAAAGCTGGTTAGTGTTTGTCATTAAAGTCAAAAAGTGATTTTCATGAGATAAAAAGTCTATTTTAGACATAATATTAAAAAGTAAAAGTAAATTTGGGTGATTGTTCAAATTAATTAATGTTATGTGTTGAGTTGTGAGGAGCTCGATTCGTTCAACCGATAAGGCTCACCAAGTGGTAGAGAGGTGGATTTTTGGGTGGAAGGGTTGTGGAAGCTAAAAAGATAATTGACACAAAGATTTATAGTGGTTCAACCTTCTAACCGAGGTCTACATCCACTACCTTAGCTCCCCACTAAGGATTTCCAATCAATCCACTATTGATTCGTCCCATTTTCTAGGCTTAGGAGGAAACCCTTTACACCGATCAAGCTTTCTACCCAAAGCCTTGATCAAACCCTCTCTTACAAAGAGATAATAAAAACAAACACAAATCCCTCTAATAGGTGTTTGTTTGCACAATTAAAGCACTCACACAAAGCCTAAAACACTTGAGCAAATTTGACAATTTTGGCTCACTAGTGTTTGTATATACAATAAATGACAATTTAAGCTCTAAGACAATTCTTGATCATTTGTTGATTGACAATATGAGCATTAGCCTTTACTTGATGCTTGGAGGTCCCTTTTATACTCTTTGATGAGTTTATAATCGTTGCTAGCCGTTGGGATTGAATTGGAGTCGTTGAGGACTTTAATTCCCACCATAAATGCAGTTCTGCAGCTCCCCGTTTCGAAACGCTCGAACCCATTTCGAAACACCCTTTAAGTAGAAAAAGTCGTTTCAGCCTGACGTGGACCCGTATCGAAACGCTTTAGTCCGTTTCGAAAACGCTTTAGTCCGTTTCGAAACGCCTGTCCCCGTATCGAAACGACCTACATTTAAAAGTTAGTTGGGAAATAGCCGTTGGGGTTTATGACCGTTGTGGTCCATGCCACGTAGGCGTATCGAAAAGGCATAGCCCGTTTTGAAACGCTGGGCAAAAATATCATCCAGGGAATGTCCGTTTCGATACGAGTATCGAAACGTTTTTGCTACTGGAATTCCCGTATCGAAACGCCCTAAGGTGTTTGGAAATGCCTGGACGGTTTTGTGAAGTTTGGCTTTGAAAAACATGTAAAACCCTTTTAAAAACTCCCCTAAACATAATTTCAAGTTGTTTGGACTTTGGAAATGTTTTAAATACTTTTTAAATCAGTCCAAAATATTTTTCAATTTTTATATCAAAACATTAGTTCTACAATCTCCCCTTTTTTGATATAAAAAAACTCACTTGAAAAATTGTTTGGGATTCTCCCCCTTTAACTTTAAAAATGTGAATAAGAGATTGAAGATATGAAATCAAATAAAGCTCCCCTTATTCATTTGAAAATTCAATTTTTCAAATCATTTCTCCTCTTTTTGTTATATCAAAAAGAATTTAAAACATTAAGTTCAAAATAACAATAGAGGTAAAAAATTGACAAAAAATAAAAATTTGGTTTTAAAATGGCTCCCCCTTACTCAAAGCATCATTAAAAATGTTAGTCCAACATATATGATCATCTAGTTGAATTAAATGAAAAATAAATCAAATAAAGACAAAAACAACTAGATTTTTACCAACACTTGAACCCAAAGGGAGGATGTGAAGCCTTCCTTCTTCAAGTGTTCTTTCTTGTGTGCATGGAGCTCCCCTCAATGTTTGACTTGTTGAACATCTCCATCACACCTAGCAAAAGACAATCAAGTAATTTTTGGTATCCAAATTGATTTGGATCCATAAACGTTAGTAGCACAAATTTTAGTCCCCTTTGGAATCCATTTTCAATGTCATCCTTTTTACTTGAAGTGGTTAGTCCTTTTGGGACCCAAACACTTCTAAAGCATTTTCCTTTAACAAATCTAGGGGCACTAAATTGTCTAACATAGAAATTTGATTTTCCAAAATTATTTTTCTTTTCTAGCTCTTTGGAAATCAAATCCTTTTCTTCTTGAACTTTTTGAAGCAATTTTTGTAAATCAAAACATTTTAGTTCAAACTCCTTGAGTTTTGCTTCAAGTTCAAGTTTGGTTTTAGAAATCAAATCATTTTGAATTTTCAACTTTGAAATCACTTTATTGTTTTTCAAAATGTGATTTTTAAAGTCTAAAACCAAATCATCATAGGCATCTTGTAATTCATCAAAAGAGTAAGAACATGAAGTAGATGAATTAGAAGTTACCCTTGAATCTTCTTCGATGGCCATAAGGCAAAGGTTGACTTGTTCATCGTCGGTGGAGTCCTCATCACTCCAAGTAGCCACATGTGCCTTCTTCTTATGGCTTGAAGTGCTTGCCCTCTCCTTTTTCTTGGAATCTCGTTCAAGCTCTCTCAAAGCTTTCTTCATGAACGGGGCACACTTCTTGAAGAGATGAACTATCTCTTCATCTTCATTCTCCTCTTCACTTGAGTAGACATGATGACAAGTAGAGGATTTGAGAGCCATGGCACTTGCATTGATGCCAAGCCCTTTGATTTTCTTCTCATCCATAGCTCTAATTTCTTCATTCTTCTTCTCATCTTCTTTATTCTTTTTCATGATTTGATGAGTGAGGAGTGACCCCATGAGTTCATCAAGCTTCAAAGTCTTCAAATTCTTTGCTTCGATGATGGCGGTCCTTTTTGAGTCCCAAGACTCGGGAAGAGAGTAGATGAGCTTTCGAACAAGCTTTTCTTCCGGAATAGCTTCTCCATAGCCTTTGAGACCATTGGTGATAGTGGAGAACCTATCAAACATCTTCTCGATGTTCTCTTCCGGATCCATTTTGAAGTTCTCATACTCTAAGGTTAGGAGCCCAATCTTGGTCTCATTGACTTCATCGATCCCCTCGTATGTGACTTCAAGCTTGTTCCATACCTCATTGGCACTCTCACAAGAAGACATTTTCTCATAGATGGTTGGGCCAAAAACACAAAACAAGATGTGCAAGGCTTTGCAATTAAGCTCCATCTTCTTGCGATCGCCGGCACTCCACTCCGCTTTGCTTCTTTGAGGCACGAACGGACCATCTTCAACTATATCTAATAGCTTATAATCTCTTGATTTAATGAAGAACTTCATCTTTGTCTTCCAATGGGCATAGTGGGTTCCGTCAAAGAAAGGCGGTTTGTCGATTGATTGTGTCATTTGAGCCGGTTGATGAAATAGTGATCGAGCTTGCCGGATCTTCTCAATAGGATGTGAATCCTCTTCGATTGAGCCAAGCTCTGATACCAATTGTTGAGTTGTGAGGAGCTCGATTCGTTCAACCGATAAGGCTCACCAAGTGGTGGAGAGATGGAATTTTGGGTGGAAGGGTTGTGGAAGCTAAAAAGATAATTGACACAAAGATTTATAGTGGTTCAACCTTCTAACCGAGGTCTACATCCACTACCTTAGCTCCCCACTAAGGATTTTCAATCAATCCACTATTGATTCGTCCCCTTTTCTAGGCTTAGGAGGAAATCCTTTACACCGATCAAGCTTTCTACCCAAAGCCTTGATCAAACCCTCTTTTACAAAGAGATAATAAAAGCAAACACAAATCCCTCTAATAGGTGTTTGTTTGCACAATTAAAGCACTCACCCAAAGCCTAAAACACTTGAGCAAATTTGACAATTTTGGCTCACTAGTGTTTGTCTATACAATAAATGACAATTTAAGCTCTAAGACAATTCTTGATCATTTGTTGATTGACAATATGAGTATTGGCCTTTACTTGATGCTTGGAGGTCCTTTTTATACTCTTTGATGAGTTTATAGCCGTTACTATCCGTTGGGATTGAATTGGAGCCGTTGAGGACTTTAATTCCCACCATAAATGCAGTTCTGCAGCTCCCCGTTTCGAAACGCTCGAACATGTTTCGAAACACCCTTTAAGTAGAAAGAGCCGTTGCAGTATGACGTGGACCCGTATCGAAACGCTTTAGTCCGTTTCGAAACTCCCGTTTTGAAACGTCTGTCCCTGTATCGAAACGACCTGCATTTAAAAGTTAGTTGGGAAATAGCCGTTGGGATTTATGACCGTTGTGGTCCATGCCACGTAGGCGTATCGAAACGGCATAGCCCGTTTCGAAACGCTAGGCAAAAATCTCATCCAGGGAATGCCCGTTTCGATACGAGTATCGAAACGTTTTTGCTACTGGAATTCCCGTATCGAAACGCCCTAAGGTGTTTCGAAATGCCTGAACGGTTTTGTGAAGTTTGGCTTTGAAAAACATGTAAAACCCTTTTAAAAACTTCCCTAAACATAATTTCAAGTTGTTTGGACTTTGGAAATGTTTTAAATACTTTTTAAATCAGTCCAAAACATTTTTCAATTTTTATATCAAAACATTAGTTCTACATTATGATTTATGAAATAAATCAATTTCAATTATAATAAAAAAATTATTTTTTATAAAATTTAATTTGAAAATATAAATTACATTCTAAATTATATACGAACATATCACTTACACATTAATAATAAATATAAAATGAAGTACAAATAAAACAATTTTATTCTCAATATAAATATTATAAAATATATATTATTTTACAATTATGTATGCATAAACATTATTTTAACAATAAATTATAATTAAATAATAAGGGTAAAAAATAATTTTATTTTCAAACTAGCTTTTCCACCCAAGAAACTATAAAATCCAGCTTCTTGGTTTGGGTGAAAAAGCTAGTTTTAAAAGCAACAAAAAACAACATGTTTTAACTAAAAGCACTTAAAAAAGTACTTTTTGGTTGCGTTTCGCAACCAAAAACATGCCCTAAATGATGGTGGGCAAACGAGAGTTTGCGCCAAACTAATCCCTGTTTGGCACTAAAAAACGACGGCAACAGACAATGAAAGAAAAAATTTAACAATAAATAAAGTCTTATATCAAAACAAAAGCTCTCAAATCAACACAAAACACAATGTTTTTGTCAACAACTTTTAGAACAAGTGATTAAAAGCTTTCGGTTGACACCTCCCTTCCCCTTAGGTTGTGGGTTTTAGACCCTGTAGGAGCAAATTTTTCCCTTCCCCTTTCTCTTAAGTAGGAATTGTTCAAAAAAACACCGCGTTTTCAATAGCTAGAAACGAGATACGTAATACTCCATCCATTCCTTTAATTTTGTCCCTTATTTACTTTTTAAAAGTCAAAATTTTTAAACTTTGACCATGATTATTTAAAATATTTAAAATAATTAAATTTTATAAAATATATAGTTTAAAACTACCTGATTGAAGGTTTATAAAATTATATTTCTCATATTTTTATTAATAATAAATTTTAAACAATGACGAGTTAAAATTTTAAAAATTTGTCCTAAAAAATTAATAAGGGACAATTTTAGTGGGACAAAGGGAATATATTTTATGATGATTTATAGATATATGTGACTGTTAAAGTTCACCACCAACTCAGTTAGTGGCCTAATATCTTGGGCATATCAGTAGATGAAATATTCATATTAGTATCAATAAAGTTGTTGAATGATTAACTAAAATCATGGTTTAATATCTATTGTGATTTTAGTGCTGAGTTATCTTATTTTTTTTAGCTAAAATTGTTATAGTTTCAACCTATATAAAGAATGTAAATCAGTGAATAAAAAGTGTCTTGAGTTCTTGTTTTCTTGTTTTTCATTGAGTCTTTGTATACAATTCATAAAGTGTTATTGGGTGAGTTTCTTTTAATTTTCCCATTTAGTTAAACATCGTAGTATTGCAGCCAGGTTCGTGAAGATAATCATGGTTGATTTTTCAATTGTTGGAACAGTAAAAAAGCTTACTAACAAAAATTACAACACATGGGCAACATGTATGAAGTCTTACTTGCAGGCTCAAGACGTGTGTGACATAGTTAGTGGAGATGAGCCTTCACCCATTACCTTAAAAAGCTAACAGCTTGAAGAAGTGAAAGGCCAATGTAGGCAATTAAAATCACTGCAGAGAAAAAAATGTTAGAGTATATCAAAGACAGGCATGGGACACGTTGGAAGAACTTTTCTCACGAAAAAATGACACAATGCTACAGTTCTTAAAAAATAAATTGTATCAATGAAGCAAGGAGATTTAGCAATCAACCAAGATAAAATCCTTATGCCGTGAGATTTCTGAACTTGATTCTAGTTTCCGTATTGCAAATTTTAGTTCTGATCCAATGTATTTGTGCGTGTCAAGCAACCTTCAATTAGTGAGATGCACTATATGGTGACTTTTATTGATGATTTTTCAAGGTATGTGTGTGTTTTCTTTATGAAAGAAAAATAAGAGATATTTGCCAAGTTTAAAGAATTTAAAGTAGTTGAAGTAGTTTAAATAATGAAAACATGTTGGCGGAATGATTTTTTTTTTAATATTACAAGTATTTATAGATATTCAAAATTCTTTAACAATGTTAACAATGCACACACACATTGCAGACAAAACGATTGAACTCAAGTCTCTTAAGATAAATATCATCTGTTTTTCCACTGGAACATAGTAATATATATGGGATGAGATTTAAGTACATAATATAATTATTTTAATTTTACATTGATTTAAAACTATGATTAAAATTGAAAGTAACAAATAAGGATATTTTATGAAAAAAGAGAAAAAAATAGATAATTTCAACCATCAATTCACATTTAACCAATGATGATGATAAATAAATAGCTAAAATAATTTTCATATATTTTTCCTGTAATAATCTTTTCATTCCTTATTGTGATAATCTCAACCATCCATTTACCTTCATCCAACAGTACAAAAATATAAAAAACTTTCAAGTTTTACGTTGTGTAAGAGGATTATATATAAAACCGTTTAAATTGAAACTAATTAGAACCATAACATTATACATGTTTACAATTAAATTTGAACAGATATTCGAACAACTCGACTTGACTCGAAAAAAATTCAAATAAAGTTTGAGTTATAAAATAAGACTATTCAACTCGACTAACTCGAAATTATTTGACTCGACTCGACTCAATTAAATGTTCACCCGTAGCTACAACAGAGTAAAACACAATTAGTAAAGATCTTTTTCTTTTGACAAATTCTATTCCTAATCCTAGTAGGAGGGGAGGAGAAGGAAAAATGAGTCCCCTAATGGGTTTAAAATTTATGATCTAAAGAAATGTGAGGGAACAAATATGAGCAACTTGACCAACTAGCCAATTATACTGGCTTTGAATAGTAAAGATCTTTAAACAATTTTAAGTTTTTTTTTTAAAAAAAATTAGTAAAGAGTAGCGTCCAGTTTAATACAATTCTATTAATATATTTTACGAAAGTCCACAAATTCAAATAATATTTTTTATGAATTTACTAACAATAATACTTTCAAATTCCAAAATTTGAATATTCTTTTTTATTTTCTTTGCATTTAAATATCCAAACAATTTTTAACACCCAATTCTCTTATTTATAAAATTATATTAAAATTAGAGTACGTTAAGTATTATAAAAAATAAAAAAAAAATCTTGTTAATGTGAAAATAAAATGGAAACAACCCGGATAGAACCAAAAGAGTAATTTGCTTCCTGTTTTCATCAAAATTCAAACACTTAATCCAGGTTTGTAAAAACGCATGTTTATTGGCCAATGACCACCGCATGAAGAAAGTTGAATGAAAATTCAGAATTCAACCTTTTTGATTTGACTAACAAGCCTTCAAGTTCAGACCTTTCTAAGTCCATGGAAACCTCCCAAGACAAATAGGAGCAATGACAGAGGAATATGGATTCTTTTTTCCTTCTAAAACCTGTTGGGAATGGAAATGTTGATTGATTAGGATTAAGTTCATTGTATTTGTACTGTGGATATGTTAATTTAATTGGTTTTTCTGATGAAATTACTTGGATTAGGTTCAATCACCTTCATACAAACATGTGCAAACAATCCAACTAGGATTTATGATTTTTCTTACAATAACATAACATGCTGCTTGAATAAAATCCACCTATGCCTACATCTCTAACACTACTGTTTGGAAGAACTTGATTCTCAATATAATGAGCACCAGCAAGTTGGGTTAGGACTTAGGACATGGCCATAAGCGCTGAATCACTCTCGAACGAGATATGTTGAATCAATTTCAATGCTAGCTGCAAAGTTTGCCGCATAGCAATCGCATCCTACTGCAACTCAGTCTAATATCGGAATCTGCAGATCAAGGCTTGCTGTCAATCTACCATTTCCACCTTGAAAGCAAAGCAGAGAGTTATATAACAATTCAGCATCACGTACCAAGTGGAACGTGCTGCCTCGAACATCTAGGTTACCTCATTCTGCAGTTTATGGTCGCTAAAAGTCCTTAACAATGCTTACCAAAATAGAACCTGTAAGAAACCGCATTCTGCAATTTATGATCACCAAAAGTCCTTACAAGAGCAAGATCCATTCTTAAAATGGTGGAACCTGATGGCATCCCTGACTATGATTTCTCGACCGTAAATTTCAGATAGAAGCTTGAAGGCTGAGTGACAGTCTCCACAAACTCGAAGATTCTTCATTATTATTATACTTTCTCCGGTGCTGAAGTTGACTAACCCAAATGCCAGTGCCAATTTCTCACTGTGATAAGACACTACGGTTTCCTTCTCTTCTTCATCTATATCAAACACTACTTGCACTGTATTGGGAACATACCCAGCAGATTTAAGACGCATTGTCATATCTTGGAGCATGGATTCAATCCCTTTGTCTTGCAAGTGAGACTTGTCACTAGCCAAAAACCGATGAATAGTTCCCTGAAACTCGATATAGCTCCACCCGGGAGGCTTTTGGATGCCTCTATCTTCCATCACCTTCCTCACTCTCCCGGCTTGTTCCCATTTGTTGGTATTGGCAAGCATATTGGACAGCAAAATATAATGAGCTCCGTGATCGGGCTCTAGATCGATAAGTTTTTGGCAAGCAACTTCACCGATCTTAATGTTTCCATGGAGTTTACAAGCACCCAATAAAGCTCTCCATATTACTGAGTTGGCCTCAAATGGCATACTTTGGATTAAATCATAAGCTTCATCCAAGCAACCATCTCTTCCAAGGAGGTCAACCATGCAACCATAATGTTCCTTATGTGGTTTAATACCATAGACATCTGACATCGATCTAAATAACTCTTTGCCCTCTTCAATTAGGCCACTGTGACTGCAAGCGGATAGAACTGCCACAAAGGTAACACCATCTGGTTTCGGCCCTATTGATTCCATTTCCTCAAAAACAGCTAAAGCAGACTCACCAAGCCCATGCTGAGCTAGACCAGAGATCATGGAATTGAAAACCGAAACAGTCTTTAAACCCTTAGGAATGCTGTGAAACATATGCAGAGCGGAATCTATCTTTCCGCACTTTGAATACATATCTATCAACGCAGTTGAAACAATAATGTTTTGGCTGCATAACTCACCCTCAATATACCTACTACGAAGCCTCTCACCTACACTAAGAGCTCCAAGTCTGGCACAGGCTGAAAGAACAGCAGCCATAGTACATTCATCGGGTCTTATTCCCAAATCTTCCATCTGCATAAAAAGTTCCAATGCTTCACCGTACTGTCCAGACTGAGAATAACCACTAATCATAGCCGTCCAACAGATTAGATCCCGTTGGTCCATCTGATCAAACATTCTTCTAGCAGCCTCGGTTTGTCCACATCGAGCATATCCGGATACCATGGAACTCCAAGCTGCAGTACTTTTGGTACTTCGCATTGAACTGAACACCCTCTCAGCCAAATGCATCAACCCGGATTTCGCATACATATGAAGAATAGCAGTCTTAAGCAATACATTAGAGTCAACACAACGCAGGTTCCTATAAACAAAACCATGAATCTCTTTTCCAATCCTATGATCATTCAATGATGAAAAAGCAGACAACAGGGCAACAAAAGTGAACTCATCAGGCAGAACACCCGAATCTTGCATTCTTCTAAATAGACGCAGAGCAGGCCCTGGTTGGGCCACCAAACCGTACCCATTTATCACAGTATTATAAGAAACAATGTCTCTAACAAGACTTCTTTCAAATACAATCTGTGCATCATTTAAACGTCTGAAAACCGAGTAGAAATGCATCAAAGCATTCCCAACAAAAGGATCCAATTCAAACCCAAATTTTATGACATGACTATGAACTTGAATTCCTGGTTTAAGGGTTGGTAGTCTTGCACAAGAATTGAGTAAAAATGGGTAAGTGAAGTTGTTTGGAGATGGGTTTACTTGGTGGAGCATGGAGGAGTATAAAACAAGTGCTTTTTCAGGGAATTTACTATGGGAAAACCCCCTTATCATGGTGTTATACATGAACTGATTTGGGTGTTCAATTTGGCAGAAGAGAATCTGAGAGAACTTAGTGCCATCTTCGGAACCCAGTAAAGCAAAGAAGGAGATGAGTCGGCTGATGGAGAATACATGGTGCTGGGAGCCATTGATGATTATTTGAGCATGAACTTGAAATGCTTGTTTGATTGTTTTACATGATTCTAACAGAGACAATAGCGGTGAGATTCCAAAAGGTGGCATTTTGTTTGTTCCAAAAAAGCCACTACTTTATATCAAAATTCGGCAACCCATCTAAGACCATCAATCAAGATTGAAACTTTAGTTTTACCCCCCACGAGCTTATGATCCATGTAACATAAAGCTGGTTTCTTTTCATATTCGCGTGAAGAAACAAGTTCAATTACCGGGGAAAACAAAGAGCCCCGGTGGGTTTTCGGCTAATCTTTGCAAGTTTTAAAATTGTTGCCGGTTAATCAGTAAAAGCAGAAATAAAATTAATGGTCCAATTGTCCATGGACAATTGTTTCAAGGGCCTGCTCATCTCCTGGTCTAGTTAGCTCTTAATCTTGTTAGGCCTTCAACTGCGTATCTATATAAAAAAAAGTTGGCCATATGTACTTAAAATATATTAATTTTTTGGGTAAAGTATGTCAGGTAACACCGAACTATAGGGTGTGACCTGTTTCTAACATCAACCTTTCAATTGGTCCAAACTTACCACCGAACTTTATTTTTCGACTCGTTTATACCACCTTGCCGTTAAATCGTTAACGCCGTGATGACATGGACGCTGCACCAAAACGACGTCGTTTTGGTGCCGCTATTTTGATAATAAATGACCCAAAACGACGTCGTTTTGCTAACGAAAATATATGAAATTGTGCACTCAATGGGATTCGAACCCAAGACCTTAAACATCAAAGATAAACATCTTAACCACCAAGCCAACCTAATATCCTTGAATTAGTTTTAGCACAAATAATATATATTCCCAACTGTAGTTTGTCATATAAATATATTATTTCTAATATAAAAATATTTAAATATTTTTATTAATAATATTAAATAGATAAATAGATAAATATATTATTATAAAAACTAAAAGACTAATTTTCAAAACAAAATTTATTTAAAAAAATTAAAATTCGACAAAACTTAATCCCTAAACTCATAAACCCTAACCCTAAATTATAAACTTTAAACCCTAAAATTTTATTCATAAACAAGTAATATTAAAATATATAAACAAATAATATATTATTATAAAAACTAAAAAATTTATTTAAAAAATATAATTTTTTTTAAAATTTACGAAAAGACCCAAAAATTCACCAAAATCTTAAACCCTAAACCCCAAATCTTTAAGATTTTGGTGAATTTTTGGGTCTTTTCGTAAATATTAAATTTTTTATATTTTTTAAATAAGATTTTTAGTTTTTATAATAATATATTATTTTAATATTTTAATATTATTTTTTATGAATAAAATTTTAAGGTTTAAAGTTTATAGTTTAGGGTTAGGGTCTATGAGTTTAGGGATTAAGTTTTGTCGAATTTTAGATTTTTTAAACAAATTTTGATTTGAAAATTAGTCATTTAGTTTTTATAATAATATATTTATCTATTTATATATTTAATATTATTAATAACAATATTTGAATATTTTTATATTAAAAATAATATATTCATATGACAAACTACAGTTGGGAATATATATTATTTGTGCTAAAACTAATTCAAAGATATTAGGTTGGCTTGGTGGTTAATATGTTTGTCTTTGATGCTTAAGGTCTTAGGTTCGAATCCCATTGAGTGCACAATTTCATTTATTTTTGTTAGAAAAACGACGTCGTTTTGGATCATTTATCATCAAAATAGCGGCACCAAAACGACGTCGTTTTGGTGCAGTGTCCATGTCATCACGGCGTTAACGATTTAACGGCAGGGTGATATAAACGAGTCGAAAAATAAAGTTCAATTGTAAGTTTGGACCAATTGAAAGGTTGATGTTAAAAACAGATCACACCCTATAGTTCGGTGTTACCTGGCATACTTTACCCTAATTTTTTTCATCTAAGTACTTAAAATTTTTCTTTTCAAAATAAATATTTAAAGTATAATTTTTTCAAAATATGTACTTAAAATACTTTTTCGTCAAACTAGATACTTATAATATTTTTTTGTCAAAATAGATACCTAATGTATTTTTAAGTTAATGTCATATACAATGACAGAGCTTGAATTTTCATATAGTAAGGTCATAGTGAAGTACGAGGTACGAGGTACAAGGTAAGCATGATTCTAATATCATTACAATAAGTATTGTTGACTCCTATCCCAACAAATTAAGTGAGGTCAAATTTAATATTTCTTATGAAAAAATTATATATTAGCTTCTTAAAAATCACTGCCCCACCAATTCAAGTGGGGTCAATTGCACCCTCTATTTCTATATTACCCTTGCCCATGGCCATATGTCAACTTTTAGAAACTTAGATGAATATATATATATATATATATATATATATATATATATATATTTTGACTGAAAAATCCTTTAGGTAACTATTTTGACCAAAAATATTTTAGGTATTTATTTTGACCAAAAAATACTCAAGTACATAAATAAAAAAGTTAATATACTTTAGATACTTATTTGTAATATAAACCTTAGATAAATTACACTATTAATTGCCAAAATATGAGGTCTGATTTATTTTGTCACCAAATTAATTTTTTTACAAATTTAATTACTAATGTTAAAAATTAGTGACAAGTAGTCATCGTTTATCAAATAGTTGATGAAATAAAATATTAAATCAGTATAATAATACATTTAATCTTCAACGGTTAAAATGTTTTTTTGAAAAGGTAGGAACAATTTTATTTAAGATAATCCGACTTAGATATGTGTTTCGTTAAAAAAATCTCTTTAAATCTAGACGAAGGAAAAAGAGTGAGACATATCTAAGTGCATATTAGCCAAAACTTACAAGGACAGTGAAAGCAAGCAAAACAAACATTGTACAATACAAAATGCTATTCCCAGGCCACTCTACAAATCAAGCAGACATAAACCCATGATGAAGCTCAAGACGCTGTACTGGTCCTAAGCAGCCGAAATCACAACATAAGGATAGTGCCTTCAAAATTGCTTCATCTCGACTATTCCCTTCTTTGCTAGACTATCCGCCAACTCGTTTTCCTCTTTAGAGATTAAGCTGATTTCTCAATTTAAATTTACACCTGAAGCTAAAATCTTTTGAACCATACCTTTGAACACGATTGGAGAAATTAGATGGACGTTGTTAATCCAGTGTACTACATTACTGCTATCGCACTCAATAATTACGTGCTGGGAAGAAAACCATGAGGAGTTTTTAAGCAATAAAAAATGTTAAAACATATCAAATAATATCAACTATTTGAATTCAGACGTTACAAATTCACATGGTATTATTCGATACATTCTGATCCAGGTAATCTATTATTTTAATTTACAATTTTTAAATATTTGAAATCTATATTATATTAAAAGTTTGACCGAGTTTAGTGTTACTAAACAGACACTAATTCAGTTGAAAATAACTAAATCAATTTTTTTTATTAAGTATAGATATTTACATTCTAGGCAAATATTGAAACTCGAACCCATACAAGATGAAACACCATGAACATCATTGACCATTCGACCAATTATCGAATCTCCTAAATCACTTTTATTTAAAATATAGACTTAACTATAAAATAAGTACCCAAACTATGTCTTTTTTTCAATAGGTGTTTAAAGTATTTTTTTGGTTGAAATAGGTGCCTAAAATTTTATTTTTGGTTGAAATGAGTGTCAAAGTAGGTGTCAAAGTTGACTTTAAAACGAGCCAAAAATAAAACTTTAGGCACCTATTTCAACAAAAAAAAGTTTAAACACCTATTTCAGCAAAAAAAATGAAACTTTAAGCACTTATTTCAACAAAAAATTACTTTAGACACCTATTGCAGAAAAGAAACATAGTTTGTGCACTAATATTGTAGTTAAGCCTAAAATATAATATATATTATTTCAACGGTATTTTATCTTTTTATTCTTTTATATAATTTTAAATAAAACAAATTAAAAGTTACTTTTTTTAAGGATTGAACACGAGACTAACAAATTTAAAAATGTTTTATTAATAAGGAAAATATTACCAACAACCTCGTTAAAAATTTACTTTAACCAATTTAAATTCAAATATAAGTAACTTATCACTCCACTTATTCTTTTATATAATCTTTAAATAAAACAAATTAAAAGTTATTTTTTAAGGATTGAACACAAGACTAACCAATTTAAAATAAATAATTTATCACTCTACCTAAAATTATTTATTGAATAAAATTTGATAAATATATATTTTATATAAAAAATTTCAGTGTGATAAATCTAATTTAAATTATTGAAGATTTAATTATTAGATTTTGTAATTCATCCGCCCATTTATTTTTAAGCTATCGCTTGAGTTCATACTCATTATTTTTAAAATTAGTAATATTTTTCAGTTGAATGAATTGAGAGCATATTTTATTCTTAACGTAATTATGAAAATTAATAAATCCGACACCATCCCGGACAACAAATTGGCGTTGGTATCGGATTATACGAAGGATGGGTCTCTCGCACATAGAGCCAACAATTACTCATGGATGGTGGTCCACTCGATCTACCCAATCTAACTAAATGAACAAAAATTAGATAAAATGTAGATTTGATCCGTTTGAAGTGGATGACGGATAGAACAGGTGATGGATTCGGATGAAAAATTTTCAACCCACCATCTGATCCGTCACCCGCCCCATCTATCGATATAATATTAATTTTAAAAATTATTTTGAACCTTAGACTTCTTTAAACTTTTATTTATTATTGGGAAATGAGAATTTTGTTTATATAGGTTCTATTGTATGTTAGATTATTTGAAAATTTAGAATTTTAATAATAGTTGATTTTAATGTATTAAATATTAAATTTTTAGTAAGATTTTTACATGCATTTTTAACTATAATATTCTAATAATAGAACACATTTATGATCTGATCCACCTACCTCATTCGCGATTGATGGGTGGGGCGAATTCGGGTCAATGATCAAGTGGGTGGTGGGTGGGTTGGGTGACGATTTGGGATACAGATAATAGGGTGGGTGAAGCTCCAACCCACCCAAATCCAACCCATTGCCAGCCCTACTTGCGCATGATGATTGAAGATTGTTTCTAATCTGTTGTTAATTCTGTTATATGAGTATATTCTATGTCCTAGATTTGATTATTAGCTTGAAATAAATTACATTTAATTGTATTAGTTGCATTTCATATGCATTTGATGAAATTTGACAAGTGCTAAACTGAATTATCAATTTTTATTTGATCATTTTACTTCCTTCCATTTTAAAAAGTCAATTTACCCCTTTTGGCCAATTTAACATTGTTTGGTCATCTCAACACTATTTTTCAACTCTATAGACGAGTCCTCGCGATAGGTATTGAAACCATTCAAGGTGGTTTTGAAACCTGGGATCTAGTATCTAAATTTAGCCTCATGATTTCGAAATCTGGGGTCTGGTTTCGGAACCTGACTAGAGCAAAATGCCCACTGATTTTGAAACATGCTGCCTGATTTCGAAACATGTTTGTAGATTCACAAAATCTGCACAATTGGAACACCATGATGCCTTCCTAAACACACTCGAATCAATATCAAACATCACATAAGACTCAAAAAATAATATCACAACAGTCATACATCGACATATCAACCAACAACCACCTCAATATAAAAGCGAAAGTATTGCGACAACAAAAGAAATCCTATAGGAATGATTTCTACCTAACATACTTGTAATTTTCCAATATCCCCCAAATCAAACATAATCCAAACATCAAAGGTCATTTACAAGTCTTATAAACCAACATAAACTTGCAACAAACCGAGAAGTTCAAAGACATACTCCTAAATCATTATTAAACTCTCATTGCTCTTATTACGCATTAGTCTAATTTCAGAAACCATACTTGAGCAAACACACGTTTTGGAACTCTTTCTCTTGCTCTTTCGCTGCCTTGAAAAGCCATTTCTCTGCATTGTTGAAAAGAAGAGAGTGTAAGCATAAATGCCTAGTGAGGGTTTGTAACCCCCTCGACCCGGCCTAGCCACCAAGCCACATCGAACGAGTTACACGGGGAAAACTGAAGAGAAACTTGTTAAGGCTTCACTCCGATTAGTAACCCTAAACTTTTTCTTTTTTATTTAATCTTGTCTAAAGGCCATTTTAAAACCTATGTAAGCAAACACACAACGGAAGTTGCAAACGCGAACATGAACCAAGAAATACAGACTTTAGAGGTCAATTTTAACAATTTTACTACAGGCCGTATCGATACTCCAAAGGCTGGTATCGATACGCCTTCTACGGTCAAACCCTCAAAGTCAACTTTAAGAGACCATATCGATACCCTCCTAGGCTGGTATCGATACACCCTTGATGGTCAAGCTCTCAAAGTCAACACAAGGGACTGTATCGATACGCCTAAAGGCCGTACCGATAACTCAATTTCTTGCCAAAATCTCATATTTCCAGTGACCAAAACAGGTATCGGTACGCCCCCGCGTATCGGTACGTTAGGCTTAAAACAGGGGACCGTATCGATACTGCCCTCGAGCGTATCGATACCCCATGCCCATAAAAACAGAGTTTTTCAGGTTTAAACACGAGGATGCCATCACAAAACACACTAAGAAGCATTCATTCATCTCATAGACACACATACCACTTAAGGTAACCATGAACACTCATTAAAACAAGATAGACATTCTACAAGGCAAGATTCAACATGGCAAGATTCGTAAACCAAGATTCATAAAGAAAACCATCATACTCAACATTCACAAAAAGGTCAAATGTAACACCCGGGTTTGGGGGTTGGGTGAAAATAATAATAAAATAATATTTTGAGTTTCGGGTTGTAATTAAAATAATAAAATATTTTTCATGGGCTTCGTGGTTTCAAAATAATTAAAGTTATGTTGGTCATATCTCTTAAGTCCAAAATCCATGGACTTTAGAAGATGATAGCTTTAGCCATTCATTAATGGCATTTTTTGTAAATAGTTGGTCTTTCCAAATAAAACCCATTTTTATTTCATTATAATTCAAATAAGCAAAATTTCATCATCTTCTTCTCCAACAAAGAAACCAATGACAAAGAGAGCCTCTACTCTCCAAGTTACTATTCCATCTCTTTACTTCTTCATTTTTGGTCGGTTTTGAAAGGTAATTACATTTCCATTTTGCTCTCATCTTCCTCTCTTTGAAAGTACCATTAGATTTCATTTTCATCCATGTTTTAGAAATTTGGTTTTCCATGGAAAAATGTCAAAGGCTGAAGCTTTATGGGATTTTATCAAAGCTATTGATTTATTAATGTTAGATAAGTTGTTTTCAACCTAAGAGGTCCAACATATGTGAATTTTGAGGTGTTTTATAAAGATTTTCGGAATTGGGTTTTGTTGGGGTTTTAGAGTTGCTTTAAGGGCTATTTTAAGTGAGAAAATGCTTGGTTATGATAGTATGGTATATGAGGGACATGTTGGGTGTGTTTGATGATCGTTTGGTTGATTGAAATGGAAGTTTTCAGTGGGTATAGAGGGTTGCTCGAGAATTCAGTTTTGAGCATGGTCTTGGGTGTTAAATTGCTTGGAATGTTAATCTGGGTTGTTTCGACGACTAGTAATTGATTGTTGGTGTTTTGTTTGTGTTTGGATTTGGTTAGAATCAAGGTTTGACATCGGGAGTGAATCCGGAAGCTTGAAGTTCTTGGTTGCTTGGTTGTTGAGCTTGGAAGTGAAGGTGAGTGGTTACGTGTTTTTAAAATGGTTTTTGAGTATTTGGTTCGAGCATGAGGACTAGGTTGAGCTTGGTAGACTCACCTAGAGTTGGGATTATAGTGGTAGCTTAATCCCAAGCTTTAATTAGAGACTTTGGTTGCACTCTTTAATGGTTGTTTATGCCTCATGTTTAATTGTGATTGTGGTGTTATGTATAATGTGATATACATGTATATTGAGGCTTGGATTGATGCATTGTTATATGCATGTGGATTGTGCATGGTGTTAATCATGGTGAGTACGTGCTAAGCACGGAAATGGTTATGAAATGATATTGTGGTTTGTGTTTAATATTGGCACTAGTATGCTTGGGTACAAATGATCGATCATTAGGATGTTTAGTGTGCACACGTGAGTCAAATGCGCGCGTGGTCTTGGTGATGGTAGTCATCAAGATGGAGTACGAGTTCGCCCGGAAAACCTTCTTATATTTATGATAGTCGATGATGAGTGTAATCCCATCGATGGGGCACGAGGATGAGTGGAATCCCCTCCACGTGAACGGTGATGAGTGTAATCCCACCGTAATGTAATGGTTGTGTTGGATGTGAGTTCCAACGTGTTATCCGTGTATTCGAGTCATAGCTAGGTGCCAATATGATATGAAATGTGATTTCATATATGGATTATTATATGTGTTTACATATGATGTGGATTTGAGCTTGTTGAGCATGGCATAATATTGGATATTTGTTCATGCATCATGTGTATTTTGGCTCATGTGGATCGAAGGTAAGATCATGCATTCTACCTTGGTTGTTGCTCGTGCTTGGACCCTGCATTGTCGAGGTTTGTTTTAATGAGCTTACCCTCACTAAGCTTTATGCTTACGCTCTCTTTTGTTCGACAATGCAAATCCGTAATTCGTGGGTTGCTAGTGCAAGAAGGGGCCTCCAAGTGTGCTAGTTGGGCTTTTGAATCTTTCAAGTATGGATTTTATATTATATGATGTAATGGTCTAGCAATGGGACATGTATTAGTTGCGTTGAGCTTTTGAAGTATGTTAGTGTGGGTTTGTTTAGAAGCATGTTAGACTCCTCGATATGTTAATGTTGATTTGGCTTTGGATGCTATGCTTTGGTTGTAAGCCATGTTTAAATGGCCTATCTTGAATGCCATGTATGATCTTTTATTTGGATGCCCCTATCTTGTATCCTTATGCTTTTTGAGTATGTTTGCAATAGAGTGCATGCCTCTAGAGTGTGTTTGTATGTTGTCTATGCTCTTTGGAGTCGTTAAAGGCGTTTGGGATCATTTAGAGATGTTTAAAACTGATTTTGGGAATTCACAGATAGTAGGTGTTTCGAAACGGGTTGTGCTGCTTCGGAACGGGTGTGGTTCCAGGGCCCCCGTATCGAAAAGCGTTTCGGTACGTTTTGGCTACTGTGAGCCCCTGTTCCGATACGAGTTTCGAAACACTTTGGCTACTGGAATTGCCTGTTCCGAACGGGTATCAGAATGCCTAGGCAAAATGGGACCCTATTTCGAAATGGGGTGGATGCATTTCGGTACGGGTGTCTGGCTTTTTAAACTGGAGCCCGTGTTTCGAAACGGGCTATGTCTGTTTCGAAACACTGGCCTGTAAATGGGCTTTTTGACATCTCTAAAGGGTCTCAAGGGTTGGGCTTAGGCCCTGTTTGCTGTTAGGCTTCTCGTGAGCCTTGTTTCCGCTGTCGTTTCACGCATAGGTTTATTTAACGCGTCTAGACAAGATAATAAATGAAAAGTTTTTCCTTGGGTCGGTAACCGAAGTGGAGCCTTAACAGGTTTCACCTCGGTTATCCCCGTGTAGCCCACTCGGATCGGTCAAGCGTCCGGACCGGGACGAGGGGGTTACATCAAAAGCCAAACCAATGCATATTTCAACATGCTAAGAGGCATTACAAGCCATACATAACAAAACAAACTTGTCTAAAGCAAAGATACATATCAACAATCCCTTAAACCAAAAGGTTCTATCCCATTGCTTAATACTATTTATTGAAGTCTAAGAACCATACTTGAGCAAATCAACCCCTTGGATTTTCCCTTGTTCCCCGAGCTGCTCCGAAAGTCTACAGACCTGCATTGTTGGACAAATGAGTGTAAGCATTTAAGCTTAGTGAACGATGCTCAAACAGTAGCTACAACAATGCAGTTTGAAAACCATAGTTTGCTTGAAACCAAAAACCATTTCCAAATCATTTCCCCAATGCTTGAACACATAACAACATGCATTTAACCACTTGTGCATTTACCAAATGCATCCACAATCCAATAGCTTACCTCATGCTCATTCTCATCATACATAACACATAACCAACTACATGCATAAGCATAAATAGAAATGAACGATAAAACATGTTCAACAAGAGAATTTAGAGCACCATGTGTATATTGACATTTAACACTTTTACTCGGATATACAAATAGTTCTCAATACCACTAGACACTTCCGGTGGAATCTCACATCACCGTACTCACTCGTCTAGTAAAACACAGCTTCCGGTAAAATCTCACATCACCGTAGTCCTTCTCAGTGGAATTTAGCATCACTAAGGCCACACACGACTTTTGCCTCATGTGCACTCTCATCCTATTGGTCGACCAACTATATCCGGTAATAAGATTTAATATTGTCAATAACCCACCAAACCAACACTTACCTCGTGTTCTCATAGTCACAACCATAACCAAAATGGGATCAATTAAAGCAATCATACGCATAACACAAGGATATTCATGGCAAACATGCACTGTGAAAATCATCTATAACACATAGTAGAATTTATCGAAAACAAAAACTGAAATGCTTAAAATTTACTCTTGAGCTTAGATTGGCTTATCAAGCTCAATATAAACCCCCAAAACATATCCTTAACCAAGTTAAGGCTTAGAAAACATTTCCACTCACCAGCCAACACACCAACGATAGCCGAAACACCGATTCAAGCCTCCGAACTACCCGATCTCGCGTTCGATGTGCCCAATTCAATTTTCTCTGCTTTTAGGCAACCTAAAACAGAACATTAGGATGCTAATATACTTGTAAACCAGCTGCAACTCAGAATCTAACTTCTTGCAACAAAACACATTGATTCAAACCCAAAATTCACCCAAAACCTCACCAATTTCGTTCTAACTAAACCCCAAATTGAACCCATCGATTTCAAACATCAAAACACATCTAGAAACACCCCTAACAACTAAGGAACCAACAACCACAAAATCAACCCAAAGCCAAGCCAAAAACTCCATATTTTCAACTCAAAAATCCTATTTTTGACCAATTTCGAGTTTCCCATTATTAAGCCAATATTCCGACATGTTTAACCACCCAAAACTTAGCTTAAAACACATGTAAAACCATGGATAATCAATCCCATGAAAATCAAGTGAAAATACCCATTTTTTCAACTGAAAACCAAAATGAAATATAATGAGTTTAAAAGGAAGATTTCATTGATGACAAGTCAAAAAGTAAAAACTAAAGTAAATGAGAAGTTACCTTGCAACCCTTGACGAAAGGAAATGATTTGGATTGAAGGGAGGAAACCAACGTGAAAAACCCTTTGTACAAAATGAAGATGATAACATTTTGTGAAAAATGACTTTTTGATTCAAAATACCCTTTTTAATTTCATTTGGGAAAATTCCTCTTTTCCTATTCAAAAATTTCTTTTTGCCCAAATATACTTTAAAAACTATTTTATTAGAAAAGGGGTCCTCAAAATTAGACCTAACCAACCATTTAACCCAAACCGAACTTGAACCGAATCCGATTATCTTCCGGACCTTAAACTCGGGCGTTACAGGGTCACTCGATTAAAAATCACAACGATGCATTTTAAAAACATTTCTCAAGTTTAAATATTCTCACATCATGCTCAAACATTTCTCATGCTTTAAATATCTTCCAAGAAAACTTAATAAACATTTATAAAACATGTATCATAAATCTCATGCATTAACCTTAATGCAAATCTCGATGCAAGCGTCTCATGCTTGTACATCATTTAGCATAACTCAAAAAGAGTCATGTATAAGTCTTATTATATAAAAATCATTTATAAACCATGATACATGTAAATCTCATATATTGACATTAAAAGTGACCCGAATAGACTCACCTCTATCCAAGGATAGGCTCACCTCTATCCTCACATTCGATTAGAATGTAATATAACCACACCAGATACTCATATTTCTCAAGGTGGGCTCACCTCCACCAAATTCTCACTTCGGCCGGGAATAGGCTCACCCCTAACCCGTACTGATAGGCTCACCTCTATTGTGTAGCCGAAGAATTTATCTCACGTACGAATTTTATATTTTAGAGTATACTTTTAATCCTATTGGTCGACCAATTCTATCCAACAACAATTAATTCTCATCACTTGCCAATATACACTTTAAAACCATGTTACCTCATTTTTTTTCATATGCATCATTCAAACCAATTTCTATCAAAGTATCTCAAATACATTAAACCATGTATTTAGGCATGTTCTCAAACATGTTGAATACCATTTTCTAAACACATGTATCATCAAAATATAAACATCTGCAACATTTCTCACTTCCAAAACATGCATATAACACCAAGTAAAACGTTTCTATCTTAAAATCATAAGCATGAATTAATAAAACAATAGAAACCGAAAATTGAGAGCGAAATCTTCCATACTTATTTTCGAGCTTATATTAGCGTTTCAAGCTGAATCTAAACCCCCCAAAAGTGTTCTCAAACCTTTGAAAAGCTTTTAAAACCATTTTCACTCACCAACAATGCTTCGCTTGCTTTGCTGAAGCGATCTCAAGCTTCTAATGCTATCGAATCTACTTCTAACGATGTCGGATCTAATTCCCCTGTTTTATCCACCTTAAAACAGAAGATTAATGCACTTTTAACCATCTAAAATCCCAGAAACACCACTCCTCCACTTCTTCTATCAATAAACCAACAATCACCACTTTACAACAACCGAAAATATCGCCAAAACTCATCTAAACATATACAAGCCTTTACCCAATGAGTTAAACATCTAATCATCATCATTTTACATCTAAAATTCTCCTCCAAACAACTTTATAGCTCCAAAATTCAATTAACCACAAAAACAACTCAAACTCCACTTTTTTCAACCTAAAAATATAGCAATTCACCTAGTTTCGAGATTCTATTGATAAAACTCAATTATCAACATTATTAAACATCAATATTATGATTAAAATCAATCTAAAACCCAACAAAATTAGTCTAATTATATTCTCAATTAATTTCATCTACTAAACCTCCATTAAAGCTCAATTAAATCATGATATCCATATTTATTAATCAAATCAAGTTAGAAACCAAAACAAAAGAGTCAATAGCTTGAGAACTTCAATAAAGAACCTTTGATTAGAGGGGAATTAAGAAGATAACCTCTAATAAGTTGTTTTTCCCTTGATTCGCTTGAAAGCTTCAAAAAATCCAATGAAATTTGTTGTAAAAAATTAAAGATCACTTTAGGAAATTATAAGGGAAATCAAATCAATTGATTCCTCATCATTTTTATGAAAGAAATTTAGTTGGTAAGTAGGAAAATTGAGAGAAAAGATGAGAGAAAAAGAGAAGTTGCGTAAGAAAATTATTTGAATTTTTAAGAAATCTTTTTATTAAATCTTTTTATTAAAATTAATAAAACCTTTTAAAATCATTATAAAATAACTAAAAATAGGGGAAAAGCTGATAAAAAAACTTTGGTGTAATAGCACTCTAAAGATTCTAAATTTTGACTCCTTTTTAATTTATTCACCAAAATAATTTTATAAATTTTACAATTTAGTCACCACTTTTAAAATGTCAATTAACCCAATTTATTTTTGCCAAATTGAGTCCATCAAAACCTTTAAAATATTATTATAATATTTTGTAGTATTTTCCAAATTTTTATTTCGCCTGAAAATCATTTAATCCGATTAAATTCTCGAAACTAGACTGACTGCCTAACCCGATTTGCTCGAACCGTCTAAACAACCCGGCTAACTCTTAGGCCCAAAATTAGAGCGTTACAACTTCTCTCTTTAATATTTTGTTACCTTTAAGCGCAATTACTTGAACTAATTTCCCAATCAACCTTTATAGAGATGATCTTACTCATTACTTTAATACTCGTTCGATGTATATACTTGCACATTTGTGCATCACTCGTTACACTCAGCATCTGCAAATGGAAAAATCCGATCATTGAGCTTTACAAACTCAATAGCACACTTATCTATACTATACTTCATGCAATTTATAAACATAAGCATGCATGCATGTATGAGCATAAAGGCAAAAATGGTATCATATGGCGCTACACTTAGCCGTCTAATAGTTTTGTTTTAAACTAGCAATAATCATGAACATAACATCATCAACACATTAATCAATATATTTAATATATATATACGGGTGGGCATTCGATCAATTCGAGTCTAATTGAGTAATTTTTTTTGAGTTAGTCGAGTTATATTTTATAACTTAAATTTTATTTGCAATTTTTTCGAGACTGGTTTATAAAATTCAAGTCGGGTCGAGTCGAGTTGTTTGAGTTTTTGTTCAAATTTAATTGTAAACATTTATAATGTTATTGTATTAATTAGTTCCATTTTAAATATTTTTCTATAACCATATACAATACATTGATACACATATAGTTCTTCATATTTTTTTCATATTTGATATAACCATATACAATATACTGATACACATATAGTTCTTCATACTCTAAGTTTTACATAGTGTTATGAACATTAGATGAATGAAATAGATAGAAAAAAATACTATTATTTATTTATTTATTTGAGTTATTCGATTTTTATTTTATAACAGAGATATTATTTAATTTTTTTTCGAGTCGAGTCTAGTTTATAAAATTGTGAGTCAATTTAAGATGAGTCGAGTATTTTCGCATCAAGTCAAATAATTTAGTTTTCTCGAGACGATATTGTCCACCCCTATTCATTGATGTAGGTGGATAAAATGTTTTTATGTAAAAAATAGTATTTGTAAGAATTACTTTAACAAATGATTATTGGTGGGGTGATAAAAGAATTTTATATGAATATACTGATTTTGCACTCAATTTTCAAATACTATTTTCTTATTATCTTATTCAAAAATTTATATAAAATCATGAAAAATTGTAATTTTATAATAGTTATTAATTGTCTTTTAAATTAAAGATATTTTAATAATTTTACAATTAAATTGATACCAAATTTACAAATGACATTAACTCAATCAGTTAATTTATATAATATATATAATATTCTTGTTTAAAATTAAACATAAAAACATAATTAGTTAAATCTTTTTATCGGTTAACTATGCTTGATGTTATCAGCATCCTATATTTTACCCATATATTCTAAGCTGCATATCAAATCAACTTTAAAGGAAAAGAAAACCCTTTCATTTTTTTGCCATTGTTAAGTATCAAGTAACAATTACAAGTAAATTATTTGTTATATTAAATAATAAAAATTTTTGATTTAAAGAATATTGACCGTTTTTATTTTTTTTATTTTTTTCGGAAAATAGAAAACGTTAAAAAAAATGGTCGTAAAATTGAAAAAATGATAGTAAACAACAAAAATGTGTTTTCATTATAATTTTTTTAGAAAAGTGGAAAGGGTGAAATAATGATTTTTAAATTCTAACTTTATTTAATATGAGTTTAAATTTTTTATCAACAATTTTAAAAACTTGATTTATTTAATTATAGTTTATTTTTTATTATAATCATATTTTCTAATAATTATATTTTAATTTAATTATTTAATAATTATTGCATGAACCAACTTGCCTCAGTGGTTAAGGGAACGGTTATTGTTCCTAGAGGTCACGAGTTTGAGCACCAGTAGCTGCAGCAGGGTGATTGAGCGTTCATTGTCAAATGATTGAGAGTATATTTAGAACATATACTACTTGTAATCACTTTAGCTTTCTTCAAAAAAAATTATTTAATAATTATTTGTTCATTTCTATTTTGAAAAACTTGATATCAAACTCATTTCCAATATTTTTATTCTTGAAAATAAATTTTAATTTCTATTAACCAAACATATTTTTTAATTTTTGAAAAACTAAAACTAAAAATTATTTTCTAGATCCAAACATACATTTAATGTTTTTATTAAAGAAAAGGAGAAGAATTATCGAGGATTAATCTTGAGTTATAATTGTTAGATGTTAGCTTTACTTAGTGGTTAATTGTTGTTATTAGTTTGTTAATAGTTGATTATTAGTTTGGGTTATATAAATCCAACACGTGTAAGGGACAAATGACCCCTTATTCATTTCAGTTTAATAATATAATTTTTACATTCTAATTTTTTTATGTATCTTTATTAAATCTTTGACTGTCCATTTACCTCCTTCCTACAGTCACTGCCGGTCACCTATTCCGGCTACCACATTGTCACCGTTCTCACAATAATATCAATTAAAATAAAAATAATATTTCCATTACATCACATGTTTAGCTGATAATGATATTAAACTTTTGAAACATGAAAATAGCTTTAATTTATATAAAAAGAAATGACAAACACTAGCTTAACATTTGTTTCATTACATTGAATTGATCATCATCTTCCTTTTTTTCAATTATTTTAATTTGTCACAATATGAAATGTATAATATTTTATGTATCTCTCTCTCTCCATATATATATATATATATATATCCTTTAATCATAACTATTGTTTTAGATTCAGCCCTTAGGCATTTACCTAACATGTGCCACTATATGACACTACCTAATTTGCATTATTCGCCAATCACCACTATTCCACTTGTTATATAATACAACTACTTAATATTTTCATAATTTTAAGATAACTTTTTCGTACCGTAGAAATAATTTGTTCTACTACTGTAAATGTAAATGAAGTGATGAATCTCTCCACATAGAAATTTAATTTAATTATGGTTAATAGTTATGATTGTGAATCATTCCCATGTATGTAATTATCAAAAGTATAACGGAAGGAGATAATTAAAGTTGTCGTATTTTCTTTTTCTATATATACTAGTGTGATTACATAGTAATATATTTTTATTTTTTTTAACCCTTTTGACAAGACACACATGTGTTCGAATCTGGATCTCACAGAATAAACGTCATCATCTTTTTCACTAGAACCACTTGTTTGTTCAAATTACCTTCTTTTCTAGTTTGGAATATTTATTTTTTTAAAAAAATTATTTGCAAATATATATGATGAAATCATAAAGCATCCTAGATTTGTCGGTGAAAATGGGTCCCCACTCCCTTCATCCATCCAAACATAATACATTGCTTGTTTCCTCTACCTATTACCGACACTATAGTGTCACCTTTATTATTATTATTTTGAGATTTTGTAAAAATATTCCTAGCTAATTAAAATTTCATACATTCAAAGGGGAAAAAAACTACAGGAGAATAAGAAAACAGTGTCATTATCAAGCACTTTAGGCAGCAAAAAGATGTGGATTGCAGGGTTTTCCCTTGACATAGAAATAAAACAACATGGAAACTAGCTGGAAAATGACAATTCATATACAAAGGATGGCCAAAGGCAAAGTACCGTATGATTTTAATTTATTGTACTGCAACAAAGTACATTCAAATTTACTTGAAATTTTTATGAACAAAACATTGGAGAAATTCAGAAATAAATGCCAACAACATGTGTAATGAAAATCAAACTCAAGGCCCCCACACAGGATGGCTAATGAGTAATGACCCACACCATTTAAGAAGTTTCAGAGGATCAAAATAGCACCATTACTCACATTTTCATCCACATTAATCTTCCATAAAATTTTCAGCACAAGTATATTAGCGGAACGAATAAAAATTTTTCGCCCATTTTTTGTGCTTTTATGTATGTCCCTATTCTTAACAATAAAAAATTAAGTTTAAGGTTTATGATTGAAGTTTAAAGTTAGGGTTTAAAGGTTAAGGTATATGATTAAGGGTGTAGGGCTTTAATTTTTAAGGTTTAGAGTTATAGTATAAAATTTTACTTTTTTGTGTTGGGACATACATAAAGGCACTAGAAAGGAACATAAAATTTTTATTCGAGCAGGACAAAGCCTCAATAGGTTTTTCCTTTCACAGTGGGACCCAAATCTTCCTTTATTTATATATAAATGCACCAAACTGTACTGCCATACACTTCATCTATACATATACACAAAGTTACAAGTGACAATACCCTAGCATTTATAGAGTCTCAAATCATTCTAAGTTCCTCCCAATTGTGTTTCTCACTCTCTACATGGCTCTCTTTCTCTCACTTGTGCTCATCCTTTTGTTTCCTTCATCCAATGCTGACTGGCCACCTTCTCCTGGTTACTGGCCAAGCTCTAAATTCAGGCCTATCAGCTACCACAAAGGCTTTAAAAACCTTTGGGGTCCTGCCCATCAATCTGTTCACCACAATGCCTTAACCATCTGGCTTGACAAAACTTCAGGTATACACCTTATATCAATCCTATGATGGGGTATGTATATTCAATCTGAGTTGTTTTATATTGTTTTTGGTTGATTAACAGGAAGTGGATTCAAGTCGGTCCGGCCTTTCCGATCCGGTTACTTTGAAGCCTCGATTAAGGTCCAACCTGGTTACACTGCAGGTGTCATAACAGCTTTCTATGTAAGGAAATGGCATCTTTGTTAATGCAATGTTTGTAGTTCAATGATTATAATGATTAATAGTGTTGATTACAACAATGGCAGCTATCAAACAATGAAGCACACCCAGGGTTCCATGATGAAGTGGACATAGAGTTCCTCGGAACCACATTTGGGAAGCCTTATACTTTACAGACCAATGTTTATATCAGAGGGAGTGGGGATGGGAAGATCATTGGAAGGGAAATGAAGTTTCACCTTTGGTTTGATCCAACACAAGACTTTCACCAATATGCCATTCTTTGGAGTCCTAATGAGATCATGTAAGTATACAAAATCTTGGTTATGGAAATTCTACACTGAATTAATTATTATTATTTGGTAAAAATAAAGGACAACTGCATATGCAAAGGTGATTCTAGGGTGCAACACCTTAAATTAAAGTTAAAAAGGGCGCAAACTAAAATATTAGAAAAATACAACTTAAAATGTTATCACACAACTATTTTTTTTTTTACTTTTTGATAACATTTTAGGTTTCATGTTTTCACAACAAATTTCGAAACTTGTCATAAAACCACAAACTAAGTTTCGAAACTTCTCAAAAAATTATCAACCTAAAATATTATCGAAAAGTATAACATTTTAAATTGTAATGTTCTTAGCTTTAAATTAGGCTGTTATAACCTATACTCACCCTATATGCAAGTCCATATTATAATGTCTGATATATCTTGGGAATTGATGAGGTGTTGGACAGGATGGGAGGCTTGTTGTCACTATTGGCTCTAAAGTATTAAAGTATTGTTTCCATTTTTCAGGGTTTTCCAATAATTTAGAACTAGAACAGTGACATTTTGGTGATTTTTTTGCTTTCTCAAAATCATATTGGACAAAAGTATGGAGATTATATTAATTCTAAACTTTAATAATTGGTATCAATGCAAGAAACTACATCACATGCATGACATAGATTTCCTATACTTTTTAATGATTTATTTGAAGCAGGTAAAGAAAGCAGGACCTAACAATGGATACAAAAGCGATACTCTATGTTATTCGAATTCGGATATGTGTTAAATATAAATTTGTATATGATACATTTATGAATGTGCTCTTTTTATTGATTTATGTGGTATTTATATCAGATTCTTAGTGGATGATGTGCCCATAAGAAGGTATCCAAGGAAAACTGCTGCTACATTTCCTCTAAGGCCAATGTGGGTGTATGGTTCAATATGGGATGCCTCCTCCTGGGCAACAGAAGATGGGAAGTACAAAGCTGATTACAAATACCAACCATTTGTTGCAAAGTACACCAACTTCAAAGCGAGCGGTTGCACCGCCTATGCTCCGGCTTGGTGCCACCCCGTTTCAGCCTCCCCTTCCCGGTCCGGCGGGTTAACAAGGCAGCAACGTAGAGCGATGAGATGGGTACAAAGATACCATATGGTCTATAACTATTGCAAGGACCCCAAGAGGAATCATGCCTTAACCCCAGAGTGTGGGAGCTAGTGAAGTTTAAATAACATGAGTTTTACTCAAAGTTTTCCTTTCCTTTTCCTTTACATGAAAGAAATTCACTATTGGTTTTCTTGGTATGGATCCCACTTGTCAACAAATTTCATCTTTTTAGAATATGATTGAGTTTCTCAGTGTATGAAACAATGAATCCATCTTCCTCGTGAAGCATACACGAACATAATTGATATTGGCGCAAATCCCAAGAATCGCTCAAATGAGTGATGGGGTATATTATATAATATAATTTCCAGAAAAGGAATGCTACCACAGCTAATAATGCAGGCACATGAGAAAAGGAAGTGAAAACCTGTGAATCAACAGTGAAAGTTAAGGACCACCCCACCTCAACCTCAATTTCAATTTCACCCTTGTCTTTTTTTAAGATTCAAGGTATAATGTCTATATTAATTTTTTTAACTCATAAATTGAAGAATATTAAGTACTTAACCATGATTATTCCCACGTTTTCATGCATATTAAAAATGTAAATCTAGACAAAAATTTGTTATTTTTCGGTGGTCTTTTTTATGCTCCAACACTAAATTAAATTTTAAACTATAAAAATAAAATTTATCACTAATTCCCTAAACCCTACCCTTAAACCTTAACCCTTAACACTAACTTAATTTTTTAATGTGGTACATAAATAAGGGCACTGAAAAAGAGAAGATAGTTTATATTCCTAAAAACTATACTCAATGCTTCTTTCTTTCTTTTTTAACCGGTCTGTATTGATTTCTCATTAATCAATTTCATTAGAATATCCTAGAATTTATTTCACCAACGGTAATATATATAGGTTAAAATATTTTTTTGGCTCAATCGTATGATTTTATTAAAAAAGAAATCATACAAAAATGTTCAAACTCGGGCCTCATTAAAAACCTCCCTACGCCTAAATGGAGGAAAAGAGTACCCAAGTTGAACACGGAACCAAACTCGAAAACAGGTAATGTTCACCCCGCCCTCGAAAATAAAAGAGAAATAAAACAACACACCCACCATCCCGATTACAGCACCCCCACCCTGCTTCACTCACACGCACCCCCACCGGCTGCATCGCCCCCACTCCCAGGCCCAGGGGCCTTACAGTCGACACCCCCTGCACAAGTGCCGGTCCACACGTACTGCACCCCCGGCAGTCTACTAGAATCCCACTCGCAACCAATCCCGCCGATCGACACCCCCCTTAGCTAGCTTATCCGCAATACCATTAGCTTCACGATGCGCATGTTGAAACATGCAACGCAACTCACGACATGCACTGTCAATCCTCCGAAACAGCCAATAATATTTCCATGGTCTATTCTCAATATTTAAAACCCAAGAAAGAGCTACTAACGAATTAGATTCAATTACGCAAGACCATGCACGCCAATGCGATCCACCAAATGCCTCAAGATCATAGCATATCGCATGAAGTTCAGCCTCGTTCGAATCAAGTATCCCCAAAGGTCCCGCGAACATCGCCAACACCTTACCCCCTGCATCGCGTAAAACCCCACCACAGCCCGCTAGTCCCGGTTTTCCTCTAGCCGAACCATCAACATTAAGCTTGACCATATTAACCAATGGCGGCACCCATATCACTCCCACCCGCGGGCCGTTGACATGTCCCCTAAGCTCACACCACCAAGGACAATCCCACCACACCGATTCCACCAGCATCGCGTTGTGATCCAGCACATTCACCCAAGAGAATGCTCGCAATTTAATTGTAAAGAATAAATCCGACGGCGATACCCTCTTACCATTGAACATCAAGTCGTTGCGTCCGAGCCACATCGACCACAATGCCGCTGCACAGCTCGACATCCACCATTGTCTAACCATCCCTCGAAAAAAACCATCAAGGACCAAATGCACAAATGCCACTACCGACGCCGCCCGAACCACCTCCACCTTCCACCAAGCAAAAAACAATGACCACACATGCCACATCCACGGGCATTGAAATAAAATACGATTCGCCTCATCCTCACCCTCCCCACACCATCGACAAGAGAAATCATGCACCTCTAGCTGCATCCCACGGTCCCGCAACAAACATAAAGTGGGTAATCGTTCAAGGAGTACAAACCACACAAAACACTGTACCTTCGGCGGCGCTAACAACGACCAAATTCCTACACTATCCCATTCGGCTTCCCCTTCCAAACCAAAAGTCGCCATTAAGCTTGACAACTTTGCCACCGAGAACGTTCCAGTCGGGGTGTGTTTCCAAACCCATTTATCCACCACCTCCTCAACAAGCTGCAGCGCTCCCACCACACTTCGCAACTCACACAGTTGTGCCACCTCAAACGCGCGCAACTGTCGTGAAAAAAATCCATCCCAATTCGCATGCCCCAGTGAGTGGTCATGTGAATAATCATAAACCAATGCCCATTTATTCACCGCAATCCGATATAGGCGTGGAAATACCTCACATAACGGTACCTCCAAACACCATCTATCGCGCCAAAAAAGAACCTTCTTCCCATTTCTAATCAACCATAAGAAATTAGGCAGCCCCATAAATCGATTTAGACTAACCTCATGTTGTATCTCCACAATTTGCCGCCATACAGGCGACATAGCTCGCTTTTGTCCTAACGTCATCCTCCTATGTAATACATCTGCCCCATATTTCGCAATCAGAATATCCTTCCACAACGATCCATCATCCAACGTAAATCAATTTACTAAGACCTTATTTGATAACTTGAAAAATTCAATAAAATAAAAAAGTAATATTTACAATGATTTTCTTGGTTAAAGAGTGAAAATACATATTCGGGACTCGTTAAAAATTGCCTTAAACCTAAACGAAAGAAGAGAATAACCCAATTGCACCCACCATACTAACCTAACAACATAAAACAAAACAAGGAAACTAAGTGGATAACCGAATTAGCAAGACAAGTCCTACATTCCTCATCTAGGATTCCTTATGAGCCTGTTGGTTCATTGAGAAACAACTATTGCCCCAAGTCTGGAATTGGGAAACCATACATTTCCAGCTGAATTAGGCCAAGGACCGATAGCGGCAGTTCAGGAAAGCAAACACACTCTATGCTCAAAAAGTCAGCCAGCTTTGCCATTCCATCGGCCACATGATTACCACTACGATGAATATGTCGAAGTTGAACAATTCATGAATATGGTCTAAAATCGTATAACGCAAGCCACGATCACATGACTGCACCATCCCCAAAGCATCATTGCTATCCATTTCAACTATAATCTGTCTTGCACCCAACTCCTAAGCGAATTCTAACCCCAACAAAACATCCCACAATTCGACTTCCACCACCGAACATCTCCCGATGAACTTTGCAAAACCAGATTTCCATACACCAGACTGGTCTCGAATGACCCCTCTGCAAGCTGCATATCCCGAGTCATTGTTTCTAGCACCATCAATGTTCACTGGAACCCACTCGCTAGGGGAAGGTTGCCACTGGACAGGACCCAATCGCGGACCGCGTTGCAACCCTGGTCGCACATCTGTCACTGCCAAAGCACGCCGAGTGATCCTCCAAAAGGGACTCAAACGCAATAGCGTTTCGGTTTAACCAAATATTTCAAACGACGGCCGCAAACATAATATCCCAATCTTCAGCCGAAATCACAAAATGTTGTGCGTTGCCTAGATTCATGTGCACCCAATCTTTGAATTCCATGTTCAGGAACTCGTCCATACGTTCATGTTTTATCAAGCTCGACCAAACCGCCATAGTCGATGAGCAATGACGAATCAGATGATTAATATATTCAGTATGCACGAGACATAGAGGACCTATGAAGCACGAGGACGCCACCTTAGGGCTGTCCCGCGTCCCCAAGACATGGACGGCTGGGGACGTCCCAACTTTACCGGGGACGGTCAAACCTATATTAGGTACGATCAATTCTTATTGGGGACGTACTGAGGATGTACCTGAAAATATTTACTTAAAAAATGGAAAATAAAATCTTCATCTTCTTTGTGAGCAAGGTTTTAAAAACTATTAAACTAATCCGAACTTAAAAAGCTCAAGGATAATTAAATTAAAAAATTATCCTTAAAAAAACTACTAAATTAAACACTTCACATAAAACTATAAACTTAACACTTAATCTCAGCCAAAAGGCCAAGACTAGATTGCTTCCTTATTCTATCTAGACCTGTCAAACTTGACCCGAGACCCGAAACCCAAACTGAATTACCCGAACCGAGACCCGATTTTGACCCAAACATGATGATCCAAAGTTGACCCAAAACCCAAAATAAACCGAACCGAAACGACCCAAAATTTTTTGTTGAACCAAAATGGACCCGAACCGAATGCTACCCGAACCGAAAGCTGAACCAAATATCGATCCAATTTTAACCCAAAAATTAAGGTAAAATAAATGAATAATTTATTTTTAATATTATCTATTTTTAACAATATAATAAATAATAAAATGAAGTATGTTTTATTATCTTTTTGTATTATACCATGGAAGAGATCATTGCTCTTGTCAAAGTTGTGGTATAATAATATTTAATGTCATTTTGGCTAAAAATTAAATCTTAGAAATTAAAATGAACAAAAATATCATTATATTAAATTAATAGACTAAATTACAAAGATTAGTTAATTTCAACTTAAAGTAAATTTTTAGAGACTAAATATCACCACGGGGAGGGGATTTCTATATCCGAAGTCTAAACCGTGGGGATAATTGTGACTAAATTAAATTAAACTAAAACTTAAAGTTGAATATTAATAATAAAATGTAACATTTTAAATGTAACATGACCTAAAAAGTAATTAATCTCTAGCTTAAAAATGGTGGCTTATTTCCCTCCAAAATTTTGTCTTTTCCCTCTCTATTTTTATCAATTGTTTTTTTTTTCAATCTAGCTTAAAAAATTGGTGGCTTTCCTCTCCATTTTTACCAATTGTCTTTCTCTTTTTCTTTTTCTTAATTTAAATGAGTTTCAATTTAGATTAATTTAATTGAAATTTCACATTTACTTTTAGAATTATTTTAATTATGTCCGTGAATTATGCTTCTAGATTTTAGTTAGCTCAATTAGATCCTAAGTTTAATAAATTAATTCATTTTAGACATTATTATTATTATTATTATTATTATTATTATATATATATAATAAACTTTGATTTAATATAATTATACACAAAATTTTGATATAGATACATGAAGCTTTGGTTTAAATATTTAATCAAATTCAAATGCATAGATTAATAAGTTGAATCATAATTAATCTCATACACCAATAACTCTAAACTAAACCATAAATACTAAACCTCAAACTTTTTTTTTTGAAAGATCAGTATTTTATTGATGATTAGATGAAATACAACAAGACATATACGCTTGCCTCGTTAAAAAACCTCCCTAAACCTATTGGAGGAAAAAGAGTGCAAACGCGCATATGTACTATATCGGTGAACATAAATCGTGAAAACATCTTAGGCGAATTTAGATGCCTCCCACACGACACTACATCAGAACCCCATAAGACATGTGCAGATCCTACCCTTTTCTAGCACTTTGGACCTAAGTCATGTATATAATTTCCACAAGGAATTGTGCTACTTGTTCCTTTGCTATCACACATTCAGAACCGCAAGATTGTGATTGCTGGAGACACCAATTTTTGCCAAATTGTGTGCTTTGTAGTTGGCCTCCCTGTATGCAAAACGTAACTGCCATTTATTGCTTAGAATTCTCCCCCTTATATCTTTAGCAAGTGATGAGAAAACAACAGGTGCGCATTGTGGCCTTTTGATCCAATTTATGGCCAACTCACAGTCTGACTCAAGGACGAGATTATGGGACTCACTCCACACTGAGTCTGCGAAAATTCTGCACGCTTCCAGCAAACTTACAAGCTCCGCTTGCGTCGGGTCTGCATTGCCTATGCATCTTGAGAAGACTAGTAGCTGCGTTCCTTCGCTATTCCTTAGGATCCCTCCGATCCCAGCCACTCTATCGACACTTGAAAAAGCTGCATCAACGTTGAACTTCAAGTAACCCACCTCTGGCGCAACCCACGAGCTGGTCTTAAGCCGTTCATTCAACTTACCCGGTATTGAGACCAATGCTGGGCATCGGCAAAATTCCACTGCACTTGCACAGGAATTTGGCCATTTCCATCTGCACCATTGTCCCGTACACATCATAGCATTCTCGAAAATTTCCGCTGGCCTCCAATCTTTACCCTCAAAAACAGTGGTGTTTCGACACCGCCAGATTGTCCAAATGACACCTCTAATTGCCATGCTCCATATGAGTTTTGCATCCTTTTTAATCTTAACCTCTTCCCAAGCGAGGATGAAGCTCTCAATGTTCATTGGCATGATGAAAGGAACATCCCACATGCAAAACCATTTCTTCCAAATCTGCCATGACATTTGACAATGAAGAAACAAATGCGCAACAGTTTCGGGTTCTTTTCTGCACAGTGGACAGCATGTGATGCCATTCAGCTCCACACTGCGTTTCGCCAACTCCATCCCTGTGGGAATTCTGTTAAGAACGAGTCTCCATAGGAAAGCTTCGACCTTCATGGGAGCGACGTTTAACAAAATCTTTGGCCAAACACTGTCCGGTTGTTCTTCTCTAGCTAATGAGGCGTTGCAATAATCCTTAACACAGTACAACCCACTTGTTCCCCTTATCCATCTTATCCTGTCCTCCAAAGCTGGGCTGCGGACCGCTCTGTTCAACACACATATAAACTCGTCCCATATGTCAATTTCCCAATCGAAAAACATGCGACGCAACTCAATTTTCCACGACCAAACACCATCTTCCATAGAACCAAACTCAGCTACCTTTCCTTCCTTCTTGATCGCAACCGAAAAAATCCTCGGAAACGCCCCTTTTAATGAGCTAACGTCAGTCCAAAAGTCGTTCCAGAAATCAATGGAACTGCCATCACCAAATACAAGTCTTAGCGACTTTGTAAAGATATCAGCAGAATTGTTAAGAGGTTTTATAATGTCTTTCCAAATCCATGAACATTTCCTTCCCCCTTTCTTCATTGGAATTAGACCCGACTTCTCCATTCCATACTTCGCATCTACCACTCGCCTCCATAAGCTATTCTTTTCGCTACCGTAACGCCATATCCATTTATTAAGTAACGCCCTATTCTTTAAACGGAAATCACGCACGCCCAATCCACCACACGATCTCGGCTTGCACACATTCTCCCACTTAACCCACCGAATGCATTTGCCATTATTTCCTTTCCACAAGAAATTAGCAATCAGGCCATTAAACTTCTTTGCTACACCTTTGGGCATTTCAAACATCGAAAGGTAATATGTCGGCAAATTAGAAAGAACAGACTTTAATAATGTTAGCCTTCCACCAAAAGATAAGTTGTTCTTCTTCCACCCTTCAAGTCTCTTTTCCATCTTTTCATAAACTGGCTTCCACACCTCCGCGTTGCCTTTGCTGCATCCAATAGGCAGCCCAAGATACGTGGATGGTAGAGACCCGGCACTACAACCTGTCGAAGATGCTAACCTGCACAGAACCTCAGCCTTCATGTTAATCCCATAAATTTTAGTTTTGGTCATATTTAAATTCAAACCTGAAAAACAGCCCAAAAATCTTCAATATCCTGATGATATTTCTGACTTGTTCCTCATTTCCATTATTGAAGACGATCAAATCGTCCGCAAATTGGATGTGTGTTAAAACCAAACTGCTTTGCCCCACCTTTACACCTTCGATTATTTTCAGGGAGGCCGCTTTCTTAATAATCGAGCTTAGCATTTCCCCCACAAGATTAAACAACAACGGTGACAGGGAGCACCCCTGTCGGAGGCCACGTTTAATCGAGAAGGGTTTTGTAGGGGCCCCGTTTACTAACACTGAAATGCATGGTGTAGAAATGCAATTCCTAATCCAGCGTCTCCATACACTTCCAAAGCCCATTTTTTCCTGGGTAAATTCTAAGAAGTTCCAGCAAACTGTATCGTAGGCACGTCGAAAGTCGGCCTTAAGAATAACAGCACATTGATTTCTTTTCTTCAAGTCGTCGATTATTTCGTTTGCTATTAGTGAACAATCCACTATTTGTTTACCCGCAACAAAAGCAAATTGGGTCTCCCCCACCACTTCCCCCAAACAAACCGCAAGCCTTCGGGCTAAAACTTTCGCCAAAATTTTGTACAAGCTACTCACTAAGGAAATAGGCCTGTATTCTTCAATCTTCCTCGGATTCGCTACTTTCGGAATAAGTGCTATATAGGACTGATTGATTTTCCCATCTAGTGGTTTGCCAGAATAAAAGTCATCAAAAAACTCCAACACTCCCTTCCTAACACTAGGCCAGAAACATTTATAAAACTGCAGGTTAAACCCATCCGGTCCTGGCGCTCTATTTCCATCCGAGGATCTAATTGCTGACCAAATCTCTTCTTCAGAAAAGGGAGTTTCTAAAGCGTTTGCCGACTCAGCACTTAGGCGATTAACTGGAGCATCAAACGATTTAATCGGAAGAGTACACACATCATTATACAACTCTTTAAAATGACTTTCGAAGGCACTGTTTATTAGCCGTGGCTCCTCGACAACTGCTCCACCCACCTCAACCGATGAAATATGGTTATGGCTCATGCGAATCGATGCCGATAAGTGGAAAAATTTGGTGTTCTTGTCACCTTCATGGAACCATCTCAATCTCGATTTTTGCAGCCAGTCTCGTTCATCCTTCCTATACCTATCCCAGACTTTAGATTTGAGTAGCCGAATTTCTTCCCATTCAGTCTCGCCTTTCTCAGCACTGTTTTCCAGCTCTTCAATTTTTTCTTCCAGAGCAGATATCTTTTCTGTGTTTCTGGCTGATAATTCCATAGCCCACTCTTTTGTAAATCGCTTAACTTCCATAAGAGTAGACCCAAAGTCAGTGTCAATATGCTTAGAGATCACCTCCCGAACTTTCTCCTTATATGCTTCATCATCCGTCCAAGAAGAAAACCATTTGAACGGCCTACTACTTATAACAGACCCCTCCTCTTTTAGTACGATAGGATTATGGTCTGATAACCCCCTGGGTTTAATTTTTTGGATAAGGAACGGGAATTTCGACAGTACATCCGGGGCTATTAAAAATCTGTCCAATCGGCTAGCCGTAGCACTCTTACCACCTTTAATCCACGTGAATTTTCCACCGCTTAAGGGTAGATCAACGAATTCACCATTGATTATGAACTCCTTTAACAACTTGGTTGCCGCACCTTTCTTCGAGTTCTCGCTTCGTTCATCTTCAGACACAACTTCATTGAAGTCACCCCCTATAATAAAGGGAATGTTCGATCCTCTTACTAACTCTAGAATTTCCTCCAGCAACAGTTTCCTTTCTCCATCTCTGTTTGGGGCATAAACATTAATCAGCCCAATCTCCATATTACAGCTTCCCACATGTCCGATAAGAGCAATGTATCTCTCCATCCGGACAATGGATTTGACTGTCAAGAAACTCGACTTCCATAGAGTGATGAGGCCACCCGAAGCCCCTGACGACGGTACAACGACCACCTCATCAAAACCCTTTCCTTTTAATCGATTCAGCACACTAGGATTGGGATTTGCCAACTTCGTTTCCTGTACAAAGATCATACTAGCCTTGCTTTTTGAAAACACCTCACTAGCGGCTTTCACTTTCTCCGCCCTACCCAGCCCGCGAACATTCCACGAGAGAAATGAAAACATTATTCTGGAAAAAAATCTGAACATACATAAAACCGCAAACCTGACCATCCTAGCTCGCTCCACCAGTCGAATCATCCACCTCCTGGAGCCTCCTGATCACCGTGTGAATTGGGACATCAAATTCGACCCCCAGACGGGATCCAATTCCAGCCGTAATCGATGCCTCATCTTCGGAGAACTGCTCCCCATCTCCAGCAGAAACCACCTCAATTCTGTGACCAATGGCTTGTTCATAAGAAACCCGCTCTTTGCACATGCCTTTCCGACCTCTGCCCTTCTTCCTATTAGCTGATAATAGCCCTCTGTTACTTGCCGACGAAACCCACCAGTTCCATTTATCTAGTCCCGATCTTAGACCCCCCTTTGACTGAAACTGGCGTTTATTAGAAAAAGGCAAAATTGGGGGGTGAGCATCCAGACCATGCGAAGCCTCAAAAATTGGGTCCCGCGTGAGGCTTTGCTCTACTTGCATCGGGATATTAACTAATCATGAGTCCGAGGAGCCCGACGAAATTGGATTTGCACAGGTCAGATTAGTATTATCCTCAGGTGGCCCAAATATATATTGCCCAGGAACATCGTTGGGCCCAGAAATAGGGAAAATGGGCACATCCACCAGGCCTCCGTTATTAGATTTAGAAGACGTTTTGGATGGAGAATTGACGGTTTGACTTTCAAGATATTCCTGAAACATCCCGACATTCTCAGCCGACATTCTTTGGGAATAACACTTCTCGTTGGCCATTGTCGGCGCATTAAAGTCTTCATCATTAAGGGGGTTATCAAGCGACGCCGCCGTCTCCTCCTCCTCCCGGAACTCATACGGCGATCTACCATCAATGAACCGCCGTTCCTCCTCAAAAGGCTCTGGGTGGATGAGCATCTCATGAATGCTTCCATTATAGCAGACGGCCACCCGATCCGGAATCAGCGAAACTTTCTGAATGCGAACCAGTATCTTCGCTTCATCAAAACGACCACGATTAATGGTTTCCTCGTCAATCTTTACCACTTCGCCCCAACTGCTCACTATTCTACGGAAAAAGCTTTCACACCATACTTGGAGGGGGACATCCTTCATGACCAGCCATATCAGAATCGAGCGTTTACCGTCATAGCCCTCCAGCAACTCTATTTCATCGAACCACATCTTCAGCATTTCCTCTCTTTTACCCTAGACAAAATCCATATCATCTTGACTACTAAACTGGATGACAGTTAGCAAACCGTGCCATTGACTGACTTTAGTGTGGACACCATCAGCTTTTAGAGCGTCGTATATTAATTCTGCATTGTACATGTCCTTGATTCTAACCACCAGGCAAAACTTTCTCCATTCCAGCTCCGCTCTAGGAATGTTGATAACGTTCCTAGTTGCGGTAGAACCCTCCTTCGGCAACCCGCCATGCTCGGGGCTATTGTTTATGACAATTTGAATCACCTTGTTCCCCATCTCCTTGTCTCCATGAACAGCCTCCTCTAGCCCAGGCTTAGGAACCCCAAAAACCACCTCTTTATACGACCTGGAGTCGCGAAAGCCCATCGCTGGTTTTTTCATGGCTTTAGGGACTCCAATGTGATATTTGGCCTGAGGTTTCTTGTCCGCATATACTCTTATGCGAAAGCCATCCAGGATTCTGAAATCTCCACGAGTCTTGGCTTTCGTAGCCTCCTCCTGTGATTTGAACCTAACAAAAGCGAAAGTCGTCCTGCTACCTTTTCTTTTCGGGTTCTCATAGGCGATGTAACAGTCTTCCACCTTGCCATAACACTGAAAAGCCTCACTTAGTGCTGATACATGAATCCTCTTGCTGACATTGTTGATGAACACTGTGCACTCCGGACGTCGGACGAACTTCCTGGTCACCGGCCGCCATTTTCGCTCCAAGCTCCTTCTGTTCTCCCAACTCCCTTTTCTCTCCATCTGCATCAAAACCTCAAACCTTAAACCCAACTCAAACTGAATTGATCCGAAAACTCAAATGTTGACCTAACTCGAAATCGACCCGAACCGAAAGCGACCTGAACGAACCGATTTTGAACCGAACCGAAAGCGACCGATCCGATATTGACCCGACCTGAAAACAACCAAGCGATTTTGACCCGAACCGAAAGCGACCCGAATGAACCGATTTTGAACCGAACCGAAAGCGACCGATCCGAAAACAACCAATCCGATTTTGACCCGATCTAATACCCGAACTGGATCCGACTCATCACAGACCTGAATTAGACCTGAACCCGAACCGAACCGAATCTAAACCAATTCTAGATAGACCCGAAATGACCCGAACCGAAATGACCCGAACCAAACTCGAACCGAACGACCCGATTGCCACCTCTAGTTCTATCTGATAAATGTCTATTTATATGCTGCTTTCTCTCCTTGCTTTATGTATCTTAAGGATGTGGGATATTAGGTGTGTATTGTATTTGTAACATGTTTTAACGTTTAATCACTCAAGCTTTAAATAGGAATGGATAAATATCTATTTCAGACATGTCATCTTTTAATTTTATTATTTTAGTCATTGATTTTCTCTTTATTTAGAATGTAAAGTAAAATTTTCGTTCAATTTAGTCATTTAATTTTAGTAATCTCTTAATCTAAGTGTTAAAAAGTAATTTAAAATTATTAGAAGTGAATTTAAATAACTACAATTATAATTATTGTTTAATACAATTATAATTTTAGTCCTTATTGTATTGTAAATTTTAATATTTTTATTATATATATTAAAATTTATTTTATATTTACGGTATTCTCGTCGTACCCGTACCCTATAGTTTTGAAAATTACTGTTTCTTGTCCCCGTCCCCGTATCTATATCTGTGCAACTTAGTAGAGGACATCTGTCACCCATCAAGAAACGTCGACGGACCCTCTCTGCTTTAGTAATCACTTTCCCTCAGTAGAGAAACCAAAGGAAAACACGTATCCCACGACTATGATGGATAAGCCCCCAAAATGCCTCAGACGTAGCTCTAGAGCCACCAATTCTAACCACATACGCCAAGTTAACCGTGCAAGCCAACCCACCTGATCTAATTCCTTTGACTGCAATGGGCATTTCTTAGCTGCAACCCTTAATAGGACCTCCCAAGGTAACTTGTCCTCAAGCCTCGACATGCACCAATTGCCATGTCCGCCACCGTAACTCAAGACATGCCAATAGCACCGGCTTCCGTAATTGCATTAATCAATAGGTCGTAATCATCTAACCATGAATCAAACCAAAAGTCAATTTCAACTCCATTATCCGTACACCAAGTGGTATTCAAGTGGTATTGTTTCTCATGTCCGCCCATATACTTGCCAAGCCCTTCCAAAAGATGAGAGTAGTTCCTATTCCTAAGCACCACAAGAATACCCTCTTGACACTTGTATTTGTCTTGAATAAATTGAACCCGTAATCTATCTTTTTTAGCTAATAGGTCTAATGCAAACTTCATAAGAAACACATTGTTTTGTTTTTCCGAAACTCTAAAACTGAGCCATCTTCTTTCAATGGACGAAAAACTTCAAACCACTTAACCAAGTGAACTTTTCCTCTATCTAAGACAATCCCTCAGACAAAGCGTTTGATTAGCCGCTTGAGTTCGGTACACACCCTTCTCAGCAACCATGTTGATTTCATTGTATAAATCGGTATTGTCGCAAGCACCGACTTCGTCAATGTAATACGTCCAGCCAAAGTAAGTGTATGTATGCCTTCCATCCACTCAACATATCTCGAAACATTTTGATTTAATACCAGTACGAGGCTGCGGTCGCCCTTTGATGAAGCAAAGGGACTCCCAAGTATTTCCCAAGTATTTTCCAAGTAATCAACAATAGGAAATTAAGCGTCAAATTAATTTGTGAACGCAACTCCCCATGTACATTATTGGAAAAAAAATCGTGGACTTTGCTAGCCTAACCTTGTGACCTGATATGTCACAGAATTCGCCAAGCACAGACTGCATAATCCTCACTTGCTCCATTGTAGCTTTGCCAAAGAGGATCAAGTCATCGGCAAAGAACAAATGTAAAATCCCTAAACTCGAAGAGGACATTTTGAAGGGTTTCCAATTCCCTAGAGCAACCTCACCCTGAATCGCATGAACAAGTCTCTTAATGCATAAAACAAATATATACGGTAATAGAGGACCCTCTTGCCGAATTCCTCGAGAATGAGAAAAAGAATCAATCATCTCGCCATTCTACAGAATTTACGTACTTACTGACGAAATACATCTCAAGATCAGATGTCTCTAATCATTCGGAATAAAAATCTCTTGCAAAGTGTACTAAATTAAGTCTAAATCTAAATGATCGTAAGCATTCTCTAAATCTATTTTCAATGCCATCCACCCCTTACAACATTTCTTTCCTTTCATAGAATGAATCACCTCCTGCAAAATTAAGATATTATCCATAATTGACCTCCCTGGTACGAAACTCGTTTGGTTCTCAGACACCCATAATGGCAAAAAAAAAGGTTTCAATCGATTAACAATTACTTTTATAATCGCCTTATATAGAACATTGCACGGGCTAATCGAAACTAGTGAATGAATTCTGGATTACTAACTTTGGGCAATAGCACCAAAAGAGTTTAATTCAGCTCTTCATGCCATTGTCCCTCTGCAAAAACCCCCTAATAAATTGACATATCGACTCACCCAATAACTCCCAATTCTTCTGGTAAAACGCAGTGTGATGGATCTCCTCATTCTGAATCGGTCTAGACATGGATTGGATATGGCTTAGAAAAGGTTGATTTCAATGGTGCCATCTTATAAAATGCTCTATGGATCTCCTCATTCTCAATCGATCTAGACAGGGAATTCAATTGACCTTGAGGAACTCGTGGAAAGCAACCTTGGACACTGTAAGCAAGACCTATACTCCTTACACTTGTAAATAACTTGTGATAGAAAGTACGGCTAACTCCATCAACATCACTTGATACGTGCACCAATTTCCGTCCTCATCTTTAAGCATACTAATCTTGTTCCTCGTTCTTCGAGCCATAACTGAAGCATGTAAGAACTTGGTATTACAGTCGTTGTGAATTATCCAATATGAACCCGCCTTTTGGCACCATAGACTTTCCTCCTGCTCTGACACTGTATCCAATTCCTCTCGTAAAGAAACTTCAAGATTACATAAGAATTCAAAATGATTAGTTTTTAGAGCTATATCAATACCCCTCAACCGAGCCATAAGTAATTTCTTTTTTTTTTTTGATATGTCCGAACACCTCGGAGTTCCATGGTTGCACCTTCGAACGAAACAAAGAAATATTCTCCACTAGTTGTTTGTCATGTTTCCAAATAGAACTAAAAAACGCATGAAAATTTGGGTGATCTTTCCATTAAGCTATGTATCAAAAGGGGCAAAGACGACTCAAACCTTCTTCCATAACATGCCTAAATAGAATGGGGGCGATGATCAGACCCCAGTCGGTCAAGGTGAGTCACGTAGGAATATGAAAACCTTGGCATCAAACAACTATTGGTCAAACAACGATCTAGACGTTGGTATAAGTTCTCCCGCTTCCATGTGAACGAGGGCCCTTGGAATCCCATATCATTAACCCGGCCTCAAACATGAAGTTTGCGAAAGCTTTACTACTAATCACTACACTGCCGGAACCACTATCTCTCTCATTAGTATTAAGAATAAAATTGATGTTCCCACCAAAGATTAAGAGCTATCAATTTCCTCCACAAGTGCGCTCGAATCGATTTATTAGGGCTCGTGTAGATTGTCGTGAAGAATACCCACCCATTAGACTCTTCGCTGAAGAAACGACCATGGATAAATTGATTTGAGATTTGAAGTATAACCAAATCAATCATCTCATCCCACAAAAGCAAAATGCTGCCACTAAACCCATGAGCATCCACCCAGAATGTTCGTGTAAATTTTAATTTAGCAATTACGGAGTCCGCGCGTCTACCACTAATATAAGGCTCACAGATCATCACAATTTTCGGTTGGTACTCCCGAACAAATGACTTCAAGTACTAACGAAAATTCAAACTGGCAGCGCCCTAGAAATTCCAAGACATGAACGTAGTCATTGATAATAAGGAAAAAGGAAAAACCACCACTTATTGGCTAAAGCAAGGAAATGCTCATCCTAAACGGCCAAATCGTCAGAATCCTCCATGGCCTACTCATCCCCATCGGAAGCAATATCATAACAATGATCATGGTTGTCTTCATCCTCAACCACTTGCCTAGGTGATTGGCCAATATGAATAGCTTTCCCTATAGAGTCTAATTCCCTGGACAAAAATTGCACCCATGTGAGCCCTTCTCCATAGATTTTCACCTAGGTGATTGACCAATATGAATAGCTTTCAGCATAGATTTTCACCCCTGAACCACCTTTGTCACGCATCGCCTTCTCCAAAATCACTACAACGACATGCGATCCCTTCACATGATCCATTGGATGGACAACTGTTCCGGGATCTTGATTATCCAACATAGGGATCACATGTATCCCTTTCATCGCATGAGAACCATTTTTCTTTTTCTTATCTGGGTTTAAAGCTTTGTATGCAACATTATGCGTCAATATATGTTTTTGTACTTCCTTATATGCCACAACTACTACCTTCTTCCCATTTTTTCTTTTTCTTATCCGAGTTCGTTACGATTTCATGATCTTAAAGAACAACTGTTAAGTGTGTAAAAGTGTTATGATTTTTCTTTTTTCTTTTGCCACTAATTGGAACCGACGAATGTGACATGGGTGAGGGAGTTCTATGCCCACTCCCCAAATCCCAACAATTTTTTTTACACGTTAGAGGCAAGGTCATCCCCGTGGATCCCGAGCCCATCAATCTCTATTACGGCATCCACATGGAAAAGAATGAGCATGCCGCATTCAAAGACCAGCTCACGGACGCAAATTACGATGAAATCAAAGAGGAGGTTTGTATTTCCGGCACAACATGGAATATCGACGCACACAAGGGGACAACAAACCGCCAAAGGATTCAGCCCAAGGCAAAATTATGGAATACCTTTGTAAAACGCTGCTTAATGCCTACCTCTCATAACAACACTGTAGATAAACCTAGGCTTGCACTTATACACTCTATTTTGCACAATAGAACTATTAATTTGGGTGACATAATTTGCAATGAGATGTACCAGTGCAACCTAAAAGAGAGAGGTGTCCTCTACTTCTCGATGATCATCACCGGCCTCTGCAAACAAAAAAAAAAAGGTCCCCACTAATCCGGTCGATGAGTATACGCCAAAGAGGAAGGGGTGGGACAAGAAAACCTACTACAAAATGATGTAGATAACTGAAGCTGAGCCATTCTCTACACCAGTACAAGACACTGTCGCGGCGGCATCCTCGGGTGACATCCCAAAAACGCCTGCACCCTATGCCTCGGCAGTGACCCTTCAACATATTGCCCATAAGCTAGAAGAGATGGACAGAAGACAGTGACGGTTCATGCAATTCACGAGGGACTTCACCCACTCCATCACCCAAGTGCTCAAAGAGAAGTTCCCGGAAAGCACTGTACCGTTCCCACCATTCCCTGCCGACCTCACTACCGAGGAAGAACAAGACCCCTCTGTCGTGGCAATGCCGACCTTCTCTGCCTCAACAACGTCTGCATTCTCTGCCTCGGCCAGAAAAGACAAGGGCAAAGCTCCTATGGATGAGCCGATCCAAACCGAGACCTTGTCCGAGTGGTCTGACACTGTCCGCTCAATCCTCAAGAAGTTCGACGAGGTTGCATCACAATCCAACAAACACAAGGCAACCACCACCGAAGAACTTTGCCTTCACACCAATGAAGAGGATGAAGTGACCACCCAAGAGAAGCCAACTCCTTCGATGCGCACCCAACCACGAAGAGCCACCAAATAGATCAAGACGACGGCCAAGAGAAAGTTCATAATTCACGATGATGATGAGGACTCCTCTGAGTCCCTAATAATTTAACTTTCTTTCTCTTTTTCCCTTTAAATTTGTGCTTATAATTTTTTTGTTGATGCATTGAGGGTAATGCTTGATTACCAAGGCAGTATCTGCCGTGGCATATTATTGTCTAATGCAATGCAATTTATCTTTTGTTTATCACTTGCCTAATTTTTTTATCTGATTTAGAATTGCCTAGACTTGCAATATTCTTCTAGTGATGAAACTACCTTAGCACTTAATTTTTAGAACTTCAAAAGCTAGGATGACTTTAGGAAACACTTAGAATCTCTCTATGATGTTAAGCTTAATTAAACACTTTTGTGACTTGATAAATTTGAAGAATTCTAGTGAACTAAGGAATAGTTACTTTAAACTTTGGGTAAAAAAAATTATATGCTAGAGGTGCCCGAAACCGGCTCTAGTATTAGTTTAGAAGGAAAATTTTCTAGAGGTGTCTATCACCTTCTCTAGTAATGTGCTTGAGTAAATCACTAGAGATGCCTCTCACCGGCTCTAGTTGATTAGATACTTAGAAAAAAAAATAGAAAAAGAGAAAACAAGACTAGAGGTGCCGAAAATTGGCTCTAGTCAAGTTAAGATACCCAAAGGAAGTAATTACCTTTACTTTACATAGAATCCGAAAAATCTTCTTGTTCACAAAGTATGCACACACTCACAAGCATTATAGTTTCATTCCGGGTAACTCCTTTAGTCATCTAAAAAATTAATCATGTATTTTCAAGTGCTATGTCATGAGGAAGAAGGCGAGTCAAAGCAACTTCTATGAAGATTAAGAATTTCGGCAAGTAATTATGTTTTTACTAGTTGCATTGCTTGAGGACAAGCAATATTTTGAGTTTTGGGGTGTGTTAAGTGTGTAAAAGTGTTATGATTTTACCCTTATTCTATGACAATTATTGCTAAATCTACACCCATTTGAGTCACATTGTAGCCCTCTACGCATCAATTACACTGATCTCATTCTTGATCCTTATGTTTTGTTTATTTAATGAAAAAATATTGTTTTAATGTGTGTTTGGTGTTTGTGCAGATTTTGTTACTCATTGCTCGGGCAGGCACTACCGCGACAGTGAAGGAAAGGAAGAACTGGTGCAGAACCATCTCTCGAAGATCCGGATCAAGCCAGCCATGGACATAAGTTTCTACTGAAGGAAGCTGAACCAGGAGATAGAGCCTTGCTGAGTAGAAAAGATAGACAGACCACTACCGAGGAAATAGCTTAGCCTCTACTGAGGCAGTGCATTGACAAGATGGTCGAAGGAGAAAGTATGCAAAGTGGTAGATGACTTGAAGAGCATGAAAAGCTGGATTTTTTTATATAATTTGCATAATGATCGGAGTATGCAAAGGCCTTCAAAGCATGGAAAGAAAGTTAAGGAGGAGAACCAGCCAAAGTTGATAAAAAGCAATAAATTAAAGAGATTCACCTCTTTAAATGAAGATATGTCCAACTCCAACTTAACTTCCCCCTCAAGAAAGACTTTTCCCTAAACTTACTCCTATATAAAAAAGGCCAAAACAACCGATTGAGAGAGCGAGACCTAGATCGAGTTAGCAAATGAGAGAAACTTGTAGCGAGCTCATATCAAAATTATGTTCTAAATTCTTCTTAGGGTTAGGATTGTATTGTTTAGTAATTGTGCTAAAACGATTGGATTTTGTTTAAGTTTTTGTTAATGCAATTTTACTTCAAGGTTTGCTTATTCTTGGTACTTTATTTTTCTTGCAATTGAATTAGGAGAGGAGATTGCAAGCATATCTATTTGTCTAATATCAGGAGAGTTAAACTCACGAAACAGATAAGCATGGTTTTCATCTCAATCGGTGAAAACTAACTCAACCTAGGGATAAGTTCGAGTTTCAACGGCTTAAAGAAGCATAAGATTGGTTGGTGTTCATCCTTGGTTCACGCTGGGAGGTATTATCAAGGTCTGCTCATCAACAGTGTCTTAACTTAGGGATAAGGAGAAGCCACTTAAGGACGCTTTGCCGAACCTTGATGTTGTTTGTTGCTACCCAAGTAAGGGATTGACGAGGCAATACTTAACCCATTGTCGCGACAGTAACTTAGGTCTCTGCCGAGGCAGTTCGGTGTTCATTGCATTCAAAAGACGAGACAATTTCAATTGGTTTCCACACTACGATGCAATATAATCCACTCTATTCTCTCATCTTGATTTCTCAACTCTTTTATTTACTGGCTTATTTTACTTTTTGTTCTTTAGATTACTCTCAAAACCAAATCAATCACATGTGTTCTTTACTTTTTCTTCTTTTTTGGTGCGAGACAATAAATATTGAAGGTCTCACCAATCCTTGTGGAGATGATACTCAATACTCATCACTTTATTACTTGAGACGTGTATACTTGCACAATTGCGGGGCACTTTACACACACAACAACAACAACTCAGGACTCTCCCTAACACCTTTAGAAGAACCATCATATCCACCCCACGATTATCACTCCTAGGTTTATGACGTCGATTGTCGACGACCATCCAGTGTCCATAAAGTTCAGCACTTGATGGCTCATTCATCGAAGCGGTTGCTACCTGCTCTATACCTTTCCCTTTCTCCACGTTGTCACCATTTTTCCCGCAATCATCCATCCAATGGCCATAGGTTCCACATTATAACAAATATTATTCAGCCCCACATATTCTAACTTTTGGATAAAACTATTTATCCCAATACATGGTTTCAAAGGCTTAGTGATATCCACCACGATCGCTAGTCGAGCGAACCTTCCCCGACTCCCTGCTAATGTGTTATAGTCAACTTTCACCACCCTTCCCACAATAGTAGTGATATGCCGAAATAAATTCTTAGTATAATACCTATATGGTAAACCTGATAGCCACACCCATATCAGAACCTGAGATGGATATTTTTTTCTACGTCGAAAACGAACAAGTCTAAAGTTGAACCGTCAAATAACTTTCATATATGGTCCATGGGCCAAGAATAAGAGCCTTGATATAGTCTTGTCCATTCGCAAATTTAACCAGATAGTAGTTGTTCTCAAGATCAATCAACTGAATATTGCCCATAGGATTCCACAACGCCATGATATGGGACAACAACGTTTTATATCCAATGGATCTACCTAGTAGCTGAACAATGAGCACTTGTTTCATACTCTAATTTATTCTATCATAGACACGGTTAGAAAATTTGATTGTTGGAAACGGACCAGCTTCATCAATAATACAATCATCATTAAGGACTTCAATCTCGTCTCCAGTCATCTTCCTTCCATAATTAGGGTTGCCTGGAGATAACCCTACTACCAATATTGGCGTACGAAGGCTACGAAACATTCGACGCCTCCTTAATTTCATCACTCGAACCAGGAACCTCAATCCCACCATCCGCCTCCATAGATGTTGCTTCTTTCCCACTAAAGTCATCCAAACCACCCCCTGGTTACAATGTTTCTTGGGAGCCCTAAAATCTTCCAAAGAAGAATTTAGTCTTTCAAGAACCAAAAAAGAAGAGACCTGCGAAATAAGGTCTGGCGAATGGCCATTACAGCTCTCAGGTTGGCCGCCGTAGGGTTTGCGATAGGGTTCATTAGGGTTTTACGTCTATAGTGATTTTATTCTTTAAATATGTTTGTTAATTTAGAATGTGGAATATATTAATAATTTGTTTTATTTATTTCAAGACTATATTGTCTTTTAAAATTTATACTTAAAAATAATATATCAAATAGATGTTATAATTTAAAGGGTAAACTACCTATTTAGTACTTAATTATGCTCACGTTTTTTTGTTTGTTTTGGTACCCCTAACTATTATTTTTTACAAAATAATACCTAATGTTATTTATTTGTTCAATTTTAATACCCGTGTTAAAATTTAACGAATATGATGACGTAACTAGGTATAATAATAGTTTTAGTCCAAAACACTTATATATATATATATATATATATATTATCAAATTTTGAAGGAAATGACCCATTTTTCTTCTTCCATCAAAGTCAATAGCTACTTTTCTGAAATATTTCCATAATCAATCGAAGTCCTTCTTGCCGGCCGGTGTCTGCCACCTCTGAGCGTCGTGCCAGCTACCATCGTCGGTGGACGTTGTAGCTTAAACTTCATAGGTCAAACCTTTTCGATGCCTTGATCATCGATATACTGTATGATTTTCCAAACTCGGCCTCACTCCTTGCAGATCTACCAAAAACTCTTTCGATTCCTTCGAACCAAAACATTTCGATCTCCGCCGTTTGATCGATTCAAAATCACAAAACGTTGCTCTCTGGCGCACGTTGAACTGCTCCACCGTTGGGATACTTAATTCGTGGCCTTAATCATCGGGAAAAACCCTAACTTTATGTTCCATTTTTTTCCATTTTCCTTTTGGTGTTCTTTTTCCTTAATACTTATGTTATTAGTGTTTGCTTTTGCAGGTCAGCTCAGTTGAGCAAAAGAATGATGTTGAGCGAAATAATGATGTTGTTGTTTCCACTGTTGCTTTCACTGGGAGTGTGAACGGAGCCGTCGTGTCAATTGATGCTGGCCCACTTGAACCCGACCCGAAACTAATAATCATAAACCGAACCTGACTCGATCACATTCTTTAAAAAACCTGACCGACCTGAAAATAAATATTTTAAACCCGACCCGACCTGACCTATAGAAAAAAATTAATTTTAGGGACCTAGTTGTAAAAAATTAATTTTAAGAGACATAATTATAAAAAATAAATTTTAAGGACGTAATTATAAAATATATATATATAAAGAGGGGGTATTATTAAAAATATCCCTAGAAAATTAAGAAAAAATTACAGTATTAGTCTCGGATCGGGTTGAATTTTTTCACCCTAAAACCCGACCCGACCCAAACCGGATTTTTTTCATAAAAATACCCGACCTAATCGGGCCGGGTCGGGTCGAAACCCATCGGGCCCGAGTGAAATGCCCATCCTTAGCTGGAGAGGAAGCCACCACTCTGCTAAATTTAAATTTAATTTGATAGACTTTCCAATCGTTTTCTATTATAGCAAGTTGTTTGTTTAGATTTTAGCGGCAGAATGACCTGTATATCACGAAATTCTAATTGAGTACCTAAAATTATTATTTCAGAAGAGAAAAATGACATGTTTGCAACATAATTTTAATCAAGTGATTAAATCGTTACTTTTAAGAAAAAAGTGACTTGTTTATTACAAATATTTATAATTAAGTAACATTTGGTGTAGGTTGATAATTATTTTCGAAAAAAAATAAAATTTATACTCTATCATAAATAAATATTATAAATTTAATTTTTAGAACGTTTGATATTAGTTTTAGAAAAATAAATAAATAGTTATTTAATTAGTTTACGATAAAAGTTTGAATATTTTTCTAATCAATAAATAAATAGGTATTAGCATAAGCATTGATAGAAATTTAATAAATCTCTAACCTAACTTAGTGGTTAAGCACAAGTCTCGAGTTTTATTCGCTTTGCTTAATTTTTTGAGGCATACAAAACAAGTGCAATATATGGGAGTATCAACAAAATCAATCTTCTCTAGCAAAAGATAGTGGTTTGAGAATGCAGGGGTGATTGAGTGGCCTATGCTTTTCTGGCAAACACTAGTTGAGTATGCTTGCCTTACCTCCTAGATTAGTACTTATTAGTATCAGCATTAGTAGCCATCTGTTTTAGGCTATAATTGAGATAACCAGAATTCCTTCTTGGTGCGAAGTATATATTTATGGAGGAAGGATCATAGAGTGGCGCGTAACTGGTCTGCATGATCCAGTTTCATCCATCGTCTCGGTGTCCCATAGCCATAACTAGGGGTGTACATTACCGGGTACCCGACTTTTCTGAAAGTGCATTTTTCGGCCCGTGTCCCATGAAAATATATCCGTGAAAGGCTGAAACTGTTGCGGAGGCTTTTGTAGGTTGGCGGCCGAACTTGTGCACGGAGATTGCCCAAATATCTACAGGAGACGAAGGACGATACCACGCTGGAATCAATGGCTGGGAAGCTTCCGGCAGACTTGTTTGTGGTTGCACTCTTGTCTCTTGCCATAGTTATAGCAACCAAGTTATAAGTTATAACCATCCACCCAATCACCCATTCACAGCTCTTTGCTTTTAAGAGTTGTGACATCTGAATGTCAATATTTACTTAGATGGATATGGAATATGCGAATCTTAGTTCAATCGATGGCATTGTTAGTATTAGTGTCGAAATTTGCTTACTATCATGTATACTCACTAAGTTCTTGAGGATTTGCTTCTAAATCTTTTTGTCGAAATTTGCTCACTAGTTTCGATAATAATAGTAAGTAAATTATTAAAATGGATATGGAATATGGAAATATGGAATATGGAATATGCAAACTCTTAGGCACATGTTAGATTTGTTTAGTTCGAAATTTTGATCTTTTTAATTTGGATAAATTATTAAAATAGTTGTTTTTGTTTTGTAAGTGTTCATTTTTGGTCACCAATTTTGAAAAGCTTACATTTTGATCACTTACTTTATATATTTATTACACTTTTAAACACAACTCTTTGCTTTTTTGGTCACCATCGCCGGTGATCTCCGTTCGCCACCGGTCATCGTTTTTGACGACTATTGAACCTAAAACTTTCAGTTTACTTTTTTTGTCTCTTGGACACGAATCTAAAAACCGTTTAACTGAAGAAAAAAAATATCCCAAACTCAAGAAATCTATCCTGAAACATGTGCCTAAGGTGAGTAAAGTACAAAAAGAACCGTAACAGGACTAAGAACACTTTTAAACACAACCAAATACTTATCTAACCTGTTACTTATCAGAGATGGGAAAAGAAAAAGAAAAGAAAAAGGAGAATAGGTTCAGCTGTAGGAAGTTACTGGTAGAGTGATCATATATGTCAAGATATGGGTCTGACTAATGAAATTTGGGTTCTTCAATTTTGGCCTTCCAAAGACCAATGACTGTTCCTATCAAGAATGTAAGTATTATATATAACTCCACCAATTAGCAGCCACCGTATTGGACCTAATTCACACAACATTTGTATACCCTCTGTTTCTAGCAACCTCAAGTTGGGTATGACAGTCATCATTCCTTAATAAAAACTTAGCTAAAATCTAAATACCAGTGAGGTTAGTCTAAGTGATAAGCAGTTTGATATCGCTTAAGTAAATCTCGAGTTTGAAGACTTGTATATGTAGAAAAATTTCGCTTAGAGATTTACCCAGCAATACTAGGTGTACCAGAGTCTAGTTTCCAAACTTGTCGGGAGACCAATGACAAGGATTGATACTCAAAGTCCAATGGTACCAAAATCAGCTATAAATATAATCTAATGTTTTTGCTGAATATGAACTTCTTAAGTTTCTTAATTAAGTTGGTTTATGCTCCTATTGCCTGACCAATATTTTCCATAGGTTGACATTTTGTTTTCATACCATAATAATAAAGAAAAGACTAAATAGTTGCTACTGCTAGCATTAACGGTTAACATATAGCAAGTGTCACCGGCCTTGATCATATTTTAATGAGAATGATGCCAAGTTGTCGGCAACTCAAACACAGTAATTTTCTTCGTAAAATCATTAATTTAATGTGAGCAGCGTCCTTTGTTTGGACTCTTTACAACAAAACTTGGAGTCTAGTGTCTTACTTTTTAACCTTTCCCCACCAATTTTACCAAAGCGAATCTACACAACCGATTCCGTGGGGTCCAAAAATACTTGCTAGTTTTTGGTCACTATTTGTTGTTGAAAAAGACGTCGACAATCGTGTAATCTTAATATGAACCAGTGAATGTGGACCATAACCTAACTCTTTTTTTATTATGTCTTTGAAGATTAATCGGTGCCCCTAACATGTGATCAACTGAATAAAAATATGAGATCAAAACCCATTTTGAATTTAAATTTGGGTTTCCTTGCCCCCAGGATGTGGGGAATGATAGGGCGTAGTTTTAAGCGGATACCTAATTATGTACATCTGAGATGTTTTGGGTTTGAAGTTGAGAAAAGTAAGATTTTTTTTATTGTCTAATCTATTTTCAAGATTTTATCCTAATTAATTCGGATTGATTTATATATTAGATTTAATTTTAATGGGTGAGTCTCCCATTGAAAAAGATAAGTAAGGCTTTAGCAGTAAAAAAAAAACAAAAATAAGATCCTTGATGCATTTTCTCTGAAGTTGAATGGGAATCCAATCTTACCTCTTTCCATCCACTAAAATTCACAATTCCACATTTCTCAACTTTTCCCTCTCATTTCATTCCACACTTGCCCAGTTTAATAGTATTTTGGAGTTTGGGGTGGGTACCAATGCATGATACCATTAATTTGCAAACTTTTCATCTCACCAACTATACCACTTTCCATCACTATGTTACCGAGAAATTTCCATAACAATCTATCAACTAAAGATTTAAAGTAATTCGAAAGGCATGGGTGGTTCTAGACGTATGGAATATAAGTTGTATAAGGTTCCAGGAAAAAAAATCCTAGAATAAGGTATCAAAACAAATAAAATTAAATGCTTACAAGGAAAAGACAAAAGATTAATTATGGACTAAAACATGAAAAAAAAATTAAATATTGTTATAGTTCATAGATTTTGAGTCTTGTTATACTCATTTTTTATTCAAATGTCACTCTAGCTCGCACAAAACAAGTCACTATATTTCTTTTTAGTTAAGAGCCTCATTTTAATAAATTACACAAGAATCTTCAACATCATTAAACTGCCCCTATCAATATATAGTAATAAATGAAATAAATAATATTAAAACATTTATTTTTTTTATCATTGGAAACGTTATTGAGAGGGGAGGTTTTGTAAGCCTTCATATGTTATTTTTATCGTTTCCTCTTGAACTCAATAAGTAATCTAAATAGAAAAACGGATGATGTTTATTTTAAAAAACCCAAGTTCAATCGTAATATTTATAAGGTGTATATTTTATCAAATGGTTGAGAACATATATAAACATACACTACTTTAAACAAATACAAAGGACATTTGCTTCTATATAAAATATAGAAATAAATTAAGCCCAGTCTATAAAAAAGGAATGACTGATTTTTTGCACACATTAATGATTGTATTTGTTTTTCAATGGAATCTAGTAGAACGTAATTGATTACATTCTTAAAAAGTTGTGTTGAATTAATTTAGGGTGTTTAATGTCATTAATACTCACCTAAAAGGGTTTATGGTTTATGGTTTAAGATTTTAGGGGTTTAGGGTTTAATATTTTAATTTTATGGTTTATTGTTTTAGAGTTTAGGAATTTAGAGCCTATGGTTTATGGTCTAGTTGTTTATGGTTTATGGTAGGTTTATGTTTGAGGGTTTATTATAAAGTTAAAGGGTTAGGGGTTTATGGTGTAGGGTATGGTTTAGGTTTTTAAGATTTAAGGTATATGGTTTTAAGGTTTTATGTTATAATTATATTAAAAAGCTTAAATTAATGGAACACAACTTTTTAGGAGTGTAATTAATTACATTCTATAACTGGAAAAATGGCACAAGATAAGGATTTTCTTTGGCGCACGTTAGCTGATCTAATGAGCTCTAAAAATTCATCTGTTTCTTGCTTTCTTTCTGGATTTCGAGTGTTTTTTGATTGATTTCTTTTGATTTTTGTTTTTTTTCATTATTTCAGATTACAATTGTGGGTTGGAAGAAACTATTCGTGGGTGGAGAAGAACAATCTCTCGATTTCTTTCCCCCTAAATTGCAAGATGACACGTTCATAGTTGATCCTCCAAATGAGGTTTTTGATGAGGGAATTTTGAAATGGCGACATGCTTTGGTTTGGCAGTTCACCGGAGCTGCCCTAAATTTCAGCGCGATGCAAAAAAATTAAATATGATGAGGGGAAACTCGTTGATCAAGGTAATTCTCGTTGGATCCAATTTGTACGTATTTTCTTTTGATAATGCTACATCCAGGGATTGAGTTCTTGAAAATGGTTCTTGGCACATTCAACATAAGCCTTTGGTTCTTAGGAAATGGGACCAAACCTTAAAAAATTGAACTTTGGTTTAGAAAAGATGCTAGAATGGGTGCAATTGTTTAATGTTCCTTTAGAACTCTAGTCTAAATGAGGGCTTAGTTATATTGTTGGTACTGTTGGTCTTCCTTTGTATATAGACTCAATAATAACATCGAAAAAAAGATTGGAGTATGTCAAGGTCTGTATAGAGATTGAGGCTGGAGCTAAATTGCCTAGAATTAGTCATGTTAGATTACATGATAAATTTGTTGCTAATGTCAAGGTTAATGTCCCATGGCTTCCACCCTCCTATTTTAAGTCCAGATCCTTTGGTCACACTAATCACAATTATGGAGAGGTGATCCCTAAAGAACACAAAGAATAGATGTAACGACCTAGATTTTGAGGATCCATGAGTCGTTTCACCTGATCATAGGGCTTTGGGTGTTAGGCTGAGAATATGGAACCTAAATGCACTTCTCATGAGTGTTGGACTTGAAGCCTTGGTTGGTATGAAGATGGTAGGAGGGTAGGAAGGTAAATTTACACCACTTTGAAGGAGAAAGGCTTGTGTCTCCCTATTTTTTTGCAAAAAAATTGATAGTGATGATATCACCCTTGTGTCCAATATCCCTCATCTTTCTCTTTCATTTTCCATCCAAAACTCATAGGCAAAGATCAAAACTTTATCGTTTTTAGTTAGATTTTCGAAATCCAAGTAAAGAGTGTTGGAATCCACATCAGGGATCTACCAAACAAGGTAAAAATGGAAGGAAATGGTGAGGGTTGAGAAATATGAGTTTTGGTGGGGGTTGAAGAGAAAGAACGAGAATGGAGGATTTAACTTCATTTCTTGTTGTAGAGTTCTTTCTTTTGTATCTTTTGAAATTCCAATAATGTTGTAACATGTTTTACAACATCTCTTTGTAATGAAAGAGGTTTGAGAGCACTCTAAAGCTCAAGGAAAGCTTGAGAGTTATGGCAAGGAGGTTCTTTTTCCAAATTCTGAAGGAATATTTGTACACTTCCAACTTTTTTTGTGTCATGCACATCCTAAGGATGATGCCTTGTATAGTTGAATTGATGATTTGGTTGTTAAATGCTTGGATATGGGTGTTAATGGTGAAACTCGGATTAAGCGTTAATGGCTTGTAAAAATGGTAGTAAATCACCCTAAATACCTCCCATAAATTGTAGGATTAACTTAAGGGGGTTATTAGTTGCAATTTGGGGTTTTAGAGATGATTCTCGAACCTAAGGAAGCCATTTTTGGCTTCAGTACTAGTATGTGGGAAATAGTACTGGTATCCTAGTGTTTCGGGTTTAAAGAACATTGTTCATTAATATGAACTATTAGTGGGGTACCAGTATAATGTTCAACTTGTACCGGTATGCCATTTAAGGTAGTATCGGTACGAGTCGACCCATACAAGTACGCGAAGGCTGGATGAAATTCTAGTGAGCTAATTTCGTATCGGTACATTATAAGTACCAGTACCCAAGGGGTACTATACCGGTACGCGAGGACCAGTACCGATACCCACTGGCAATTTGTTTGAAATGTTAATTTATGCCCAAAAGGCTAAAAAATTGTATTGAACGTTCCAATAGACCCCCAATGGCCTAAAATGAGTTGTAAACTAGGAAAGTGAGAAATCTCCTTATACTCAAGCATAAAACTTAAGAACTCAGTAAATACTTTGTGTGATTTATATATTGATAGCAACCATAGGGCGGTATGATTATGTGATGATTTTTTGTTCCGTGTGGGCACTTATTTGGTGGGATCCGAATACCCAATGATAGTGTTGCAACACCATGGTAAGATATTCCCAAATATACGTTCCCAACACTGTGTGGCCCGAGTCTCATTCGAAGGTACTCGATGGGGGACTCTGGGTGTAGAGCGTATGTTTCCGATGCTATGTGGCCTCGGGTCTCACTCCACTTTTGTAGATAGGATTGTTATTAGATGTTTGACACCATACTATATGTGTATGAATTGTTGTAATATCATTTTTTTTCAATGCCATGTTATCATTCCTAGCTACATGCTTATGTTTATGATTTGCATGAAGCATGGTAGAGTAGAGGTGTATCCACTAAGCTTTATGAGCTCAGTGTTCGGAATTGTTGTTTCCGTTAATAGGTTTTTAGGTTGCAGTCTTGCATTGAAGAAGCCCATTGGAGTAAGACTTCAGCTCATTGATGTGATCAAGAGTACAATACTTAGACTTGTCAGGCAATGTATTCATAGGACCCTTGATTTAAGTCTGTAACTTTATTTCAGATTTATTGATCATGTCACTCTAGTTTAGAATCAGAGGACTTCATATACGACTGTGAGGGATCGAGGCTTTTCTAGCGGAGGAACGAGCCACATGTCAGGGCAACACAGTGGGGCACTATCCAGTTTATAGCAAGGGCACCAGTAAGGTAGTATGCGATCAAGGCCCAAGACGACTGCGAGGCTATAAACGTCACTTCAGAAGTTTGATGCCATATTGGGCATGGATTGGTTGTTTGAGCGTGAAGCGAGTTTGGGTTGTAAAGTAAAGAGCCTTAAGCTTTGAGGTTTGGATGGGGCAAAGCTAGTAGTGAAAGGTGAAAGAAATCCTTGCCTTTCCAATGTGGTGTCAGCCTTGGCTGCACAAAGAAGATCCAACAAGATTGTGATGCTTTCTTGGCTCATGTGGTTGATACATAACTGGAGAGTCTGATGCTTGAGAGCCTTCGGACCGTTTGAGAATTTGTCGATGTATTTCCAGAAGAGTTACCCGGATTACCCTCCGGATCGCAAGCCAGAGTTTCAAATTGAGGTGATGCTAAGAACGAAATTGGTGTATGTTGCTCCATATTGTATGACACTCATATAATTGAGAGAGTTAAAAAATTAGATTTAAGAGTTATTGGAGAGAGGGTTTATCCGACCAAGCATCTCACCATGGGGTGATCCGATCTTGTTTGTCAAGAAGAATGATGGATCGATGAGGTTGTGCATTAACTATTGGCAGCTCAACAAGGTGACGGTGTAGAACCGTTATCCTATTCCAAGGATAGATGACATGTTTGACCAGATGAGATGTGTTCGTGTGTTCTCAAAAATCAACTTGAGATCGTGATATTAATAGTTGAATGTAAGGGTGAGGATATCTAGGAGACTGCTTTTAGGACGTAGTATGGTCATTATGAGTTCTTGGTTATGCCCTTTGGGTTAACCAATGCACCAGCAGCTTTTATGGATTTTATGAACCGAATTTTTCAGCCTTACCTAGATCAATTTTTGGTGGTCTTTATTGATGATATCTTGGTTTACTCGAGTTTGAAGGATGAGCACGACTATCACCTTGGTGTTTTCCTTCAGACCTTGAGAGATAGACATCTTTATGCCATGTTTAGTAAGGGTGAGTTTTGGCTTTCCGAAGTGGTGTTCTTCGGCCACATTGTGGCGGCAGATGGAATCGTTGTTGACCCGCAAAAGATTCAGGTTGTAGTAGAATGGAAACCACCTAGAAATATCTCGGAGGTTTGTAGTTTCCTTGGACTTGCCAGATATTATCGTCGTTTTGTCAAGAGAATTTTTCATCATAGTGTCGTCTATAACCAAGTTGTTACAAAAAGGAGTTTCATTTGAGTAGAACGAGAGGAGACAACATAGTTTTGGGCAATTGAAGTCTTATCTGGAAAAAAAATCCCTAGTATTGACACAACTCAAGTTGGGTAAGGATTATGTGGTCTTCGGTGATGCTTCATTAAATGGGCTTGGTTCTGTTCTCATGCAATAAGGTAAGGTGGTTGCTTACGCCTCGAGACAACTTAAGCCTCATGCAAGGAATTACCCCATGCACAACTTGGAACTTGCGACAGTCATCTTCACAATGAAGATTTGTAGGCACTATCTTTATGGAGAGAAGTGCTACATCTACACCGATCACAAGAGTTTAAAGTATCTGCTCACCCAAAAAGAGTTGAATTTGAGATAAAGACAATGGATCGAGTTGCTTAAGGATTATGATTGTATCATAAAGTATCATCCCGGTAAAGCTAATGCAGTGGCTGATGCCTTAATTCAGAAGTCTTTGTCTTGAGGGTGATGTTTTCCCGTTTGAGGATGACCGAGGATGGCGGGTTGTTAGCCGAGCTTTGTGTGGAGCCTAATTTAGTACAAGAGATCAAGAGAATGCAAGTGTTGGATGAAGAGTTAGTGGCAAAGATAGAGATGGTTCGGAGAAGCGAGACATCCTGTTTTGAAGTGTGAGATGGTGGGATCTTCTACTTCAAAGGTCAGATATGTGTTCTAGCCTTGTAGGATTTACGGGACTGTATCCTTTGAGAGGCACACCGTAGTCCGTTTTTTGTGCATCCAAGCAGTAACAAGACGTATCAAGACTTACATCCTCATTATTTGTGGCATAGCATGAAAAAAGGTGTGTCAGAGTTCGTAACAAGGTGCCTAGCTTGTCAGCAAGTTAAGGCGGAACATCATATTCCTTAGGGTTTGCTTCAACTCATTCAGATTCCACGGTGGAAGTGGGATCGAGTGACCACGGATTTTGTGACGGGCTTATCGTTAACCCAAATGAGGCATGATGTCATTTGGTTGGTTATGGATTGTTTGACCAAGATAGATCATTTCTTTCTAATACGTATGGACTTCACGGTTGAGAAGCTTGTATGGTTGTACATTCAAGAGATAGTGAGGTTACATGGAGTATCCACATTGATCATTTCGGATAGGACTCCCGGTTCACGAAAAGGCTATAGACAAAGATACATGAAGCGTTATATACCAACCTCAAACTGATGGTCAGTCTAATAGAGTCATATAGATTTTTGAGGATATGCTCCATTATTGTATCATTAATTTTGAGGGTAGTTGGGAGGAACATCTTCCACTAGTTGAGTTTGCCTACAACAACAGTTTTCATTCGAGCATCAAGATGGTTGGCTCCATTCGATACCTTTAGGGGCGCAAGTGTAGAACACCGACGTGTTGGATGAAACTCAATGAGAGAATGATCGTGGGATTCAATCTAATCAAGCAAACCGAATATGAAGAAAAAGTTCAAATCATCAAGGAAAGATTGCAAGCTACCATTAACCATTAGAAAGCCTACGCGGATCAATGGCGTAGATATATCGAGTTTGAGGTTGGTGAAAAAGTGTTCCTCAAGGTCTCACCGTGGAAGAAAATTATCCGCTTTGGGGGGAATGATAAGTTGAGCCCGAGGTTTATTGTGTCGTACGAGGTGTTAGAGAGGGTTGTACTCATGGCGCACTGCCTAGCTTTACCTGCGGAGATGGCACACATTCATAACGTCTTTCATATTTCCATGTTGAGGCAATACCATACGAATCCATCGTATGGTATCCCGCATGAAGGGATTGATATCATCATCGACTTAACCTATGAGGAAGATCCAATAAGAGTAATTAATACAAGACTAAAAGAACTTCACAACAAGTGCATACCTTTGGTGTAGATGCTATGGATGAACCACGGGGGTTTGAAACTTTGTAAATATTAGGTTAGTTGTTTCTCTTTGTTTTTTTAGGATTTTTCATCAGTTTTTATTTTTCTTTTAGTCTTTATTTTTTATATTTTCTTTTGTTGGGTTGAAAGCCTTTATTTGAGTTGATGCAGATTTGGTGCAAGACATATATATTAAATTTTCGATGAGTAGTAGGATTGAATGATGTTGCGCTCAAAAGTGGTGTCAGCAGCTGAGCTTGGCAAGCAGCGGGAGTAACTTGGGGGAAAAGAATTACCCTAGCTTGATTTAATTTACACCATCATAGAGAAAAATAATAATAAACCCTAGCCGCCCAAAAATTAAGGTAATTTAAATTTAATTTAATTACCTTATCACTCACTATCATATCACTTTAAATCCTATTCTTATCACTTATCCTTTCCATAAACTATCACACCATCCCTTTTTCCTCTCCCCAAAACACACCAACTTTCATCATTACCTTCTTTAAACCCACCATAATTACTTTTACCCTAAAACTCAACCTTTCCAACATTCAACCCTTTGATTTTTCTTTCCTTTTCTTTTTCACTTCATCTTCTTTGCCTAGTCGGTTAATTCTCTCTCTCGTTCTACCCAAGAAACTCAAGCTTTTGTTTCTTTTCTTTTCAAACCCTTCCATGGCTTCTTCATCTAAACCCTTCAAGACCTTTTTCAACGAGAAAATCCAAAAGAAGTATGAAGATCACTTTGCTTCGAAGACTTTTTACTTGGAGAGAAACTTCAGCTTCGAGCCCGAGAAAGATCAGGTTTTTCCCTCTGAGTTCATGGTTGTCGTCGCCAAACACCAGTGGAAGATGTTTTGCCAACAAAAGGGTGAGATCTTTGCAAATCTTGTTCGTGAAGTTTATGCACATTTAACTACTAAAGCTACCCCATTTTTGATTATTTGAGTGGAGTCTGTGCGTTTTGATGAAAGGTCTATCAATATATTGCTCGTTGGATGGGGGAATAAGCATGTCGAGTTTGCCACCAGCATGACCGTTGCCAAGCGTAAGACTCTTTTGGAAGATTTGTGTGAACTGGGCACAGAGTGGATCATATCCTCCAAAGGACACCGAACGGTCAAAAGAGTGGCTCTTAAACCACAAGCAAAGGGCTGGAACCATTTTCTCAAGGCAAGTTTGATGCCGACGACCCACAATGAGACCGTTTCGGAGGACCGACTGATTTTGTTGCATTCCATTCTAACGAGCTGAAAAATTAGTGTTAGTCGGATTATAATCGATGAGATATACAAGTGTGCCCTCAAGCCAACCGGAGGTTTGTTCTTCCCACTTTTATTTTGTAATATTTGTCGGTGATATATTGTGCCTACAACAGAGGAAGACATTGCTCTCGAGGTGAAGGGCTACACAATTACGCCAGTCGACTGGAGGAATCTCACTACATTATTGAGAAGGATACGGACAAGGGTACGAGCAAAGCTGCCACGCCAACACCCAAGGCCAAGGAACCAAAGACAAAGCCAACAACCTCAATGCTAGTAGAGCTAACGATTTTGCTCGCCAAGGTACATCACCGGCAGTAAATTAGTCTTAGAAAGTTAGAGGAGGCTGAGGAGCAGAGGAGGAAGCTCTGGCAATATGAGCGCGCCAGAGACGCTGTCATAAAAAAAACCTTGGTGAGCCTCTCTCCATGAGTCATGTCAGCCTTCCTAGTAGAAATCTTTGCCGATGACAGTGCAATTCCATCTAGCCCAGTGCTCAGTCCAGTATCGTCCACTGCGACAGAACCTATTTCCCCTATCAAAGATGAAATTGTCAAGTCTGCTACGCCACAAGTATCTGAGGATGAAAGTGAGAAGAAACATGTTGCCCATGTCGAGTCAACTGCCACGCAAACCTCATCTGAGCCGGTGAAGGTTTTGAAAGAGACCCCAGCCTCCACTACCACTCAAGGATGGAGCAGAAAGAAGAGGATGGCTCCTGAATGTAGAAGCATATCCCAGAGAAAGACCCGAGCCAAGATAGCAGCTGAAGCTCGTGCCGCCCAAAGAGGAGTCTCTTCTGAAGTGGAGTCTTCTTCTTCCTAACTCTTTGCATCTCATTTGCATTCACATGTTTATCTGTTTTCATGCCATGCCATATAGGTTAGATTAGGATTAATGCCATGCATACTAAATCACCAAAAAATGTGAAAAAGAAAATTTTGCCTCAACCAATTTTTGAAGCATGTTAACATTTTTTAGGCAAGCTTAATTTGACCTAGGTGTCTGTCCGATAAGGAAATTTAAAAATCTTTAGAGGCCTATGTCAGCAAGATAGTTTGCCAGGATTGCTTGTCAATTGATCTCTAGTTTAGGGAATTGAATTTACATTTAACACGCGATATGTATCTAGTTCCCTAGCAAACTTAGAATGTTTAAAACTATTCTCAAATTCTAAACAAAAATAAAATAAAATGCCAAGGTAAAAAGGGATAGTGCACCAATGTGTGCTAAATGCTGAAGAACTTTAGAACACTCATCTGCCTAGGAAAAATTATTAACTTGGGGCTTCGTGGTTTGCTCCCTCTTAGTTCTCAAGCCAACTTGACTTAAGGTACGAGTGTAATATGTTAGTAAGTGATGTAATCTGGACTAACATGGGTATTCGTGGTATGCTCCCTCTTATATCGCACTTCAAAAAGTGCATAACGCTACTCTAATCTAATGTCAGCAATTAAAAAAATAATAAATATATTAAAATAAAATAATCTGAGTTTTGGAAGTAAAATTGGCTAAGGGAGTGAAAGGATATTTGATACATATTGCCCGCACTTCATGCACTCTTCATGATCTTAGACTAGATTTTTATTGGTGCTCTTGAATTACTACTTGGCATTACTGCACTGAGATAACTGAGTACAGACCTATGCCAACATTTACTTGCCAGCATCGGTTAACATGCCAACCAAAACTTTGTCGATGTATCATTTTCATCGTTTTAATGTTAATTTTATTTTTCATTACTTGAGGATAAGCAATGAGCTAGGTGTGGGGAGTGTTGGCTCTCCAAAAGTACTAATTTTTACGTTTATTTCACATGCTCTTTCTTGTCTTTTAAGTACATTTAGGTTATAAAATCATGCATTGCATAAAGAGTTAGGATTCAGTGTTATGCCAATGTAAAGGGTTGTTTTTGGCACCTTTTTGCAGGTTGGCATAGCCGATGGCACAGCAGCTGGCAGAGAAGGATCAGGTTAGCCCAAGAAGGAGACCACACCAAGGAGGACGTCGAGTAGTCGTTGGCACAGAAGGACCTTTAATGCTAAGCATCAGTCGGCGAAGAAGAACATTTGATGTCAGGTCAAGAAGATGTTGACCCCAAAAAATAGGACTAGATCAGGCTGCGAGAAAATAGGGATTGGATCAATCTTTGAAAAAATAGCGGACACGCTTTGCCAAGTGCAGTTGGTAGTACCATGCCGAGCTGCGATTCCAGAAGAGCGATGGCACGATGACGTCAGCCCTATTCTGATCAACCTTAGGATTCAAACGATGTATAAGATGATCACCTCCCTTATCCATGAACGTTCAAATTCAAATCCAAGATAATCCTAGGCTATCCATAGAGTCCTATTTAAACTCGATCAAAGAAAAATGGAGAGGGCGGAAAAACAAGGAGAGTGATCAGAGATAAGGTGCAACATTTAAGAGTCTGGCCGTGAAGAGCTGCATTGAGAGACCCTCTTCTATCTCATCCTCTTTGCTGTTATTTTTCTTAGTTTTGATGATGATGGATGTTAAAAACGATTATGGTTTTTTGGTTGATACCCTCACCATGAACTAATTTCATAGTTGGTGAGGGGTGTTTGCATTTGAACGCTATGTTTTTGCTTAATTTTTAATAAATCAACAATGCATCAGTATTGTTTTTCCTATCTAGCATGTTTACTATTTTTAAATGTGCTACCAAGCGACAAACGGTACTCCCTTTTTAAAATATTATGTCAAGCGACGGTTGGCATAGTTAGCCTATTGCAACTCAATATCATAACTGACTTGGGTGGCAACGATCAGTTGCTGGATACTGAGGAGAGATGCTTCGAAAGAAGACGTTCAAGTAGATGAACTTACTTCGGGAGTGAAATCTACCCCTTAGGAGTAAAGATTGATACTTAATCGAATTGATTTATGAAAAAACATTCACTATAGACATATATGGGTTTTCCCATTATTAATTTAGGGCAATGTTATCGACAGAGGCATTACTACCTTTGAATTTGCTCGGAAAACAAAGCCAAGACATGATTTATTAAAGGCTGACATGGCACAAATAGCGTGAAAACCAGGCACTCCTTGCCAACGCTCGTTATTTGCTAAGATACCTTCTTTGCCAACGTTTTAATTTACTTTTCATACTCTCATTATCTTTTCATTTTTCAAAAACCACTCTACATCAGAAACATCTTTTTCACAAGACAAGTAATTAGCAAAGCAATTGAATCTCAAACGCAATTTCTGTGGGATCGACACTCTACTTAACTGATGTATTACTTGCGGACCGTGTATACTTGCGCGCAATAGATTTTCTTGGTATTGTGTTAACATTTTTCTAATATCTTTTACGCACTATTGCCAACAAATAATCATTCACGCCGAGATTCTATAGTTTTCTTTCAGCATTAGTCAATAAGTTACCGGTTAGAGCCAACCACAAAAAAGAGCGAATACGTTGAGGGACTTTCAAACGGCAAATAGTTTTCCGCACGATATCACTACTTAGACTGTCATCCATGATCAACATTGAATAAGTAGATTTAACCGAAAAAGATGAATTAGAAGTACCTTTCCATCCTACTCGATCGAGGCCAAGACAATGCATAGGAGGCAGAGTTGCTAACACACGCAAAAAAAACAGGCATCCGGTAGTAATTGACGTAGGCGTTCCTCATCCCAAGCACCAGCACCATCGGTCATTGACACCACCGGGCAAGGATCTGGCGCTGACCAAATCAATCAACGGTCCAACCTTATCCAACCAACTATCATACAGAAATCAACTTGATACCCATCTCGAACTATCCAAATAATTCCTATATTTGGCCTTTACCGGAGATTGAATGAGTATAATTTGACTGGCAACGTTATCATTATAATATTTTGAAGTTTATCTTATAAAAATATCTTACAATTTATAAATCCAAACATATTTAAATGAATATTAATACATTACTAATTGATTTGAAAATTACAGATAACTTAAACATCTATATGAAAAATACACATAAATAATGTCCAATCTATAAAAACGAATGATTAATGTTTTGTCACATTCAATTAAATGATATTTTTTACAACGATTATTATTTGGTGGTGAAAATATTTTTTGCTGTCTCATTTATTTCTTTAATTCTTAAATTTATTATAAGGACAATTCTCATATTCTTAATCATGATTTTGCAAACTTATATAATTTAAGGATTGTTATCGGTTAAAGTGCCCCGAAAAAAGTTTACAAACATTATCAGACTAGTGACAAGTGTCTCATTTATTTACTTTTAAATAAATACAAAGGACACTATATGATTTTGTACAAATGCACAATTATATTAATCCATGAATTCAAAGTATAACAAATAAAAAATACTAGTATTTTTAAAAAGATGGAAAAAAAATAAAAGTCGATATTTAAAATTAAAACTCATTAAATGATCAGATTACTATTTGATATATATTTTTGGCTTAACCGTCAAATAGATGCTTAAACTATACCATTTTCAGTTAGGTGCTCAAACTATTTTTCGGGATAAATTGGGACCTAAAGTTTCATTCTGTGTCCCATTTAAAGTTCACCGTTAATTTTTTCCGTTAAAGGACATGTGTCACCTCCACAAAAATCTAAAATTATATTGAAAATAAATGAAATTAATAGAAGAAAATAAAAAAGTATCATAAAAATTTCAAACATTCTTAAAATAGTCCACAAATCCCTAAATCCCTCAAATCTGACCACTCCCGCCGCTGGTGGCCGCGTTGCCGGCGACGGAATGAAGCGCCCTCCCCTCGCCAAACAACTCACACGTCGTTTGCCGCCCCTCTTGCCGTCGTTCGCCGCGAATCATTCAAAAGAATCATTCGATAATTTCATCGATTCGCACGGCGTCGGTTGATTTCCGGAGACGGGGTGGTGGGGAAAATGATCGTGATGGTCCGGCGACCAATTTGATGGGCGACGGCGTGACAATCAGCGGCAGAATCGACCAAAATCGATATTTAGATTTTGGGGTTTAGGGATTTTAGAATTTGGAGTTGTTTTGTAAAATCTGGAAAATTTAGAGGTTTTTTAATATTAATTAATGTTATTTATTTTTAATATAATTTTAGATTTTTTTGGAGGTGACACGTGTTCTTTAACGGAAAACATTAACAGTGGATCTTAAATTGGTCACGAAATAAAACTTTAAGTCCTAATTTAGCCCGGAAAATAGTTTAGGCACCTAATTGGAAAAAAAATGACACAGTTAGGACACCTATTTGTCTATTAAGCTTATATTTTTTGATAATACTAGACAACAGGGCAGCTAAATTAACAATGTAAGTCGTTCAACAGTGTAGGCACAACTTCAGCAGGTGGTTCGGTAAACGTCAAGCCCCCATCCGAGGCATCACGAGTCAACTTGGCCAAACAGTCAGTAACACTATTAGATTGTCGATGTACATGACGAATTTCAATAGCCCACTGGAGATCCAAAAGACCAAGAATATTGGTAACAAGCGCAAACGATTTCAATCCGCTATCATGTGTTATTAATTATGAACTAATATTTAATACATTGATCATGAAAAAATAATTTCACAAGCAGTATTTAAATATTTTCAAATATTTTATTATTTATTTCTTAGATTTTCAAATGCACTTAAACTGCATTTGGGTACATCATAAACACTAATTAATGACCAACGATGGTGGACGAAAACCTATTATCGAAAAACACCACAGTTAGTGTATAATAATTACCCTAAACAATATTTTAAACTAACTTGATGAAGGACAAAAAAAAACCCTTGTATTTTTTTAGCTTTTTATGTCTCAACACTAAAAAATTAAATTTTAAGTTATAACTTTAAATTTTAAATTCTAAACTTTAAACCTTAAAAATACATCATACTTCAAGTTTCTTAAACTCTAACCTTAAACTGTAAACTTAAGTTTTTAATGTGTGGCATAAATATAAGCATAAAAAAAGGCTGATGAATTCTATTCCTTGATGGGTGTTATACGGGGTGATTTAAAGAAGAATCTTTAATTTTTATTAATATTAATATTTGCTATCAACTATTTTAAATATCCTACTAAATGCGTCATCAAACACATTTAAAAAGTAAATATTAAAAAATAATTAGAACACGTTGAATTAATGAAGCTTTTAAATGAAGACGATGAGCCGAAACAAACCCAGATTCGTGTTGAGCTATAATTTGCAGAGGAATCTTTTACTATTTCTAAAACTTACATGGGAACAAAGACATGGACCTTTAATGTTTTCAAGCGAGTGGATGAAATCCCATCGTTTTCAACCCACATTTGCTATAAAAAAATCCCATGTTCTTTGGTTCTTTTTATCTAAAAAAATGGAATAGTTGGTTCCACCTGTTGGATGGGGGTTATTGGGGTCCCCATCCTTGGGAATTCAAATCGACTTTGATTGGATTATCATGAGCACCGGCCCCATGGCCATGGCTCACTAACTTTATTCACGGGAGCGTAATTAATTTTAGAAAATTAAATTTGACATCTTCAATTTAAAGAAAATATTTTAAGTTTTAAAATTTTAAATATTTTTAATTAAATCTCCCTTCATTATTTTTAATTTTTTGTTAAATCACTCAAAATTATTAAAAAGTTTTTTCAATAAATTTAAAAATTTTAATTCAAGTCTCCAAATTTTTAAAAAATTTAAATCCCCCAACTCTTACTTCAAGTTTTGCCTTTGTTTATATTCAATTTTTTTACATAAAACATTAAGTTCCGGATTAGAATGTTTTTATACAAAATTTAGAGCTATTGGCTAGTGTTTTGTATATGTAATGGAGATTTCCCCTTTTTGAATGGAGAGGGTTTTATGCAAAGGAGATCGAGCTTGACTTAATTTCCTATTATATATAGTGGATTCATTAAGATGTGATATATGAGATCTTCTAATGGGTTCGGATACGGATAGGACCAAGAACGGAGTTAAGAATCAAGATTAGGGGGAAATGTACAATTGACTATGGGAGGGAAAAATTAAAATGAACTAAGGTGGTCTAAATAGAAGAAAACCCTATTATATTGTTTAGTAAAAAATATTAGGTAAATTACTTCATAGGTCACTTAGTTATAAGTTTAGTAACAAATGGGTCACTCTTCTTCTAAAAGTAACAATTCAGTCACCCAATTATAGGTTTAGGAATAAATATGCCACTTTTCTTCTAAAAGTAACAATCCAGTCACTCGATTATAGGTTTAGGAACAAACATGTCACTCAATTAAAATTCGGGGACAAACAAGTCATGTTTTCATTAAAATTAAAACAAATGCTTGATATAATAACAATTTCAGTCTCGAAACTTATGCATACTATTAATTTGATCCTAATTCGAAATGATTCAACAAACTTAACCCTAAATAATTAAAGATTCCATTAATGAAATGATTGTCTATTAGCATGCAACGTTAAGGTCATAATAAGTTCATTCCATTAGTTTGTTGGTTGTCTAGTAGTTAAGTGATTGTGTTCGTCGAGCTATCACATCTATTGATTATCAGACTGATGGTCAATAGCATTGAGTGCGATAAGTGGTCGAAGGGTGTGTCAGGATTATGCAGTGTCAAAACTTTTAAAAAAGAAGGGTTAAGCCTATTGAATTATTTTGAATTAGGACCAAATTAATAGAATGCATAAGTTTTAGGGACTAAAATTGTTATTATACCAAGTTGTTGTTTCAATTTTAAGGATGGAATAATGTGTTTGTTATAAAATTTTAATTGGGTGACTTGTTTGTTATTAATCCTACAATTGATTGATTGAATTGTTACTTTTAAAAGAAAAGTAAGTTGTTTATTCCTAAACCTATAATTGAGTGACTGATTCCATAGTGTTTATATGGAAACATGTGGAATTGACAAAACTTAAAGGTACATGAGAATCAACAATGGGCTAGTACTGACTGGTTGAGCAAAGTTTATCATTATTCATGATGTAGAGATTGTGGAGGCACATGCATTAATAAAGGGACTCTTCCTTGGGATTCAAAAGGGTAGGTCGTGGGTGATTGTTGAAGGTGATGCAATTAATTTGTATAATGTCAAAAAAATTCCTAACGTTTGATTGGATAGTTACTTTGACTACTATTTTTAAGCACTTTAACCCTTAACGTTTTATTTTAGGTCAAAATAGTCTCTATGTGGATGAAAGTTGTTAGTCAACTAACGGTAAATGGTTTGAAATGACGTGACAAACTTACATGGTAGTGCACGCTGACATAACAATGTCATATAGACAAAAGTACTGACTTGACAGAATGATACATCATTCAAAAATAATTTTACAAAATTATATAAAATATAAAATTATTTTTTTCTGCTCAAGTCCTTTTAAATTGTTTACTATTTGTTGACTAACACTTTTCATCCATGGAAAGGTGGTTTTGACCCAAATAAAATAACGAGGTTAAAGTGCTTCAAAAAATTAGAGACCAAAGTGATTGTTCAATTAAACGTTAGAGACATTTTTTAACATTATGTTCAATTAATATAGTGGAAAAGCTTACCATTTGTAAGGAGGATCTCTTGGGCAAAGATCCCGTCACTTTTTGGTACCCCTAACTATGATCCAACACAAAAAATCAAATTCTAAGACATGACTCTAAATTCTAAACCCTAAACCCTAAAAACAATTTACCATAAATTCTAAAACTCTAAACCTAAAACTCAACCTTAAACTTTTTGGTACCCCTTTCTATGATCCAACACAAAAAATCAAATTCTAAGACATGACTCTAAATTCTAAACCCTAAACCCTAAAAACAATTTACCATAAATTCTAAAACTCTAAACCTAAAACTCAACCTTAAACTTTAATCATAAACCCTAAACTTAAATTTTTAGTGTGAGGCATAAATAAAGACACCAAAAAGGGAAAGGAAGTTTTCTATTCGATCTCAGGGTGGTTGGATTCCATCTACGTGAGGCACTTGACATGTTGAGACACCACAACCACATCCAAGTTGTTTTCATTCGACGCACACCCACTGCAGCAGCTCATACACTGGCTGATTGGACTTTTCACTCTAATTTCACAAGTTATTTTGAACAATCAGAGCAACCGACATTATATAAACAACACATAAAATAAATAGAACCGTGACCAGAAAACAGAGAGAAAACATGACAAACAAGGTCAGAGATGTAAAACATTCTCATATTAGGGTTTATGAAGAGTAAAAAGGATAATGGAGATAAAACTCAATTTCATTTATCAACCAAAATCTGCCATTTTACAATGTACAAAGCATTGTATATATAAGTTGTTCTATAACAGATTTGGAGAGGTTGTTGCGGCAAATCCAGCCTGGCACAAGGTTTGTTACAACCTTGCATCTTCATGTAAAGCTTAACAGCTTTTCTCGCTCTTTTTTATTGTTATCCTCTAACATTTCCCCAGCTTCTTCAGGTCTCCAACATCAAAGGAGCACGAACACAAAGTTGATAATGAAACGCTTCGAATGCTTGAAGAGAGACAACCTTGGTAAGGATATCAGCCACCTGATCTGAGGCTGGAACATAATTGACCTGCAGATGCTGAAAGAGAACCTTCTCGCGAACAAAAAATAAGTCGAGCTCAACGTGCTTTGCCTTGGCATGCATGACTGGGTTTGCAGTCATGGCTACAACACTGGTATTATCGTTCCAGATAACAGGTACATCTGGCAAAGCGATGTGCATGTCACGAAGCACTTCCTGAAACCATAAGTTGTCAGCAGCTGCATCAGCCAAGCTACCAAATTCAGCTTCAGCCATGGAACAGGAGACTGAGCGTTGTTTATAAGAGCGCCAGGAAAGTAAGTGGGCACCAAGATATGTGCAATAACCCGAGATGGATCGACAATCATCAGGGTCACTACCACAGTCAGCATCAGCAAAGAAGTGTAAGCCAAGGGTTGGTGTCTGTTGAGGTGTGAACTAAAGTCCAGATTCCAGTGTACCCTTAAAGTAGTGAAGTATACATTTTACAACAAGCCAATGTTGATCAGTTGGGCAATGCATGAATCGAGCAACCTTGTTAACATAGAAGGAAATGTCTGGTCGAGTATGACACACATATTGAAGAGAACCAACAATGCTACGATATGCATGAGCATCATCTAATGGAACCCCATCATCCTTAAGCAACTTCGAAGCGGTCACCATGGGAATGGGAACTGAGCTAGCATCACACATATTAGTCTCGACTAAGAGCTCGGTGATGTATTTCTTTTGTGACAAAAACAAGCCACCATGAATCTGTTTGACCTCTATGCCCAGAAAGAAATTTAAGTAACCCAGATCCTTAAGAGAAAATTGAGTATTTAAACGTTTGAGAACAGTTTCAACATGAAAGAAAGATGAACCTGTTACTAAAATATCATCAACATATACTACAATGTATGTGACCTCATCAGTTGTATGATAGACGAATAAGGATGCATCTGCATTGGAGGATTTGAAGCCTAACTCCTCAAGGAGTGTGCGTAGCATAGTGAACCAGTTGCGAGGTGCTTGCCTGAGACCATAGAGAGCACATTTGAGTTTACATACAAGTTGACCTCCATCTGCAGCATGCTGAGTGAATCCATCTGGTTGCAACATGTATACATCCTCAGTTAAATCCCCTTTAAAGAAAGCATTGTTTCATCTAACTGGTGAATGTGCCAACTGTGTGTCACAGCTAGGGATAAAAATAGATTCACTGTAAATGACTTTAAAACGGGACTGAAAGTTTCCCTAAAGTCAGGACCAGCAAATTGAGAATATCCTTTGGCCACCAATCGGGCCTTATAGCGCTCAACGAAACCATCAGCATTGCGCTTAACTTTGAAGAGCCATTTACAACCAATGACTTTCCTATCTAGTGGTAAGGGTACCAATTCCCATGTGTCATTGTCAATCAATGCCTTATACTCAGCAAGCACAGCACTGCTCCAATTTTGATCTTGCAAAGCCAAGTGGACATCACGATGAAAATCATCGAGCTGAAGATGATATACTTTAGGTTTGAATATACCACATTTGCTTCTAGTCACCATCGAATGACCTGAGGCGGGTACAACTGGGGTAGCTTCTGATGGTTGTGCAAAAGTGGAGTGTGGCATAGCACTATGTTCAAAAAGGGAGGCAATATGTTCGATAGGCATTGAAGTAGTAGGTTGCTTAGCACATGAGAGGGAGGGAGAGCTACGATAAAGCACATGAGAAGATACAGGGGGTGTGAGATTTGAAGCTGGTGCCATATTATCAAGCAATGTACTTTCAGACTCAGGTGGATTGACATCCTCAGCCTCAACATTAGGTACTAGAACTTCAGGTGTATTGATTTCCTCAACTGCAGCAGATGACATTGTTGTGCCAGGGGAACTGATTTCTAGAGCTGTAGGAGAGGGAACATTGGTATTATCAGTAGTAACCACAATTGGATGAGATGAGTGGGGAAAGAAATCACATTCTTCTGGATGAACATGTAATACGGGAGATGGACCCCCACCTGAGGAAGAAGACTGAAGGGCATGTTGAGCTTGAAAGGGAAACACAGTTTCATTGAACACGACATTCCGAGAGATTGAAGTTCTTCTGCTTATCTATTCAAAACATGCATATCCATGATGAGATGGTGAGTAACCAAGAAAGATATAGGGCCTCCACCAAAAATCCATTTTATGTCTGTTGAAAGGTCGTATATGTGGATAACATAAGCACCCAAAGACCTTTAAAAATTGATAATCTGGCTGCACATTGTATAATAACTGAAATTGAGATACATTCCCTAAGCCCTTTGAGGGAATTCGATTGATTAAGAACGTAGCACTCAGCACTGCATAGGACCAAAACTGCATGAGAAGAGAAGCATGTGCTAATAGAGTTAGGGCTGTTTCAGTTATGTGTCTGTGTTTCTGTTCTACCACCCCATTATGTTGGGAGGAGTGAGGGCATATAACTCGAAGTTGGACACCTAGTTGTGCCAGCTGTTTCTCAAGGAATTTGAATTCACCACCACCATCAACTTGAACAACTAATAAGTTTGTAGAAAACTGATTCTTTATTAAAGCATAGAACATTTGAAAAGCCATACAAGCATCAGACTTTCTCTTAAGTAGATAGACTCATGTAACCCTAGAAAACATATCAACACACGACATGTAGTAAAGATAACCATCAGATGTTACTGGAGCAGGTCCATAGAGATCAAGCTCAACTAATTGAAAAGGTTTAGAATATATGGTAGTAGAGTCAGGATAAGGAAGAGAATGACTCTTCCCTAGCTGATATGCATGACACAAGTTGGTTTTATCTACAACCATCTTTTTATTCAAAGGTAGACCCACTACATCAGCAGTTGGATGACCCATCCTGTTGTGCCAATGCCAAAAATCAGGACTCCTGGTAGTGAATGCATAAAGTGGTGAAGAAAACTAAGGACATGAAGACGCAAAAAACTCTTATAAACCATTTGTTTGAGCCCCTCGAAGTAACTCATACCCTGTACTTTCATCCTTAATGACACAATAAGAGGAGTGAAATTCAAAGAACGCAATATTGTCAGCAGAGAATTTTGACACAAATATCAAATTGCGTGTAATTGCAGGAACATGAAGCAATTGATCAATAAGTAAAGGTCGAGAAACAGTATAAAGAATAGATTGACCAGTATGTGTAATTGCAAGAGAGGCACCATCCCCTATGTGAACATTGCCCTGACCTGAATATGGCTGAACTTTTTGAAATTGAGAAGGATCATTGGTCACGTGGTGCATAGCTCCAGAATCAGGGAACTAAGGTGAGAATGAGCTGACTGGAGAGTTGACCTGTGGAGACTCAACACCTGAAGAAGTATTTACACATAAAGCAACATAAGCGGTATAACATGTTTCAGGATTCTCAGTCGAGCAACAACAATTGTGAGCTTCAACAGGTGATGGCGGCTGGCTCTTGAACCCCTAATTGAACCGATGCCAGCATCTGTCAGCAAGATGCCACAATTTACCACAGATCTGGCATTGTATCTTTGTATGACCCTTGGAGCGTCCATCACAATGGAAGTTGGTATTAGATATGCCACCACAAGCTCGAGTGGAGTTAAAACCTGGCATGTAATTAGAGTCAATATATCACAAGTTGTATTGTGAATGCCAACTGCAAGGCGTAAAGGATCTTCAAGTCTGGTTTTCGCATCAGCAAAGAGAGATACAACACCATCGAATGAATATGATTCCTTGCTGGCCGTAATAGCAACCACCACAGATTCAAACTCTGAGGGTAGACCATTGAGAATTGTAGCCACATGCTCAATCTCAGAGATTGAACTGCCACAGATTGCTAGTAAATCACAGATTTCCTTTATTTGAGCAGAAAATTCACTAATAGACAGATTGCTCTTTTTGAGTGAGCGAAGACGACAATGCAAATGCATGACTCGTGCGGTGGAGAGCTTGGAATAACGAAGAAAAATTGCATTCCAGATGGATGCAGTAGACTTAGATCCAACAAGATGTGGCAAGATCGGCGTGCTGACAGTAGAGAGCAACCATGAAGCAAGCGAGTTGTTCTGTTTAAAGAAATGTTGATACGCAAGATTAGGAGATTTACTGACATCGGTAGCAACAATATACTTCACTGGAGGAGTAAACTCAGCATCAAGATAATGCTCCAAGCCTTGATCGCGAATCATCAACAGGACTTGTTGTCGCCACAATAAGAAGTTAGTATCGTCGAGGCGAACACTAATATGCTTGTTGAAAAATCCTTGAGATCCATAAGAGTCATCACTTGCTGAAGTAGACGAATCGAAGATGATAGCATCGACCGGCATGACAAAAGAGGCACCGGAAGCACCTTAGAGAACTATGATCGAGATGGCGAATGATACCATGTAAAACATGCTCTTATTAGGGTTTATGAAGAGTAAAAAGGATAATGGAGATAAAACTCAATTTCATTGATCAACCAAAATCTGCCATTTTACAATGTACAAAGCATTGTATATATAAGTTGTTCTATAATAGATTTTGAGAGGTTGTTGCGGCAAATCCAGCCTGGCACAAGGTTTGTTACAACCTCGCATCTTCATGCAAAGCTTAACAGCTTTTTCCACTCTTTTTATTGTTATCCTCTAACAAGTGAAAGAAACGGCCAAACAGAACTGGGAAAGAAAATCGACCAAAACAAGTTGGAAAATAACACAAAAATGCCAACGTCACAACAGAAACAATGAAGGAAAGAAACATAAAGACCTAGAAGATGAATCCAAACAAGGTCAGGGACGATGAAACCAGCAACCGAATGCCTGCACTACATGTCAATTCAGAGGTCACTAGAGCATATCAGGGGTGAATGTGATGCAGAGAGAGCGGCCAACAACCACGACGCCTCAGATAGGCATGATGGCGAAGACTGAAAGTTTGGAAAGGTGGGCCAAAACCAAGCGACGACCAGGCCACCGACAAAAGTAGATCCACTTCAAAAGAGACCTAACCAACGGACAAAGACAAAGAACCCCTAAAACAAAGAAAAAATACAGAAAGAAGAAGAGAAAAGCCTAAAGAGCGGTGCCATGGACCACCGAAAGGGTCCGACGACCCAACAAAGGTGGAAGAGATTTATTGAGTTAGGAGGGGAACTCATCACCAACGGCTAGTGACCGGTGAAAGAGTAGTACAAAAGCTAGGTTTTTTTAAGAGGGGACGGGGAGAGTTTTAATAGTGTTTATTTTAAAAGTCTGAAACTTTTTCACAAGTTATTTCGAGCTTGATTGTCCGGAATAGGGATGTACATGGGTCGGGTCAGATTTTTGGCCCACCCGAACTTGACCCAAAAGTAAATACCCTAAACTCAAACTCGACCCAACCCAAACATAAATACCCTAAACTCGACCCTAACCTGAGCCGACTCGACTTATAGAAAAAAATTAATTTTTGAGACCTAATTGTAAAAATAATAATTTCATGGGACTTAATTGTAAAAAAATAATAATTTTAAGGACTAAATTGTAAACAAAAATTTAATTTTAAAGACCTAGCTATAAAAAATATATATAAGGGGTATTATTATAAATATCCCTTAAAATTAGAGAGAAATTATGCAATTAATCCCGAGTTAGGTCGGGTCGGACATTTTTCACCCTAAACTTGAATCCAACCTGACATCATCCTCAATAAAAACCCGACTTCATCCTTAATAAAAACTCAACTTTATCCGAACTTATTTTTTATTTAAAAAAATCTAACTCGATCGGGCTGAGTCGGGTAAAATGCCCCCGGAATATATTTCAAACATTCTAGTATTACATAATACTATTTATGATTAAAGTTTAATATAATTACCCATTACTAAAAAAAGTAATGATTGTGGGGGCAATGACAGTGCATGGCGTCATTGAAATGCGATCATCATTCACACTTCCCATTTTTTGTGAAAACAAACACATAAATAATTGAAAATTCATGTCACTCCTGCTGGTTAGCCTGTCCCCTATCAAAGTGGACACCGAAGACATCACTGACACCAACTAATATCTTTATTATTGTGTGTAGTATGTACTGTTTGCTTACAAGTTTAAAAAGCCTAACGTTTTTTTATATTTCTTTATAATATATATATGTGTGAAAATTGAGAAATTAATCTATTTATTTTAAGTTATTTAAACTTGATTCTTATACTTTACAAAACTATTAAAGTTAGTCCATTATTAGTATATACATAAAACTGAACTATTAGTTTTAATAATTAATTACACATACATTTTTTATTTTTATTAATTCGAGATATAAAATATTAAATTTTGAGATCAAAGAATTAATAATGTTATATAATTAAACTAATTATTTTAATTTTATAAATTACTATATCAAACTAAAGTAACATTTTCTAAATTTTCGTAAATTAGACCAATATATGACATGATATTGTCATTCAATTTTAAAGAGTTCGGTGTAAAAAAAAGAGTAAACAACATCATTGTTGACTAAATTATTTTTAAAATAAAATTAATAATATTTATTTACAATAGAATATAAATTTGGATCTAAATATTTATTTTTACACAATATTTATTTATTATAGAATGTAAATTTTAGATTATTTAAAAATAATTATTTAGATCCAAATTTATATAAAAATTTATATTCTATCATAAATAAATATTATTAATTAAAATAATTTAAAATTAATTTTATAAAATAAATAAATGATTATTTTTTATTATTATCGAACAAAGTAAAAAAAATAATTGTAGTTTAATTTTTAATTTTAATAAGAGTTACGATTAAATATTAACATTTTATTTTTTTGGTTGGTAACTTAATATATCTTAAATATATTGTTAAACTAATGTTTTGATTTTGATATAACAATGACTAATTTGCAAATAAATAAATTTTTAAGGTAATTAAAATTGCTCACAATCGACAAGCATTTAAAGATAAAAATTATTCTAAGACAATCCTTTCAAACTTAATACTATTTTTCTAAGTGTTTTGGTACTCAAAATAAACCAATTTGGTTATCGAGTACCAGTACGACCCTATGCGTACCAGTACGGCTATATGTGTACCGATACGCAAGCTCCTTAAATATTTTTAAGTTTTTCAGTTAGCAAATTCAATACTAGTACGGTACGTAGCGTACCAGTATCTCGTTTTATTTCCTCTCTACGTATAGATACGCAAGTCTGCGTACCGGTACCCCTTGCTTGTAACGACTATTTACTCTTTGAGCAGGTATAGATACAAAATTACGTGTACCGATACCCACCCTTGCCAGACAGCATTTATTGCAGGAAAATTGTAGTCCAATTGCCATCGCATCTGAGACATGAGGTTGCAGATTTTACTTCCTTGACTTCGTTGGGACGTTGGAGGTTCTTTAGCATATTTGTGATAGCAGCTAACTAAGTGGCTACTGAGTCGTCAACTTCACTGTCTCGAACTACTTGGATTCTCCTCCCCGTTTTAAGCCCTATGGCCGGAAACTGGTAATCATTGTTGGCTACCCTATCAAGAATGTCGAATGCTTCCTCCGGTGATTTTTCTAACAAGGTCCCATTTGCTGAAGCATCTAACATCATCCTTGTAGGAGCATTCACCCCATTATAGAACATAACCACTTGGGTCCAATCATGAAAACCATGATTTGTGCATTTCCTCAATAATCCCTTGAATCGATCCCAACACTCATACATGGATTCGTCATCAGCTTGACGAAAAGAAGCAATATCGTTTCTCAACTGAGTATTTTTATTGGGTGAATTATATCATAGCAGAAAACTTTTGCATAGATCTGTCCAAGTCTCCATTAATCCAGCTGGCACTCCACTTAGCCATGCTCTAGCACGATCACGTAAAGAATATGGAAACAGTTTAAGCTTTAACACATCCTCGTGCACTCCTTCCTGTCTAAACGAGTCACAAACTTCCAAGAACGCACAAATATGTTGTCTTGCATCTTCGTGAGGCATACGTCCAAACTGACCAATATTGTTCAACATGTTGAACATAACAGGTTTATGCTCGAACTAGGCTGTCTGAATTTCTAGAGCTACTATTTAGGGATAGGGATCGTCCAAGATAGGAGTCAAATGATCTCTAATTGCTCGAGGTTAAGCTACTTCTCTCTGGCCATTTGCCATCGCATCTCCGTTACCTTGAGGTGGTGGTATTTCTCCGTTCATGTTTCTAGTCTCTTCTCTTCGAACACGTCTCTTAAGTCTCAAGAAATGCTCGATTTCAGAAATAGTTGATTGCAGGGGTCCTCTAGGTCGTCTTCTGGTCATGCACTAGCAGGACACCTGAAAAGAAAAATGAAAAACCTAAAATAAATATGTACAAAAACAAAAATAACAAGAGAGATATAAAAAAAACCCGTAAACAACCAATTGCCAATCCCCGGCAACGTCACCAAAAACTTGTTGCTTGCGTGTAGTGTACTATAAATGATACGCAAATATGGTGCAAGTATACATGTCGAACGAGTAATAAAGTGATGAGTGAGTATCGTCTCCACAGGGATTGGAGGTATTCACGGTTTGCTGTAACAATAAAGATTGAACTTTTTGCAGATGACAATGCTATAGTAAAAGAGATGATGTAAAATAATGCTGAAGCAAAACAGTGCAAAGAAAGATAAGATAGCAATATCATGAACATGTCCCCTTTCGTATGTGAAACTCACTACGGAATGACTGGCTGGGAAACATGGACAACCTAAACTAAGCTTCTTAAAGATACTAAGGCTCTTCAGCTGTCTTCTATGCTAGGCGAGATTTTCTGAAAGTGTTCCTAAACTATCTCTAGCCAGGAAACTGGGAGTAAAAACTGCTACATCCATACCTCTCCGCGTAAACTCTTAACACTCCCCTACCCTTCATGAACTATCCTTTTTAGCCCTTGAAACCTATCACTTATCTCTAAGGTAGGTTAGAGTTTGCCTCTCAACAACCACTCGATTGCTTATGGGTTTTCTAAGGCTAGCTCTCTTGATTACTAACCTCAACAAACACTTAAAGAACGACCAACTTTCGAGGGCTCTTACAACTTTAAGGAAATGAAAACGCATAAGCAAAACATAGAACATGATAAACACTAAAAAAGGCATAGCATGCATTAAAAAGTACTCAAAATAAAATCATCCATCAAACCCAAGCCACCTAAAACAGTTCATGGCTGGGCAATATCATCCAACGTATCATTGCGATAACATCACCAAAGATAAAGATATGAAAAGGAAATGCTATAGCGACAGAAATAAATGTGAACTCCCTCTCCATCATAGATTGCCCGACTGTCTTAGGCCCACCGCCTCTCACGAGGCCGGTGAGGCCACTCCTTGGAGCTTCAACGATGGAGGACACCAAGTGGAGAAGATGAAGATGAAAACTTCTCTCTCCTTACAACTTTCTCTCTTCTGCCTCTTTTTTGCGACACCTTTTTCTCCAAGCTTCTCTCCCCTTTATATAGTGGAGGCTTCTAGGGTTTTGTGCCCTAAATATGCCTTGATAATCGCAAGGAATATCCACCGACAAGGTCCGCCACGAGGGGACAAGGAGGACAGTCTGCAGGTGGGTATCGGCTGCTGCACATGTCAAATCGTCATTTTCTGCATGTTCACGTGTTTCTACAGCTCACCTGCTTCTCACGTGCTGGCCAATATCCACTTCCACTATGCTATAGCAATTCCTGGCACTAGCTTTCTCTCTTGACTCCTTTCCTGGGCACCAACAAACCCAAAACCAACCTTCCGACCAGTACCCCTCAATATTGACCAATAACCAGCAAAGATAAATATGCACTTAGAAGAAGAAAATGCAACCTAAATGCAGTCTAAATGCTATGGTATAAACCCAAGAACAGGCAAATGCTATAGCAAACATGTATGAAAACAAGGATATTTGTGCAGTTATCAACCGTTTCCCTCAAACTACTTTACATACACACACCTAAACCCTAGGAGAGTTGGGCCGCAACCCCCAACACTCCAACTTATCTAGCTAACCCCCCATCTTCACTCTCATTGGCAGTTGCCATTGATCTCTCACGACAAGTCATGGTCCCCTATCCGAGATATGCCCCTATACCCTTACATACATTGGGTATATACAGGGCTCATGACCTAGGTTGAGACCTCCTTGAAGTAGGAGTTTTAAAAGTAAATTACATTAAACACAGACTCCTTTATGCTTTAAATACAAACTCTTTGGACTTTGCCTTCTTCTACAAGTAAGGATAAGTGCTCCCACTTATCGATCTTGAATTAACTTTACCGGCCGCTACAGGCTTCAGAAAATTGCAAGACTGGGCTCATTGGGCTTAGGAAATTGTCCTCTTGAAATTGCAACCCATCTTGGCTAAGTCGGTGTAACTCCTGCCCGTGCGTCTTTTGGCGGCAATGCTGCTTCGGCAGCGTCCTTGGCGACATCTTGAGCTGCTTCAGTAGAACTCCTCTGGTTCCAGCTTTTTGTCTTGTCATGTTCTCTCCTAGTTATAACACCTGAAAATATAAACTAAACTAAAACAATAACTTTTCTCTACCAAACATAAAATATTCAATACAAGTGCTGAGTGAATAAATGTTCTATATTTTAACCCTTATTTATCCATATTATTGATGCACTCAAGCATGTTTAGTTGCATTTTAGGATAGAATTTTCATAAACACCACAGAGAGATAATTTTGCACATATACTGCTGATTTCGGTCAATTCTTGCAGGTACCCGTCGTGGCAGCATCCAAGGCAGCAGAGGAAAAGAAGATAACCGCAGAGCAGGAGTGAAGGGTTGAAGAAAACTGCCTCATACATCACCGTCGTGAAAGTTTCCGTGACATAAATGGAAATAGTGAAGAAGAAAACTGCCTCATACATCACTGTCGTGACAAAAATAGCGACAGTGAAGAAGAAAACTGCCTCATACATCACTGTCATGACAATTGCCGTGACAGAATTGGCGATAGTGAAGAAGAAAACTGCCTAGGGATAGGTACAAGGTTAAGTGGCTAAAGAAGAATTCACAAACATCAGTGTTCATCCTTCGATTCACACTGGGAGGTATCATCCAAGACGTGTTCGCCGACAAAACTTGGACCTAGGGATAGGACAAGTCACAACATGGGTTCTTGCCGAACTTGAAGTAACATAGTTGTTGATCGTTGCCGCGACAATAGCAGACCTCTGCCGCGACAGGCTCGACGACATAAGCAACATAAGTCCTTTGAACAGTGCAACACCTGCACTACTGAACAAATCAATACCAGCCTATTTTATCAATCTGATTTCTTTCTCTATTTCCATTGTCTACTTTAGTTTTACTTCAATCCAACCAATTCTCAATTGTCTGTGTTTCTATTTTTCTTGTGCAGGAAAATTAATTCTGAAGTTGTCTCAATCCCTGTGGAGACGATATCTTTTATACTATAACTTGACACGAGTGTACACTTGCACTCCAATTTAATAGGACTCTTTTACATGCAACAAGTTTTTGGCGCCGTTGTCGGGGATTGGCGCACAACCTCGTTTTTTCCTCCACTTATATTTATTTTCTTGCCTTATTTTATTCGGGTTTTTTTTTTGCAATACAGGTTCAAGGGCATCAAAATGTCAGGAAAAACCATTCGAGAGTTGATGTGGAAAAGTTCTTGCAATTACCGTGAAGGTAATCATGCACTCGAAAGTTGTCCCCATCTTTTTGGTGAATATATGGACAACCAACGATGGAACCAACAAGAACAAGATATGCCGCCATAGCGGCAACAGGGACAACAGATGCCGCTGCCGCAGCAACAAAACTTTTTATGGTATGATCAAAATCGACAAATTTTTTTACCATAACAGTTTTGCTGCAGAACCCGACATGCCTTGGCAATGTCATCATCCTCAAGAGCAGTAAAAATCCTTAGAAGACACGCTGCAAGCCTTCATGGCACTTACTCAAGAATTGTCGGCTTCTATGGACAAAAGAATCGCCAAGGTGGATGCAATCTTAAGCACACCGATTCTCATTCATGCCACGGATGAACCTGAAATCCCGAGGCAATATGACAAGGATGCCAATGAAAGAGACTGCCCAACACATGATAATCCTGAGCAGGAACTTGCCTTGGTAATGATCGAGGAGCCTGAACGGAACAACGCCGCAACAACACCTACTGAAGTTTAGAAGAATGTCACGGCGGCAACCACTTCTAAGGCAAAAACCCCGGTTGAAGCGGCAACCGCCACCTCGGCAGCGACTGATGCAAAACCAGCAACCACTGCTGAGGCAAAACCTCCACCCACTGCATCGGCTATGCCCGACAAAGATTGCATACATCCACCTTCTCCATGGCACTGACACAACCATATGCAAGAGCAACCCGATGACAATGCCTCGCCAATAAAATATGAGCAGGTAATAAACGAACCTTTTGAATTCTTTGAAAACTCACCAATTCCATTGCAGGTATTTGGGGAACCAACGCCGGTGGATTTAGAATCATCGATATCTCTACTAATGGAGACCTACGAGTGGCCATCGGAAATTGATATGGGGAGTCATGGCACTTTCCAATGCCCCCTTGACCTGCAAAGAAACCTGACAAAGGACTGTCAAAATAACTGGTTGCCGCAGCAGCAGACACGACAACAAAGACTACTTTCCACCATAATGAACTTCGACGAGAATGAGGTAAGTACATTGTTGGATATAGATATAATTTTTCCTAAACATATGTTCATGTATTCAGGAACAATGCCAAGATGGGAGGACTTTATGGACTACAAAGGAACCAGAAAGAAAGTCACCTCTACCGTGATAAAACAAAAAGAAGTAGCCACGACCACATTGACTCAACCCTTTTGGGGAAAAATTATAACTCGATGGAGGGTGCGGATGGACCATAAGAAATATCGGAAACAACGCTCCTCAAATTTTATTTAGTTTCAGTTTTTAATTTTGTTATTTTAGGATAAGAGTTTCAAGGATTAATTCCCTCTTGAACTCTTAAGTTTTTATTTTATTTGTTTTTCTTGTCTTTTCCAATAAAGAACTCACAACAACCTAAAAACCCAAGGCCATCAAGACATTGTGTTCTCTGCCTCGGCAGTATCTAGTTTCGCTGCCCTGGCAGCAGATGAGGCATCCTTGGAAAGATCGACAACTCAGGCACCCGCCACCCAGCATTACTGATGTTGCCACCCTGCTCCTGCCGCCCAACATCACCTGCCCATCCTGCCGCCCCAGCATCACCAGCTGCAACACCCTCGGCCACCCAAACCGCCTCAGCATCTGTCAAGGGAAGCAAAGATACTTGTCAGAGCAGGATATAGCAGCAGCAGCTGAAAGAAAAAAATCAGCAGCAAAAGTGACAGTGAGCTCGAGGTTCTGGACAAAATTCCAAAAATTTCACCTACCAGAATCCAGCCACCTCGAGAGGCAAAGAAAAAGGCAGCCTCATCCTCTCCAACCACGAAGGCAGCCTCAGCCCCAAAAGCAACTACCCGCCGACAGCTCCGTATAGACGACAGCAGTGATGATAGCAATGTTGGCACTTCAACTTAAGTTTCTTGCTCTTTCTACCTTCTGTGTTTCTATTTTCTATTTGTGATGTTTTTATCTTTCTATTTTTGTTTGTCATGCATTGAGGACAATGCAACCCTCGAGTTTGGGGGAAGGCAGTCCTCTTATTATTAATTGACTACTTATATTTTGTGTTTATAACTATTTATTTTTTTTCAAAAAAATTGGCTTAAGTTTTTGAACTTCTCTTACCTATCACGACCATCATTGTCGTGACAGTAGCTTTAGAATGTTTTAGGAACTATTTAGAGCCTTATTATAGTACTGAACTCTTAAAACACTTTTGTGACTTATATGTTGTTAAGACTTTTATTAGTAAACTTAGAATTGGAAGCCTAGCCACTTGAGTTTAAAAAAATTAGACCCAGTTTACTCCTAGAGGTGCCTAACACTGGCTCTAGGAAGATAACTAGAGGTGCCCGAAACCGGCTCTAGTAGAAATAGAAAAAATTCAATCTAAGTTAGGAAGAAAACTAGAGGTGCCCGAAATTTTCTCTAGTTAAGAATTATTTATTATGAAGTAAAACTCAAGTGAGTTGAGTAACTATTCTGGTTGCTAAAGAGTCTAGACTCATATTTGTTCAAAAAACCTGCACACACTCACACAAAAGTTATAGTATTGCTCCGAATAAGTCCGTGAACATCCAAAAAGGTATTGATCTTGATGGTGAAGGTGTTGTAGGTAATGGTTGTTCATTGAGTTAAACCAAAGCCAAAAAATGTCATTCTTAGTTAGATTGCATTTGCTTGAGGACAAGCAATAATTTGAGTTTGGGGGTGTGTTGAGTGAATAAATGTTCTATATTTTAACCCTCATATATCCATATTATTGATGCACTCAAGCATGTTTAGTTGCATTTTAGGGTAGAATTTGCCTAAACATCACAGATAGATAATTTTGCACAGATACTGCTGATTTCAGTCAATTCTTGCAGGTATCTATCGTGGCAGCATCCAGGGCAGTAGAGGAACAGAAGATAACCACATAGCAGGATTGAAGGGTTGAAGAAAACTGCCTCATACATCACTATCGCGACAGCTGCCGTGACAGAAATGGCGATCGTGAAGAAGAAAACGCCTCATACATCACTGTCGTGACAGTTGCCGTGACCAAAATGGCGACATTGAAGAAGAAAACTGCCTCATACATCACTGTCGTGACAGTTGCCGTGACAGAAGTGGCGATAGTGAAGAAGAAAACTGCCTCATACATCACTATCGTGACAAAAGTGGCAACAGTGAATACAACAGAGATGGAAAATGTGAAGTGGAGTTCGACTGATAGAGGATTTCAAGCCTGATTTTTGTAGACCACTCACAAAATTTTTGGAGCCCAGAAGCACAAGGAAGGCCTTGCCCAAAGTTTGAGGAGAAAGTCAAAGCAAGAAGGGCGAACTAAGGGACGTTTATGCATAGATTTAGTCTTTAAATAAATTGTACTTTAATTCAAACTAGTATTCTTGGCCGTTAAGAAAGCTTACACCCAAGGCCTATATATATGCTTGTATTTCGACAAGGGAGGATAACCTAGTTCCTAGCCGCCTTCCATCACAAACCCTAGTTTTTCCCTTCTCCATCATGTTCTAAACTTCCCCCAGGGCTAAGGGTTGATTTTGTAAAGTAGTTGTAAGGGTTAAACTGTTTCTTAGGATTTTCTGTTCAATTCAATAAAACTTCAAGTTTATTTACTCTAGTTTTCATATCTCATAAGAGTATCGGGAGAGCATTGTGAGGTTATCTATTTACTTAATATCGGGAGAGTTAAGTATACGAAAGGAGTAAATACGAGTTTTCCAGTATATGGTTAAACCATCTTGGCCTATAGATAGGTACAAGGTTAAGTGGCTAAAGAAGAATTCACAAACATTGGTGTTCATCATTCGATTCACATAGGGAGGTATCATCCAAGACGTGTTCGCCGATAGAACTTGGAACTAGGGATAGGACAAGTCACAATATGGGTTCTTGCCAAACTTGAAGTAACAAAGTTGTTGATCGCTGCCGCGACAACAACAGACCTCTCCCACGACAGGTGTTGCCGCGACAGGCTCGACGACATAAGCAACATAAGTCCTTTGAACAGTGCAACACCTGCACTACTGAAAAAATCAATATCAGCCTATTTTATCAATATGATTTCTTTCTCTATTTCCATTGTCTACTTTAGTTTTACTTCAATCCAACCAATTCTCAATTGTCTGTGTTTTTATTTTTCTTGTGTAGGAAAATTAATTCTGAAGTTGTCTCAATCCCTGTGAAGACGATATCTTTTATACTATAACTTGACAAGGGTGTACACTTGCGCTCCAATTTAATAGGACTCTTTTACACGCAACAACAAGCAGGGTAAAAGAGAAGATATTGTTATAATGCATGCAATGCACCTAAATATGCCTAAATGAACTTAAGAACATCAATAATAAGGGTATGAATGTGTACAAAATATAAATCTCATGGACACTCTACACCGGGAAGTCAGAAGACGCTGAAGTTCACTGAAGAAAATAATCGGAGTTGCCGTTTTATCGTCACGAAGGTATATCTTATCTTTTCTTTATTTCCCTGCAAAAACAACAAAAATAAATATATTAGTTTTTTTAAGAAAACGATGATGAAAATAGAGATAGATGTGGCCAGGAACTTATCAAGTGGTTGTCGGAGGGGTTAGGTTGTAGTGGAGTTAAAAACGGGCTGGGAATGAGTAGCTTTAAGTTTTAGGTCGGGGAAGAAGGAAGATCCTACCGGATCAGGAAGTTTTATAGTGTTTAGGGTTGAATATCGAAAGTTTCAAGTTTTCTAGGGTTTTTAATGGTGGAATATGGTGGCCCAAAATCATTCTATGGCGGCCGAAAATCATTTCACGGCCGCTTACACAAGGTAGAGAATGATCGAAAATCGGTACTATGTGGCCAATGTTTGATCAAAAAAATTATAATGGCAAATAAGGTGGTGGTCGTTGTATGAGTTCATCGTGTTCATCATGAAATTGAAGAACACATGATGAACTCAAGCAATTTTGCTTGGTTTAATCTGTTTGGGCTGGAATTTTTGAGTTTTTGGGCGTTTGTGGGTAAAGAATGGAGAGAGAGGGTAGAGAGAGAGCATTATTAGAAAATGAAAGGGGGCAATTTTTAGATGAAAAGGGCTTTATAAAGCCTATTCGGAACGACACCATTTTGGTGCCGGGTTGAGAAGGGTCTGCGTACTTGATTCAGGTCGGGTCTTAGACATGCGCCTTTCTTTTGGATCTTTAAATTTAGGCATTAGGATTTGTAATCATTTCAATTTCGTCTCTATTTCAATTCTTTTCAATTTAGTCATATTTTTTAATTTATTTTTAAAATTAATTATACTTTAATGCGTAATTGTCGATTAATGTAACACCCCCTTCCTGGTCTGGTAGAGAACCAGTTCGGTAAGTGTTACCAGAAGACGTATTCAGAAATCAGAGACAAAATCAGAGTTTGGAACGGAATCGAAATATCTTATTAGTCACCTTTAGGATTTAACGAACCTATTCGTTGCTAACCTTATCCGATTTGGGGTCAATTTTAAAAATTTTCAAACTTAGGGAGTAAAATGGAAAATTTACAAATTAACAATCCTAATCAAAATTTCTTATTACCAACTTGAGATTAGACTTGTCAACCATTAACCTGTGAAATTTCATTACTATCGGAGGTCGTTTACCTATCTAATTTAGTCATATAACTTATTAGTGACCATTCTATAAATTGTGTAAAACTAAATTCTAAGTTTTTTAACCGAATTAACTAGCACTGTGTCGATACCTTTAGGACTGTATCAATACGCTAAGCATATTTTCTAGATTCTAGATTCAAAGGATAGCAAGCCCGTACCGATTCGGCTAGGCCCGTATCGATACATATTGACTTCATTAACATCGTATTGATACGCTCTAAGACCGTATCGATACCTTTTTCCCAACCAAATTCCAGTGACCAATTTTTGTACCGATACGCCCAAACCGTATCGATACGCCATGTTTGACCAATATTGACCTGACTAAAAATTACAAGGACAATACTGATACGCCATCACCCATATCAATACGCCCAAACATGTAAGGACAAATTTTTACTGGTTTTTATTCGAATTACCCTAGCAAACGTTTTCCAATCATTACCAAATTTTACCAGCAAGTCTAAAATCTATATTTCTATTAGCATGTCAAAATTTATAGCATTTCAAATTCATTTACCTAGTTTTCACCTTTTAGAACTTTTTAAGCCCATTTAGCTAGTTTTAACCTTTCGCAAACATGTCATATTTTCCATACAACACATAGTCATATTTAGGCCATTGAACATATGTCAAAATAGTCAAACATGACTTATCTAAACCATATGCCGCCTTACTAGGAGTTCAAAGCAAAAGACAAGCATACATATGATTTGTAGGAGTGACTTGCGCCCGCAACAACACGATCGAAGGCCGAAATTCTTTAAGATCCTGAAATGCGTGAGACTTACAAATGTTAGGTTTACATAGCCGAGTGAGGTAGTTATAACCAATGCATATAAAAAATTAATGATATGAACATCATAGTAACATGCTTAAATGAAATAATTAGTACACAAATCTTATTTGTATCTCATGATCAATTCAAATAACACATTTTCATATACAAGATACATATCATAATCACAATTCATTTCCTTGGACATAGTAACCAATGGATATGCAGATTCCCCTAGACACCACACATATCGGAAAATAGGACATAGTCTGGAGTCGTAGCTCCAGATAAGTCATTTACACAACCCATCCTTATCTCACCACATATATAGGTCGTAGCCCCGGACCGTAGTCCAATCCCTTACTTAGTGAGCTCGAATAACCATATGGCATGCCAATTGTATCCAATGTCCACAAATGTCCAAGTTCACACATTTCACCATAATACATACCTTTTGGATCAAATCATATCAGATAACAAATGAAACTTAGCTCCATATCACATAACATATTCATATCAAATTCTACAATTCACATAATTCAAATATCACATGTATTCTTATAGACATATCAAAGTAACTCAAAGGACTTACCAATCTTACCATTCGAATCCATGTATGGTTGCTCTACTTGAGCCTTTAAAAAAATACAAATCAAATTCATAATCAAATGCAACGAGATGGCACCTAGCCTATCCCTTGACACAACTACACTCACCTAGAGCACTTAAGCTTTTAGGATTCCCGAATTTCGATTTCTTTGCTCCTAGACTTGGTTAGAGACGACATATTAATTTCCTCAAATTTTTGGGCCAACCAATGATTATGCGATGGAGATTTTGAATCGAAGATAGCTTGAGCTTAGAAGATTCAAAGATGTAGGTGTGTTCTTGAGTTTAAGGTTAGGGACAATAATGGAGGTGTGAGCTTATTCAAAACAAATATGGAGTTTTAGTTTTGGGAGAACATAGCAAGGAATAAAGCTTTCCTTCTTTATGAATTCCTAATAACAAACCTTAATTATTCCCTACCTACATAGCAAGCAATAGGAAGCTTACCCTTCCTTAAGGATTTGCTAAACCCAATTTAATATCGTGCATCAAGCCATCAACTTTTCAGCACAAGAAGTGACCCAACCACATGGGGTAGTCTACCAAAGAGGTGACTCAACACCTTTTCATCTATTCTTTTAATTTGACCTTCAAAATAGCTTCGAACAGGGGACCCGTATTGATACACTTTATAACCATATCGATACGGTTACGCTAAAACATGTAATTTAGTTATTGGCATCTAGGTTGTATCGATATTGGTCTCACCGTATCCATACGCCTGGCTTAAATTGCATATTTTCAGTTTGAATTTCATACAAGAAAGTTTAACTATTTAAATGGAACCCAATTCCAATTAGGCCGGTTTTCAGGATGTGACAATTAATGCATACTTTATAAATACATGTAGTATTTTAGAAGACTTAAATATTTAAATTAGTTTAATATGTGTATAGGGCATTAATTTTAGGTTCTTATTATGCTTTAATAATTCAAATAAGGTAGATAATTATAGAAAATTAATGAGTATTGTTTGGGAGATTTTTGAATTTAAATTTGAATGGTATCCTAAAGCAATGGGACGTTATTCAACATCAACTCTTAAATGGAATATTCAATATTCATTAAAATCCCTAGAAATTGTTAAATATCTTATATTAATAAATGGGACCTTAATTTATATTAGACTTTAATAATTAGAATAATTAAATAATAGGGAATATTATCTATAATTTTGAAGTTTAATTATGGATGGTGCTCAAATGTAATTGAGTTTTATCTGATGTAAACTTTTAAATTAAATAATATTCATAGATTAAATGACCCACAAATTAAATTAGAGCCTTTTTAGGTTAGCACTTAAAATTAACAACACAATAATTAATTCATGCATAAAAAACTTTTTATGGGTGAAATATATTTTTGAAATATAAAAGGCGATGCCCTGAGCGTATATGGGTATTTCTAATTTTATATCCGAAGCAAAAATATTTTCCTTACAAAAGGAATATTTCCATTTTGAACATGAACCCAGTTAATAATCAATGATTAAATTAAGTTCGAATTGTTATTCTAAAATGTCATATAAAATTAAAGGTACCGATTCCGAGCGTATGTGGGGTGCTAATCCTTCCCCACACATTAGTCGAGCCATATAAAAATGAGTAAATTGATTTTTTTAATATAATTAAAAAAACTTCAAAATTGAAAAATATTTTCTTAGTGGTCCAATTGAGTGACCTTAGTGATAAATGATAATGTTGTTTCTTATAACTGATTCAAATTTAAAACTTGAATAAGATATTAGTTTTATAATTGAATTAGAATGCTCAAAAATATTTAAAATTGAAAACTCTTAAAAACACTCTATATCTTATAAAATATTATATAAAATAAAATATTTAAAATTATAAATTATTTTTCTAAAATGATAAAATCTATTTCTTAAACAAATAAATTATCTTAAATTTATTACTCTAACTAAAAGTTTAGTCGTATTGTCACTAAGGTTTTAATATGACATTCTTTTAATTTAACTTGAGCAAAATTATTTTATTTGACTTGATTTAAATTTTATTTTCTCAATTCAATTTATGATAAGACTCGTTAACTCGAACAATGTGAATTTTTTTATTTAAATCAAAAATTGAAAAATATTTTCTTTGTGGTCCAGTTGAGTAACCTTAGTAATAAAAGATGACGTTGTTTTTTCTAAGTGATTCAAATTTAAAACTTGAATAAGATATTAGCTTTGTAATTGAATTAGAATGCTCAGAAAACTTCAAAATTGAAAACTCTTAAAAACACTCTATATCTTATAAAATATTATATAAAATAAAATCTTTAAAATTATTAAATTATTTTTCTAAAATGATAAAATCTATTTCTTAAACAAATAAATTATCTTAAATTTATTTACTCTAACTAAAAGTTTAGTCGTATTCTCACTAAGGTTTTAATATGACATTCTTTTAATTTAACTTGAGCAAAATTATTTTATTTGACTTGATTTAAATTTCATTTTCTCAATTCAATTTATGATAAAACTCGTTAACTCGAACAATTTAAATTTTTTTAATTAATTCAATCATACATCAATCCCTAACGCCTTTATCTTAAACTTTTCTTCTTCTTCTAAGAAGGTATTATGCCAAAAAAATATCACTAACGGTTGACTGAATAATTACTTTGGTCCCTATTTTTTGAAGCACTTTAACCCTCAATATTTTATTTTAAGCTAAAATAGCCCCTCCATAAATAAAAACTTTAGTCAACTAACGGTAATGTGTTGAATGACTTGACAAACTTATATGTTAGTGCACGTTGACATAACAATGTCATATAAACAAAGCTACAAATGTTGAGTGTGTAAAAGTTCTATCATTTACCCCCTATTTAACTCATATTTCTGCAGCATTCAAGCATTATTTATTGCATTTAGGTCAGGTTACAGTTAAACATCACAAATATATTAAAAGACACAGTTTCTACTGAAATTGGTTGTTTTTGCAGGTTGCTGCTATAGCAGATAGGAGAGGCAGGTGCTGGGCAGTAAAGCAGAAGAACTGGAACTGGACGAGCAGTCAAAGAGGACGATGCTGCCATGGTTGCCGGCGTGACAGCAGATGACGACAGCAGTTTTGAGGAGAAGAAGCAAAGTGGACCTCGACAGATAGAGAAAATTCAGCCCGTCTGTCGTGTAAAACCACTATATTTTTCCAAGCCCCAGATCGAAAGGAATGCCAAGCCCAAAGTTCAAGGAGAGAAAATCCCAAGCAAGAAGAATGACGGTTTAAAGTTAGATTCTTTGAAGATTTAGTCTTTATGAGAATTGTACTTTAATTTAAAGTTGTATTCTTGCTATTTTAGAAAACTTGGACCAAAAGCCTATATAAGGGCATGTATTTCGACCTAGGGAGAACATTACCTATTCTCTAGCCTTCTTCCCAAAACCCTAGCCATTTCATCCTCTCATCATGTTCTAAATCCCCCTTAGGGCCACGAGTTGTTTTGTAAAGTAGTTGCAAAGGTTGTTTTTGTTTTAGGAATTTTCAGTTTAATAAAATAAACTTCAAGTTCTCTTATTCTGGTTATTAACATCTTGCAAGAGCATCGGGAGAGCATTGTGAGGTTATCTATTTACTTAATATCGGGAGAGTTAAGTATACGAAAGGAATAAGTGCGAGTTCTCTAGTTTATAGTTGAACTATCTCGGACCTAGGGATAAGACGAGGTTAAGTGGCTAAAGAAGAATTCATCAACATCGGTGTTCATCCTTTGATTCACGCCGGGAGTTATCATCAAAGACGTGATCATCGACAGACTCGGACCTAGGGATAGGCCAAGGCACAACAGGGATTCTTGCCAAACTTGAAGTACAAAGTTGAGTGTTCGCTGCCGCGACAAGCAACAGACTGCTGCCGCGACAGGTGCTTCCGCGACGGGGAAGACGACAGAACTGGATTTCCTAGACTCAGCAATACCTGCACTACTGAGCAATTCAATACCATCCCATTCTCTCTATCTTGATTTCTCTACTCTTTTATTTAAGTTTTCTTTGTTATTCTCGTGACAACTTTCTCAAATATTTTCTTTACTTTTGTGCAGTGATTCAAGGTGAAGCTATTAGCCCAGTCCCTGTGGAGACGATATCTGATACTTCTTATCACTTTACTACTTGCGTCATGTACACTTGCACTACAATTGCGATAGACACTTTTACACACAACAAGTTTTTGGCGCCGTTGCCGGGGACTGGCAACATAACTCTACCTTCTCTTTTACTGCACTTTTCGTTTTTATTTTTATTTTCTGTTTTTCTTTGGTTTGTTCAACTTTTGCTTTTCACAAGGTTTCTTGTTTATGCGCAGATCGAGACGAGGAAAAGATCATGAGTATCCATTAGATCTGGAAATCGAACGTTCATTCAATCTAAATCGCCTTCGTCACATACTAGCCCGAAACGAGTACCTTGAGGAACAGTTAGAGACAATGCAAAACCAAGGAAACCCCCTGGGTAACGACCCTCCTGTCGGAGATGGAGAGATTATACCTCATGTCGGCAACCCACCCAATGTTGCCGCGCGACGGTCCTGTCGTGACTACATGTTGAATGATCATGTAGAACTGGAAACCACGCTGCCGGATATAGATGTTGACAACTTCGAGCTGAAACATGTTATGTTTAGTATGATCAACAATGCCGGTCAATTCAGTGGTGCTGCTACAGAGGATCCTATGGAGCATCTCAAAACGTTCCAGGAAATCTGTGGTTCCTTTAAACTACCAGGAGTTAATCCGGAGATACTGAGGCTTCGGTTATTTCCCCATTCATTGAGGGACAGAGCAAAGACTTGGTGGAATAAACTTACGCCGGGTTCAATTAGAACTTGGGCAGATTTGTCTTGTGAATTTTTATCTTGTTTTAATCCTTCACATTTATCTGAGCGATTACGTAATGAAATTGCTACTTTTCAACAGGAAGATGACGAGCCGATGCACGAGGCCTGGGACAGATTTACCACTCTTCTACGGAACTTCCCAATGCATGGATTCCACGTCTTGAACCAGGTAACAAAGTTTTATAATGCTGCCAACTTACAAACTCGTATTAGAATTGATTCAACAACAAACAGATTACTATTGGACAAAGACCCAGACGAGGCAATGCAAGTATTGAAAAATCTGGCTAAGAATGAGGAGCAGTTTCCGACAGCAAGAAGAGGGGGTAAACGAGTCCTAGCTGTTAAGGATTATGAGGCCGACAATACGATGAAATCACAGGTGGCATACCTCACTAAGGCAATGAAAAAGCTTTTGAATGATGAATCACATCCGGTATTTGCTGTCGATGAGGTATGTGAAATTTGTGAGGGAAATCATAGTTCGGATGAATGTCCTATACAATTAGAAGAGGGAAAGTATGTTGGAAACTACAAACAGAATTATAACTCCAACAACTACAATCCCAACTGGAGAAAGGATCCCAAGTTTTCTTGGAGTAATCCCAATAATGCCTTGAATCCTCAAGCACACAATAATCTGAACCAGGGAGGACCCAGATTGCTGACTCGACAGCAACTGCAGCCGCAGCAGCAGTAACAACCACCAGTTGTCACAAACAGTATACTGGAACAGACTCTGGCTACGTTTATGTCTCAGACGAGAACTTATATTGAGAACATGAATCAATTTGTCAAGAAGACGGAAACATTCATGGATAAAATAGAGATGCGGATGACAAATCATGAAGCTACTCTAAAATCCTTGGAGACACAGATGGGTCATGTTTCACAGCATATCAACCCAAGGCAGACTGGTGGATTTCCTAGCAATACTGAAAATGCTAGGCAGCCCACACTTGAGAAGTGTAAAGTTATTACTACTAGGAGTGGGAAGAAACTACTAGGGCCAGAGAAAGAAGTTGAAACAGTGAAGAAACCAGCCTTGGACAGACCTGTCGAGGAAGCTACCCCGACAGGTAACAAACAACCTGCTACCGATGAACCTGTCACGACAGTAGAAGCGACAGAGGAGAAAAATGATGAACCCAAACCTCCTCAAATTCGTATGCAGTGGGAAGGACGTATTGCTGATTATCGTCCCCCACCTCCTTTTCCTCAACGGTTACAGCAATTAAAGCAAGAATCACAGCTTAAAAAGATTTATGATATTTTTAAGCAGGTTCATATTAACATCCCGTTGTTAGATGTCGTGAGGGAGATGCCCGGTTACGCTAAATTTCTCAAGGATGCCATGTCGAAGAAATCTAGACTTGGGGAATTTGAAACGGTTAAGATAACAGAAGGATGCATGAGTATTCTGCACAAGCATCCACCCCAGAAAAAGAAGGATCCGGGGAGCTTCATCATACCTTGTGTAATCAGAGATAAATATGTGGGTAAGGCACTTTGTGATCTTGGTGCTAGTATTAATTTAATGCCAAAGTCTGTTTTTCAGAAATTAGGTATTGGAAAAGCTCGACCCACGACAGTAATTCTGCAACTGGCAGACCGCTCTTACGTTCATCCGGAAGGAAAAATCGAAGATATTCTGGTAAGAGTGGATAAGTTTATATTTCCTGCTGACTTTCTTGTTTTAGATTGTGAAGCAGATGAAAACGCATCAATCATCCTGGGGCGACCCTTCTTAGCCACGGGAAGATTACTGATTGATGCGGAAAAAGGAGAACTCACCATGAGAGTGAACGATCAAGAGATAAAGTTGAATGTTCTCTAAGCAATGAAGCATGCTGATGCAGAAGAAGAATGTAAGGTTATCACTGAAGTTACCCTTGACCAACCCTGCATCAGATTGGGCTGTCACGACATCAAAATTGGTCACTGCCTCGGCAGCCACATACAGGACTGTCACGACAACATCGACAACAGCAACTCCTCAGAGTCTGACACATCTGATACTGAAGATCAAGAGGAGGTAAACTGGAAAGGCGATCGTCCAGGTAAGTTATTGAGCCTTTAAATTATACCTCGGATAACCATGTAATCCAAAAGCCATCAACTATTGAGCCCTTTGTTTTAGAACTGAAGCCCCTGCCAGGGCAGCTAAAATATGCTTTTCTTGGTTTAAATCATATGTTTCCCGTAATCATCTCTTCCAAGTTGATGCAGGAACAGGAACAACAGTTAATTAGGATGCTGCAGCAGCATAAAAAGGCTATTGGATGAACGATAGCTGATATTCAAGGCATTAGTCCGGCCTTATGTATGCATAAAATCCTTCTCGAGGATGATCATTGTTGCGTGTAAAATAGTCTATCGCAATGGTAGTGCAAGTGTACACAACGCAAGTAGTAAAGTGATACGAAGTATCGGATATCGTCTCCACAGGGATTGGGCTAATGACTTCACCTTGATTTACTGCACGAAGTAAAAGAAATATTTGAGAATTGTCACGAGAATAATAAAGTAAAAACGTAAATAAAGGATTGAATTATCAAGATAGAGAGAATGGGCTGGTATTGAATTGCTCGGTAGTGCAGGTATTGAATTGCTCAGGATCTCCAGTTCTGTCGTCGCTCCCGTCGCCGACAGCACCTGTCGCGACGTCTGTCCGTTGGCAGTTGCGGCAGCAGACACACCAACTCCGTACTTCAAGTTTGGCAAGAATCCCAGATCTGCCTTGCCCTATCCCTAGGCACAAGTCTGTCGATGAACACGTCTTTGATGATACCTCCCGGCGTGAATCGAAGGATGAACACCGATGTGTATGAATTCTTCCTTAGCCACTTAACCTCGCCTTATCCCTAAGCACGAGATGGTTCAACTATAAACTAGAGAACTCGCTTTTATCTCTTTCGTATACTTAACTCTCCCGATGCTAAGTAAATAGATAACCTCACAATGCTCTCCCGATGCTCTTGCAAGATATTAAAACCAAGATAAAAGAACTTGAAGTTTATTTTATTGAACTTGAAAAATCCTAAAACAAAGCAACCCTTGCAACTACTTTACAAAACAACCCGTGGCCCTAGGGGGAATTTAGAACATGTCGGTGACGGGTGGACGGCAGGGTTTCGGTTTGGGTTATGGGGTAGTCGGCTATGCCCTAGGTTTAATCTATGCCCTTTATATAAGCTTTGGGCTCAAGTTATCTAAGGTAACAAGGATTACAACTTTAATTAAAAGTATGATTCTAATAAAGACTAAATCTCTAAAGTATCCTACTTTCTAGCCGCATCCTTGCTTTTAGGGTTTTCCTCTCCTTTGAGCTTTGGCTTGACATATCTTTTGATCCGGGGCTTGGAAAATTATTTGGCTTCCACACGACAGACGAGCAGATTTTTCTCTATCTATCGATGTCCACTTCATTTTTCCTCTTCAATAATCTGCTGTCACCATGCTGTCACGACAGGTCCATGACAGGTTCGTCTTCTTCAGCTGCTTGTTCAGTTCAGCTTTCCTGCTTATCTGCCCTTCGCCTGCCTTCATCGTCAACCTTGGCAGTTACCTGCAAAATACACCATCTTTTAGTAGAATCCGTGCCTTTTATATAATTGTGATATTTAATTGAAAACTATCCTAAATGCAATGCAATGATGCTTGAATGTAGCAGAAATATGGGTTAAAAGGGTGTAAATAATAGAACTTTTACACACTCAACACACCCCCAAACTCAAGTCTTTGCTTGCCCTCAAGCAATTAAACCTAAAGAAAAATGAAAATTTTTGTGTTGGCCTTCAAACAGTGAACTGTCCCTTACCCGTCGCTCATTCTCTATGGCGGCAGCAACCTGTCGGAAAGATTAGGATCTGTCCGGAATCTCCCTATAGTTCTCGTGCAGTGTGTGCATGCTTGTGAACAATTATATGCTAAGACTCTCTTAGTTTCACTAGAATATTCAACTCCTTAACTCGAATTTTTATGCCAAAGTTTATTTTTTTAGAAGGCACATTTTCATGCTTCTTTTTCTTCTATTTTCAAGCTGAAATTTTTCTAGAGCCAGTTTTGGGCACCTCTAGTTAGCTTCCTAGAGCCGGTTTCGGGCACCTCTAGGTTTTTGATTTTCTTTTACTAAACTTCTTTCCTAGAGCCAGTGTTAGGCACCTCTAGGGGCTATTCAAGTTCTAAGCATCCTATTCTAGTTTGGCTAGAAGAAATCTAAGCAATATAACAGTCACAAAAGTGTTTAAGTTTTCAGAACTATAGAAAGGCTCTAAACTTTTCCTTAACCTGACCTAAAGATGCTGCCACGACAGAGCCGTCATGACAGGTAAGTTAACTTCACAGTTTTAAGCCAACAGTTTTAATTTTCTGATTTTTTTTTAAATAAGTAAATAAAAAGACACAACAGTTAAACAAAAGGTGTGCTAAAGATGCCATTAAATATGGAGGGTTGCCACCCCCAAACTCAAGGGTTGCATTGCCCTCAATGCAAAACAAACTTAAAAACAAATAAAGAAAAACAAGATAGAAAAAAAGGTACATCACAATTATATAAGGGCAGGCAGCAATAAGAGGAGAAAAGAAATAAAAACTTAAATTTTATGCGCTGTCCTCGCTGCTGCTGCTGACGCGGATTTGATGGTAGCGTCTGCGTTGAGGAGGTGGCTGGGCAGGTTCCGGAGCAGGTTGATCGACAGATTCGTCAGCCTGTTGAGGGGCAGGGTCTTCCTCCGGTTGGGGGACAGGGTCGTCAGCAGGTTGAAGGGCAGGTGGCTCCACTAGCCTGACATCGGAACTGCTGCTGCTGCTGTCCCAGCTGGTGGTCATGATGGCTTTGGACAGCCTTCGCTTGTCTGCCACATGCTTGATACGCTTCACCCGTGTGAAGGCGCTGTCCAAATTCCTCCGGACAAGGGGGCTGTCGTCAGTGGCAGCTCGCTTTGTTCCTCGAGGGGAGGTGTCTGCCGGTAGACTGCCGTCTGCCGTCGGGGAAGGTGTGGAGGAGGCAGACTCTCCATGGGGAGAGACAGGTGGTGTGGGAGTAGGGGATGGGATATTGAAATAATGGGCGGGGAAGGTGGGGAAAAAGACATCCGAAAAATTCAAAGTATTGGTAATGAAGTTTACCGTGGCATTGGAGAAGTCTCGGATGAATGTCATTAAGCCCATCTGGCGTTCCTCGATCCGCAGGACGGCAGCAAGGATGTGGGCGTTCTGATCTGCCGGAGCGGTGTTGGTGGCAGTTTCTGGGGCAGGTTCGGTGGCAGGTTCGGTGGCAGGCTCATCAGACTCAACAGGAGGGGCGTTTGGATCGAAGGCGTTGAGGGGCGATACGACTACCAGCTCCATGAGGCTGGAGATGTTGCTGTCTGTCCAGCCGATGCCCTTCTTGATTTTGTCTGAGTCTTCCTCCGGTACGGCAGCGCAGCGGCAGAGGGCAGTTATGGTGCAGGGCAGGCAGAGCCGTGAGTCCGAGCGGAAGGCGCAATCAAGAATGCTGTCCCTCATGTACCTGCCCACATTGATGGGCCTGTTGTGCATGATAGAGTGGATGAGGGCCAGCCTCTGCCTGTTGACTGTCGTATGGTGGGACGAGGGCAGGATACGCTTTTTGATAAAAGCGTTCCATAGCTTTGCCTCAGGTAGGAGCTGCCCCCTATTGACAGAATGGGGGTTCTTCTTACTTGTGCTCCATGTCGTTCCTGCTTCTGTCAATTCCCTCATGACAGCATCGTGGCCGGCAGCGTCGAGGGTGTCCCAGAACTGTTGATGAGCATCGTCATTGGGGCCGAAGAAGAGGCCGAAGACATGGTTGATGCTGCTGGCGGTAAAAGGGACTGTCACTCCTCGGACGGTGACAGATGTCGCCGTCTTGCTCTCGATCGCCGCATAAAACTCCCTGACTAGGGTGTCATTAAGTTCTGCCGGCTGCTCGGCGAAGTCTTCCCACAGTTGAGCTGTTATGGCCTGCATGATGAACGGCCGGAGTCCAAACAGAGGGGCATCTCTGTTGTAGATGAAGCTTCGCTCCTCCCAAAGTTCCTTGTTAGCGAACGGGGATACTGCTGCGGAAGAGGAAGCGGCAGGAGCGTTCTGTCGGGTTTGTCGTGAAGACATATTTGGTTGCAAGGGCTGAAAATGAAAGAAAAGAGATCAAACTAGAAGAGAATAGCAAGAGAGAAAATCTGAAGTGATGAAAAATGAAAAGGAGAAGGGGTTTATATAGCTGTCGGGGGCTGCCCATTTAATGCCGCAACGGCAGGCGGGAATAACGGAGCGGCAGATTGAATGTAGAGTGTCTGACACGTCTGACGAGCATTAATGCCTCTGCTGTGCGTCTGCCGCACGATTCTTCGTCTGCTGTGCGTCTGTTGACAGCCTGTCAACTCCGTCTGCGCCGGCAGCCGAAACGACAGGTTATCATGAATGGACTTTATTGGGCTGGTGGATGGGCGGTGGGCTTGGGCCACTTCTTCTTTCTCACTTACCTCCTTTATTTCCTAAAAACCGAAATTAAAAACAAAACATTATAAAATAAATCTAATTCCTAATAAATAATATTAATAATAATAAAAATAAAAAGAAAAGAATTAGGTTAAATTAGGGATGCCTTGTGGGGCATCACCTAAAGTAACCACTTCCTGTATTCCTGGGGCTTCAGTCCCCTGATAGTGCTTGAGGCGTTGTCCATTGACTTTGAATTGGTGCCCGTCCTTTAGTGATTGAATTGTAATGGCACCATGGGGAAAAACTTGAACTACTTGAAATGGGCCGGACCATCTAGATTTGAGTTTCCCTGGAAAGAGTTTCAATCTAGAATTAAACAACAATACGAGCTGCCCTGGGCAGAACTGTCGTGGCAGCAACTTCTTGTCATGCCACTTCTTAGTTTTTTCCTTGTAAATCCTTGCATTGTCGTAGGCCATTGTCCGTATTTCATCTATCTCATTCAAATCCAACAACCTTTTCTGGCCTGCCTTGTCCAAGACCATGTTTACTGCCTTGATCGCCCAATATGCCTTGTGTTCTATCTCGACAGGCAGATGACAGGTTTTCCCATAAATCAAACGGTATGGAGACATGCCCAATGGAGTCTTGAAAGCTGTTCTGTATGCCCATAATGCATCATTCAGAAGCAAAGACCAATCTTTCCTAGTTGGTTTAACCATTTTTTCTAGAATGTTCTTTACTTCCCTATTGGATATCTCAGCCTGTCCATTGGTCTGTGGGTGGTATGCTGTCGCGATTCTGTGCTTGACACCATATTTTCTCAAGGCGGCAGCAATTACCTTGTTGTCAAAATGTCTCCCTTCATCACTGATAATCGCTCTAGGGATGCCGAATCTAGAAAAGATGTTTTTGTGCAAAAACTTTTGGACTGTTTTGGCATCATTCTTTTGAGTTGCGATTGCTTCTACTCACTTGGAGACATAATCCACTGCTAGGAGGATGTAAAGATTTCCACATGAAGATGGAAAAGGTCCCATAAAATCAATCCCTCAAACGTCGAAGATTTCGACTTCTAAAATATTCTGCAGTGGCATCTTGTTTCTCCTCGAGATGTTACCTGTCTGCTGGCACCTGTCACAGTTTTTGTAAAATTCCTGTGCGTCCTTATACAGTGTCGGCCAGTAGAACCCTGACTGCAGCACCTTGGCAGCAGTTTTGTTGCCTCCTAAGTGTCCTCCATATTGTGAAGCATGACAGTGATGGAGAATGTCTTCTTGTTCTTCTTGTGGTATGCATCTCCTTATAACCTGATCTGCGCACATTTTGAAAAGAAGAGGTTCGTCCCAATAATAATGTTTAACATCATTTTGAAACCTCTTCCTGGCTTGGTAAGTAAGATCAGAAGGTAATATTCCGCTAACTATAAAATTAACGAAATCAGCATACCAGGGAAAGTTAGAAGACTTACCTGCCGCCATGGCTGTCGCGACAGCTAGTGCGGCAGCAAAGAGCTGCTCATCTGGGAAGGTCTCCAATATGTGTGTCTCATCTGGCGGTAGACTCTGTCCCGTCTCCAACCTCGACAAGTGATCTGCCACCTGATTTTCTGTCCCCTTTTTATCTTTTATCTTAAGGTCGAACTCTTGTAATAGTAAGATCCAGCGTATCAACCTAGGTTTTGCATCTTTTTTTGCAAATAGATACTTGAGGGCAGAGCGGTCGGTGTGTATTATAACCTTCGTTCCAAGTATGTAAGAACGAAACTTGTCGATGGAAAACACCACAGCTAACAGCTCCTTTTCCGTGGTGGTATAATTCACTTGGGCATCATTCAATGTTTTGCTGGCGTAATATATGACATGAAATAGCCTGTCCTTGCGCTGCCCAAGTGCTGCCCCGACAGCATAGTCACTAGCATCACACATAATTTCAAACGGTTGCGTCCAGTCTGGTGGCTGTACTATTGGGGCTGTCACTAACTTTTCCTTCAGAACCTTGAATGCTTCAGTACATTCTTCATTAAAGTCAAAGGGTCGGTTCTGCTCTAGGAGATGACATAGGGGTTTCGTGATTTTTGAGAAATTGGCAATAAATCTCCTATAAAAACCAGCATGCCCTAAAAAACTCCTAATGCCCTTGACTGTTGTTGGCGGCGGCAGCTTCTCTATGACCTCTATTTTTGCCCTGTCGACTTCTATCCCACGGCAGCTAATCTTATGGCCTAAGACTATCCCTTCATCCACCATAAAGTGGCATTTTTCCCAATTTAAAACCAAGTTAGCTTTTTCGCATCTTTCGAGCACCTTTTGTAAATTGCCTAGACAACTCTCAAAATCGTCTCCAAAGACAGAAAAATCTTCCATAAAAATTTCTAGGAAGTCCTCAACCATGTCTGAGAATATAGCCATCATGCACCTTTGGAAGGTGGCAGGTGCGTTACAGAGTCCAAATGGCATCCTCCTAAATGCGTACGTACCGTAGGGGCATGTGAAAGTCGTTTTCTCTTGGTCTTCTGGTGCAATAGCAATTTGATTATATCCTGAATAACCATCAAGAAAACAATAGTAAGGTTTACCCGCTAATCTATCAAGCATTTGATCAATAAAGGGTAAAGGAAAATGGTCCTTTCGGGTAGCTTTGTTAAGCTTCCGATAGTCCATACAAACCCTCCAACCGGTCACAGTCCTGGTTGGGATTAACTTGTTGTTTTCGTTGGTTATCACGGTCATGCCTCCTTTCTTGGGAACACATTGCACCGGGCTTACCCATTTGCTGTCGGAGATGGCGTAAATAATACCAGCATCTAACCACTTGATTATCTCTTTACGCACTACCTCCTTCATTGCAAGGTTTAGCCGCCTTTGGGCATCAATAGTCGGCTTATGATCTTCCTCTAGGAGGATTTTGTGCATATAGATTGCCGGACTAATGCCCTGGATGTCTGCTATCGTCCATCCTATCGCCCTTTTATGCTGCCTCAACATGTCGATCAGCTGTCGTTCCTGTTCCTGCGGCAGCTTAGCAGAGATGATTACAGGCAGTGTGTTATCACAACCAAGATAAGCATATTTAAGCTGCCCTGGCAGGGGCTTAAGTTCTAAGACAGGTGGTTCAACAGTGGAGGGCTTTTGGATTAAATGGTTATCCGAAGTGTAATTCAAGGGTTCGAATAACTTACCTGGACGATGGTCTAACCAGTTTACCTCCTCATGACCTTCAGTATCAGATGTATCGGATTCAGAGGGGTCACTGTCGTCGGTGCTGTCGTCGTCACTGTCGTGACAGGTCTTTAGATGGCTGTCGCAGCAGTGACCAAATTTTATATCTCGACAGCCTGACCTGATGCAGGGGTAATCAAAGGTCACCTCGATGATGGCTTTGCATTCCTCGTCCACATCGGCATGTTTCATTGCTTGGAGAACATTCAACTTAATTTCTTGATCGTTCATGCGCATGGTGAGTTCTCCTTTCTCCACATCAATCAACGATCTTCCCGTGGCTAAGAAAGGTCGTCCGAGGATGACTGGTGCGTTCTCATCTGCCTCACAATCTAAAATAAGAAAGTCAGCAGGAAAAATAAGTTTATCCACTCTTACCAAAATATCTTCAATTTTTCCTTCGGGGTGAACGTAAGAGCGGTCGGCTAGCTGTAGGGTAACTGTCGTGGGCCGCGCCTTGCCAATACCTAGTTTCTGAAAAACAGATTTGGGCATTAGATTAACACTAGCACCAAGGTCACAAAGTGCCTTACCCACAAATTTATCGCCGATTACGCAAGGTATGAGGAAGCTCCCCGGATCCTTCTTTTTCTGGGGTGGTTGTCGATGAAGAATACTCATGCAACCCTCTTGCATCCTTACCGTTTCAAATTCCCCAAGTTTAGATTTTTTAGACATTACATCCTTGAGAAATTTAGCATAACCTGGCATTTCCCTAACAGCATCTAACAACGGTATGTTAATATGAACCTGTTTAAAAATATCATAAATTTTTTTGAGTTGAGATTCATTCTTAGCTTGTTGTATCCGTTGAGGGAAGGGTGGTGGGGGACGATAATCAGCAATGCGTCCTTCCCACTGCATGCGAATCTGAGGACGATAATCTTCCTTTTTCTCCTCTGTCGCTTCTGTTGTCGTGACAGGATCATCGGCAGCAGTCTATTTGTCACCTGTCGGGTCAGCTTCCTCGGCAGGTTTGCTCAAAGCAGGGTCCTTTTCTGTATCAACTTCTTTTTCCGGCCCTGGTAACTTTTTCCCACTCCTAGTAGTAATTGCCTTACATTGCTCATGTGGGGGTGGTCTAGCATTTTCAGTATTGCTAGGGAAACCTCCATTCTGCCTAGGTTTAATATGCTGCGACACCTGACCCATTTGTGTCTCTAGAGATTTTAAGGTGGCCTCATGGTTTGTCATTCTCATCTTAGTCTCGTCCATAAAATTTTTCGTCTTCTTGACAAACTGATTAATATTATCCATATACATGCCAGTCTGAGACATAAAGGTAGCCAGAGTCTGCTCCAATACACTACTCGTGGCAGGTGGTGGTTGCTGTTGTTGCTGAGGCGGCAGGTTCTGCGGCTGCAGTTGCTGTCGCGTCAACAATCTAGGACCCCCCTGATTCTGATGATGTGCTTGCGGATTTAGGGCATTGTTAGGATTACTCCAGGAAAATTTGGGATCTTTCCTCCAATTAGGGTTGTAGTTGTTGGAATTGTAGTTTGGCTTGTAATTTCCAACATATTTCCCTTCTTCTATGTTTATAGGGCACTCATCCCTACTATGATTTCCCTCACAAGTGGCACAAATTTCCTCGACAGCAAACCCTCGTACTTCCTCTTCGCTCAATAAGTGTTTCATGGCTTTAGTGAGGAATGCTACCTGTGATTTCATAGTGCTGTCAGCCTCATAGTCCTTGACAGCAAGTACCCGTTTACCCCCTCTTCTAGCTGTCGGAAACTGCTCCTCATTCTTAGCTAGATTCTTCAGAACTTGTAATGCCTCATCCGGATCTTTATCCAATAATAATCCATTTGCTGCAGAATCAATGCGAATGCGAGTTTGTAAGTTAGCAGCATTATAAAACTTAGTTACCTGATTCCAGACGGGGAATCCATGCATTGGGCAGTTCCGTAGAAGAGTAGTAAATCTGTCCCAGGCCTCATGCATCGGCTCGTCATCTTCCTGTTGAAAAGTAGCAATTTCGTTACGTAATCGCTCAGATAAATGTGAAGGATTAAAACGAGATAAGAATTCACGAGTTAGATCTGCCCAAGTCATAATGGAACCCGGTGTAAGTTTATTCCACCAAGTTTTAGCTCTATCCCTTAATGAATGGGGGAATAACCGAAGCCTCAGTATTTCCGGACTAACTCCTGGTAGCCTAAACGAACCACAGATCTCCTGGAACGTTTTGAGATGCTCCCTAGCATCTTCTGTCGCAGAACCACTAAACTGTCCGGCGTTGTTGATCATACTAAACATGACAGGTTTAAGTTCAAAGTTATCAACATCAATATCCGGCAGTGTGGTCTCCAGCTCTACATGGTCATTCAGCATGTAGTCACGACATGACCGTCGTCCACCTGCCCCAGGCGGATCGCCGACAGGCGGTATGTCTCCTCCAGCAGGCTGGTTACGGGCCATCTGCTCTAGCTGTTCTTCAAGGTATTCGTTCCTGTCTAAAAGATGGTGAATCTGTTTCTTGAGATTGAATGATCGTTCGATTTCCGGATCTAACTTATACTCATGATCTTCGCCTCTTTTCGATCTGCGCATAAACAAGAGAACCTTGTGAAAAGCAAGAGTTGAAAACACAAAATAAAAATTAAAGAAAAACTAAAAAAAATAAAAACAAAAAGTGCAATAAAAGAAAGATGTAGTTATGTTGCCAATCCCCGGCAACGGCGCCAAAAACTTGTTGCGTGTAAAATAGTCTATTGCAATGGTAGTGCAAGTGTACACGACGCAAGTAGTAAAGTGATACGAAGTATCGGATATCGTCTCCACAGGGATTGGGCTAATGACTTCACCTTGATTTACTGCACGAAGTAAAAGAAATATTTGAGAATTGTCACGAGAATAATAAAGTAAAAACGTAAATAAAGGATTGAATTATCAAGATAGAGAGAATGGGCTGGTATTGAATTGCTCGGTAGTGCAGGTATTGAATTGCTCAGGATCTCCAGTTCTGTCGTCGCTCCCGTCGCCGACAGCACCTGTCGCGACGTCTGTCCGTTGGCAGTTGCGGCAGCAGACACACCAACTCCGTACTTCAAGTTTGGCAAGAATCCCAGATCTGCCTTGCCCTATCCCTAGGCACAAGTCTGTCGATGAACACGTCTTTGATGATACCTCCCGGCGTGAATCGAAGGATGAACACCGATGTGTATGAATTCTTCCTTAGCCACTTAACCTCGCCTTATCCCTAAGCACGAGATGGTTCAACTATAAACTACAGAACTCGCTTTTATCTCTTTCGTATACTTAACTCTCCCGGTGCTAAGTAAATAGATAACCTCACAATGCTCTCCCGATGCTCTTGCAAGATATTAAAACCAAGATAAAAGAACTTGAAGTTTATTTTATTGAACTTGAAAAATCCTAAAACAAAGCAACCCTTGCAACTACTTTACAAAACAACCCGTGGCCCTAGGGGGAATTTAGAACATGTCGGTGACGGGTGGATGGCAGGGTTTCGGTTTGGGTTATGGGGTAGTCGGCTATGCCCTAGGTTTAATCTATGCCCTTTATATAAGCTTTGGGCTCAAGTTATCTAAGGTAACAAGGATTACAACTTTAATTAAAAGTATGATTCTAATAAAGACTAAATCTCTAAAGTATCCTACTTTCTAGCCGCATCCTTGCTTTTAGGGTTTTCCTCTCCTTTGAGCTTTGGCTTGACATATCTTTTGATCCGGGGCTTGGAAAATTATTTGGCTTCCACACGACAGACGAGCAGATTTTTCTCTATCTATCGATGTCCACTTCATTTTTCCTCTTCAATAATCTGCTGTCACCATGCTGTCACGACAGGTCCATGACAGGTTCGTCTTCTTCAGCTGCTTGTTCAGTTCAGCTTTCCTGCTTATCTGCCCTTCGCCTGCCTTCATCGTCAACCTTGGCAGTTACCTGCAAAATACACCATCTTTTAGTAGAATCCGTGCCTTTTATATAATTGTGATATTTAATTGAAAACTATCCTAAATGCAATGCAATGATGCTTGAATGTAGCAGAAATATGGGTTAAAAAGGGTGTAAATAATAGAACTTTTACGCACTCAACAATCATAAGCCGACTATAGATGCTCAAAGGCGGCTGAACCATGCAATGAAAGAGGTGGTGCGAAAAGAGATAATCAAATGGTTAGACGCTGGAATAATCTACGCCATCTCGGACAACAAATGGGTGAGCCCAGTGCAATGTGTTCCCAAGAAAGGAGGAATGACCGTGGTGACCAACGAAAACAATGAGTTAATCCCAACTAGGACTGTGACCGGTTGGAGGGTTTGTATGGACTATCGGAAGCTTAACAAAGCTACCCGAAAGGACCACTTTCCTTTACCCTTTATTGATCAAATGCTTGATAGACTAGCGGGTAAACCTTACTATTGTTTTCTTGATGGTTATTCAGGTTACAATCAAATAGCTATCGCACCGGAAGATCAAGAAAAGACAACGTTCACATGCCCCTACAGAACATATGCTTTTAGGAGAATGCCGTTTGGACTATGCAATGCACCAGCCACCTTCCAAAGGTGCATGATGGCCATATTCTTCGATATGGTGGAGGAGTTCCTAGAGATTTTCATGGATGATTTTTTAGTCTTTGGAGATGATTTTGACAGCTGCCTATGCAACCTACAAAAGGTACTCGAAAGATGTGAAAAAGCAAACCTAGTTTTGAATTGGGAAAAATGTCACTTCATGGTGGATGAATAGATAGTCCTTGGCCATAAGATTAGCTACCGTGGCATAGAAGTCGACAGAGCCAAGATAGAAATGATCGAAAAGCTGTCGTCGCCCATCATAGTCAAGGGAATCAGAAGTTTCTTAGGACATGCTGGTTTTTATCGAAGGTTCATTGCGAATTTTTCAAAAATCACCAAGCCCTTATGCCATCTTCTGGAGCAGAACCGACCCTTCGACTTTAATGATGAATGTACTGAAGCATTCAAGGTTCTGAAGGAAAAACTAGTAACAGCCCCAATAGTACAGCCACCAGACTGGACACAACCATTTGAGATTATGTGTTATGCTAGTGACTATGCTGTCGGGGCAGCACTTGGGCAGCGGAGAGATAAATTATTTCATGTCATATACCATGTCAGCAAGACACTGAACGACGCCCAAGTGAACTACACCACCACAGAGAAAGAGTTATTAGTTGTGGTATTCTCCATTGACAAGTTTCGTTCTTAAATACTTGGAACGAAGGTCATAGTGCACACAGACCATTCTGCCTTAAAGTATCTGTTCGCGAAAAAGGATGCTAAGCCTCGATTGATACGGTGGATCCTGCTATTGCAAGAATTCGACCTTGAAATTAAGGACAAAAAGGGGACAGAAAATCAAGTGGCGGATCACTTGTCGAGGTTGGAGCAGGGACAAAGTCTACCAACAGATGAGACAAACATACTGGAGACCTTCCCAGATGAGCAGCTCTTTGCTGCCGCAGTCACTGCCGCGACAGCCATGGCGGCAGGTAAGTCTTCTGAACTCCCCTGGTATGCTGATTTCATTAATTTTTTAGTTAGCAGAATAATTCCTTCTGACCTTAATTATCAAGCCAGGAAGAGGTTCCAAAATGATGTTAAGCATTATTATTGGGATTAACCTCTTCTTTTCAAAATTTGCGCAGATCAGGTTATAAGGAGATGCGTACCACATGAGGAGCAAGAAGACATACTTCATCACTGCCATGCTTCACAGTATGGAAGTCACTTAGGAGGCAACAAAACTACTGCCAAGGTGCTGCAGTCAGGGTTTTATTGGCCGTCACTGTATAAAGATGCGCAAATCTTCTACAAGAATTGTGACAAGTGCCAACGGACAGGAAACATCTCAAGGAGACACGATATGACGTTGCAGAACATTCTAGAAGTCGAGATCTTCGACGTTTGGGGGATTGATTTTATGAGACCATTCCCATCTTCATGTGGGAATCTATACATCCTCCTGGCAGTAGATTATGTCTCTAAGTGGGTTGAAGCTATCACAACTCAAAAGAATGATGTCAAGACAGTCCAAAGGTTTTTACACAAAAATATCTTTTCTAGGTTTGGCATCCCTAAGGCGATTATCAGTGATGAAGGGAGACATTTCGACAACAAGGTTATTGTTGCTGCCTTGAAGAAGTATGGTGTCAAGCATCGGATCGAAACAACATATCACCCCCAGACCAATGGACAAGCTGAAATATCCAACAGGGAAGTTAAGAACATTCTTGAGAAGATGGTCAAGCCAACTAGGAAAGATTGGTCTTTACTCCTTAATGATACATTATGCATTATGGGCTTATAGGACAGCTTTTAAAACTCCATTGGGAATGTCTCCATACCGATTGATTTATGGGAAGACATGTCATCTACCTGTCGAGATCGAGCACAAAGCATACTGGGCAATCAAGGCAGTAAATATGGACTTGGACAAGGCAGGGCAGAAAAGGCTATTGGATCTGAACGAAATTGAAGAAATCCGGACAATGGCCTATGACAATGCAAGAATCTACAAGGATAAAACTAAGAAGTGGCATGACAAGAAGTTGCTACCACGACAGTTCTGCCCAAGGCAGCTTGTATTGCTATTCAATTCTAGACTGAAACTCTTCCCAGGGAAGCTAAAATCTAGATGGTCTGGCCCGTTCCAAGTCGTACAGTTTTTCCCCATGGTGCCATCACAATCCGCTCATTAAAAGACGAGCACCAATTCAAAGTCAACGGATAACGCTTAAAGCATTATCAGGGGACTGAAGCCCCAAGAATGCAGGAAGTGCTTACCTTAGGAGATGCCCCACCTGGCACTCCTAACTTAACCTAATTTTCATTTTTATTTTTAAGTTTTATTATTACATATTATTTATTAGGAAATAAGATTTATTTGAATAATGTTTTTATTTTTATTGTTTTTAGGAAATAAAGGAGTCAAGAAGAACAGGAGAAGTGAACTCAGCCCACCATCCATCCACCAGCCCAACAAAGCCCAAATTTTAGAGCTTGTCGTTACAGCTGCCGCGACAGACGCGGAAAATACAGGTTGTCAACACGCTGTCACGACAGACGCGGAAACACGTCACAGACGCGCAGCAGACACGGAAACGCGTGACAGACGCGTCAGACACGCTAACGCATAACAGCTGGCCCCATTATTCGCGCCTGTCGTTACAGCTTCAACAAGCAGCAAATCCTTCTCTATATAACCCCGTTTCATTTTTCATTTTCACTCACTTCTACTCTTCTTACTTACTCCCTCTAGATTTTACTTGCTTTCATTTTTATTTCCACAACCCTTGCAAAAATGTCTTCTAGGAAAACCCGTAGGAAAGCTGCTTCCAGTTCCACACCGACAACAACCACCCCACGCTCCTTTGCGATCAGAGATATGTGGGAAGATAGAGGATTCATTTACACATCGAAGGAGGAAAATCTGGGCCTAAAGTCGTTCATAGCCCGAAAAGTTCGAGCTCTACAGTGGCAGACTTTTGCTGAGCAGCCTGAAGAAATGAACGTCTCGTTGGTACTAGAATTCTATGCTGCCATTAGCAGCAGGACGGCGACAGCGGTGATTGTACGAGGAAAAGAAGTGTTGTTCGAAGCTGAGTACACTAACACACTGTATGGATTCTACGTCGGCAGCAACGACGACGCTCACCAACAGTTCCTCAACACTTTAGACCCTGCTGCCTATGATGCTGTCATGGCAGAGCTGACAGATGAGGGGACTCAATGGAACACCAGCCGAAAAAACCCACAGACAGTAAAGCGGACTCAACTGCCGCCGGAGGCTAAGTTATGGAATGCTTTTATCAAAAAGCGTATCATGCCGTCGTCCCACAATACCACGGTCGACCAGCCAAGGTTAGCTTTAATTCACTCCATTTTACATGAGAGGCCCATTAACGTGGGCAGCTATATCCGTGAGAGCATCTTGGAGTGCGCACATAGACCGACGGGTCCACTTTACCTCCCAAACCTCATCACATCACTCTGTCGTGGCCATGGCGTACCAGAAGTGACCACTGACCTTCGAGTCCAAGGGAAAGGTTGGACAGAAAAGAACATACTCAGCCTCATGGAGCTGACCGCTGCCACTCCTCTGTCGTCATTCGATCCAGCTGCCACAACAGCAGACACGACAGAGCAGCCAGAAACTGAACCAGCTGCCGCAGCAGCCGCCCCGACAAACTTCGCCTCCCAGATCTTAGCTGCCATTTAGAAGATGGAAGAACGGCAGCTCGGTCTGATGACCTTCATCAGGGATTTTACTGCCTCTACGGTAAACTTTATCCATAACTCTTTAAATTTCCCTGATGCTATCTTCCCCACTTTCCCTGCACATTATTTTACTGTCACCACACCTGCCCACACCCCCACACCTGCTGCCACACCACGGACACCCTCTGCCGCATCAACACCATCACCTGCCCCGACAGCCACCGGCAGCAACCGTGCTGAGCCGTCTGCCCGTGGCACGAAACGCAGAATGGCATCGGAAGAGCTTGACGCCTTCATTGCCGGGTTCTCGTCCTCCTCCGTTTGGGCCGCCAGCGACAATGAACCCTCTATTAAGAGGAATCTATCGAAGGAATTCTCACCGGTGAAGAGGTAGAAGCGAATGGCGGACAAAAACAACATGCCAAGAGCAAGCGGCAGCAACAGTGACAGCAGGAGCGGGGAGGACAACAGCAGCAGCTCTGAAGTCCAGGTTGTGGAGCAACCCCCTCATATCTCCCCAACCAAGATCCAGCCACCATGGGAGGCCAAAGCAAAGAACACATCTGCCTTTCCGATCTGCTAGCCAGCTCCGAAAGCTCGTGCCCGCCGCCAGATCAGACTCAGCAGCAGTAGCGACGACAACACTTAAAATTTAAGTTTCTTATCTTATTTTGGTTGTCTGCTATATATTTTGTGATGTACTGTTTTTTATCTTTATTTGTCATTTGCATTGAGGGCAATGCAACCCTCGAGTTTGGGGGTGGCAACCCTCCATTAATGGAGTCCATGTTAGTTTTAAAATTTGTGTCTTTTACTTAGTTTATTTTTCTTAAAAAAATGATGAAAATATTGAAAACTTTGGCTTAAGTCTGTGAACTGAACTTACCTGTCGTGACAGCTCTGTCGTGGCAGTGCCTTTAGGATAGTTTTTAGGAGAAGTTTAGAGCCTTTCTATAGTTCTGAAAACTTAAACACTATCTATGACTGTTATACTGCTTAGAACTCTTTTAGTCAACTAGAATAGGAAGCTTAACACTTTAATAGCCCCTAGAGGTGCCTAACACCGGCTCTAGGAAAGAAGTTTAGCAAAAGAGACTCAACAGCCCTAGAGGTGCCCGAAACTGGCTCTAGGAAGTTAGCTAGAGGTGCCTAAAACTGGCTCTAGTGAAACTTTAGCTTAAAAAAATAGTGAAATCGAGTCAAAACAAAAAAAAAATAAAATGAGCATGAAAAAAATGCCTTCAAAAGATAAACTTTGGCATAAAAATTCGAGTTAAGGGCTGAATTATTCTAGTGAAACTAAGAGAGTCTTGACATATAACTGTTCACAAGCATGCACACACTGCACGAGGACTATAGTGAGACTCCGGACAGATCCTAGATTACCCGACAGGGTGCTGCCGCCACATGGAAAGAATGAAGGGTAAGGGAAAGCTCACTGTTTTAAGCCAAAACAAAAATATTTTATTTTTCTTTTAGGTCTTAGTTGCTTGAGGGCAAGCAAAAACTTGAGTTTGGGGGTGTGTTGAGTGTGTAAAAGTTCTATCATTTACCCCCTATTTAACCCATATTTCTGTTGCATTCAAGCATTATTTATTACATTTAGGTCAGTTTACAGTTAAACATCACAAATATATTAAAAGTCACAATTTCTACTGAAATTGGTTGTTTTTGCAGGTTGGTACTGTAGCAGATAGGAGAGGCAGGTGCTGGGCAGTGAAGCAGAAGAACTAGAACTGGACGAGCAGTCAAAGAGGACGATGTTGCCATGGTTACCGCCGTGACAGTAGAGGACGACAGCAGTTTTGAGGAGAAGAAGCAAAGTGGACCTCGACAGATAGAGAAAATTCAGCCCGTCTGTCGTGTAAAACCACTATATTTTTCCAAGCTCCAGATCGAAAGGAATGCCAAGCCCAAAGTTCAAGGAGAGAAAATCCCAAGCAAGAAGAAGGACGGTTTAAAGTTAGATTCTTTGAAGATTTAGTCTTTATGAGAATTGTACTTTAATTTAAAGTTGTATTCTTGCTATTTTAGAAAACTTTGACCCAAAGCCTATATAAGGGCATGTATTTCGACCTAGGGAGGACATCACCTATTCTCTAGCCTTCTTCCCAAAACCCTAGCCGTTTCATCCTCTCATCATGTTCTAAATTCCCCTTAGGGCCACGAGTTGTTTTTTAAAGTAGTTGCAAGGGTTGTTTTTGTTTTAGGAATTTTCAATTCAATAAAATAAACTTCAAGTTGTCTTATTCTGGTTATTAACATCTTGCAAGAGCATCGGGAGAGCATTGTGAGGTTATCTATTTACTTAATATCGGGAGAGTTAAGTATACGAAAGGAATAAGTGCGAGTTCTCTAGTTTATAGTTGAACTATCTCGGACCTAGGGATAGGACGAGGTTAAGTGGCTAAAGAAGAATTCATCAACATCGGTGTTCATCCTTCGACTCACGTCGGGAGGTATCATCAAAGACGTGATCATCGATAGACTTGGACCTAGGGATAGGCCAAGGCACAACAGGGATTCTTGCCAAACTTGAAGTACAGAGTTGAGTGTTCGCTGTCGCGACAAGCAACAGACTGCTGCCGTGACTGGTGCTGCCGCGACGGGGAAGACGACAGAACTGGATTTCCTAGACTCAGCAATATCTGCACTACTGAGCAATTCAATACCAGCCCATTCTCTCTATCTTGATTTCTCTACTCTTTTATTTAAGTTTTCTTTATTATTCTCGTGACAACTTTCTCAAATATTTTCTTTACTTTCGTGTAGTGATTCAAGGTGAAGCTATTAGCCCAGTCCTTGTGGAGACGATATCTAATACTTCGTATCACTTTACTACTTGCGTCGTGTACACTTGCACTACAATTGCGATAGACACTTTTACACGCAACAACAAACTTGACAGAATTACACCTCATTTCATCTTCAAATATATCCTCATTTTATAAAATTATATAAATATAAAATTATTTGTTTGGTGATGTGTTATTCTGTCAAGTCATTTTAAGTTGTTTGTTATTAGTTGACTAATAGTATCCGTCCACCACGAAGAGATCATTTCTGACTCAAAATTAAATATTAAGGGTTGAACTGCTTTAAAAAAAATATAAGAATAAAAGTGATTATCTAGTCAAACGTTAAAGATATTTTTTTGATATTAAAAAATATATTATCTTTTAATTTCCCTGGAATGCATATACTTTCAAGGATTCCATGTTAATCTAAACCACATCCTAATCAATAAATTAATCCAAATTATTAGAATCTAACAAGATCGATGACATTGGCGACCATGACCTCAACTTTAAATAAAAACTATGCGTCAATATTAACTAATAACTTTTTTAAGGTATAAACCGATATTAATTCAGTAAAATGTTTAACTTTATTTGTTTGGTGTACTTTTTTTATGAAAATTTGTTTGGTGTTTTTATCTTTTACGAAGTGTTGAGAGAAAGACAATATTATATAAAATATATAATATTGTTTTTACCTAGAGTGACATTTAAACCCCTAATCTTTTTAAAAGACTTTAGGACGTCAACTTTATTACTCGAGTCAATATTTTCATAACTTTAAAAGATGATCATGTTATAAATTTAGATGGTTGCACTAATCTTAAAACATTATTTAATATTATATTTTAAATTTCCAACCAAATTGATGTTAGATTAATTTGTGACATCAACACAATCAAAAGTTTAAAATACAATATAAACAAATAACACCAAAAACAAATAATCTACTTATTCTTTTTGGAACATCTCTCAAATTTATGTCACCCTCCAATCCACAAATTTGAACCTACAAATTGGAAAATCTCTCGTGTGATGGTGTTATTCGCGATCATTTTGGGCGTTGGTTGTTAGATTTTGTCAAGAGCATTGGTTCATGTACGGTATTCGAAGTAGAACTTTGGGATGTTTATGAAGGATTACGATGAGCTTGAAATTTAGGGCAACATCGAGTTATAGTGGAAGTTAACAATTTGGCTATTTTGCATCTTCTTCAGGATACTTCTAGACAATGACCATTTACGTTTCTACAAAATATTTTGGATCTTATGAATGCAGGTGGGAGATAACAATTGGCATGTCTATATGAAGGCAATAAACTTGCTGACGATATAGCGAAATTATTCAAGATGATTGTATTGACCAAGGACATATTCATATTTGCATTGTCCTAGATCTTTTTCTTCTCTAATAAAAAAATTGTGCCACTATTAAATAAATAAATAAAAACTATTTATATTTAATACACTGGCAGTGAAAAAAAAGTGTATATAAGTGCTTTAGTTTTAGGGTTTAAGGATTCAATTTAGGATTATAGAAGGGTTTGAGTTTAAAGGATTAGAATTTAGGGGCCATGGTTAGAATTTAAGATTTAAAGGTTAGGGTTTATATTTTAGGGTAATATGATTAGGGATTTAAGTTTAAACCTATAAACCCTAAATTCTAACAACACTTAAATTATAAACCCTTAAATCTAAACCCTAAACTAAATTATTAAAATAAAAAATTAAAATGTTTGCAGATTTTTTTATCATCGATGTATGAAATAATTACCTAAAAAATAAAACATCAATAGAACAAACCTTGAAATTATTTATTTATTTATTTTGAATAGTCTTAAGGTGATTAATGATTACGAAATAGTATATGTTCATACATATTCTTAGAACTTTTGACACTGCACATACACTTTACAGACAAGTAATTTGAATTCAGGTCTCCTAGGATGAACATCATCCGTTTTTCCTTGGAACCACTCGTTGGGTTCAAATTGAATTTATTTATCTAAGGTTATAAGTTAAGTCTTATTATGAATTTATTCTTTTACTTTACAAAATTAATAAGTTACTTTCTCTAAATGCTAAAATTTGATCTAGAGTAGGTGGTTAAAAGATTTCAATTGACACCCTTCCTTCTTTCTTAAGTTGTGAATTCAATATCTATTAAGAGCAAATTTCTCCTCCCCTAGGTAAGACTTGTTAAAAAAATTGATCTCATACTTTATGGAAACTGAAAGTTTGTTATTTACGGGTAGAAAAATATTTTGATACACAAGCTGTTTAAACTTTAGTTTATACAAATTTATTAATTTAGGGTTTAGTTTAGGGTTTAAATGTTTAGATTTTAGGTTTTTATGGTTATAGTGTTAGAGATTCATATTTTAAAATTTATAGTTTAAATAGAAAGAATTGTGTAAACTTCTTATTCAACTTGTGCATCAAAATATAACTCTAAATAGAGATCAATTAATTGACCGAGTGGTCAATGATGCTCATGTTGCCACATCTTGTATGGGTACAAATCTCGACATTTATCTTGGGAATATAATATCTCTATTTAATCGAAAAATATACCACTAAAAAAACCTATGAACTTAAACGGTTGATTTTACAAAATTATTTCATATCAATTATTGGATTATGTTAATTATGTGTATAGGTGCACAAGGGTTGGGTCGAGTTTATGCATGAGATTAACACATTTTTGTTCAAACTCAACTTGGCTTGGAATATGAGCCTCAAACTTTATCGAAATTTATCTATATTTATAAGGAAAATTCTAGAACGGACGTCACACACCGCTGAACACTACTAGTGCTACACACCACTGTACACTACTATTTTTTTTAATTTTGTATAATTACATATTTTGTCCTCATTATGTATACATGCTATCAATTTAGTCGTCGCTATTTACTCATTCAATCAATTCAATCCTAATTCAAAATAATTCAACTAATTTAACACTCAATGTTAAAAAAAAACTATCATTTTGGTCATGATTTTAGTGTAATTCAATATTTTAATTCAATTTGATCATCAATATTTAAGAACTCTATCAATTTAATCCAAAAATAGATGTAGAAAAATTATAAAAAGTGAAGAAAATAAAGAAACTAAAAGTTAGAGATACCAAACTGGGGGTTTTTTCCGATAAGAGTTTCAGGTAAGGGCGTAAACGAGCCGAGTCAAGTTCGAGTAGTGCTGAGTTCGACTCAGCACATTAAGAATTCGAGTCAAGTTCGAGCTTGAGTAGTTTTTAACAAGCCTGAATAATCTGAGCTCGACTCGGCTCGTTAGAACTCGAGCCGAGTTCGAGCTTGAGCCGAGTTCAATCGAGTCGAGTGTTGACAGAGCTTTGACCGAGTCGGACTCGAGTAGCTCGCAATCTGTCTCGTCTCATTTAAAGCCTATTAGGAAAAACTTTGATACATAATTTTAGGGTTTATGGTGTTAGTTTAGGGTTTATAGGTTTACGTTGTTGGGTTTAGAATTTAGGATTTAGATTTTAGGGTTTAGGATTTATGTTATAGGGCTTTAGGTTTAGCAATTTAGATTTTAAATTAAAAATTTTAAAAAAAATAGTATATTATATTTTCGAGTAGCTCGCGACCATTTTGATTCAGGTATCAAGTAGCTTAACTCGGCTCGTTAAGAACTCAAGCCGAGTTCGAGCTCGAATTGAGTCCAATCGAGTCGAGTGTTAACGAGTTTTGACTGAGTCAAACTCGAATAACTCGCGATCTTTCTCGTATCATTTACAGCACTAGTTCCAGGACATGTTTCCTCGAGCACGAGAAGTAAATGGAATCTCCACAGAAACAACCCATTGCCCCTTCCAATTATCTTCTCCACTTCTACACATGCATCTTTACGATTGATTCCCATGGATTTAAGAACTTTTGCAGCAATGCCAGTAGCTTTGGCCAATAACACCCAATAAAATTTACTCGGTACCAACAAAATTTAGGCCAAGCCGCCTGGCTTCCTCTTGTGCTAGTATAATCACTTTAATCTCTTTCTCCGTGAAGCGCTCAAACATGGCTTTCGGTTGCATACATTGATGGCAATCCATTTGGGTGTGGAATGATTAATATGAGAATATTATCGCTATTTTCTCTAGTCCATAGGGAAATATTGGGGTTAATGGAGAAGTAGTAGCATTGGAGTCTGGAGATGGAATGGTGGGCAATAAGTCATGCGTAAAGATTGAATCAGATTATGTGATGTTTAGGACCAAATTGATATGTATTTTTGGATTAAATTTATAGCATTCTTAAATATTGATGATCATATTGAATTACACTAAATTTAGGACCAAATTGATAGATTTTTTAAACATTGAGGGTTAAATTAGTTGAATGGGTAAATAGTGATGACTAAATTGATAGCATGTATACATAATGAAGATTAAATATATAATTATACAAAATTAAAAAAAATAATAATGATGTGCAACAGTGTATAGTGTTAGTAGTAGGGGTGTTCATTGTCGGATATCGGATCGGATCCGATCCGGTTTTTTCGGATATCCGGGTTTTCGGATCGGCAATATAGTGATCCGTATCCGATCCGGAAAAAATCGGATATCCGGTTTTTCGGATACCGGATAACCGGATCGGATATTCGGATATCCGATTATCCGAACATATAATTTGATTCAACTATTTTTTCGAATTTGAAGGTCGTATTTATGAAAATTTCGGAATTTCGAATATAACAAACTACAAATTGCTAAATATAACAAGATTCACATCTATGAAATATTCGATTTTTTAAATTTTCGGACATAACAAGCATCAAATTCTTAAATATAACAAGATTAATATTTAAAAAATATTAGATATTCGGATTTTCGGGTTTTCGGATAATCCGAAACTTGTAATATTGCGATCCGTATCCGATCCGAAAATAAAAATCGGATCGGATATCCGAATTTTCGGATCGGATCAACGGATAATCGGATCGGATCGGTCGGATCGGATATTTTTGAACACCCCTAGTTAGTAGTGTTCAATGGCGTCGCCCATTCTAAACTCGTCATGTTTATAAATGTCTAATCCAAACCCATTTTCAATCCTCCCATATAATTGCTATTTTTAAAAAAATCTATATTTAAGTTAATTTTTATATAATTTTCCAGTGTATGATGAATAAATTCTGATATTTAGACATATAAAATTAAGAATTGCTCCTATAATTTATAATTAAATAAAAAACTAATACAAAAAATCATTACAAATCCCTTTTAAAAAATAAAAATAAAATCATTACAAACACCTAATAACAAATTAAAAATCAAAACTAAAATCACATATAATAATTAAGTATAAATATAAAACGTTTGAATTTCCAAAAAAAATTCTTATAACATTAATCGAGATTTTATTTTATTAAATAGAAAAATATAATATTTTTATGTTAAAATTCAATCTCATACAGTATAGGATAAAATAAACATCCTTAATCACTACACTAACTAGTGAATCTCACATTATTTTAATGTCATAAATTGAGTTTAGTGAATTAAATGATGAGTGACATGGGAAGATGAACAAAGGTTTCCGGAGACATGGGTTGGAGGGCATTACAAAGTCACGTGACCCATGGGGACCACGAAAAAGCAAGAGGAGAGAAAATACGACACGTGATGGCGGCTGATTGCCCCTGTGCGGGCGACTTACCATCGGGTAACCTGAATACTAACTGCTCAATAAGAAAAAGCGTAAAAATCAAGAAATTCTTAATATGATAATTGATAATGATATTAAAATAAGATAAAAGTAATCATATAATGACACCGGCTGATCCACAAATATTTTTTAGAGTGATCATACATAATATTTTAAAATTTTAGGGCGTGGACAACACATTAAGATTAAAAAATATTAAAAGATTAATTTAAAAAATTGAAAAAATAAAATCAAATATATAAAATTTAAAAAGTTAGCATAAACATAACCTTACATCCGCCACTCTATAATAAGAATTTAAGGAATGCAAAAATGTTGTCCAAAATATATTTTTTTCAAATGAGCATGCAAAAAAAAAATCTTTACGCATTAAATTTAAACAAAATTTATGGAAGAAATTTAGTTAGTTTTTGAATTGATTACATAATTTGATTAAAAAAATCTTTACGTATTAAATTTAAACAAAATATGAAACTGTGCTCATCCCTTTGTGTCCTGGTGGCAAAGGTAGATGTTTATCATCCCTTGGGACCTGGGTTTGAGCACCAGTAATACATGATGTGTGTATGCTACCCTTGCATCGCACCAGCATATTAAAAAAAATATCAAACTGCTAAAATAAATATACTTATGTAAATTAAAGTTTACACTAACAGTACATTAAATATTTTTACTTAAAAATATTATACTAGATCCATTTTTTTCTGAGGTAGTTACTTTCTAAAAATCTCTCTGAGTTCTTCTTCTTCATCAAAATTTTCTTCGATGACAGCCTTTATATCGTCAGCTGGTTTCTAGTGTTTACACTAGTTGTATATAAATAAGATTCTTCTCTTTTAATGAAGAATCATTTATTTATTTATTTTTTGTTTTACTTTGTCAGAAGTCATTTAACATTTACTTTTCTGGCTATTTTTCGTCTGCTTGTATGAGAGTTTGTTTGTCTGTTTTTTTACAAGATTTCTCTGTCATTGTGACAGCATTGCATGATATTATGACAATTTAGCGTTCATATAATAAGTATTATCGAGCGTTTCAAGTCACAAGATATTCGGCGGTTTGTTATTTTTTGAATTTTCTTGTGGTAGTTTGTCGATGTGCCAAGAACTCGCAGCGAAAAAAAATGCTTGATACATGGAGCATTCTGGTTAAAATTATCTCTGCTGAAATTTTATTTGAAAGACAAAACATATTTTCTGAGGAAGAATTGTGTTTAATTTTTTCTTTCACGCTCTCTAATTTTTTTATGTTTTTATTTCCATGGATATTAGAGTGTGTTATACTTTATAATTTTTTCTTTTATCAATAAAATTCAGTTAAAGTTGTAAAGTAAAAAAAATAATTAAATTATGTATGTTAAGTCATACAATTGACTGGTAACTATTCAAAAAAATTATGGTAAGAATTATTTTGCGGTTGTTAAAAAATAATTAAATAAAATTAATAATAACATTTTAACAACGTTTGTTTTAGATAATTTAAAATCGAATTTAAATATGGGTAATTGTTCTATACACAAGCGCTTGTGGAAATTTTTTTACACAAGCGTTTTAGTTTTAGGGGTTAGGGACTTCGTTTAGGGTTTAAAATTTAGGGTATAAGTGTAGTAGTTTTGAATTTAGAGATTGTTGATAAAATTTTGGGTTTAGGGTTAAAATTTAGGGTTTATAGGTTAAACCTAAATCCCCACCCATATTACCCTAAAACTAAACTCTAACCCTAAACCCTAAATTCTAACCCTAATTCCTAAATTCTAAACATGAACCCTAAATTCTAAACTTTTACACTAAAACCCCTAAACTCTAAACCCTAAACACTAACTCTAAATCCTATAATTAAGGCGCTTGTGGAAATAAAAACTTTCCACCGCTAGTGTATAAGATATTAATCCTTTAAATATTAATACATAAAACAACAATCCAATATAAATTGAACCCACTAATCAAATAGGTAACTTCAGGGTTTAAAGCAGAGTGGGATTTTATTTTTAAAATTCGAGTTTTATTTAAAACAGTTTTCTCAAATTGAGATGGTTTGATCATCGAAATAAACTCAATGTATTATATATTTAATTAAATATTTTGTTGTACTTTTAAATTATTAAGGTTTTGTCCTGATTAGTTTAAATCAATTCGTATTGTGCACATAAGTTTGATGGTTGAGTTTTTTAGAACACAATATCTTAAGATTAAATACTAAATTACTTACTACTTGGACCAATCGGATAGTTATATTTAATTAAATTTAAAGTAAAGCAGAATTAATAGACTTTGTAAACAAACAACAACTAGAAGTGAAGCAGAAGCGAAGAAAGGCAAACCACTATCTCTCTCCCTCTGTTCTGTTCTGCTTTGCTTTCTGTTTCTCTCTGCCTTTTATGTTTTATTATCTGTCTCCATGACACCACTCCTCAACACAGCACTGCAAACACAAAAGCTCATTCAAATTTAAAGCAAAACCATATCCAAGGAATCCAAACCACAAATCTTTGAAGAACAAAGATATGGGTATTCTGCATGACGACGTGGTGATTATAAGGCAGGCCGAGAAAGAAGGAGACCCCAGTGTTATCACTGTTAACTGCCCTGATAAAACTGGTTTAGGCTGCGATTTATGCCGCATCTTGCTCTTTTTCGGTCTTAACATTGTCAGGGGAGGTATTCCCTTCTTTTTTTTTAATCCCAGATTGCATGTATTTGTATATATAAACTTTAATTCTTGAATTGAAATTTTTATTTGAAACAAAAATATGGTTTCAGTTATATTTAGTTAAAGGGAACAAATGATGAGCATTTGATGAGAAGTGTATGCAAAGTTTGATACTTTGACTTAACTTTGGTTTATGATTCTTATTCTTTTGTTTTTTTAAAAAGGTTAATTAATTTAATTTGTGGGGTTTGTGTTGTGAAGATGTATCTACGGATGGGAAATGGTGTTATATAGTGTTTTGGGTGGTTTGTAAGCCAACAACAAGATGGGATTTGTTGAAGAAAAGACTTGTTGGGGCTTGCCCTTCTTGCTCTTCAGCTTCTGAGATTTCTTATTACCGTTCTGAGTTGCAGTCTCCAAGCCCCCCTGATGTCTTTCTCCTCAAGCTTTGTTGTTATGATAGAAAAGGCCTTTTGCATGGTGAATTTCTCTTCTTTCTTCTTCATCTTTTCACAACTAGAATGTGGTTTGAAATGTATTAGTGATGTTTTTGCTTGGTAGATATGACACAAGTTCTGTGTAGCCTTGAACTCAATATAAAGAAAGTGAAGGTATCAACAACTCCAGATGGCACAGTGATGGACCTATTCTTTATTACGGATACCAGGTTTTGTTCATTTCATATGATCTCTTTACAAACTAGCTGTATGCTTCATGTATTCTGTTCATTAGCCCGGATCAGTTACTATTCTTTGAAATAACTACAAATGTATCTTGAATCAGAACATCATGTACATCTAAGTTGAATTATGCAGACAAGAATATGTGTCCACCTTGAGTTTGATCAACCGTTTGTTAATATTGTGATTTTCTTTTTCCAGGGAACTATTGCATACAAAAAGTAGGCAGGAGGAGATTTATAAAGCATTGGAGGATGTTATGCAGGATGCTATAATAATTAGCTTTAACCTTGAAAAGGTTGGACCCGAAATTACTGCATGTTCTCAAGCATCTCCATTTCTCCCACCTGCAATAACTGAAGATATTTTCAACATAGAGGCGTCTAATGATCTCCCAAGTGTATCACTTACTTCCAACAATGTCTGTGTCACGATGGACAACTCACTCAGTCCTGCTCACACGCTTGTTCAGATCATTTGTCAAGATCATAAAGCTCTTCTATATGACATAATGAGAACTCTGAAGGATTACAACATTCAGGTATATAGAATAATTATGTTAAGATCACTCTAGGTTGAATTATTTACAGTATTGTTATGCTTGTTTGGGTTATTTACAGTTTGATGGGTTTTTACCTTTGGTCATTTTTATGCCGCTGTACTTTAGTTATGTGTGTTGCTAGCTAAGTACCTTGTCAATATGAATTGATAAAACCACTCTTGCTACTCTTCTATTCTAGTTTCTAAATGTTCAGTATTATGAGGTGTTTCTGTTGATTGTAACTAGCATGAATCCTATCCAAATTGCAAAAGCTCCGTTTTATTTGTTTAATATTCATTTGGTAAGGGAAGCATTCTTAGCCGGAAACTAGTTCCACCATGTTAATGCCTCAGTTTCATAATGTGACTAGATTTCATATGGACGCTTCTATATAAAACAAGGAAAGAAGTGTGAGATTGACTTGTTTATAGTGCAAGCTGATGGGAAGAAGATAGTTGATCCTAGCAAGCAAAGCGCATTGTCCTCACGTCTGAAGATGGAACTGCTCCAACCACTCAGAGTGGCTGTAGTGAGCCGGGGTCCTGATACCGAGCTTCTAGTTGCAAACCCTGTCGAGTTATCGAGCAAGGGCCGGCCTCTTGTTTTTTATGACATTACTCTTGCTCTAAAGATGCTTAACACTTGCATATTCTCGGTACTTCCTCAGCTCTCTGCTGTATAAGCTTCTGTAGGAGTTTTATTTAGCTTTCTGTATTTTTTCCCATGTAAATTATTGCCTTTTTTATTGCTTAAAACTAGCTTTGCTTCATCGACATTTTGAACGTAGCACTGCACTAGAGTTGATACCATGTGGCTGTATGTTTTCCACATCTTTTCTGCAATAATATGCACATGTGCTTTTCTCGATTACTCCTCTTGCTGTCCTTGTCTGTCCAAACATAAAATCCAATGCATTATTTTTGTTATATCTGGAGTCAGTTAATGTTTCTCTGTTTTTCTTTTACAAGTTGCTCATGTAACCCTTTTGAGTTTGCATATTTTTCAGGCAGAGATTGGGAGACACATGATCGGAGGCCGAGAGTGGGAAGTTTACAGAGTTCTTCTAGCTGAAGGGGCAAGCTTATCCATTCCAAGACGAAAGGTCGAGGAAGAAGTTTGGAAGCGGTTGATGGGTTGGGAATAACTATGATCCCAACTTATCCCCTCCTGTATAGCCATTGCTAGTGCTTCTGTACAGTATACTTTGCTCCGCCGCGGTATGCAGTCAATGTAAATTATGGATCAGGTCAGTAAAAACTCCGCATCTTCCACTTCCGGCTTCTGAGGCTAACCTTGTGATATAGGAACCTGTTGGTAGCAAGTAGATAAAAACGAACAGTAAGCTCTTATGGCTATATATACTTGAAAGTTAAAAGTTGTACCATAGAGGTAGATATTATGCATATCTTGGTGTGTAAAGTATATTTGATTGTGGACCCTTTGTGTGGGTCAGTTTGGTTAAATGAAAGCAATCCAATGAAAAGAACACCGAGTTCCGGTTTCCTCACATTGCAGTTATGCATTAATGGTGCCGAAATAGTCTTCGTGCTAATCTTTATATCAGACATTCATATCCGAGTCATCGATAGTAACTACTATTTTAACATTTTGGAACCTGTCCAAACCTGGACTTTATTGATATTCCATTTTTGTCTTTCAAATTGAGTTGTTTCTATCAGTTTATTTGTCATCTTTCTTGAATACTGGGCACCAAAGTTTCTAAAACCACATATACTTCATACAGAAATAAACCTTGGTTGCTACTAATCCAACAAGTCATGCATGTCTCTTTAAAATTTTACACGAATTTATAATGTCACATCGGAAATAGCTATGATTTGGTCCTCAAACTTGTCTGCTTCGATCACTTTCATATAGTAGAGAATGCCATGTTGCATGTGAAGAAATTTCCACCATATTTTTTATATAGAAGCAAGGGACAGAACCAACGGTGTCCTAAATTCCAACTTGTCTTTTCTGATGTTCAACTCTAGTTTGTTGTTATCCATTGAAAAAGAAAAGAAAAGCATGTTTAACTGTAGTTGAAAGATGTAATAATTGATATAATATCTAACTCCGGTTATTGAGTTTTGACAGAAGCAAAGCAACTTGAAAGCTGATGTTCAACTGTCGAACAAAACAGATCCAATTTAATGAACCAATTGTGCTTCCAATTGTATATGCACCAAATCATGTTGTCCAAGATTGTGGATTAATTCCCCAATCCATTAGCTAAAGAAGTTGGTTTCCTAGGGGGTTGTGTTGGGGCCATATCGGCTCATGAACAGTATGTGTGTGGGTTACATTTATTGAATCTGGGTCCATACTGTTGAAACATTTTTTGGCAAGCATCAGACTTGTTACTTGAAGTGCTCAAAGTTGGCTTCTTCCATGACATCAGTCCAAGGAAGGGGTCGTCTCTTTAGAGGGTTGGAAGTGACGGAATCATTCACGCCACTCTAAAGAATAAAGAATGACAATCTAATTTAAGGTTAAAAAAGGTAAATTTGAAACAACCTAAAATGTTATTTAAGGCCCATGTGGGTTAGGCTACCATTCGACTTGACTTGTTGTCTGACATCACAGCCTTGTAATAAGTGCTCAACAAGGTGATTTTAAACATTTACGACAAGAGTGGCAGCACAAGAACTTAGAAGAAAGAGTTCTTACAACAGAAAAACAAAAATAAGTTATAGGCCTGTTGTAAAGCACGTGGCAAAAATTAAATGTTATTGTATTTCATTAGTTTTAAATTATGTTATTTTATTTTTATTTAAAAATCAGCTTATTATACACAAAACGTCAACAAACATTTAATTTTTTATTAATTAGAGGGCTTCATTTCAATAGTTTGTACAAAACCCCTAAATATTTAAACTACCCCGATGCTCAATAGCCTTGTTTTTTGCGATTAACATAACAAGCGTGTGAATTGAATTCGCTATGCCATAAAAGGGTGTGTTTGATTTACGGAATGTAAAATTGTTTCTAAGAATAAGATTTTTGAAATGTAACATTACTTGACATATCATTGGAAATGTTACATTATCTTATTTAATTTATTTGGTAGGATTGTAAAATAAGATTATTTGAAACTGAAATTTACTAAATTGGCCATGCGTTATATTTTCTTTTTAACAATTAAACTTTTAATATTAAATTAAAAACATATGCACAAAAACTAATATAATTATTTTTGTTACATTATCTAAAATTTGTAAAAACTATATATTTATCATATTATTAACATAAATATTATATTAATCAATTTTTAAAAAATATATAATTTATATTTGCATACCCTCGTTACCCTCTATTAAAATATTTTTATGAATTTTTAAATGCTAAACTTTTAATATGTTCAAAATTTTAATTTTTTATTACTTGTGACAGGTTATCAAGTAAATTAAAATAAATCTAAAAATAATACTAAAAAGAATTTATATCATAAGTTTAACCTACTAAAATATTTTATAAGAGGATAGACATATTATAAAGGATGAGTCTACCACGTGCGACGAACATTGATGAACACCACTAACGATGAATATCCGATGAACACCATTATTTTTTTTTTTTAAATTTTAAAAATCTAAAGGACTAAAATTATAATTAAAATTATCTCTTAGAAAATGAAAATTAAATTTAATAATTACTTTATAATATATTTTTAATAGGTTAGAATCAAATATACCCAATTCTCTTAAACCCTAACAAAATCAATCTCTTAAAAAAATAGAAATCAGTTTATAATTTTTTAATAAATTAGAATCAAATATACCCAATTCTCATATTATTGATTATAATCTATTTGTAACACTCGTGTTTTGGGGTTAGGAGTTAGTCGAGTTAGCTGGTTCGAGTCGGTAAAATTAATTTTAATCAAATTGACCTTGACTTGAGTTAATTGAGTTTTAAATAAAGAGGATGGGTCATTTTAGTAATTTAACCAAAACAAAAAAAAAGTGGACAACCTTTTTCAAACCAAAAAGAAAAAAAGGGTTATCATCTCCCCTTTTTCCCTCTCACCCGTTGAAAACCCCCAAACCCATCCAGAACCCCCTAAATCACTATTTCATTTGATTTCTTCCTCTACTTAAGGGCATTTTTAAAGGTAATTATATATTTGCACTCTCTTCATCATCATCTACATTTACATAGTCCTAGATTTCAAAACTACCCAATTTTGTAATTTTCAAGTTTAGGAAAAAAATTAGATTTTTAAGGGGTTCTTCAATTGATTTTGAATTGTTGAGTTGGGCTTTGTTTTAATCTCGCTTAAACTCACATAATATGTTAAAATGAGTGATTTTGGGTGAAAACCCGAAGTGGGTCTTTGTGGCCATTTTTGAAGTGTCAAAAATTGGATTTTTGGAGTGTTTTAGGGTTGGGTTGAAGGGCTGATGGTTTAGAGATGTTAGGAAGTGTTTTGGGGCCATTTAGATGTCATTTGGGTGGTTGAAATCATGGTTTTCTGCTGGGTAATAAGGGAGCACGAAAATGGGAAGTTTGATGAGAAAATGGGTTTGAATTTGGGTGAAGTTTGGCTTGTGTTGTAGGTGGGGTTGTGACTGAATTTTTAGCATTGATTTGGTGAGTAATGGTTGTGTTTTGATTGGCTAGAAACAAGAGGAGACACCGGAGAGGCATCGGGATCGAATCCGGGTATTTAGGAGGCTTGCTTGGGTTGCTAAGGAAGGGTGGCGAGTAAAACTTTAATTTGTTTTAAAGTTGGTTCAAGTGTGTGTAGTGGATGTGTTGGGATGAGCTTGGTAGGCCATTCCTAGGTGGGAGTTAAATTGGTAGTTTAACTCCTTGATTCCTATTGATGCTTATTATGCCATTGCCTATTTGTTCTTGTGAAATGTGGATTGATTTGTATATGTATACCTTGATATGTATATGTGATGAGTATGTGTTATAAATGGTGGATGTGTGATGTGGTTAAAGAAATTGGCACTAATTAACTTACCGGGTGTAAATGATCGATCATTAGGATTAGTGTGCACACAATTAAGTCAAAACGTACGTGGCCTTGATGGCGTTGAGTCATCAAGGAGGAGTACGTTGATGTAATATTCCACCGGAAATTTATTTATATTCTACGTGATGATGAGTGGAATCCCATCCGTAGGGCATGTGGTGATGAGTGGAATCTTGCCCATGCAAGGTCCGATGATGAGTGTATTCCCACCGAGGTAATGTTGTTGTTGAGAGTAAATCCGCACATCCGGGTAAACTAATAGTGGCCAATGAACTTGTTCTTATAATTGTGATGTTGGTTTATATTGTTGAGCTTAGTATGATGTGAGATCCCATATTATGACTCTTGAAAGACTAGTTAAGTTGACTTGTTGATATCTAAACATGTTGTATGTGAGGTTGAGGATTTGCATGCTTGGACCCTGCATTGTTGTTGTTTTTGGTTTTAGAGCATCCTCACTAAGCTTCTAGCTTACGCTCTCATTTTCAACAATGCAGATCATTAGCGTGGTGTTAGCAAGGAGCAAGGCGAAGGGGCTTTCCAAGTGTAGTTGCTCAAGTATGATTTAGTAATTAATGTGGTAGTCTAGCAATGGGGCAATTATGTATTTTGTATGCGCATTGTTTGACTCATAAGTGTTGTTGGATGTTTATGCTTGGCTTGATTTTGTAAACCATGCTATGCCTTGATGAATGCTTGTGATGATGAAGCTATGCTTGGATGTTTAGGTTGCCTTGGTTGTATATGCAAACCTCATATTTGTTAACTTGTGCCTTATGGATTTTGAGCTCTTTGTATGCCCAAATATGCAATATTTACCCCTTTGTGTGAATGTCATGTGTGGATGCCTTGTAATCATCTCAGTTGCTTTATATGCTAGTATTTGGTCATAGCATGTTGAATGGGTGTTTGTATGAGCTTAGGGGAGTCCAAAAATGCATTCAGAGTCGTGTTTGATGTTGTTTTGCCGAAAATTGTGGACTTGCAGTGCAGGGCGTATCGATACGCCTAAGGGCTGTATCGATACGGCCTTGCCTAAAGAACACAGTTTTGGCTGGGCGTACCGATACACGGGGGTGTATCGATACGATCTTTTCTCACTGGAATTCAGTGGTTGCTGGGCGTACCGATACGGTCCTTGCTCACTGGAATTCAGTGTTGGCTGGGCGTATCGATACACTAGGTGTATCGATACTCTCTTGACTCACTGGAATCCTGTGGGTTTGGTGAGCTGAAAGTGTATCGGTACGGTGTTGAAGCGTATCGGTACGGTTGAATCTCGTTAACTATGTGATATTGACCGAGAAGGCGTATCGATACCCTTGACTGGTGTATCGATACGGCCTGCCTTGAAAGCTTAAAATGGACTGTTTGTCGTGTGGTTGTGGATCGAATGTGTTTCTTTATTGATGTTTTCCGCTTCGTGAATCACTTAGAAATCAATATGCCTTTAGACAAGATTAAAATGAAAGAAAATTTTTAGGGTTGCTAACCGAGGGGGAACCTCAACGGGTTTCGCTTCGGTTTTCCCCGTGTGGCCCACTCGGACCGGTCATTCGGCCAGACCGGGACGAGGGGGTTACATTTGTTGGTATCAGAGCCTGAGGTTACCGAGACCTCGGGCAGGTAAGTGAGGTAAGCTTGATGTGTTAAGTAATTGTATTACTTGGTGTATGCTTGCCATGAAATCCCGTTGTTTGAATATTCGTATGATGATTTGAAGCATGAATTGTTGCGGTTGGTGTTGAGTCGAGTGCCCATTGCTACTATTACTTAATTTAAAAAGGTTTTTGTAAAGGAAGTACTTGAGCACTGTTGGACCCTTGCTTTTGTTAACGTAATCCTTATCTATTTGTTGTTGTAGTTACTATCTTGCTAGCTGTATCATAAGACCACGTGGGAGGCCTAGGATGGTTCGACCGGAACCACGGGCAGCGGCTACGGGAGTTGAGCCAGTAGTTAGAGTTGAGGCTCAAGTGGGAGAGCATGTGGTTGGAGTTGGAGCTCTTCCACCACCTCCACCACCACCTCCTCCTCCACCAGGAGTAGGAGGCAAGACCGGGGCCGAAGGAGAGGGACCTCAGGGAGGCCAAGGTGGCCAAGGTCCGGTCGGAATAGACTTGGCTTCTTTAGTTCAGGCGATAGCCGGGGCTTTTCAGGCTGCAATGGCTGGGGGTCAGGCGGCGGCACAACATCAGGGAGAAGGCACTGGTTTGCCGTTAGAAAGGCTCCGTGGTCTAGGGGCTGAAGAGTTTAGAGGGTCTACCCCGGAGAGATCTGAGTTGTGGTTTGAGAAGACCGTCCGTATCTTCGCACAGATGGGATGTACCGGAGAGCGCAAGTTAGGGTGTGTTGAGTCCTTACTTCAGGGTGATGCCTACACTTGGTGGGTCACCATCACTACGGGTATGGATGAGGCCGAGATTACTTGGGAGTTCTTTGAGTCAGCATTCCGTAAGAAGTATCTGGGTCTGCGATATCTCGATGAGAGAAAGAGGGAGTTTATGGCTTTGCTTCAGGGGAGTATGACTGTGACAGACTATGAGATTCGATTTGTTAGGCTGAGTCAGTATGCATCTGAGCTTGTTCCTACTGAGGTGGAACGTTGTAATCGTTTCCGTTATGGGATGAATGAAGAAATCAAGAGGTATACTCTAGCTTCAGACTACACTGATTTTGATGTATTGGTTGCGAGGGCCAAGGACTTGGAGCACAATTTGGGCTTGACCAAACGGTCTGGTGGTTCTAGTTCGGGTAAGAGGTCTAGTGACTTTGATAGAGGTGATGCCAAGAGGCATCGGGACAACCGACATCACTATGATCATAAGCGTGGCAGAGGTAACCACGGTAGGGGCCAACAGGGCCAGAGGGCTGGTGGGAAGTTTCCCACATGTGCTACTTGCGGGAGGAACCACACCGGTGAGTGTTGGGGGAATTTCCACTCATGTTGGAGTTGTGAAGCTAGGGATCATATTAGACGTGACTGTCCACATCAGGTGGGGCAGGCTCCAGCTAGAGCCAATGACTTTCAGAGAGGCCGTGGGCGTGGTAGAGGTAACTTCCAACTGAGAAATGATGGTCAGAGAAACATAGCACATGTAGTTGCAGTCCAACCGGAGGGCGGAGGTCAGGCTAGAGTTTACGCTCAGCGTGGGGATCAACATGACACAGATGTGATCGCAGGTAACTTCTCGATACAGTCTTTCTGTTTGCTTTCTTTGATTAACTCCGGGTCTACACATTTTTATATTCTGAGTGAGCATGCACAGTCGTTGAATTTGCCTTGTGAAATGTTAGAGGTAGGAGTTAGTGTTACTAGTTTCTTTGAGGACACGATAGTAGTTAGAAAGATGTACAGAAGGTGTCCGTTGATGGTTCAGGGACATGTGTTTCCAGTGGATATGATGGAACTACCTTTTTATGAGCTACCTTTTTATGGCTTTGATGTAATTCTGGGTATGGACTGGCTCACTGAGCATAGAGCTAGGATAGACTTTGAAACTAAGAGGATTTCTTTGAAGCTCATAGATGATTATGAGATCGTAGTGGTGGGTGAGAACGTGAAGTTTTTGTCCAATGTAGTTTCAGTTCTAGAAGCTAAGAGGTTAGTTAAGTTGGGATGTGAAGCATACTTGGCCTATGTGATAAACCCTAACATGAGTGAGGTTAGACCTCAAGACATCCGGACAGTGTGTGACTTTCCTAGTGTGTTTCCGGAAGAGTTGCCAGGGTTACCACCGGATAGAGAGGTAGAGTTTACTATTGAGACTTATTCTGATTCAGCTCCTGTTTCGATTGCTCCGTATCGCATGACACCATAAGAACTGAAAGAGTTGAAGACTCAGTTGCAAGAGTTGACAGATAGAGGCTTTATTCGACCTAGTTCTTCACCTTGGGGTGCACCAGTTTTGTTTGTGAAGAAGAAGGATGGAAGCATGAGAATGTGTATAGACTATAGACAGTTGAATCAGTTAACAGTGAAGAATAAGTATCCTTTGCCTAGAATTGATGATTTGTTTGACCAGTTGAGAGGGGCATCAGTCTTTTCGAAGATTGAATTGAGATCAGGTTACTACCAGCTAAAGGTAAGAGAGGTTGATGTACCGAAGATGGCCTTTAGAACTAGGTATGGTCACTATGAGTTTTTAGTCATGCCTTTTGGATTGACTAACGCACCGACTGCCTTCATGGATATCATGAATAGGATTTTTCATCAGTACCTAGATCAGTTTGTAGTTGTTTTTATAGATGACATCTTGGTGTATTCGCAAACTGAAGAAGACCATGACCGACACTTGAGACTAGTTTTGAAGACTTTGCTAGATAACCAGTTGTATGCGAAGTTGAGCAAGTGTGAATTTTAGATCCGAGAGGTAGTCTTATTAGGACATGTAGTGTCAGCCGATAGGATTAGAGTTGATCCGAAGAAAATAGAGGTCATTGTTGAATGGAAGCAACCGAAGTCTGTAACTGAGGTACGTAGCTTTCTAGGTTTAGTTGGATATTATAGAAGATTCGTAGAAGGTTTCTCGAAGTTAGCCGCTCCATTGACATAGTTACTTCAGAAGAGTGTTCAGTTTGAGTGGACAGATGCAATACAGAGAGCCTTTGAGAAATTGAAAGAAGCTTTGACCCAAGCACCGATCTTGATTCAGCCAGAGTCTGGGAAAGGATATGTAGTTTACAGTGACGCTTCCTATGTAGGCCTAGGTTGTGTTTTCATGCAAAACAAGAGAGTGGTGGCTTATGCCTCAAGACAGTTGAAGACTCACGAGCGCAACTACCCGACCCATGACATAGAGTTAGCTGCAATTGTGTTTGCTCTAAAGATTTGGAGGCATTATTTGTACGGTGAGAAGTGCACAGTGTACACATATCACAAGAGTTTGAAGTACATCATGACTCAGGGAGATTTGAATCTCAGACAACGTAAGTGGTTAGAGTTGCTAAAAGACTATGATCTTACCATTGAGTACCACCTGGGTAAGGCCAACGTAGTGGCCGATGCATTGAGTAGAAAGATAGCTGTAGACTTGAGAGTCATGTTTTCTAGATTGAGCTTGTCCGGAGATGGTGACTTGAGCCGGATTTCTTCCCGAAGCTTCTCCAACGCAAACTCTCGCTTCTAAACAACCTCAATACAATTCAAATAATCCTCAAATCAGCTCAACATCAAAATATCAACCCGGACTACAAATTCAAATATCAAACCCAACATTTCAAGTCATGACCAAACCTCATACTTAGTAATTTCGGACAGCCCCAATACCTCTTCCAAAAACCTTGTTTCCAACATCCATTGCACCCACAAATGATCCCAAATCAATCTCTAACCATAGTACTACCATTGGGCTATCAAACCCCACCTAGAACAACCCCCAAAACTCACCCAAAACCCTTCAAAACACCATTTTCGTACTAATATTTTACCCAGCAGAAAATCATGTTTTTAAACACCCAAATGACATCTAAATGGTCCCAAATCACCCCTTAGCATACATATACCATCAGCCCTCTAAATACATCCTAAAACCCACCAAAAATTAACTTTTTGACACCTTAAAAATGGGTCTAAGAACCCACTTCGGATTTTTACCAAAACTCAACCAAATTGATATATGTTACACCTTTTAACATGATTAACTAAAGCCCCAACTCAATTTATTAAAACCAATTGGAAAACCCCCTTAAAAATCCTAACTTGATATAAACCCTAATTTTCAAAAGTTCATGGTTTTAAAATCAATGACCATGGATAGATAGGAAATGGAAAGGAGAGTTCAAATATGTCATGATGTTGAGGTGCTTGGAGGCTTGTCTGGCTTGTTTGTTAGAATTTATACTTTTCTCGATTATGATTATGCAAAGTCGTGATAGGTTTGATATTATTTGGTTAGTGTGGTGTCGTGGATTCGTGGTGTTTGTCGTTTGACTTGGTTTGGGGTGCCATTTGATTAGTGTGGTGTTGTCGTTTATTTCGAGTGTCTCTGGACAATATTTGGTTCTTCACTTTCTTGTGTTGGTGTCGTTTCTTGTTTCTTAGATATTATCATGTGTACTCTTTTCTTCCAATTTAGAATTAGAGGGGTTTTTATGAGGCACATGTTAATACTTTATATGATTTTTCCTTTAATAAAATCATATGTGCTAATAAAAAAATCTTATACCATATAGTCGTTATATTACTATTTAAAATTATTTTATTGAATTGATTTAATGAATTTAGTTTTCTTTCAATCTTAGTCTTTCCATATACTCTTTTCACTGAAGGGCAATATTTCATATGGTATCTCTCGATTATCTCGTTTGAAAGAGGTTGATTTGGGTTTGAATTATTTAGATTGTAAAATCAGAGAGGAAATCTCATTTGAAAGAGCCTATGATTCTAATCCTATCATTATCAACCAAGGAGGAAATGATTACAACTTGAGAGACCATTTTTAACAAAAAAAAAAAGAGCAATTCATTTCGGACTACATAGTTTTGTAAATTCGTAGATGTGATTAGTTCATCTATGATTTGCTTAGAACTAAGCTTTTTCATAATGGGTAATTGTTCTATAAACAAGCGCTTGTGAAAACTTTTTTACACAAGCGCCTTAGTTTTAGGGGTTAGAGACTTCGTTTAGGGTTTAAAATTTAGGGGTGTAAGTGTAGTAGTTTTGAATTTAAGGATTGTTGATAGAATGTTGGGTTTAGGGTTAAAATTTAGGGTTTATAGGTTAAAACCTAAATCTCCACCCATATTACCCTAAACCCTAAACCCTAAATTCTAACCATAATTCCTAAATTCTAAACATGGACCATAAATTCTAAACATTTACACTAAAACCCATAAACTTTAAACCCTAAACACTAACCCTAAACCCTATAATTGAGGCGCTTGTGGAAATAAAAACTTTCCACCGCCAGTGTATAGGATATTAATCCTTTCATAATTAGTCTTAAAGTTCTGTAAATACTTTTGGATGCTTTATAATAAGCTTATACAAGTTGGCGACTGCATTAAGTCCTTTGAACTTAATTGCTGGAATGTTATAAGCTTCAATTATTTTCTATAATCAAACTTTTGACATTATCTTGGTTCAATTTATAACCTCTATTGCTTTATCAATATAAAACTAAGAGATATTACTTTTCTTATCATTCTTAACCTTCTTATTGTTTAGATTTTGAAAAAAATACTTTGTCGCCAGTGAATCAAAGGGAGTTAAAAAAAATTGGGTGTAGGAGAAAAGTTTATGTGGTTTTGTATAAATTTACCAGAAAAAATTAAACAATGTCAAACGATTAAGGTTGAATGACCTAAATGAGTGAAACTCAAAAAGTTTAATGATAAAATTGAAAATTTTGTAGTTGGATGAGTAAAGCAGAATCAAGTTAAAAGTTGAATGACTAAACCTGTGGTTTACCCAAAACTAAAAGCAAAACAGAGGTTCGAGAAAACCAAGTGAAGAGCCACATTTCCAATTTCCAATTTCCAACCAAAAACAACGAGGCATGCCGAAGAAAGGCCGAGGTTCCTTGCAAAAGGATGCTCCATGGAGGGTCTCAGGTTCCTTGAATATGACTGAAAGAAAATAATTTTAAGTTCTGCTTGAAACAAAGTGAACTCTTCTATTAAGTCTCATATACCAATGAGTGCAAACTCCAAAGCCATTATCTGAAAGAGCGGGCCTGTGGCCCTTTTTTGTCTGAAAATACCGACATAACTTTATTATATGCATGCCTTAAATGGTTTTTGCTAGTCTGTCAGATGCTAAGGTACTAAGAAGTTTACATGTGTACTCTTTTGGTTCTGAATTCTCCTTTTACTGGAAATAAGAAAAAGAGAGAGACTTTAGGAATTGTTTGGAGAAGTAATTTATTTGAGCTCTGGTTTTTGTTATTGTTACAAAAATTCCTGCCGGTGAAAAGTATGTGAATCTGATAACAATTCATGATTTGTAATGCAGTTCATGGATGATGCTGTCAGAGTATTCTGCATTGTTGCAACCGGCAGAGTGACTGTAAATAGGAAGCTTATACTATTCTTTTTATCACACCCCCTCCCCATTGTAGGTCATGAAAGATACATAGTTTTTCTTGTCATTTTTATATATTTGTTATGTTAGGCAACAGATACTCTGAGTTTCCTCCATCAATTTGAATAAATGCGGTCCTATGGAGCTTTAACTTAGTTTTTACCAGTTTCTATTGATGTGTAATATATATTGTGCTTAGTAAATTAGAACCCCCCTCGGATAAGTTTCATTGCAGGTTGGCCACCGTCCTATGACGGCTAAAATGCCGGCACCAATGTTCAATCTAAATTATGGTGTGTATTACTATTTGGAAGTATTGAACTATTTCTTGTTCAAGCAATATTCTTGCTTCATCTAGTCATCTCCAATAAATGCCTTATCAATAAGATTAGGCAGCTCAGCAAGATGGGGCATTAACCTTTTGGAAGAAGCTTGTTTTCCAGGATTAGGAGAGCACCATATCTTTATTTTATTTGTATAACCAAGTAAAACTTGGTTGCATCTGATGACAAATATTGAGATTCGAATCATGGACTCGTTTAAAGGTGGCTGCAGAACCAAGTGATATAAATTTTGGGTAGACATACCTAGAGAGATATAGTTGAAGATTTAGATTTTATATTCTATTTAGCTATTACCTATTACCTAATAATATCCGAATCCTTTATCTTTTCTCTTTACTGATCGTATGGTATAAAATATTGCACTCCTCAACTTCAGTAGCTATCTGCTAAGATGAAAGCTAAATTTAGTAACTTTTTGTTGAAGCATTGAACCACATCTGCATAAACAGACAGAAATGATGATGCTCTTCATTCATTTAAAGTAAGCAAAGAACAATTAATGAAAAATATCCTATTGGACTGACCTAATTGAAAACCTTATTAGAATGAAATCATGTAAGCCAATTGTGGAGTTCCCACAAACTTAGTGTTCTCCAGCTATGGTGCCATGTAAGATTTTCTGGTCACCCTTTCTTTTGGTCTTTTAACCATACTTTTTGCCACCTCAGTTCCTCGTATAAGAACACTCCCCCCTAATCATCTGTCATCTGCAACACAACAATGTCTAACGAAACAAACGCCGCAGCCACGCAAGGAGAAAGTATGCGTAAAGGGCCTTGGCACGAGGATGAAGATGAGAGATTAGTAACCTTTGTGAAGCTCTTGGGAAGCCGGAGATGGGACTACGTAGCTAGAGTTTCCGGTATTTAATCCGCGACAAAGAACACTCATGATGATCCATTCTTTTCCCTTTTTTCTTATGGATAAAACTGTCTGATTTCAGGCCTAAATAGAAGTGGCAAGAGTTGCAGGTTGAGGTGGGTGAACTATCTGCGTCCTAATCTAAAGCACGGCCGTATCAGTGCTGAAGAAGAGATGACCATCTTAAAACTTCATGAGAAATGGGGCAACAAGTGAGATTCTTTCATCTTCTTAGATTGTTTTTTTTTAGCAGTTTATGCTATCGTGTTTCCTTCATTAAACATACTTCCCGCAGATGGTCGATGATCGCACGAAGGTTGCCAGGACGAACCGATAATGAGATAAAGAACTATTGGAGAACTCATCTGAGTAAGAAAGCAGTAACTCAAGACCAAGGTGCACTTCAATGTCCCTTTTGCTGATTGATATACATCACTGGTATTACCTCTGCAATTACTTTTAACAGCTCCGTTTTTTCAACAGAAGGTTTTGGATTCGGAGAAGATGATCATGGCAAGCAAATTTTCGTGTTTCAAGGAGATGATAGCAATTCCTACTTCAAAACTTACAATGGTGAAAGCTACAATCCTTGTGTGGAAACTTCAGATACTAAAAACATTGCTTATGCTGCTGCAGTGTCGGATTTCGATCTTACAGTTACAAGTACTTCTCCATATGAAACCAGATTATCGGATTGGATATTGGAGTTCCAAAGTGAAATTAAATCCGAGGAAGATTATAATACTACACATTCATGCTGCTGTTATCCAGCATGTTTTACCGAGGAGAATGATTTATGGGGATGTTCAGACTCCCTTTGGAACATGGAATAACATGTCACTCTTCAAATGTGAATATGGATTATGGAAAGGCTTTAACAATGTGAAGCAGAAAGTAGCATTTTGCTTCCCATTAATGCATTACCTGTAAATGTGCTTGTTTATATAGAGTATATTGATGTTGTTTTAAGGTATATACTGATGGTATTTCTTAAAAAATGCAAGCCACAATTCTGCTATTACTCAACTATCAAAGAACAGCGATTGTCTTTGTCCAAATAATACCTGGATTTTTCAACCTAGACCAAGATGGGAAACATTAAAGTCATGACATAAGAAAGAAATACCCCATTTTTTTTCTTTTTTTTGGTGTGAACCATAAATGTCTCTTATCCGTTAAATGGTTTAAATAAGGGTTAATCTTGTAGGACTACAAGAACAATAAAACTTTTTTCCGTATATATTTAATGTTGTTGCATTTTCAATGTCTGAAACTTTAACATTTGAGTGATCTTAATTAAGCCGAAACAATATGATAGTATGAGGTGAGCATACAGGTTTCATTGGCCCCAAAGTTGGTCAAGTGTAATAAATAAATAAACAGAGATAATCTTATCCATTTCAGCAACTTGTTTAGCCTGTTGGCTACATGAACTGAATCATGGCCTTGAATTAGTAGACGACAAAGGAAAATCAAATCAAACACTAAAAAATTATCTAAATCATCGTGCTTCGATACTAAAAAATTAAATTTAAAGTCTTACCTTAAATTCTAAATCATAAACTTTAAACCCTACAAAATATACATGCCCTAAATTTTTTAAACTCTAATCATAAACCATAAACCTAAATTTAGTGTGTGGGCATAAATAGGGACACTAAAAAGGAGAAATGATTTATATTCTACAATATTAAACGAACATAAATCTTTTGTCCCTTTTTGTTGTTCCTATTGATGACCCAATACTAAATCTAAATCCTAAACCCTAATCCTAATTTTTAAACCCTAAAAAATAAACCCTACACCCTAAACTTTATACTTTAATAATAAACTTTAACCTTAAACTCTAATCGTAAATCCTAAATTTAAATTTTAAAATAGTATAAATAATGCTCATTGGATATAAAGTTAAAAAGTGGAGATTTAGTGGCAAATGAGTGGCCTAGAACTGAATAAAAATAGCAGAATGCATGCATCATATGGTAGCCCTAAATGTAGCAAATAAATAATTAAAAAAAGTAGCTTTGGATTTGGTGGGTTGAGGTAGAAGATGATCATCAAAGCTAGTTACTTTTTAGTGCCAAATTGTTCTGGGTCTCATTCTATCTGTTGAGAATCTTGTATGCATACATTCTCAAGGCAAATGATGAGGCCACTCTTAGTTGATAAGTATAGACGGGAATAAATAACTAAAGCTTATTCTTTGTTCTTGATTCTAACAAAATAGATAACTATGTCCAATGTATTGTTTTCATACACTTAAATCAATTACATTTAATTGGAACACTGGTTTTTGCTTTGTTTTTTTTAATATTGGCATCCAATATTCACATAGATAGAGCTAGATCAAACAGCGAGAGAAACAAAAGTTTATTAAGCATTTTAATTTAAAAATCAAGAGAGACAAGAGTCTTATTTATTTAATTAATATTTAAACTAAAAATGATCTAAAATGCTATTATATTAAAAATATTTAAGAGAGACAACAACCCTTCTTCCCATCAACTAATGGGCATTTATATATGATACAAATTTGAAAGTAAATATAAATATATGATTTTCAGAGCTAAATATTAAAAGAGACATTAAAAATTTTAATTTATATGTGTTGAATGTATATTCATATTTGCTACTCATGTTCAAATTTGAACAATAATAATATATTGCAACTTGAAAAAAACAAGTGATTATTCCAAATTGGTGGAGCCAATTCTGGCTTAGCATGTGTGGATATTCTCAAAATAAAATACCTTATCATGTGTGGGATATTATACAAGAGTTTCATGTATTGTTTGTGAATATTATATGTGAAAAGTGCTGGAATAGCTTTAAAACGGTGTGTTTCAAGTGGGGCAGTAGGGCAGGCAGCAGATACATATGTCAAGTTAATTTCTGAATTTTGATAATCAAATCATTAACTTTTATAATTAAGGCGAGTAAAACTCAACATAACTTAAAAAAATTAAATTTTTAATTCGATTCGAAATTTTTTAAATAATTTTGAGTTATAAAATAAAACTTCAAATAACTCGCAATGTTAGTAATTACAGTTCGGTCAACATGCCTTCATTATTATATGCATTTTTATGTTAATATTGATGATTGTTATCCTTCATTGTCGACCAATAGTGTTGTTTGTATTTATTTTTTGTTCGAATCTTTTAATTAAATTTTTAACCAGGTTAGAACCTAAAGGAGCCCAAAATTATAGCCAAGTCCTAGGACTAAGAAAGTTTGCCTGGACACCAAATCAAGTGAAATGTCCAATATTTTATTCAGGATTTTTGAACAAAATTGATTCAGATTTTGGTAAAGGAAAGCCCATTTTCTGATTGTGTCAGCCCATGAAATGTGAAAAGGGCTTAATCCACATGATTACATAGCTTTGATATAAAAGTAAGAAAAAATGAAAATAAAATGCCACATGGTAAATAGTACATAATTTTTAAAGAAACTAGAAGGGTAAATTACACAAAGGGTCAATCATGTTTGAGTAAGTTTATGTTTTAACCATTGATGTTTGAAAGTTACAATGTGGTCACTAACATATTCGATTTATCACATTGTCAGTCATTTGTTAACTCCCCTAAAGAAGTAAAATATGATGTAACACATTTAAAAATGTTTAATTTTTAATTTGACCCATGAACTATAACTAAGATTAGGGGTGTTCAATGTTCATTACCAAGTACTCGGGTTTTTGGGTACCCGAGGTACCGAGTACTTGGTTTCTTCGGGTTGTGCCTTTGTCGTTCTGTGTCTCGGCCCGTAATTCTCAGGTGCTCGGTTCATTTTTTGTAATTTTGTAAGGCTTAAGTGTTCAATAAAGCCCCTAATTTTTTGTAAAAAAAATTAATTTAGCCTCTAAACTTTTTTTTGCACCCAATTAAGCCCTCAAACTCAAGCAATAAAATCAATTTGACCTTTTGACTAACGTTGACCATTAACTTTGACAGTTTTTATTTTATTTTTTTGACAAGTGTTGAATAGGATAATGCCACTTGGTATTTCTAGAAAATTTTAAATTATAGTTTTTTTAAGGTAAAAGAGCCTCGTTAAAAACCCCCACTAAACCTATTTAGGGGGAAAAGAGTGCCCGAATTTTATTAATAACTTTCAATATCCAGATATAAATCGAGAAAAATTTGATACAATGCCATGCGAACCATATCCCCCAGCAAGTCCGAAATCAACCTATACCTGCTTTAGCTAACGTATTAGCTTCTACATTGCAACTTCTCGGAGTCCATTTTAGGATTATACCCTGCACACTCATTTTATCCCTCAAATCCTTAACCACCGGAAGAAGAACCAGAGGGGGGTGCTTGGTTTCCGAGAACCATGGGCGGAGCCACCTTTCAATTGGGGTGTCTCATGACACCCCAAAATTTTTGGGAAACCTATTTTTTTATATAATTTATATAGAAAAAATTAAAAATATGAACAAATGACACATTTTTTATGAATAAAATGATACCCTTTTATAAATAATTAATCCTCTTTAAATATCGTTGAAAAAAATGACACCCCTTAAATATATTTCTAGCTCCGCTCCTGCCGAGAAGTCCACTCAACCACCAATTTGTAATTGGACTCGACAATTAGTCTGGCCTTGGAGCACCACACCGAATCCAAGTAATATTGCATACCAACTTGGATCGCCCTTAATTCTAATAGAGAGGGTGGTTCTGGCTCACATCCTTCCGAAATTTCCAGTAGTTTCACTCCATTTACATCCTTCATAATTCCCCCAACGTCACCTCTGTTGTTTCGATTATCCATAGCGCCGTCCACATTCATTTTCACAAACCTAAACGGAGGAGGAGACCAGCTTTTACACACAGGCAATTTGTCCCCATGTAAGCTGCGATTCGAGGCTAAAAAAATTCTAAAAAAATTAAAAATTCTGAAATATTTTAAATATATAAAAATATTTTTAATTTCGAAATTTAATTAAAAATAATAAATAATAATTTTTCAAAAGATTAAAATATTTTAAAATTTGAAAATATTAAAAAATAAAAAATAATTTTAGAATTTTCCAGAATTTCGAAATTAATAATCTTTAAAATCCAGAATTTTAAAATATTTTAACAATTATTATTTATTATTTTTATATAAATTTTATAATTAAAAAAATAATTCAAAATTTATTTAGAAAATAATAAATGATAATTATTCAAAAGATTAAAATATTTTTAAAAATGTTAAAATATTTAAAAAAATAAAAAATAATTTTATAATTTTCCAAAATTTCAAAATTAATAATTTTAAAAAGTTCCAGAATTTTAAAATATTTTAACAATTATCATTTATTTTTCTTAAATAAATTTCGAAATTAAAAATATTTTTATTTTTTAAATAATTTTAGATTTTTCTAGATTTTAAAAAAAATAGAATTTTTTTAAAAAAAATTCCTGATTTCTATATATTTTTAAAAAATTAAAATTTAAAAATTCCTAAAAATGCTAAGTGGCATCATCTTGTTGCGATATATGTAAAAAAAAAAAACTGTCAAAGATAACGGTCAACGTTGGTCAAAAAGCCAAATTAATTTTTTTCTTGAATTTGAGGACTTAACTGAGTGTGAAAAAAAGTTCATGAGCTAAATTAATTTCTTTTGCAAAAGCTTAGGAGCTTATTAAACCCTTAAGTTTTTTTTAAATCTAATTTTTTATTAAAAAATTCACAATACGAAACACATGAATTTTGAAAATTCATAATACACAATCCAAACACAAAAAATAGTGATTTGAAATTAGTTTTAAGTAAGAAATATTTTGATATATATATATATATATATATATATATTAAATTTATCATCCAAAAAGCATTAAAATATTAATCTTGAAGGGATGTGGTTCGATTGATTCAACAGAAGAACAATGATAATGTTAACCATACAATCTCGAAGCTTGAATGGATGTACTAGAGTGCTCTCGATTCGATGTTCCCCAGGTGCATTGCTCGCATTATTACATGAAGATGTGCTTTAGGCCAATTTAATGAGCTATGGTTGCTAATTTATTTCTTTGTTCACAATATATATATATATATATATTAACATCATTATTGATTTTTCTATTTGAATCTCATATTAATAAATTAATATAAATGTTTTAAAATTTTTAAAACTTAAAAAATTACATAATAAAAATATAAAAATAATTTTGGAATTTAAATTTAGTTTTAGGGTAAAAATATTAAGGAACCTAAAATAAAATTTTAATTTCAAATTATATATATATTAAAAGTACCGGGTCGAGTTGGGTACCCGATTATCAAAAAATTCGGCTCAGACCCAACTACCCAGAAAAATCATGGGTTGGGTAAAAAATTTTAAGAGAAATACCCAACTTTTTAATGTTCGGGTCTGCGGGTTACTCAGGTAGGGTATTTTTAAACACCCATGTATCTAAGATATCAATTTTATAGTTTAGTTTTTTTAAGCTTAATTACATATTTGGCCCCTAAGAAACTTCAAGTAAAATATATAAAAAATATATACTTTAGAAGTAAAAGCACTAAACAGTTATTTTTAACACTAGCTCAAGGGTCAAACTAGATACTAAACTTTTTTTTGTCAAAAGTACTAAATGGGACTTGACTTAACTTAACTTTTTAAACGTTAATGACTAAAATTAAACTTATTCAAGCATAAGTGACAATTTGTGTAGTTTACCTAAACTATAATTACTCTGCGGTCACTAGAGTTTTAATAAATTTTAAAAATATATTTTATTCATTTTTAAAATTATACTGATATTGTTATAATTATATTTTATTAATTACGAAAAATAAATTTATAATAATTGCTTAGAATCAAATTAACTTAAACCATTTATTTAATAGTCTTAAGTTGATTACAAGGTAGTATATGTTTATATTTTTTTCTTAACCATTTGATAAGGTACACACACCTTACAGACAAAACTGCTCGAACTTAAGTCTCCTAAAATTAATATTATCCTCTTTTCTACTAGAGCCACTCATTAGATTCAGATTAACTTAAATCAATTTGTGTGTTAACATTTGGATAAATCTTATTAGTATACTTTTGAACATTCAAATTAACCCTATATATATATATATATATATATATAAAAGACTTCTGGACAGTTTTTAATAGGTAAAGTACACCGTTAGTTCCTAAACTATTATTATTAGATTATTTTAGTAAGTAAACTTCCAGATGTTATAAAATCATTATTAAGCATAGTGAAATGTTACAAAATAATTGTATTGTTAAAAGGGATGGCATGACCCATTAATTTAATAATTAATATCGTATTGGCCCCTTAACTTTTACTAACATTTTATTTTTGATATTTTTCTAAGCAGTAAATTTTAAAAAAAAATCTAAGAAAATTTTAAAAATATATGAAAATCCATAATTTACTTTTAAAGCTATAAATAATATGTAAAATTTCTTTAAAAATCATACAATTGTAAAATATATAAAATTCTCACAAAAATATAAATGACAAGAACATAAATAATCACGATCCAATCAAATAATACAATAATATATTTTGTATATGTTAAATATTTTCAAGTAAAGATTATCAAACATTCTAAAGTTAGATTATTGCTTCAAACTCTTTATCCAAGTTTGGTTTAAACATTTTTCTTGAACTATAATGTAATGAGTCTCAAATTATGCATAAAGTAATTATGTTTTAATGGTATAAAGGTGATCATAATGTACTATTCGTTCATACATATTCTTAATCATTTGATAATGTGCATACACCTTGTAGACAAAGCGATTTAAACTCGTATCTCTTAAGATGAACATCATCCGCTCTTCCACTAAAACACTTGTTGAATTCATGTATAAAGTAATTATTTCCAAGTAAAGTGTAGGAACAATAAAATTAGCTACTTCTTTTTGACCAATTATCCAACAAAAAAGGAACAATAATGCTGATATTTAGAACAAAACAATATAATCTTGTCCATTCATCCCCCTTCCTTAATGTTCAAACATTGAAACATCCGACAAACTTGTTAGAAAAATTCACTCCTTTTCTCCCAAAACCTTCCAATCATAATAAACACCACCCTTTATAATCTTCCCTGCATACTGCATATCATCATTTCCACAAAATTGTTTAAAACATTGTCCCATTTTTTTTTTACTTCAAAAGATGAACACACCCAACTTGGTTTCAGTTTTTCTCATCTTTTCAATTATGTCCCTATCTTGGGTTTCTGCTCAAGAAGTTGGTAATGTCAAAAAACAATATTGGTTTTTTTGTTCCCTTTACAAGAAGATTAATTAACAGAGAATATGAAAAATGATATGTTGCAGAGGAAGAGAGGGACTTTGATTACTTAGAGAACAGTGGGAAAGGACCAGAGCATTGGGGAGATCTGAACAAGGAATGGGGTGCCTGCAAAAATGGAGATTTGCAGTCCCCAATAGACATGTCCAGCCACAGAGCGACAATAATCCACAATTCTGGATACCTAAAGACCAGCTACAAGCCCTGTGCTGCCCTCCTCAAGAACCGAGGCCACGATATTTTGGTAAGAAATTATTGCAGATATTAACAGAAAAACTTTGATACATAAGCTCGTATAAAATGTAATTGTTATAATAGATTAAATGGCCGGAGTGTGATGCGGGTTCGATCATGATCAATGGTACCGATTACCCTCTCAAACAAGCACACTGGCACTCCCCTTCCGAGCACACCATTGATGGCAGAAGGTCACTCTTCTTTATTCATATAAAGCCTGTGTGGTTGAATTCAACTTCAACTAACTTGCATGTCTGGGGACAACAATTAGGTATGCCATGGAACTACACGTGGTGCACCAGAGCAAAGACCCCAACTTGAAGAACAATATAGCTGTTATTGGAGTACTTTACAGGTTTGCTGAACCTGATGCTTTCCTCTCCAAGGTAGTAAGTTCGTGTGCGAAACCAACATTTGAAACCCTTTTTCTCGTACTCAAAGATCCAATTATTCTGTGACATATCATGATATGCTTTCATGAAAATTTCAGCTGATGAGCAACATTGAATCCATGGCTGATGAACTGGAAAAAAGGGAAGTGGGAGTAATCGATCCGAACGACATCATAAATCTGGATGGCGATGAGTATTACAGATACATGGGCTCATTGACAGTTCCTCCTTGCAGTGAAGGTGTCATTTGGATAATGAACAAGGAGGTAAACCAAAATATTTACTAAAAATCTAATCATTTCTTCTCTGGAAAATGAGATTCTGAAGCATATTTGTCCTTTATATATATGCAGATAGCAAATGTTTCAAGAGACCAAGTTCGGGCACTCCGAAAAGCTGTCCATGACGTAAGTTAATACCTTTGACTTATGATAATCGATTTAGCTAAACCATGAACACTCTTGGAATGGGCAAATTCATGAGGCAAATCTAACATTTGTTTGAACAGTATGCAGAAACAAATGCAAGACCTCTGCAGCCAATCAATCACCGACCAATCGAACTTTACAGTCCAAACTGATTAAATCTACATATATTGAGAACCCAGATTTTGATATTTGTTTATTTATGCATTCTTGACGTATTTATACACCATTATGAGATTTTTGTTACTAGTTTACCTACATTGTTGCATATTCAGTTGCCTATATAAATAAGTGGTATTCAAAAGATCGAAAAACCGAATCACAACATCTTCATTCACATGGCAGTTGGATCATACTCGGAATTTCATTACCTGTTGTAGCCGGAAACCTAGATATGACATTCAAAACTGTTGCAGCGATACGAGTACATAACATCTGTGTTCATACAAGTTTCACTTGTTCTAATAATACAATCCGCATCCATGTCACAGCGGAATAGCATACAGAGACAGAGTAAACAAACAAAGAAAGAAAGTTATTATTCCAGCTACCCTCTACTGCCCTAGTGAAATTTCCCCATTCCATAACAGTTAACAAAGGAACTAAAAGAGGAAACAGAAAAGGCACGAAATAAACACCGATGAACCCATCATCCAACTATTTTTGTAATCTCTGATGAGCCCGAAGCAGGACCTTCACGTGTCAGCCTGGTGTTGTACGATCTACATTTCGGGCACTTGTGAGCCACAATATGGAAATTAACCTCAGAATGTTCCCCACAGTCATTACAGAGAATCCAAACCTGGTAAATTAAAATATTGTTTAATCGATAAATAGATCATAGAAACTAAACAAGGATACCTGCTAAAATCTGCAAATTTAGGAATTCACTGACCATCTTATTCTGATAAATCTGAGGCATCACTGTTGAAGCAATCTGAAATTCATTTCCAAGAACAATTTGGCAAATTGATTAAACCAGAACCATTACATGCACAATCAAATACAAATACAAGTTGATCTATTCCAGGCATACCTCTAGGTCAAGTCTTTCCCACGCTCGGGACATATCACAAAACGATTTTGAGCAAACGGGACATGAATACCTGCAATAACACCATCAAAAACCAGCTGACCAAGAATGACATATGAAATGAAAAAGAAAATGCTTTTGGCGAACATAATCAGCATGACCATGAGGTTGCACGTGTGCTCAAAAGGACTTACTGGAAATTTCGTTGCATCTCTTTTACACATTCCAAATGTATAGTGTGGCCACATGGTAAGACAGTTATGTCTTTTGTCGTATCAAAGAGAAACTAAAATGACAAAACGAAAAGCGACAAATTAGCAGCCCGAAAAAGCATACGATACTTGCAAAGTTCTAGAAAAACCTTGGACATTTTAAACTTACCTCGAAGCAAACAGCACAATTATGATGCATAGCTTTTTCAACACAATTGTGGGAGTTCTTCAACATCATAGAATAACAACATCCTTCAACAGAAACAATCTCAACATCAATGATTGAAGACCGAGAAAACAAAAATGATCTCTCAAGTGAAAAAAAAAGCAAGATAAGTCTGTAATCTTACCGCATTTATCACAATGGAAAAAATTCTCCGCACCTCCAATTCTACAACATCAAACAAAGTTAATGCGTGGATATCATATGATGTAGACACAAAAAGGAGCAGATTTAGCAAAAAATCGAACCTGCAGATACCGCATTCATCACAATGGTACTGATTTTTCGAGACCTTGCAATTCAAGAAACGGAAACGTTTTCCATTATAAGGAATCTTATTTATTGAATTGAATTATATTGAATAATAAACTGAAGCAAACCACTAACATCATCATCAAAAAAGTTGCATTTCGAACAGAAGTATTTTCCCATGGAAACCCCACAGTTTATGCAATGCTGTTGAACCTAATTTAAATCAAGAAAGAACATAGCAAGTTAGTGAATTTACTGCTGTTCTCATTCTACTCAATCTTTATATCACCATTAAAATACTTCCTGAGACTTACATCTTGTTCTATGTCACACAAGGAACAAATAACCTGAAAAAATATATATTGAATATGAAAATATCAGCAAAGAATCACAGAAATAAAGAGGGTGTCCAAAATTACCGCAAAAACATGAAGGAAAAAAAAGAGTACAACAAGATCTGACCCTTTTTATGTCATGGCGAGGAACCTCATGACGATCAAAAGGGTCAACTTCCATTGAATTCTGTTGAAAGATAAACCAATTTTTTTCAGAATTAAATAGAAACTATTAAAAAGAAACACTTGAAGAGAATTGAGAAGAAAAGGAAGGACCTTGAATTCGTTATGGCAATGTCTGCAGTCGAATATCTCACCGCAACAAGGAGCCCTGATCTTGCACCTTCTTCTGTAGTGAGAACACCTTCAAAATCACAGAAACAAAATTAATAAAAAATATATAAAAATGAAGATGGTGTAAAAGTAGAAGCTTGAGAGAGAATAAAAAGTACCCAAATTCCCCATATCCCTTCTCCATTACAGATGAATTATTTGACACCTTGGGCTCAAACCCGACCTCCATTAATCCCCAAATATGCTCCAAAAAAATACCTGAAACAAACCCAAAGAACAGAGATGAATTCAGTTTGGAAACCAAACAAAATTGAAGAACTTTAACATCATATAGACTTTCAAAGGGAAAGAAGACAGACCCGAAGTGAAACGGGTAAATGAGGTGTCGGCTTGAGTGAGCTAAAGTCTGAAGCGATCATGCAAAGCGGAGCGAAATGAGCATGGATCAGCAACAGGTAGATAAACAAAAAAGAAGATTTAGAGTCTAGTCCCTTGACTTTGTTAAAATTCTACATTGGTCTCTATTTAGATTCTTTGTATGAAACCCTATTACGAGGCGACACGCAAACGTATTGATCAACTCATCAAATTATTGCATTTCAAATGAAGAAGAAACGCAAAGGATTGCAGAAACGACAGCTGTGTCACTTTCAACAAAATAAATAAATAAATAAGAGAAGGCAAAGACTAAAGAAACGTTACCGAAGAAAATGATCAAGGTGACAATTTGGGATAAGAGTTGGATGTGGAGTAGATGTATTTTTTAATAAAAAAAATCATATGCTAGAATGCTAGCCACAATCAGTTGGTTCAACGGAATGAAGTGTTAAGTTTCTTAGAATTTGAAGGGGTGTACATTTTAGATATTCAATTTGACTCGATCTGAAATTTTGAATATCCGAAATTTTAGATCTGTATTCGATCTGAAAAAATTGGATATTAAATTTTTTAATATATCAAGTTTTCGGATTAAATATCCAAATTTATGATTTGGTTTAAGTATTTTTTTTTTTAATTTGGCAAGTCTTATACGTGAAAAGTTTGAGTTTCCAAATATAGCAATCAACAAATTATTGAATAAAACGATATTTGTATCTAAGGATGGACCTAGAGGGGGATGGATGGGGCAGTTGCCCCCCTAAAATTTCGAAATTCATATATGATTTAGAAAATTTTCAGAATTTTTCTATGTATTTTCTATTGAAAATATATTTTCGCCCCCTTGAAATTTTATAGGTTCGCCCCTCCTAACATGAAATCCTGCATCCATCCTTGTTTGTATCCATGGAAATTTCAAATTTTCATATATAACAAGTAAAAATATCAAATATAACAAAATTCATATCTATAAATTTTTTGAATTTTCGGATTCCGAATAATCGGATATCCGATTCGAATGTGAAATAACTATCCGTATCCGATTCAAAAAATTTAGATATCCAATCCGAAAAATAAAAGACGGATCGGATATCCAAATTTATTGGTCGGATCAAATTTTTTTACACACCCCTAATTTGAATTATGAAGTTATGAATGAAAAAAAAAATTGAATTGAAAAAATCGTTTTATATTAAATATGTGTAAAATTTGATCTGATTAATTAATTAATAGATCAGATATAACTAGTTATAAAAAAATTCACATTCTTATTAGACATCAACCTTAAGCATATAAATTTTCAACCTACCCTCAATATATTCTATGGGGATGTGACATCAAAAGTAGAAAGTTTTAAACATAAATTTGATATTTCAACTTTCTTTCTCTTAAATTGATTACGATAGACTTCAACTAATTTACTAATAATTAATTAAGCTATAAATTTAAAGATCTAATAACTATATGTCCAAAGTAAAAAAAAAATAGTGAATTATGAATTAACTAACTTATTAAACTTAATTATTGAATAGAACTCATATATCACCCGTCAAACTTGACTCGAAATTCAAGATTTAAATTGATTTACCTGACTCGAGACTTGATATAGACCCGAACATGATAGTTTAAACTTGACCCGAATCTAAATTTAAATCGAATTGAACCAAAACCAACACAAATTTAGTTAAACCAAAAATAACTTGAATAAAAATGAACCGAAACCAAAAACAACCCGAACTGAAAGAAACATGAACTAAAAGCAACCCGAACCGAAAATCAACCGAACCGAAAGCAACCCGAATTTTATTTCCTCAAATATGTGTGTTTTATTCTATTTTGTGTTATATTACTAATTAATAACTACCTTTAGTAATATTTTAATATCATTTTTTTCTCCTTTAATAGATCATATTCATATATTGACTCAAATTAAAAGTTGACAGAGCCGATATTGACCCAACCCGAAAAGCAACTGATCCAAAATTAACCTGATTCGATATAGACCCCACTCGAAAAGTCAAACGATCTAATTGACAAGACTCAAAAATTAACTGATCCGATATTAACTCAACCCTATCCAAAATAACATAGACCTGAATTAAATCAGAATTAGACTAGATCCGACCCGAATCGAACCTAAACCGAAAGCAACCCGAACAAAAAATCAACCCGATCCGAAAGACTTGTTTGCCACCTCTACTTTTCGGTGCCTCTTTCTATGCATCACACTAAAAAATTGAGGTTAATGTTAGGGTCTAGGGAATTAGGGATTAGGACTTAGAATTTAATTTTTTTAGTGTTTAAGCATAGAGAGAGGCACCAAAACTGTGTAGGGGATTTTTGTCCAAGTTTAAATTAAAAAAATTAAATTTTAAGCCTTAACACAAAATTTGAAATCTTAAATTATAAACCCTAAAAATACACTATACCCCAAATTTCTTAAACTCTTCTAAACTTAAATTTTTAATGTGGAGGACATAAATAGAGGCACCGAAAAATGACAAAAAATTTCTAATCTTTAAACTTAATTCATTAGAGAGTGATTAGGGTCTTCTACCGTTAATGTTAATTAACAACTTATATAAGGACTCTACCTAATGTACGATTAGTGAGTTAGATGAGCCTCTGGTCTATATGATCAAATGCTACAATTATCATCGTAAGTTTCACTACCCTAACCATCAACAAACCCTTGTAGCTCGAATTTTTCAGTAAAAATATTTCGTTGTATAACATATTCTCCAAGATTCAATAAGTTCACCCGTTACATAAACAGGACTCATAAATCAACAATAAGAATATTCAACAAACTGAAAAGTTTGGAGGGAACAAGCGGGGAGAGGAATGGTTCTATTTTTTTGTGTCTTTTAAAATAAGAAAGAGTAGAGGTAATTATAGGTTGAGCACCAGCTAAAAACAGAATAAGGTTGAGATAATTGAAGTTAGGTAGATTTTGGTTCAACTAAAAAAGAGAGAAAATTTTGGGAATCTGAAAATGGGTAAAAAAATTTAACTTGATTAAATTTAAAAAAGTTATTAATTATTGGAATCTCTTAGAAATTTAGTAAAATAAACCAGTTTTTTCTTCATTACTTCTATTCTTTCTGGGTAGTTATTTTCATACATTATTTTTTATTGTTTTTTCTTTATTCGTGCCGCTTCCGGTGGCGGCTTTTATGTTGTCGGCTGCTTTTTAATTTTTAAGTTGATTGTATATAAATAGGTCTCATCTTTTAAAGAGTGTTTGTGTGTTTTTTTTCAGTTTTCTTTGATTTTTTGTGTTTTGCTTGTCGTCGACTGGTTTTTAATTTCTAAGTTGATTGTATATAAATAGGCCTCATCTTTTAATGAGTGTTCGTGTGTTTTCTTTCAATTTTTTTTGGTTTTTTGTGTTCTGCTTCGCCATAAACCATATTTTATATGCTTTTATGTCAATTTTTTTTGTCTGCTTTTATGACAATTTCTTCACCTGCTTTGATGGCAGGTTTAGTCTGTCTGTGTGACATGTTGTCTGTATTTGTAATAGTTTCTCATTTGAGATGATCGGTGGTCTTTTATATTTTGATGCTCTTTTGTGGTTGTTTGCTGAAGTGTTTGGATTTTATTATCGGAGCGCTCTGGTTGAAGTTGATGGTTACTAAATTTTATTTTGAAGATTGTGTAAGTTTTTTTCAAACTGATGAATTTTGTTTTTTCTGCTTTCACACCCTTTAGATTTATATGTATATTTTTTATATACTCCATGTTTATTCATGTTAAAGGGTGTGTTTGTTTCTAATTTTTTCAATTTTAATAAATTTCAATTTTTGTTCTTTGTTCAAAAAAATTCAAAAAATAAAAATGCTTGAACTTATGATAAATCTAAGGTGCATCGCTTTAATTTAAGGCTAAAAATGACGCAACTTAAAATGTTACCACAGAACTGAAATGTTATAGTTTTTGATAACGTTTTAGGTTCTATATTTTAACGATGAGTTTCGAAACTTGTTATAAAATCACAAACTAAATTTCAAAATTTGTCAAAAAGCCACTAACCTAAAATGTTATCGAAAAGTATAATATTTTAAGTTGTGTGATAACATTTTAAATTTTATATTTTTTAACATTTTGATTGTACTATTTTTTTTAACCTTAAATAAGACTATCGTACCCTATACTCACCCTCAACTTATCACCAGTGAAATCCACGAGCTTATACTACACTGCCCTTTTAGGCCAAATTACCGTGCGTGTGAGTCCAACACCTCAATTTGGCTCCTACAAGCTCAATAGTGAATTTTGACGTATAAACAAAGATCTCAAAGTTTTCATAAGAAATATAAGATTTGATTCTTTTAAAATACCACAATTTTTACAACATGGATAATCACATGTTAAATGATAAAAATAAGTCTTCATAATGTCGTTTTAATCAGTAGTTAATTATTCAAATTACATTGGATTTTGTTTATTAAAAATACATTAATTTTAAGAAATAGTAAAATTACTCATGACTAGTTGTGTATAGACTCTAAAAATTTACATAGGTTTAATGGGAATGACTTGTATGGATTCAAATTTGGTTGGTATAAAGTTTAGAATTCGATGTATGTGTATAATTAATCCCCTTTGAATATAATATAAGCTTTGCTTGTATCAAGAAAAAAATTGTGAATAAGATTAATGATTAGTACGTTTCCTCATGTTTTTTTTATGAAATAAACAAAAAAATAATAATTGAATGACATAAATAACAATGAATTAAGATTATGACACTAGAGACAAAATTTGTCATATGTAAACCACCTTGTTTAGTCGCCGCTTTGAGCATGGAAGAGACCAAGGGTGCAACCTAATGGTAATGGAATACATTGTTAAATATTGGGTTAAATGGTTAAATTCGCCCTATAGTAATCCGAAATCAGTAATATTGTTCCTACTTTTTATTTTTCGTAATTTCGCTCTCAAAGTCAGTCAATTGCATTAATGTTGCCCTTTGACCGACGTTGACTGTTAAAGTGCTGACGTGGCAGTTAACGGTGAAGTTATTCATGCAATTTTGCCCTCAATTTATTTATTTTTTGAATAAAATTGGATAAGTGATTTAGTTTTCGAGTTGAACTTTTACAAACATAATATATGAAAAATCGATTAACAAATTAGTGTAAATATCCTTTCGGTCCCTAGTAATTTTAAAAATAAGAAAAGTGATAAAATATAAATAAGATATTCAAAAAATTATTGAAAATAAAAACTAATATAAAAATTAAAATGTATTAGAAATTATAAAAATATATAATAAAAAATATTTATAAAGTATTAAAAATTGAACAATCTTGCCAAATTTTCTTTTGCTTTTCTACATCAAACAAATGATCATTAATATTTGATAAGTTTTATTACTACTCTAATGGAAGGAATATTACATTAAAAATATGTTCTAAGTAATATTAGTTGGCTTTAGCATAACCAGAAACAATCTAAGACTTTTTCAATGGTTTTTATAAATATTTTGATTTTTTTATATATTTATAACTTTATATTTATGTTTTATCATTGGATGAAATTGTTCATTTTTAATACTTTATAAATACTTTTAAATTTCTATATTTATATTTTTATCATTTTATAATTCCTAATACATTTTAATTTTTATATTATTTTTTTATTTTCAATATTTTTTGCATATCTTATTTTTCTTTATTAAGTTTATGGATTTTTTAAAAAAAAATTGAAGAATATTTTGATTTTTTTGTTAGAGTTCTCACTTTGCTTATTTTTTAAAATTATCATGGGCCTAAAGGATATTTACACCAATTTGTTAATCGATTTTTCATATATTTTGTTTGTAAAAGTTTAACTCGAAAAAATAAATTATTTATCCAATTTTATTCAAAAACTAAAATAAACCGAGGGAAAATTGTTGCATTTGAATGACTTCGAGGGTAAAATTGCATGAATGACTTCACTGTTAACTGCCACGTCAGCACTTTAACGGTCAACATTAGTCTAAGGACAACATTGTTGCAATTGACTGACTTTGAGGGCAAAATTACAGAAAATAAAAAGTAGGGGCAACATTGCTGATTTTAGATTACTAAAGTGGCAAATTTGACCCTTTAGCCTAAATATTGGGTAAAATACCCCATAGGTACATGAACTATACTCAATTCACCGGTTTAGTACATTTATTTTTTTCGTTCCTAGTTTCATACATAAACTTTTATTTTGTCAACGATTTTACATTGTTCCGTCACGGAGGATGACATGGCCAACTCGGGCCACTCATCCTTTGACACGTGTCAATTTAAAAAAAAAACGTCATTCTTTTTTCCCACGTGTAATATTCACCATTGAAAATTTATAAACACTTTTTTTTATTATTACCGCTCTCTTATTTGAATCAGTAACAAAACGATAACAACAAAAATTTGGAAGTTTCGTAATTTTTGCATATTCGATCCGGATGCTGCGGAAAAGTTCAATATCTTTGAACATAGTCGATGGTGTGTGAGTGAGAGTGTGCGGGCTCTCTCAATTTCGGCTGCGGTGTCGTCATCCTCTTCAACTATTTCGGGCGTTGCTGCAAAATGGGTAAGGCCACCAATAGGTTGGCTGAAACTCAATACGGATGGAGCGAGGGAGATGTCGAGTGGATTTGCGTCATGTGGGGGTGTGGGTCGCGACAACAACGGAGCTTGGCGCTTTGGTTTTGCGAAGTTTGTGGGAATTTGTTCTCCGTTGGAAGCGGAATTATGGGGTGTTTGTGTGGGACTTTGCCAAGCTTGGCTTCATGGCTTTCGGAAGGTCATAGTGGAGGTGGATTGTCGAGAGGCTTTCCTCTTGTTGTCGAAGAACCGTTCGTCAATGGTGAAGTTTGGCTTGGTGCATCATATTTGGAGCTTGATGAAACGGAATTGGGTCGTGATCATTCAGCATATTAGCCGTGAGGCTAACAAGGTGGCGGATGGGTTAGCGAAATTGGCTCGGGGAGGCTCACTGGACTGTCGCTGCTTCGATCTCCCACCAGCAGGGTTGCAGCAACTGCTGCTTACTGATTGCCCAGCACCAGCGTAGTGCTGGACTGTTTTCTTTCATCTGTTATCAAAAAAGATTAAACTCAATCCTTTCTAGGGATTTAGCGAAGAACATCCGGAGTTTAGGGTGAAGAACATCGAGATTCAGAGTTTCATTTGATTCGTTGATAAAAATTGTTTTTTCAGACAAAAAACCACACTCTCGTATTCTTCAAACTCAAAAGGAGGCCACTCTAAAAATGAAATCTACTACAATTACGGGCAAAAAATTGAAATTTGAACTTCGAAAAAGGAATTAATGAAAGGACAAAGATTCTTTGATCGCCCAAGGTGGTTTGAAGTAAATGAATTTGTTTATTATTCTTACACAATTTTGCGTTAAAAGACACAAATATTTGTTTATTATCAGTTTCACAAATCATATATTTAAAAAGGATCAATCCCGTTAGCTATAAATGCTAAAAATATTGTAGGTAAATGCTATTTTACATCTCAAATGACTATAATTCATCCCCAACTACCATAAACGATTAGAAACTCATTTCACGCTATATAAACACCTCAAAGACACTTGAAGAAAAGGAGATGAATATCCAAGCCTAAAGATCAAGAGAAAAGAGCTTCAAGACTTTATTCTTTTATTTTCTCTTGTATATTTTGTAGAGAGCCTCATTGTTAATCTTTAGTGTTCATCTTTTGAGAGCCTAATTGTGCGAACATATTTTTCTTGTGAGATTTTTTTCTTGTTTGCTAAATTTTATTTTTTCTAGGGAGAGTGCAACTCAAACTTTTGGGGTATAAACTTTAAGAGAAATTATTCATAAGATTTTTTGTGTATAAGTTTTGGTGAACTGTGTATGGTTACTATTTATCCTTAAAAGAAAAAAAAATAGTGAATTTGTGAAAAATCTTTAGTGTGGATAGCTAAGGTAGTGAAAGTAAATTTAGCGTAGAAGTTTAACCTAAAAATTATTGTGCAAAGCTTTATCTTTCCTTTGCTCTCACCATAATATCTTATTTATCAATTCAACAACTTCTTGGCGGTTTTCGATTGATAGATTCAAACCCAACAAATTGTTTTAAAATGTTCCTAAACAGTAAAAGTTTTTTTCTTTTTGCCTCATTCAATTATTGAAACTTCAACAGGCTTCTTCCCGTCCCTTTTTATTTTTTGCAATTTTTAGAGCTTCCATTATTTTAATCTTTTCAAATTCCTTAAGTGATTTAGCTGAAGAAGATAGTGTATTTAAAACATCAGCATTTCTCCATCATCAATATATCTGAAAAAATGGGATTATCGACATGTCTAAAATGACATAAGACTTAATTTGACATTTTGTCCCCTTTTTCAAGTTGACGGATGATAATGAGATAAGGGTCGGTTAGCATGTCACATATTAAGACATAATATGAAATATCCTAGATTCAAATACAAATACAATACACTGCTCAAAATTCATAACAAAATTTCAAAATGTCTCTCTTTTTCAAATTAGCATACTGTAATTTTCATTTTTATATAATTATATATCATATAAACATATTAAGTTATCAACATACTGTAATTTTCAATGAACAACTCTGCTTTTCGTTACATCATACATGTAAGGCCATCAAACTTAACCAATATCAATAGCAGTTTCTTCAATTTGTGCACAAGGTTGATAAGGCTGCACAGCAAATTGAATGGAAAAACTACATCAACAATGAGCCACCCACGCCAACCAATTATTAATAGCAACTAAACAAGAACTAAGAACTTAACATTAGTTAACAAGCCTTATGTGTCACTGTCAGTATCAAAATAACAAGCCATATGTGCGACAAAAAAGGATTGTTGTGCTGCGAGCTTGCGAGTGCCGAGTAGCCACTGCCCACTACTAGTCCTTTGCCAGAGCCGAGAGGAAGAATCGGAAAGTGGCGAACGGCGACGACGTGAACTGATGATGAACGAAACCAGCGAGAGGGAGGAGCGATGGAGCGTTTGTGTCTTTGTGAACTGAATATTAGGATTTGAAAATTGGAAGAAATGGGGGAAACAGAATTGCATTGCCCGATATGTTGGGGTATGGGGTATATATATATATATTAAAAACTAAGCAAGTAATCAGGTAGTCCGGTTATTTTGTATCGGGTTGTTGGATAATTGCGTTGGGTCAATCGGGTCGAGTATTTTTTAACACCACTAATCAGATGGTAATCCACAAATCATTATGTATCATGTATTAAAGGTGTTATGTTAATTAAATTTAGGATAAATTATACGGGTCGTCTCCTTACTTACCGGTGTCGCCGTCAAAAAGTTAACCGTTAGTGGCTTGATTGAAACCAATTTAACACTGAAGTGGTCTAATTGAAAAAATTTATAGTTCGGTGGTAAAAAAAGAATCAGACATATAGTTGGGTGGTCATGGATGTAGTTTACCCTATCATTTTTGCAACAACTTAAGAGCTGCTTACCCTAAATCATGTGTTGCAGGATGCAAGCAGTGCAGCTGAATCGAAGGATGGCTTAGAGGTGAAATCTGTAGATATTAAAGGAATAACATTTTCAGCACCATCAAAACGTCACAAGCAGCTTATGTGCAAGCTGCCTCTTGTTATTCATCAACTACCCAGGCTGAGAAAACGTTATTAGTTTAGGGGTTTTTTGTGCTTCTTGTTTTTTATTTTGTTGATTTTTTCCTCTCTTCAATTTCCATCTTCGTTTAAGTTTCATATGCAGAGCAGAATAGAAAGCTTTACTGCTCAGGTTTACGGTTGGTTGGTGAATTGATATCTTATCTAAAGTTTATGGATCAAGTTGATATTTATTTATAGCGTAGGGATCAAATCGATATTTTATTTAAAGTACATTGGTCAAATTAAAAATATATCTTTTTTATTAACGTGTCACGTCATTAATCTAATGGGAGTTAACACTTAGTGACAAAAATGTTATAAATCAATAATGTAAGTGACCAAATCATTACTTTTTAGAACAGTGATCAAAATCAAACACCTTGAAAACAAAAGTACTGACCATATAATTTACCCTTAAGTTTAAATGTGTTGTGTTAATGAGGTTTAAATTTGTCATGTATTTTTTTAATAGTCTAAAAGTGATTACAAAATAATATATGTTAATACAAATTTTTAACTCTTTGAGAATGCACACACCTTGCAGACAAAACGAATTAAACCTGGATCTCTTAGAATGAATATCATTCTTTATTTTATTGGGACACTCGTTAGGTTCTGTATTTTTTTAATGTGTGATATATTAAAAGAAATAAGTTTATGGTATATAGACCTAGTAAACTTGACTCGAGACCCTAATCGAGACCTAAAATTGACCCGAAATTTGATTCGAAACCTGAAATAAATTAAACCGAACTGAAACTGACCCGAATTTTAGTTGAACCGAAATGAACCCGAACTGATTTTCAGACCCGAACCGAAGACAACCTGAAATAAAAGAAAAGATATAAATAGAAATAAAGAAAGATGGGATATGAACAGCCGCATAACTCACCAAAAAGTCAAATGTATTGGTTTTATAAAGTCATATATAGGGTATATAAAATCGACTGACCTAAAAACTCGATTAAAATCAATCAATCTCACATTAACCCGAACCGAAATCAACCGAACCGATATTAACCAACCCGAAAATCAACCGACCCAAACTAAAACCGAACCGAACTGAAACCGAATTTAAACTGAAAAGTATTAGACCCAAAATCAAAATAACCTGAACTAAACTCGAATCTAATAACCCGTTTGCCACCTCTAAATCGGTACATCAACAATTACAATAGCAAAAGAATCTCAGGATAAACCGAGTCCAAAAAGAACATGGCAGTATTGGATCTAATGGCCCAAGTAGCAAGAGTGTGAGCAGCCTTGTTTGCATTCCTACGGATGAACGGAAAAGAGAAGTGTGGATTTGCGGCCAAGATCGAGTGCACCTCTCGAAGCCTCGAAGGTGAAAATCATGAACCAAGAGATCTCCATTCTCCCGCCTAATTTATTAATGACCACCGCAGCATTCCCACACATACATACATGTGATTCTCTCAAGTCTCAACCATCCTAGGGGAAAGCAATGTTTTCAAATATGGGTCATGTCGGTAAAATTTTAAAAAACGACCGCTTAAAAATAGTTAAAAAATAGTTGTACGTAATTTCTTACAAAAATCGTATAATGACCATGTTTGGTAAAGAGAGACTTGGACAAAAATTAGAGGTTTAAGGCATAATTAGAGGTTTGACCAGTCAAATCCGCTAATATTGTTGTTTGGTAAACAACATATTTGGGGTGAAACCGCTAATTTTGAAAAAGCTCATAATAGGAGCTTTTTGAGATTAGAGGTTTGATATTAGAGTTGTAAAGACTCTTTTACCCTTACAAGTTATCAAAAATCTTAAAATAACCTAAATTAAATATTTTCTCACCCTATTTATAAGCTAATCATATTTACTCTTTTTTTCTTATCACATATTTATATGTGTATTTAAATTTATTAATTAATTAAATTATATTAAATTAATTATATAAATAATTAATATATAAATCATTTGAATATGTTTAGAAAAGTTGTATTAAAAATAATTTTATAGATCTAATTAATAATAATTAGATACAAAATATTGATAACTAATAAACTATTCAAATAAGTATTAAATATAACCATGTCCTTATATGTCTTTTTGCTAGTTTAAATAATCTAACTGCTATCACCTATCAGTTAATTTTACCAAACACTTTTATACAATCAGCTATCAGCTAATGTAATCCGCTATCAGCTATCCGCTAATTGCCAAAGAGGGCCAAAGTAAGAATTTATGTATAATGTACACAAATAGTTACCAATTTTGTAAGGATTTATGTATGTACATAAAAGTAGTAAGAATTTGTGTATGTACACAAATCCTTACCACTTTTGTAAAAATTTCAGAAAATGTACACAAATCCTTACGATTTTTTATAAGAATTTATGTACGCGCCTTTTTAAGCGGTTGTTTCCTAGAATTCCCCCCTCCCTACTTCTTAATATATAACTTTCTAATAACAAGTCCTCCTAATATTTTCAAATTTTATAAATATTTTTAAAATTTAATTTTTTGAATAATTTATAATTTTATAGCTTATAATATTTGGTAATTTATAATTTTCATTTAATTTTTAGATATTTTTATTGTGATTTTATTTTTAGCATTATTTTAAAAAAATATTAATTTTTATCATATTTGTTTTATTTGAATATTTTTAATATTTTCTTAACATCGGATTGCTTTCTTAAAAAAATAAATTTTAAGAAACACAAAACTTTGGGAAAAAAATAATTGAAGTCAATTTAATGTCTATTTTTTCTGTCAAATAATTGAATTCAATAATTAAACTGAAAGATTAAAAAATTAAAATGACTCTTTCAGAAATGTTTTGAGTATAAAAATGTGTAGTTATGTTTGTGATAAAGTTTATGCTTTGTATGATCTCTTCCAAGTTTAATATTAATATTGTAAATCGCAAGAAATCGGTCCACTAAAATATATTATCCCTAAGCATAAAACCTGGATATAGATCATGTATTCATTAATATATATCTATCCATATCACCATACTTGCTTCTCATGTTTTGCTTAGGAATACCATAACTAAGGAGAAAAGATTATAAAAAGATTGAGATAAAAGCTCCAAAAAAACATGACACTCATGGTTGAAATAAATAAGGGCACAAAAGCCCCAAAACAAAACGATACTGACAAGAAAGACGATCGACCGCCATAAACCAAGTAATCGGCATAGGCGATTTCGAAGACAAAGGGGTCTGAATTGAGAGAGCTCTTTTGATGAGGGAAGACTCCGTGAGCTCGTAGGTTTACAGTCTCATCACCAACAGATACCACGAAACGAGGTAGCAAAGCTCATACAAACGACTAACAAAGCCTTCGAATAAAATTAATATCAGAATAAGGCTTGTATTTCTTTATTCAGCCCTTCAACCTTCATAATCCGAGGCATGTAAAATTGGGCAAGGGTCGCTCTCAAATAGAGCTGTCATGTGCCTCAATCATTTACTCCATTTAAAATAATTTACAATATAAATTATTCAATTATTAATAAATAATTTAATTTTAAAAAGTTACAAATGAATCACTCAATTAATCTATTATTATAAACAAGTCATTGGGTCTTTAGAAAGTACCGTTAAGAAACATTTTTATGTGATTTTCTTAATTGCTTAATTTACACGTAATTCATCCAATCATTTTAGTAAGATTATAATTGAATCACTTAATTCTAAAAAATCAAAAACGAATGAAATATTGGAAAAGAAAATTAATTGGGTTGACTTCTCGGAGATCAAGGACACGCTATATGATCCAAATGGGAGAGGGGTAGGATCAAATGGTATAAAAGTTTTAGTTGGTAAGAGGGAAAACATATCTTAAGACGAAGGTTATTTAACAATATAAAATGTAGTTCAGAGATATATTTGATTAATCGAGTGAGGAGATGGACATAGATTTTATGATTCAATTTGGCGTTCATCAACACATGACATAATTGTAATTTTCCAAAATCTAATGAATTTTAATGAATAAAACATTCTACTACAAAATCTAATTAATTTTTAGCAGCTAAATGACATGTTTGTAACAATCAATCAATTGAGTGAAATGATTATAACTTTTTTAAAACTAGAAGACCCTTTTGTAATCTACTAATAATTAATTTACCCTGAAATAAGACAAAAGTATGTTTTATTCGGAACCTAATTCGTGGTGGGCGTAAAGCCACGTGTCATTGTCTCATTTGCATGCAGTCATAATTATAAAAGGTATCATTCTCTCCAATGATACCAATCTTGAATTGAATATCCCCAAAAGGCTACAAATTTTACATTGCCAAAGGCCTTCCAACCTACTGCAAGTAGGGATGGCAGACGGCAGATGAGTATAATTTTATAGATTTTGTATCGTATATGTTTCAATTGAAGTGGGATGGGTATAAATTTTTGTGGGTATTAGACGTGTGTAGGTTTAAAAAGTTATACTCGTTGTTGGTAGTGGGTAGGTGATGAGTTTAAGACCTTATTCGTACCGTATTTACATGTCTAGTAACTACCCACCATATGAAATTTGGACCATTTATATTTGTAGACTTTGATTATGCCTTTGATTATGGTGTTTTATGTACTAAAATATTGGTTTGTTTTAAAATCTATGTTAATCCTTAAGTTTGTAGACGTTGAACTCAATTAATTTAGTTTGAAAAAAAAATGGTTTATAATCGAGCTTGAATTTATTGTTTAAGATCAAGTTTGAATTAATAAGGTTATAATTTTGTAAATATGTGTGGTTATGTTACTTATGTAGAATTTATACAAGTGTAAATATGCTTTAGTTAAGTTAGTTATAGTTAATTAATTAGTTGTAATTAAGTAGAATTTATACGGGTGAAAATGTGATTTAGTTAAGTTAGAGATCGTTAGTTAGCTATAGTTAAATTTATACCGGTGTAAATGTATTATTTACAAATATATACGAAGTTGTACTCTTATTTACAAAATATATGATTTATTTTTACATAATTCGATTTTGGCGGTTACTTGTAGTCGAATACGGGTTAGGTGGTGGATGTCCAGTTGGGTAGTGAATGGGGGATGGATTTGAGAATGTACCCACGTGGAAGGGTATGAATTTAAAAATTATACCTGCTATGGGTAGTGGGCTAGTGGCTAGGTGGTGGATATAAAAATTTTATGTGGGTATGGGGATGCGGGAAGGGGTATACGCACCTGCCCCGCCCGTTTGCCATCCCTAACTGCAAGTCTATAACTTAGGTTTGTTCGTTCGATTAAAATACAGGTAAAATTAAATTAATTATTGTTTAAATTATTAATCGAATTAAAATTTATTTAAAATTTATTGATTTAATTTTAAAATTAATTAATTTAGACGATTTTTTTAATTAACTGAATTTTATTATAATCAAATTGAAATTTATTTGAAATTATTAATGGAACTAAAAAAAGTTTAGTTGTTGCGGTGGATTTGAATTAACCGGATTTTATTATAAATTTTAGGATTTGTGTTTTTTTCTTTAGTTATATTAGACTAATTTGAAGAAAAAAAATCATATGGGTTAAAAATTGGTTGGCTCTTCTAATAAAATCATCATTCTACCCAAAGAAAAATTGGTTGGGTCATAAAAATCTTTATAGGTCTAGGGTTAAAAACTAGTTGGGTCTCTTGACATTTGAATGTATCTAGGCTTAAAAATATAAATCGAATGTATAAATTATCAAATATTCAAAATTCTGTTAATATTGTTTATGAATCAGTTTGGAACCAAATGAAGTATAAATAAATTTACCCTTAATGAATCAAACATCTAAATAACAGAAAAACATAAATAGATTTCAATTCGATGAATTAATTTAGTTTAATGAAGCAGCAACAAAAGTTGTTAAAGTGTTTGGTAATGGAAGATGGGGAATGGACATGTGCAACTTTTGTCCCGTTTCCGTTTGAAACCCAATACAACGGAGCTGAAAAAGTGGCAAAGGAAATGACGACAATAAAAGTGGGTCCTACGGAACAAATAATTGGGGAATGGTCGGTGCATGCCAGCTGGTCCTGAATCTTCACGTGCCCTTCTTCTTTTATTATGTTCATCATTACTGCTCTGCTCACTTGTACAAAGTGAACACGCTTTTGATTTTCTGAAAAAAAAATTAAAATCAAATATTAAAAAATCTTAAAATTTATGAATTAATTCACAAAAATTTAATCCAAAAATATGGCTTCCTTGGTGAAATATTACAGTGGGAAAATTATTTTCCCACGTTTTGCACTTTGTTTTTATTTTTTATTCTATAGTAATTGTTACAGTTAAAAATAAAGTTGGTAAAAATACAATCTATTTTTTCTGTGAATCTTTCTTTTATTAAAGAATGTTGAAAACGGGGAATAATCATAATTGTTTAACATGAACAAACTACATTTATTTAGTTTTTTAATATGCAGCCGAATTAAAACAAAAGTTTCATATATTTAAAATTTTAATTGTTTGAAAATAATGTTCATATTAAAAAAATTTAAGTCCGAGCATATGTATGTGCGATATGTATATATTATTAAAAAATTAAAAAATAATAAACAAATATTATTATATAATTACGTAAATATAATACTCCAAAAAAATCTAAAATAGCTAGAAACCACTCCGCTCAATAACTTCCCACTCCTTTTCTAATGGAGTAAGTACCACGTATAACTTTACCAGACAAACAGTGGCAAAACTCCGTTAAAACTATCGGGACATAATCCCACAAAATATTGACTTTTGCCACTGTAAACAAAATATGAGTGTGTTATCAGGCTTTTTCTTTTGGGGGTTTATGTCCGAAATTTTCAGAATTTTGTTACGAGTAATTTGAACTCATTCATATAGTATAGATTTAACTTTGATGGGTAAATCTTTCTTTGATAATTTTTTGTATATATAAAATCTTAAGTCGGAGGTATATTTAAGCGATACTAATATATAATATATATATATTATTTTTGATTAAGTAATATTTATTATAATATTCTCAAAGTAAATATAAGATTGAAATTCACATAACAGGTAAAATGGATGCTAATCTATAACAATTAAATTAATTAGTGGATCTCATTATATATGTATAATTAATGTATATAAAACCGATAAAAGTGTTTTAATAATGATAAAATTGCGAAAATGAAAGGAAATAAGAGGTGCAATGATAGAGGCAAAGGAAAGCTAAAACAAATACCCTGATGCTGGTTTTCAATAATTTAAAAAAAGTCACAGTCGTCTCAGAGTACCATTTTACAGGGCATGCAGTCGTGTACAACATCTGCCATGCATGATGATCATGATAGAGAATAGGAAAATCAAAAGTAAACAAGATCAACGACCACAAATTAAACACAAATTACAAAGGGAAAGAAAAACCAATAAAACTCAACAACAAGTGGAGAAAATCCGTGAATTAAACCGTGTAGGTCTAATAATCGGTGGTGGGGAGCTGTTCGTGGGTGTTGCTGATGAAGAAGAACTCGTAGATGAGTCCTGCAAGTCCACCGCCGATGAGGGGTCCGACCCAGTAGACCCAGTGGTTGCTCCACGACCAGCTAACCAAGGCTGGTCCGAATGAAACTGCCGGGTTCATCGAGGCTCCGTCAAAGGCTCCGCCGGCCAAGATGTTTGCTCCGACGATCAGACCGATTGCTAATGGGGCGATTGTTCCGATGTCTCCCTTTTTGGGATCAACTGCTGTGGCGTACACTGTGTATACCAATCCGAATGTCATCACGATCTCAAAAACCAAAGCGTTGGATACTCCCACACCGGATGACAACCCGAAAGCCGGTACAGCCTGCAGAGCACCGGAACAAAACCCATGATAAATACAATGTCAAATAACGGAAATAACTGATTTTTTAACGGAATTTCGGGAATGTTACCAGGTCGCCGGTGGCGAACTTAAGTAAGAGGCAAGCGACGGTGGAGCCGAGGAGTTGGGCGATCCAGTAAAGGATGCCGCGCAAGAGAGTGATGTTCCCGCCAACGAATGCACCGAAGGTGACAGCGGGGTTGACGTGGCCACCTGAGATGTTGGCACCAACGGAGACAGCGACGAAGAGGGCGAAACCGTGAGCTAGAGAGGCGGCGACGAGACCGGCGGGGGTGGTTGCTCCGTTGTCGGTCAACTTGTTAAAGGCCATACCCGAGCCTGATCCAGCGAAAACGAAGATCAAGGTCGAGATGAACTCAGCCAAAGCTGCCCTGAGAGCATCGGGGTGAGTCGCCTCGGCGGGCCGGCCAACGGCTATGTTTCTGATCGGCATCTTAATCAAATTATCAAAACCTAGCGGTCGGAGATGGGAGAGTGGAAATCCGAATGCTGCTTTTTTGGTTTGGTTTGGTGTCCACTTCTCTAGCTCCAGCTCTACTTATATTTGAAATGTTTGGTCCACAGTGACTGGGATTAGTCCGTTACCGGTTGAAAGCTGTGGGGAAGAGTGTACTATTTTGGAAAGAGATTGGTGCACAGGCAGTGATATAATTATTTAATTTATTTTATGTAGTTTTGGGGGAACGGGTTAAACCGAGAAACCGGTCATCCCCGTTACGACAGCGAAGCGGGTCCAGTGTCAGGTGGATGAGTAACTGCCACGTGTTCATGTTGGATAAGAGCCACGTAATGTGCCGACTTTTTTGTTTCCGTTCTCGGTTCCTCTCTTAATCTTATCGGGTACACTGTCATGATGCAATGGGATTTTGACACGTGGAATAAGAGGATTGATCTGACGGCTGGTGGATATTGGGTGTGCTAAATATTAAAAATAGAAAAGGAAAATAATGGAAAGAAGGTGGAGATGGAAATAAAAATAATATTTGATTTGAAAATCATGTTCACGTTTTCTAGTTTGGATAGGAATCTTTTTTCTCTTTCTCTATGTTATAATGAAAATGGAGTAAGAAAAAATGGAAGAAGTTGAGTTGTTAAAATCAAAATTAAAAATTTTACTAACTTTTCTTTGACCCTAACAAAAGCATTTTTCACCATTCAATACTAAGGGTGATTCACTTAAAAAATAGTAATAATTAACTATTGGAATAATTTTATTTATACTTATTTGATCAATAATGATTATTAATTTTAATAGATTTTTTAGATCAGTTAGTGCCACTCGTCGTATCATATTATTATCATTTATTATTTTTTATATCTTTTTAAAAATAATTTATAAATGTCACGTGAAAATTTTTAGCGTTTCATGTGATATTAATATATAAATAAAAAATTTAAGATTTTATGGTCAAATTTGATAAAAAAAAAACTTAATTTCTTCAATTTATCAAAAAAAAAATTAATTGCTTCAAATTCTCGAGTAAAAAACTAATTGGATGTAAAAAAAAGTTTATTAGTTATTTTTTAACAGACCCTTTTAGCCAAAATAAAATAATTCGCATAGCATATGTGTCACTATCTATTGTTAACCATTTCTTTCTAATTAAATTATCTACTTTTCACAACAATTTTATTGAAAAAACTTCAGAAAAATGATAGTGTAGAGAATGTATTTAAAAAGTGAAGGTATAGTCCAATAATAATAGGAAGAAGTAATCTTTCGAAGTTTTCGAATGCGGGAAATTATGCCACGCTCGACGAACATCAATGAACACTATTAATTTAATTTTTAAAAATTAAAAATTTAAATGACTCACCATATAATTATAAATTACTTAAAAATCAAAAGATAAATTAATTATTCGATCTATGTTTAAAATCAAAAGGTAAATTAATTACTCATCATTCAAATGCAAACCTAATGAGTGGTTCTAAAATACACGATATTTTTCTGGATGTGCCTGCCACGCTCGACGAGCACTGATGAGCACCGATGAGTACCATTAATTCAATTTATAAATATTAAAAATCTAAAAGACTCACTATATAATTATAAACTATTTAAAAATTAAAAAGTAAATTAATTAAAATCTATCATTTTATTTTTAATTTCCTTTTAAACATTGACCAAATTATTTATCTACCCCTAAATTACAAAACCATAATTTTTGTTCATTTAAAAATCAAGTTGTCGCCAGCGCCGCTTCTCTGTCGATGTTTCAGTGAATGAATTCCAGTTTTTGTGTAAAATATAATGAAAAATTATGTCATGCTCGACGAGCACCGATGAGCACTATTAATTTAATTTATGAAGATTAAAAATCTAAAGAACTCACCGCATAATTATAAATTATGTAAAAATTAAAAAGTAATTGATTAAAATATATTATTTTATTTTTAATTTTCTTTTAAACATAGATCAAAATACCTATCTACCCATAATCTATAAAATTTTAATTTTATTCATTTGAAATTCATGCTGCCGCAGAGCAAAATTAAGATTTTGTAATTTATGGAGTAAATAGGTATTTTTGATTTATATTTAAAAGAAAATTAAAAATAAAATAATATATTTTAATTTATTTACTTTTTAATTTTTAAATAATTTATAATTATACGGCGAGTCTTTCAAATTTTGACCTTTATAAATTGAATTAATGATGTTTATTGATGTTCGTCGGTAATAGTGTTCATCAGTGCTCATCGAATTTGTCACTCATCCAAATATAATATACTAAATCCTAACCGATAGAAGTAAAGATTAATTACAGCGAAAGAAATGAAATGAACAAAATTTATGATGACGATATGTTTCAATTTTTACGCTATTAATTACAATGAGTACATTTGAATGCATTTACAGTGAATGCCCTGCCGCTGCCCTGCCCTGCGGCTATTTCAGCGAATAAATTCTAATTGATTAGGGTTTTAAATATTTTTACGCTATCGAATGTTATTCATCGGTGGGGAACAACAACGACAGTAGGAGACGGAGGCAACAACTTAAATTTTAAATGAATAAAAATTAAAGTTTTGTAATTTAGGGTTAGATAAAGTATTTTGATTTGTGTTTAAACAAAAATTAAAAATAAAATAATATATTGTAATTAATTTATTTTTTATTTTTAAATAATTTATAATTATAATGTGAGCTCTTTAAATTCTAATATTTATAAATTGAATTAATGGTACTCGTCGTTAGTGGTGATCATCGGTACTCGTCGAGTGTGACAAATTTTTTCTATTTTTTATAATTTGAATTGTAATAATAATACTTATAAAAGATAAAATAATAATATGAAAGCATAATAATGGTTATTTTATCCGTATGATGATGTTGGAATAAAATTTTCAAAATTTCGAGTGATTTTGTTTTTATTGTGTGGAGTAAAGATGGTTTGGAAGTTGCTTATGCTTCCCAACGACTTCAATTCAATGTACCTTTGATTTGTCTTTTTTTTTGTTCTTAAAATCATCGGTACTTTTCGATAATTTTTGAAAATCGTCTACATTTCCCGACTTTTTTTAAAACACATTTAGTAAAACTGAAAACCTATCTATTTAGGGTAGTTTCGATGCACAACATTTTAAGATTAAAAAACGACAAATTTTAAAATTTATCCAAACAATTTAAAATATCATACTTTTGACGACATTTTAAATTTTTTCGTATTTTTTTCTCAAGTTTTGAAATTTAAAAACAAGTTTTAAAAACTTGAAGAAACTATCAACCTAAAATGTTATCAAAAAGTATATTAATTTGAATAGAAATTCTCTACCTTTTTGGTGCCCCTATTTATACTCTCACAATAAAAATTAAGTTTATGATTTAAGGTTAGTGTTTATAGTTAGAGTTTAGTAAAACGGGGATAGGGTGTATTTCTAGGGTATATAATTTAGGATTTAAAATTTAAGATTAGAAATTAAAAAAAATTAGTCATAAAAAAGAACACAAAAAAAACATAAAAAATTTTTCCCAAACATTTTAAGTTAATGGATAACTTTCAAAACTTGCCAAGCCTTAAATTAGAGTGCCGTTTTTTAGACTCCCCAATTATTAATAATTATTGATGCGTGCATATTCTACAGTATTTACTAAAATTCAAATTGTATTTTCCTCAAGCAGCATATTTCATTTTCCAAATATATATTCTTAATGATAATATTCTATATAATGCTACTTTGGTGAAATCAATCATGGCTGGTGAAGCCTAAATTAGTGGATTTTAGTAAACAATAGGTCCCCCAAATAAGCCAACCACCAAGTGAACCATTAGCGGAGTTACCTTTTGGAATAGGGTGTCTCATGACATTCCAAATTTTTTTTATATAATTTATTTATAAAAAAATAAAAATATAGATAAATGAATCTCTTTTATGAATAAAATGACAACCTTTATAAATAAAATGACACCCCTTTATAAATAATCAACCCTCCTTAAATATCATTAAAAAATGACACTCCTTAAATAAATTTCTGACTCTGTCCCTGCTCACACCAGTCAATAAGACAGCTAGTCCACATATTTCTGAAAACTAATCCAATTTTACATCTCTAAATTTATTCATTATCAACCTCATATCTCATTATCATTACAATCTCGATTCAAATTAATTAAATTATCGATTAAATGTCTATATTTACTAAACATTTGAATTATTTAGTAAGTAAATAAACAATTTATTTTATAAAAAGTAATTAGATGATAAATTTAAATATTTATTTCTTAATCATATAACGGATAGTTGAATTTGCATTAAATATTTACAAAAAGACATCACAAAGCATCACCTTTATATTCCGCATAATATTTTTCTTATAAATTAAAATTACAAATCATCATCTTCCTCCTCCTACCTCATATATTAATTATAATATATTAATAAATAAAATCGTTAAAACAAAAAAAAACATCCCAAAGCATCACCATTAATATCTATCAAATCCAACAAAAATGAAAATGGAAGCCTTATTTTAGATCCAAAAATCAAGAGTAGCCTAAATTATAGAGATGCCAGATACGGCCTTGCAGTTTAAATTGATCCCTTGAGAAAGATTTAAGCCATTACTTCAAAGTATACTCCAATGCTCCAGCTAAAATCGATTCCATTTTCAGATTGAACAATCAAAATAAATTTTTTTCTAGAAAATATTTAGAAAGTTCCTTCAAGACTCTTTAAATATAATGTAAGAAAAACGATCTTCATTTCTGCAGGGGAATATGCCCGATATTTTGGGGCTTTAAAATAATGATCGGAATTTATTTATTTTTAAATTATTTATTAGTTTTCAGGTGAGGGAAACTTGAAACAACAAAGAGGGGAGTCCCGAAGACGATGAGTGATGACACGTCTGAGTCATTAGAAATTCTTTTTATAATTTTAATTTACAAGCAAATATTGTGTACAAAATAAAGATGATATAATTTTATTTAATTGGGTAAGACTATGGATGAGGTGGTGAAAATAATTTATAAAATAATTTTTTCTAATTTTATTTTAAAATATAATTAATTGCATGTCGAGTCTTTAAAATTTTTAACAATCATTAATAGTGTATTGCATTAATAGTGATCAACTGTATACGTCATCCGTCCTAAATTTTTTGTCCCTCTAATCTCTAATATCTAATCTATCCCTAAATTTGATCATAGGTCTGTATTGTATAACTGGCGCACCAAACCATTAAAACAAACATTATCTTTGCATAATTATAGGCAACTTTTTATATACTCCTATAACTTAAACCGGAGTGAACCCTCACACTAGTCAACAAGTTACAAGACAGCTAATCCACATATTTCTGACAGGTCATTCTCTTTAATTTATTCATTATCCACCTCATATCTTGTTATTATCATTAAAATCTAAATTTAAAGTAATTGTATTATCCGTTGAATATCTATATTTAGAACGCATCCGAATTATTTAATAAATAAATAATTTATTTTAAAGAAAAGAATTACATGATAGATTTAAAGGAAAATTCTACAACGGGCAACGAACATTATTGAACACCACTAACGATGAACACCATTATTTTTTTAATTTTAAAAATTTAAAGGACTAAAATTATAATTAAAATTATCTCTTAAAAAATAAAAATAAAATTTAATAGTTACTTTATAATATTTTTTAATAGGTTAGAATCAAATATACTCAATTTTCCTAAACCCTAACAAAATCAATTTCTTAAAAAATAGAAATTAATTTATAATTTTTTAATAGATTAGAACCAAATATACTCAACTCTCATAAACCTAAACTCTAACAAAACCAATCTCCTAACAAATTCAATTTTTAAGAGATTGATTTTGTTAGGGTTTAAGAGAATTGGGTATATTTGATTCTAACCTATTAAAAAAATATTATAAAGTAACTATTAAATTTGATTTTTATTTTTTAAGAGATAATTATAATTATAATTTTAGTCCTTTAAATTTTTAAAATTAAAAAAAATTACTGGTGTTCATCGCTGTTTATCGTTAATGGTGTTTAGCAATATTCGTCGCACGTAGTAGACTCATCTTAGATTTAAATATCTGAATCCAAGTCCATTAACCGCAAAAATAAACATATTCATAAAATGGATAGTTGAATTCATATTAAATATTTACAACAAAATTAATTTAAGTAATAGAGGTTGGAGGATTAATATCAACATCAACATTAAATTTACCAACAGTAAGGGTTGAGTGTAATGGCAAGACACATTACTCTCCCAATAAGAGAATTTAGATTTATACCTTAAAAACAATTGCGGATCTAAAAATATAAGAATGAGAGTGAAAAATATTGTTCCCCTTAAATTAGTATGTAGATTTTCAATTTATCCCTCTATACACTAATGACTAAACTAATATTTTAAAGAAAAAATAACACTAAACTAAAATTTCCCCTAAAAACGGAATGCAATTGCTTTCCTCCAAGCCTATGTACATTCGACATGGCTCGAAGATGACATTGTTTGAATAAGAGTTATAAATCTCGAACATAATTATAAAATAGATATATACTTTATAAAAAAATTACCTACTTTAAATCTGCTCCATATAATAATTACGTTACCAAAATCTTATATATTATCCAAAATTGTATCATTTGAACATGCAAAATATAAAATAAAGTATTTACAGATCCATTAGCATCAGGAATAAAGGGGGTTGTGCAGAATACTAAGACAATTTGTAATTATGTAGGCTGGGTCTGATCCAAAATATTACAGAACAGAATTTCAGTTTAATTAATCTTTCGATCTGATCTAATTATAAACTAAGCATGAGATGCTGTGTCCAAAAGCCAACTCATTGTTTTGTCCAGACCCATCCTCAAAATTATAAAAATGAAAAAGGTAGAGAAGTAGTGAGGTCCTTACCATAAAGAGAAAGGACGTGCCACATGCGTCAATGATTAGGATTAAACTAATACCAATCTTTGGTGATTTTAATTACAAGATTAGTAAGCAAGTTCAACTAATCCTCACTCTCTCTCCTCATGATTTTTCTTACCAACTTGTGTATTGTTTTTTTTAACAGTTTTTTGTCGGTAAATTTGGTGATTTATAATATTTATTTAATCACGTGATATGTTATTAGTGAGCTAGAAACCTCTAGTACTCTCTAATGGTGCGAGCAACTTTCGGCCATGATTAACTACCATTTTGTTTTTGCTTTCAAGGTTTTCAGCCGACATGCATTATTTGAATATTAAATTTTGAATTTAATTCTATTATAAATTATATTTGTTTGAAAGTCTTCAAAATACCAAAAGATTACGAAAGAGATCTAATATATATATATATATATATAATGGGGGTAAAATCATAAAGCTTGAACATTTTAAGGCTAGTTTGGCATTAGTTTTAAATAGCATAATGTAAAATTACTTTTAAAAAGTTTTATTTAATATTTAAGTGGTTAATATTATTTTCAAAACATGTTTTTGTTAAGATAAATGACTATTCGAAGCATTATGCTATAAGCTAAATATATATATTAAAAGGTTATTTAAATTCTTTAATGTTATTAGGGCCAAGTTAAATTAAAAGGAATTATGTAAAGAAAATTACTAAATAAAGGAAGAGTTGATAAATACAGAAACTATAAATTAGGAAACAAAATTAACGAAGTTAGTCTAAGTAATAAGTAATTTAATATTATTTAAACAAGTTTCGAGTTCGAGACATTATATATAGGAAAATTCTACAATGTGCGACGAACACCGATGAACACCACTAATGATGAACACCGATGAACACCATTAAATTAATTAATAAAGATTTAAAATTTTAAGGACCCATCATACAATTAATTATTTTTTAAAAAAATTCAATTAAATTATTATATATATATTAAAATTTTATTTTTTTAATAAGGTTAAACTATATATTTAGTACCTCACCTATTTTCGTATTTTTATTGAACCCTCATTATTTAAATATCATTTCAATTTGACCATATTCTTTATAAAAAAATAATTTAACCCTTAACCCTCAACCTAAAACTCTAAACTATTAAACCTTAAACCCTTAAACTCTTAAATCTATACTATAAACCATATACCATTAAAAATAATTTCATCGTCATCGATTTAAATTCTCAAGTATTCGATTTTGTAAGTGAAAAAGAGATTAGATTAATGAACCTTAAGATGCTTTTTCAGCAATGTTAATGCATTGATGTTCTCAGCCAATCGATAGCAGTGTAAAGCTCTAAATCGTGCCCGATCCGATGAATTGCATGCTTTTGATGGATTTGCAGCTAGTTCCAGAGAAGAACAACCACTTAACCTCAGATAGTCGATGCTCGTTAGAAGCTCGGGCAACGATTTAAGCTCCTGCAATTCAACAGTCTAAGGTATTTTTTTTACAAGTATCTTAATTTTAGGTTTTAGGGATTCAATTCATAGTTAATAAAAGGGTAAACTCTCAAATTCAATTCATTGAATTGAATTGAATCGATGATGGTGAAATTCTTTTAGTGATATATGGTTTAGGGTATAGGTTTAAGAGTTTAAGGGTTTAAAGTTTAATAGTTTAGGGTTTTAGGTTGAGGGTTAAGGGTTAAATTATTTTTTTATAAAGAATAGGGGCAAATTGAAATAATATTTAAATAATGAGGGTTCAAAAGAAATACGAAAATAGGTGAGGTACTAAATATATAGTTTACCCTTATTAAAAAATAAAATTTTAATATATATATAAAATAATTTAATTGAATTTTAAAAAAAATAATTATTAATTGTATGATGGGTCCTTAAAATTTTAAATCTTTATTAATTAATTTAATAGTGTTCAGCGGTGTTCATCATTAGTGGTGTTCATCGGTGTTCGTCGCACGTGGTAGACTCATCCTTATATATATATATAATTTGTTGGACAATTTATCTATAAAAATTAAATACGCGACACAAATTAATCTAGATTAACCAAGATGAGTAATTGAAACTCGGAATGGCAGCAAAGAAAATAAATTAAGAGACAAATAATGGAGAGTGGTAGTGAAAGGGACAGGCCGAAATATAAGGGAAGATTAGGGCATGTTACAAACCAGACTGGCATTGGATGATTGGTCGGCCACATTATGTACCAAAACCGCCCCTTTGACTCCACAGCCAGCTTCACCACTAATGCTGGCTCATGGTAATGGCCCCCCAGTCCCCACCCACTTCCCTTGGGGTCCTCGCCCATTTGGACATAACTCATGAATCATAAAATTACTACACATTTAATAATGAAAATACAAATATTTCAACTTTGGAAGAAAAAAACTTCAACTAAAAGGATGTACCTCTCCTTGAATGTGAAAATAACTAGACACCAGACCACCTTTAATAATGGACTTATAAAATGAATGAATACATATATTAAAAAAGAAATTTTGATTCGATTACATTGTAGTATTTGTTCGTGTTTTTTATCTTTTTGATAACGCATACACTTTGCACATACAGGTGCTCGAGTCGAGTCTCCTAAAATGAAAGTTATCATCTTTTCCACTGGAACCACTCATTGGGTTACGAACAATAGTAAGATATTTTATTTTATAAAGTGAGTAAGGATGATATTACAAGAAGAAAAAGAATGAGATTCATTAATTGACTGAATGATTAAGGATGCTCATATTGTCTTCACTATGTGTGGTTCGAATCTCAACATTTGCAGGAATATAATATATTTATACTTAATAAAAAATAATAAGAAAAATAAAAAAATCAGAAAAAATTCCGGATTGAATATTAACAATTTTTCTTAATCATACAAACAACATTTCTTTTTGCCAGAATCTAAAGTGGGACCCACAGCTATAAATTAATTAGGGCAGTTGGCCATTGGCTTGAAATCAAAGTCTTCATCAGGGGAACCTTTCGGCCATATAAACATAAATCAAGTTTGCCATTGCCTGGGTTTTCATTTTCAAATGAGCAAACGTTTAATTTGCCTATGTTGTTGTCCCCTCTCGTTCACAATGAAAGATACCCTCAATTTCATTATAAAATCACAAAATAACTCTAAACTTAATTCAAAATATATGTGATTATTTTTTAGCTGTTTTCCATGACTTTGTCCTGACTAGTTCGGACTGGCATGTATTGCACACTTAATATTAATGGATAAGTATCCGAATGAAAATTTTCCATATACATAAAGCGTCGAACTTGAGACTTACTTAAGTGATATAAACTTCTTATCACTTGGATACCCGTCAATTACTTATTAACTATAATGAAAATGATAAATATATGGCTGAAATTGAAAAAGAGGTTGGGTTATGAAAAGACAGAAATGGAGTGAGAGTGATGAGATATTTTGGACATAGAATTCGGCTTGCAATGGCCAATCAATCAGCCATCATATATGAAAATGGTAGGTATGAATGTTTCGTAGAATCCACCGTCCAAAGATTGTGGTAGGCGAAGCTTTTACAAGTTGATCAGCCACGACTTCAACATGCCATGCATTAAACTTGGACTGCACTTATTTTCATTGACGTCTGGCAAGGGAAGGATGATGAGTATTAGGGGTGTTCAAAAATATTTGGCTCGATTTACCCGACATGCTGACCCATATACATAATTTAAACTATACTATTTTTTTTTGAAAATACCCATATTTTTGGGTCAGGTACTCGACCTACTATTTTTTTGGGTATTTGGGTCGGCCCGGATTAAAAAATAGCTCTTAGTCGGGTACCTGACTACCTGATACCTGGTTTGATTAATTTTTTTATATTATTTTACTTAAAATTTAAAACTCACATTTTCTTTACCTCACTGGCTCACTATCACTAGGGGTGTTAATTGTCAGGTACCCGATTCATCTTGGTACCTCATTCATCGGTCCGTGCCCCGACCCATTACAGTTGGGTACCCGGGTAATCGGGTACCCGGTACCCGCCTGTTTTAATCATTTAATTTTAATTTTAAAATCATTAAGCTAATCAAAGGAATTGAGCAATCAATAAATAAAATTAACCCATAACAAAAATTTTAATTTTTTCAAACAATGTTTGCAAAGGTAAGTTCATAATCATGGTTAAAAAGTGTTGAGTGCATAAATGTTTTATATTTTAACCTTTATTTACCCATATTATTGATGCACTCAAGCATGTTTAGTTGCATTTTAGGATAGAATTTGCATAAACTTCACAAATAGATAAGTTTGCACAGATACTATTGATTTCAGTCACTTCTTGCAGGTAGTTGTCGTGGCAGCATCCAGGGCAACAGAAGAAAAGAAGATAACTACAGAGCTGGAGTGAAGGGTTGAAGAAAACTGCCTCATACATCACTGTCGTGACAGCTGCCGCGACAGTGAAGACAATAGAGATGGAAAATGTGAAGTGGAGTTCGACTGATAGAGAATTTAAAGCCTGATTTTTGTAGACCACTCGCATAATTTTTGGAGCCCAGAAGCACAAGGAAGACCTTGCCCAAAGTTTGAGGAGAAAGTCAAAGCAAGAAGATAGGGCAAATTAAAGGACGTTTACTCAGAGATTTAGTCTTTAAATAAATTGTACTTTAATTCAAACTAGTATTCTTGGTCATTAAGAAAGCTTACACCCAAGGCCTATATATATGCTTTTATTTCGACAAGGGGGAGGATAACCTAGTTCATAGCCTTCTTCCATCATAAACCCTAGCTTTTCTTTTCTTCATCATGTTCTAAAGCTTCCCCAGGGCTAAGGGTTGATCTTGTAAAGTAGTTGTAATGGTTAAACTGTTTCTTAGGATTTTCTGTTCAATCAATAAAACTTCAAGTTGGTTTTAATATCTCATATGAGTATCGGGAGAGCATTGTGAGGTTATCTATTTACTTAATATCAGGAGAGTTAAGTATAAGAAAGGAGTAAATACAGTTTTCCAGTTTATGGTTAAACTATCTTGGCCTAGGGATAGGTACAAGGTTAAGCGGCTAAAGAAGAATTCACAAACATTGATGTTCATCCTTCGATTCACGCTGGGAGGTATCATCCAAGACGTGTTCACCGACAGAACTTGGACCTAGGGATAGGACAAGTCACAACAGGAGTTCTTGCCGAACTTAAAGTAACAAAGTTGTTGATCGCTGCCGCGACAACAACAGACCTCTGCCGCGACAGGCTCGACGACAGAAGCAACAGTAGTCCTCTGAACAGTGCAACACCTACACTAAGGAACAAATCAATACCAGCCTACTTTATCAATATGATTTCTTTATCTATTTTAGTTTATCTTCAAGAATTCTCAAAACACCTTATTAAATTTATTTCTTTTCTTGTGCAGAGTTTTGAAGTTAGAAGTATTTCAGTCCTTGTGGAGACGATATTCGATACTTCGTATCACTACATTACTTGTGTCGTGTATACTTGCACTCAATTGCGTTAGTCTTATTTACACGCAACAAGAAGAACTTCACAGTGAGCCACTGAGCCATATGATGAAATCGATTGGAGTAAAAACTAAAAAGCGATTTTTTTTGCAAACTGCAAAGGAAGTTCATAATCATGGTTAGGAAGTTTAAGAAATTACACGTGCAAAATGTAGACTGCAGAGTGCAGTGCTTGCTTGTTGCTGGACGCCAGACGGAGAGAGCGATGGACGATGAAGGAGCGACGGACAAGGAGAACCGAACAACGAACAAAAAATTGATGGTGCACTAAACGGCGAGTTGATAGAGGAGCATGTCTTTGATTTTTTTGGGGAATTTAAGTTGGAGATTTGGGGAAAAATAGAAGTCGTGTTTTTTTTTCCAGTTTTTCTTGGTTTAGACAGCCTGTATCATTTTTTATTTTTAATTAATATATATATATTTAATTAATTAAAATATAATATATATATATATGTAATATTATCGGGTAGTCGGGTACCCGATGGGTATTATATTTTTGGCCCAATCCCGGCCCGAGTACCCGGGATAATTATCGGGCCAGGTTCTTGACCCGAGAAAAAAAAATAATCCTATAATTACCCGCTTATTTTACATTGGGTCATCGGGTAGTTGGGTTGGGTCAACCAAGTCAGGTAATTTTGAACACCTCTAACTGTCACTCACCCAGCCTCACCAAGTCACCCTCATCATCTCATTGCCGCGCACTCCGCAAATCAAATTGCAGTTTTTAATATTTAATCGCTTCTCTCACTCTCTCATCTCGGCTGATCAGACAGTCTCCATCGCCGATTATATTTTGTCTTTCTCCGTCATCACTCTCTATTCAACCAAAGCAAAAGGTACTTCGTTCTAAATACATGTGTGTTTAACTGTGTATGTGTTTGTCTTTTTTCAAGACTTTTTCTTATTTTTGTTCTCTGGGTATCTCTTATTTATGTTAGAATTGTTCTAAAATGTGAGAAATTTTATTGGTATATCTATTTACTTTAAAAGTCATTCATGAAATATTCAGATAAAAAAGGAATTCTACACAACTTAAAGGGTTGTTACAAATTCATTGGTATATTATTTGTTAGATTTGTTGCAAATTCATCAGAACTTTATCTGGTTGTCTCACACAAACAAGAAACAAATACTGTGATAAAGCTATACATATTTTACAAATTTTAATTTGCAATGAATGTAGGATTCATCAAAATATATTTGGTTTTATTTTTAATTTACTTTTAAAATAAGAAATGAATGAATAAAAAGGGGAGAAAACATGTACCTATTACCTGAATTAGCGTGTACTGTGTTTTACGGTTACCTGGTTTTTATGGGCCGAGTAACGGGCCGACATTTTAGTACCCAAAAATTTCAGGTACCCGAAAACTCGGGTACCCTAAAATGAACACCCATAATGAGCATGAACGATCGCTTAGGGTCTTCACGTTCTACCTTATTAATTTCACCTTTCAGTGACAATCTAGTAAGTCAGTGGTTGTCCTTATTTTTTTCAGTTGTATTTATAGTGTTTTCTTAAAAAACAATAAAAATAATGTGTTTGATAAATTCTAATCACGTTTTTATAGTTTATTAATGAAATATTAAATTAATTGTTTAAAATAATAGAACATATTTTCCTTCAATAGAAACCCATTTTTGAATTTTCGCACAGTGCCCCGAATATGTTTGAGACAACTCTATTTATTTTCAAACGCCACTTACATTGATAAAAATGAAAATTCGGTCATCAAAATGATTTTTTTTTTTGTAAAAGTTCATTTTGGTGATTTGTTTGTAAAAAAACATTAGGTGTCAAAATAGAAATATTTTTATTATTGGGTGATTATTTATATAGTTTAACTTTTAAAATATAGATTTGTGATTTTAGAAAGTGTAGATGAATTATATTTGAATAATCTCTACTTAACGAAGAAAAAGAAAAATTTATTCTTAATAGATACTAAACACATAATTTAAGGGAGAATGTCAATCGAAAGATTTTAATCATTTGCTTTCAAATTTGTTGACAAAATTTTGGAAGGAAATTTTTAGAACATAACTATGGGTCGTTTCATACATTTATAATAATAATAATAATAATAATAATAATTGTTGAGACTTTAGGGGTTCGATTCGATCAACCGTTCTTGCTTGTCAAGTGTGGAGAAGTTGGATAAATGTGTGTTTTAGTGGGAGGTAATAATAATAATAATAATTGTTGAGATTTTAGGGGTTCGATTCGATCAACCGTTCTTGCTTGTCAAGTGTGGAGAAGTTGAATAAATGTGTGTTTTAGTGGGAGGTGAAAATTAGGCAATTTGACACAATGATTTATAGTGGTTCAACCTTCTAACCAAGGTCTACATCCACTACCTTAGCTCCCCACTAAGGATTTCCAAACAAATTCACTAAGAATTTCGTCCCCTTTTCTAGGCTAAGGAGGCAACCTTTACAACCCTCAAAGCTTTCTACCCAAAGCTTGAGGAAACACTCTCTTGTACAAAGAAAGACTTAGCAAACTAGAAATCCCTATAATAGGTGTTTGTTTGCAATTCTAAGCACTCACCCAAAACCTAAACACTTGAGCAAATTTAACAATGTAAGCTCACAAGTGTTGTCTAAGCAAGAAATAAACAATTTAAGCTCTAGACAAATTTTGATATCATAATGTTGTAACAATTGAAGCATTAACCATTACAAGATGCTTGAAGGTCCTTTTATACTCCCAATTGAGTTTCTAGCCGTTGGGGATGATTTTGAGCCATTGAGGACTTTATTTCCCTTCATAAATGTTGTTCTGCAGCCATCCGTATCGATACGCTTTGATCCGTATCGGTATGGCCTTCATCAGAAACTAGCTGTTGGGCTCTTGCTAGCCTGGACGTATCGATACGCTTGAGGGCGTATCGGTATGGGTTCACTTTTAAATGACCGTTGGGAAAGTATCCGTTGGGGTGGTTGAAATGGGATCGGTACGCTTACCAGGCGTATCGAAACGATCCCGATCCGTATCGAAACGACCAAGCCTGTTTCGATACGAGTTTTGGCAGTGGTCAAACTGGGGCAAAAAGGTATCGGCACGAGTACAACCGTATCGATACGGGTAGCTTGAAAAGTCAAGTTTGGCTTTTTAAAAATAGTAAAAACATTGCCAAAAACCTTTTAAAATACCTCAAACATAATTCAAGTTGTTTGGACTTAAAACCAAGTTTTAAATTCTTTTCAAATTAGTCCAAAACATTTTTCAATTATTATATCAAAACATTAGTTCTACAATCTCCCCCTTTTTGATATAATAAAACTCACTTGAAAAATTGTTTGGGATTCTCCCCCTTTATCTTTAAAAATGTGAATAAGAGATCAAAGATATGAAATCAAATAAAGCTATAAGAGATTAAAGATATGAAATCAAATAAAGCTCCCCCTTATTCATTTGAAAATTTAATTTTTCAAACAATTTCTCCCCTTTTTGTTATATCAAAAAGAATTTAAAACATTAAGTTTAAAAATAACAATAGAGGTAAAAAAATTGACACACTTAAAATTTTGGTTTAAAATTGGCTTCTCCTTACTCAAAGCATCAAGAGAATGTTAGTTCAACATATATGATCATCTAGTTGAATTTAAACTAAAATAAACAAATGAAATAAAAAACAACTAGAATTTTTACCGACACTTGAACTTAAGGGAGGATGTGAAGCATTTCTTCTTCAAGTGTTCTTCCTATGTGTGCATGGAGCTCCCCCTCAAAGTTTGACTTGTTGATCACACTCCATCACACCTAGCAAAAGATAATCAAGTAATTTTTGGTATCCAAATTGCTTTGGATCCATAGACATTAGTAGCACAAAATTTAGTCCCCTTAGGAATTCATTTTTCAATTTCATCCTTTTTAGTTGAAGTGGTTAGTCCTTTTGGGACCCAAACACTACTAAAACATTTTCCATTCACAAATCTAGGGGCACTAGATTGTCTTACATAAAAATTTGATTTTCCAAAACTATTTTTCTTTTCAAGTTCATTTGAAATCAAATCCTTTTCTTTTTGAACTTTGAGAAGCAAACTTTGTAAATCAAAACATTTTTGTTCAAAATCTTTCAATTTTGCTTCAAGTTCAATATTTGTTTTGGAAAACAAATCATTTTCAATTTTTATTTTTGAAATCAACTTTTTGTTCTTGGAAAATGATGCCTTGAATTCCAAAAGCAAATCATCATAGGCATCTTGTAACTCATCAAATGTATAAGAATTTGAAATAGATGAGTTAGAAGTTACCTCCCCTCATTGAGGGCCATCAAGCATAGGTGGGCCACTTCATCATTGGTGGAGTCTTCATCACTCCATGTGGCCACATATGCTTGTTTTGAAGATGATCCCTTCTTTTTGGATTTGTGGGAGTCCTTCATCTTCTTCATCGATTCATGCTTGGATTTTTCCATTTTGCTCTTCATGAACCGGGCAAATTTGTTAAAGAGATAGGTCATCTCTTCATCTTCACTTTCCTCTTCACTTGAATCTATATGATGGCATGTGAAGGATTTGAGAGCTACGACACTAGCATTGATGCCTAGCTCCATGGTCTTCTTCTTCCCCATCGCTCTAATCTCTTCCTTCTTCTTCTTCTCTTCTTTGTTTTTCTTCATTATTTGGTGAGTGAGAAGAGACCACATGAGTTCATCAAGCTTCAAGGTTTTGAGATTCTTGGCTTCGATGATGGCGGTCCTCTTTGAGTCCCATGACTCGGGAAGGGAGTAGATGAGCTTTCGGACAAGCTTCTCTTCCGGGATGGCTTCTCCATAACCTTTAAGACCATTTGTGATAGTGGAGAACCTATCAAACATCTTCTCGATGTTCTCTTCCGGATCCATCTTGAAGTTCTCATACTCTAAGGTTAGGAGCCCAATCTTGGTCTCCTTGACTTCATCGGTTCCCTCGTATTTGACTTCAAGCTTGTCCCATACCTCCTTGGCACTCTCACAAGAAGACATCTTCTCATAGATGGTTGGGCCAAATGCACAAAAGAGCATGTGCAAGGCTTTGCAATTAAGCTCCATCTTCTTGCGATCGTCGGCACTCCATTCTGCTTTGCTTCCTTGAGGCACGAACGGACCATCTTCAACTATGTCCCATAGCTTGTAGTCTCTTGACTTCAAGAAGAATTTCATCTTTGTCTTCGAATGGGCATAGTGATTTCCGTCGAAGAAAGGCAGTTTGTCGATGGATTGCGCCATTGAGCCGGTTGGTAAAATGTTGATCGAGCTTGCCAGATCTTCTTAATAGGATGTGAATCCCTTTCGATTAAGCCAAGTTCTGATACCAATTGTTGAGATTTTAGGGGCTCAATTCGATCAACCGTTCTTGCTCTCCAAGTGTGGAGAAGTTGGATAAATGTGTGTTTTAGTGGGAGGTGAAAATTAGGCAATTTGACACAAGGATTTATAGTGGTTCAACCTTCTAACCAAGGTCTACATCCACTACCTTAGCTCCACACTAAGGATTTCCAAAAAAATTCACTAAAAAATTCGTCCCCTTTTCTAGGCTAAAGAGGCAACCTTTACAACCCTCAAAGCTTTCTACCCAAAGCTTGAGGAAACACTCTCTTGTACAAAGAAAGACTTAGCAAACTAGAAATCCCTCTAATAGGTGTTTGTTTGCAATTCTAAGCACTCACCCAAAACCTAAACACTTGAGCAAATTTAACAATGTATGTAACCCCCTAAACCCGGCCCAGACGGTTGAACCGAATTAAGAAGTTTACACGGGGAAAACCAAAGTCAACCCGAAAGTCAACCTTGATTAACGACCTTTTTTTTCTTTTTATTCTTATCTAAATGCAAAATAATCCTAGATATGTTCACAAGATCAGCATACTCAAAAATCACCTCAACCAGAAAACATTTAGGGACTCGATTGCACAATTTATGAATTTAGGGACCAAAATGCAAATTCTGAAAATTATAAGGACTTAACCAACTTTTGAGTTACCATTATGAAATTAGTCATGTTTCATGCTTCTCTGCCAAATTTCAACTCAAACGGACATCTCAAACTCATTCAATTGCATAAACCAAGTTCAGGACCAAAACGCAAAGATTGCAAAACATTTAACCAACAATTTCAGTGCCCAACGGTCGAGTGTTTCGGAACAGGGACGATCTGTTCCGAAACGCGGGACCATTCCGAAACAAGTTCCGGAACAGGGTTTGGCAGTGGCAAAACCGTTCCGGAACGGTTCCACCCGTTTCGGAACGCCAAGGCCATTTCAGGCCCTCCGTTCCGATACGTAGCACCTGTTCCGAAACAGGCTGCCCAGATTGCAGAAATTTTGTTGGTTTATTACACATTCAACCTATCAAACACATTCATATAACCCTCAAATCATACCAGCAAGTCATTAAAAGCTTAAGGAACATACTAGCATCATTCATTCTCAAACATGGCATCAATTAAGGAAAAACCCAATTCTATAGGCATGCATCCGATATTGAAAACCATACAAACATCAAAAACACCAAACCAACCTCAAAAGGCCATTTACAAGTTCCAACATCACCAAAAGCATAAAACCAACTTAGGGAGTCCAAAACATCTCCCAAAACAACCATTTAGGTTCCCATTGCCAAATGCCCAAAAGCTAATAGTGTTAGGAAAACATTCACCATACATGAGCTTAGTTCTTCACTTGGATTCTTGACCTCCTTGCTGCCCTTTATGCACTTCAATGCTCTGCATTATTAGTTTAAGAAAAGAGAGAGCGTAAGCACATTGCTTAGTGAGGAATGCTCATTTAAAACATCACAATAATGCATTTATAAAACTCCTTTCCAAAATCTTTAGTTCAAACCACATTTTATCATGCACATATGTATGTAAACCAAGCATTTCATGCTTCAAATCAATAACATGTCATATTGGCTTTCAAGTGATAATCAACCCCTCAACACCCGTGATGGAGACTATGGTACAATTACAACCCCTCCACATCACTCATTGGTAGTTGTATAACATCACTAACGAGATCACGGGACTTACAACACAAGATCCACACATGGACTTTTAACCACCATTGTGATCTTACAAAACACAAGGTCCACACATGGACTTTTAACCACCATTGTGACCTTAAAACAAGAACCACCCATGGACTTTTAACCACCATGTTGTTCTTAACCATCTCGTTAGTGTACTTGGATGGAGCATGGTACAATCACAACCCCTCGACATCCAAGGCGACTTTATTCACGGTGCACCCAATCCTATAGCCGGCTAACTATATCCGATTCAAGCACTTTTAGACCAACCACATCACTTGCCAATATACATCATTTAACATCATTAAACCACTGTTTTAAAGCATTTGACAAAGCCATTATCATCATGCATCATTATGCACCCAAACCACATTTATCAATGTACAAAAGCAAGGATCTCTTACCTTGAGCATCCTTCAATTCATGGCTTATAAAACCAGCAATAAACATGCTAAAATATGCTTTCAAAAACAGAATTTAAACATGCAACAAATCACTTTGCATTCAACCAACTCATGGCTCATCAACAAGAGAGTTTTTTCCGAAAACTTACTCTTGAGCTTAGCTAAGTTGTTTAGACTTAAACTAAGCTCCCAAACCTTCAAAACATTGGTTTCAAAGCTGAAAACCAAACTTCACTCACCGATTCCGTTTCGCAACCTTACCGAAACACCAATCAAGCTTCCGGATCAACACCACAAGGATCCGAAGATGTCTCCCCTGTTTTAAACACATCAAAACAGATGATTAATGCATCATCATGCATTAATATCTTCAACCAAGACACCTAAACTCGCTGCTCTCAACAACACTCACATTTCGGCTACCAAACACAACCGAAATCACATCCAAACATCACTACAACACTACCCAGCCAAGATCCATCAAATCCAATCATTCTTAAACCTCAATTAACATCCAAAATGGATCTAATCACGTTCTTATACCTCCAGCTATAGCAGATCACCAAGATCACCCCAAAAACCACCAAAAACTCAAGCAAAACTTAGGAAAATCAACCTATTCGGGATTGCATTGATTAAACCTCAATTCCTCATCAATTATACATCCAATTTACATTAAAAACACATCTCAAAACAATGCTCAATAATTTCATACGAATTTCATCAAAAATTAACCAAATCTTGCATTTTAAAGCCAATATTAAGAACACAACTACAAAACCTTTAATAAAACACAAATCAAGGATTGAGAACTTGGGAATTTCAGTAAAGAACTGAGTATTTAGAGGAGAAGGACGTTCATACCTCTAAATGTGAGTTTCTCCCCTTTTGGAACCAAGATTCTTGAAAATCCAATAAGCAAATGCTAAGGTTTTGATGTAAAAAAGATTAGAGATCAAATGAAGATTGAAATCTCATCTTTGGAGGTCAAAATCAGAGGGAAATTTGCTGGAGAAAAGTGTTTGGGTTGAGAGAAAAGTTGAGAGAAAAGAAATAGAAAATTTTGGAGAAAAGTTAGTTATGACAAAATATCTTTTTCCCTCTCTTTTCCTTTAATTTAAAACCATTAATTAATTGATTAATATTAAGAAAAATCTGGAGAAACTCTTCTTGGGTAAATAGCTCCTTAAAGAAAGTTTCAACCCTTTTTAAAACAGTCACAAAGTTTTCGAAAATTACATTTTAGTCACTAACCCAAAATGTCTCACTTCCAAACCTCATTTTGTAAAATTGATTTCACCATTCTCTTATATATAATAAAAGAGGATTTTAAGATATTTTTCCATATTTTTAATGCAACCCGAACTAGGCTTTCCTAAAAATCACCCTTATATATTCGAACCGCAACCCGACCGACCCGGTCCAAACCCAAAACTTCTAAGCCCAAAATTGGGGTGTTACAATGTAAGCTCACAAGTGTTGTCTAAGCAAGAAATAAACAATTTAAGCTCTAGACAAATTTTGACATCATAATGTTGTAACAATTGAAGCATTAACCATTACAAGATGTTTGGAGGTCCCTTTTATACTCCCAATTGAGTTTGTAGCCGTTACTAGCCGTTGAGGACTTTTTTCCCTTCATAAATGCTGTTCTGCAGCCATGCGTATCGATATGCTTGGATCCGTATCGGTACGACCTTCATCAGAAACTAGCCGTTGGGCTCTTGCTAGCCTGGGCGTATCGATACGCTTGAGGGCGTATCGGTACGAGTTCACTTTTAAATGACCGTTGGGAAAGTAGCCGTTGGGGTGGTTGAAATGAGATCGGTACGCTTACCAGGCGTATCGAAACGATCCCGATCCGTATCGAAACGGCCAAGCCTGTTTCGATACGGGTTTTGGCAGTGGCCAAACTGGGGCAAAAAGGTATCGGTACGGGTACAACCGTATCGATACAGGTAGCTTGAAAAGTCAAGTTTGGCTCTTTAAAAATAGTAAAAACATTGCCAAAAACCTTTTAAAATACCTCAAACATAATTTCAAGTTGTTTGGACTTAAAACCAAGTTTTAAATTCTTTTCAAATTAGTCCAAAACATTTTTCAATTATTATATCAAAACATTAGTTCTACAATAATAATAATAATAATAATAATAATAATAATAATAATAATAATAATAATAATAATAATAATAATAATAATATGTTACCAAAAGAAATAAATAATATTTTAATTATCGGAGGCAAGCATGATAGGGAAAGCATGAAATATTTGCCGGCAACTTGGCAAGGAAACATTAGTTTTATACCCTAATTAACCCTCAAATTAATTTGAATGTCTTTACTAATACTTATGTGTCATCTCCAAAGGATCATTCAATCTTATTCCACTAGGCTATTCTCAAAGGTCCAATTCTGGAAATTTATTGGGTTTGAATGTAGGATAACCATTCTATGGCCTAATGCTTTGCTTTGCTAATGTACAGGACAAAGGTTGTCAAGGCCCGACCCAACAAAACTCACCACTTTGATTAATTGGACAATGAAAATATATGGAACGACTAAAGATCACAGTTCGGTCTCATCACTAAAGTTTACATAAGACTTTTAATTTTAAGGTTTAGTGATTTAAGTTATAGGCCGTAAAATTTAATGTTTATGGTTAGAATTTAGAGTTTAAGGTTTCATGTTTAATGTTTATGGTGTTAGGGCTGAGGATTCATGTTTTAGATTTTATAACTTAAATATGAAAGAGTTGTGTAAATTTTTACACAACTTGTGTATCAAAATATAACACATAATAAAATACAATATTTATATTTCGATACACAGTTCGTGTAAAATTTTTTGTAGAACTATTCCTTAATATCTATTATCTAAAACTCTAATCTTAACACCCTATATTTTAAACTCTAAACCTTAATCTTAAATTCTAAACTCTACACCTAAACTCCTAAATTCTAAGCCTTAAATTAGACTCCCAACCTCTAAATTTGACATGCACATATAAACAAAAGTCTACGCACACTATGTATCAAAGTTTTTTTCTCAAAACACAGAGGGTCCTTTTTTGCTGTTGGAAAAATAGATCAAATACATGCATTTTCACATGTGAATGAGAATATAAAAATTAAAAAATTCATTATAGTAATATTAATTATCATTTAAAATAATAACAATATTTCAATTTTTTAAGGTAAACTATTTTTATAGTCATTTAATTATGATTTTTTATTTCGATTATTCTTTTAATTTTGTCAATCATACTACTTAATTATTTAAATGATATCAATCAAGATCCAAGTTACTAACCTTTAAAAGTTAACGTAAAGGTCAACATGCTAGGGAGGTCCTATTTTGATAATCGATATTTTAATTTTGTCAATCAAATCACTTAACTATTTAAATAATATCAATTAAGCCATAAAACGTTAAAAGTAAATTGAAATGTTGATAAGCCAATTAAACAAATTTGTATAATTACACATTTGATTATCATTTCTTACACATCCTATCAATTTAAACATTAATTTTAATTTAATTATCCAATAAAATTGTGACATATAAAAAGGTAATAAATAAAATTTAATATTATATATGATTAAAATAAGAATATAATATTATATAGTATTATATTAATAGTTTACTAACTTTAATTTAAGATATGAGATGTGCTCCGGTTACACAATATAAGAGCTTTTAAATTTTATACGTTTTTTGATCGTTAAATGAGTGAAATGAATGACTGAGATTTATAGTGGGTTATGTGAAGATTATCACATGAAAAAAAGTAAGTGATTAATCTCATACATCCATTTCACCCATCCAACGATCTAAAAACATGTAAAACTATGAGTTTTACATTATGTGTAAGTAGATCTTATCTCTTAAGATATATATTAACTACAATGCACTTTTATATGCATTTCAAGTAGCCAAGTCACCTGGGTTTGAAACCACTTAAACCCATTACAAAAAAACCTTAAATAGCAAATATTATCAACTTTTAATCAAGAATTCAACATGGCTTAATGGTTTGTGCATATCTCTTTCACTTCAGCGTCCTAGGATTGATCCACCATTGGCCTAATTTGTTATTTAAAGTTTCATCACCAATCCAATGGTGACATTAAAAAAACCAATAAAACAACATACATTTATAAAAATATATAATTATACAAGTTTATTCAATCTGACTCATAAAATTAAAAGATTAAAATAAAGTAGAGAATTAATTAATAGTATGGATAAAACGTTTATTTTGAAATAAAGCAGCAGTAGTAAAGATCATATGAGTTTTGGTGAAGAGTGGGGCGGATATAAAGTCGTTCTCTTTTGTTTACTTGTCTTTTGCTTCAGTGGAGGAGTTGAGTTGCAACATCTAATTCTAAACTGCTTTACTCATGCACCAAGGAATTAATATCGTTGTTTTTTTTATCATTATAAATTTAGGAAATAATATATGATTATCAGAGTTTGAACGTTTATTTTTTTATTTATTTTAACATTCAACAATTTTATCAATCTAACTATGATTAAAACTTAAAAGTCAGTGATTACTTTACCTATTAATTATGACTGTAAAATGCATATTCAATTTATTAAGCTCAATTTACCACCCTCACAAAGTAATTAATTAAGCTTGTAATTTAACTTTAAACGAGTCCTTCAGTATTTTATATGTTTCTTTGAAACTTTCCCTTCATAAAGGAGCTTTGGTCCTCCACCACTATCAGGCTTCTTTCCAAAATTCAAAGCATTGTTTCTAATACTTAAAGCTAACTAGAAGTAAACAGTAAAACAGACCATGTACAATTAATGCAAGTTTCTGATAAATATATCCAAATACATTGTAGGTTGTAGCCAATCACTACAAAAAAATTACATATACTGACGCCAATTTATACCGACGGACATAAAGCGTCGGTATACACATCATATACTGACGGGAAATTGAACTGTCACTAAAAGTACTAAGTTTTACCGACAAATATATTATTTGTCGGTACAAATAGGCTCTATACCAACGATAAATAAGAAATCGTCGGTATAGATTTAAAATATACCGACAAAATTTATTAACCGTCGGTAGAGGTGAACCATATAGCGACGGAGTTACTTTGTGCGTTGGTATAGATTATAGGTAAATTATATACTGGCGAAATTTGTAGCCGTCGGTATAGGTATGTTTAAAATTTTGGCTTACTTAAAAAACAATAAAATAAAATAATAAAATGCCTGAACAAAATTAAAATCCCTAATCCCAATTCTCTTCACTCTTACTCATTCGTTTCTTCTCTGCTTCTTCACCCTTGCTCATTCGTTTCTTCTCTACTTCTTCACCGTTGCTCAAGTCACCGTTGCACCAGCCACCAGGTAATCCTCTTATCTATTTTTTCTTCACTCATTCTCTTTTCTGGCTTTCCTCTACTTCTTCTTTGCTTTTTTGGTTTCTCTAATTTGTTTCTTCTACATTGCTCAAGCCACCGTTTCTCATTCGTTTTTGAAGTTGTTGTTTCGAATTTAAGGTTGGATATTAGATTTTTTTTGTGAATTTAAGGTTTCAAAAACTTCATAAATTTAAAGAAAACTAATGTATTAGTTGTTTTTGTTTCTGGGTTTTGATTTTGTTCATGTGTGACACTAAGAGGATGAAGACTTGTAGACTTGTTACGTTGCAGGAAACCAATAATCACTCTTAATTATTAAAAAAAATGCTTGAAGTCGTTGTAGACTTGTAGTTTGACAGCAGATGGATGAAGAATTAGTTGTTTGCGATGGACTTCTTAAATCATTCATATACAGGCAGCCTAAACACTGACAATGATGATTCTAAAGTCATGATTCTGCTCTTTGAAATTGGACATGAAAATTTTTTATTAAGAGAATTTGCAGAAAGAAAATACGCTTCCTATATTCTTTTGCATCTGTAATTTGGAGATAAAACTGTTATAGATTAGTTGCATATAAAAACTGAAAAATTCTTCTAGATTTAAGCTCTAAAATTGGGTATATGTTGAAATCACTTGCTTCAATTGAGAGAGGGAGGTTGAAGAATGGACATAGAAAAAATAGACTGTGGAATAATGTGCTAGCTCTCACTTAGTGTTTCGATTGTTTATCTAAAGACTTCTAACTGCTTGTGTCTCAAATAAGTTATTGCTTTTAACATGTTGTTTGAGACACCCTTCTGTATAAAATAATGTCAAGTTACTCACATGTAGCAATGAACAAGTTGCAAAAAATTTCCCTAAAGTTTTTTGGGTTTGTTGTACTGGAATTGCCATGTCATAGTTTATGATTACAAAAAACTTGTTCAAGATTTCCATGTCGTTGATCATGTGGGCTATAATATTTATAACTGTCATCTAAGCTTCTTTTCTGGAAAGTTGAAGTAAATTTGATGATTTGGCAATCTAAAACTTTGTATTATGGTTTTTGGCTGCTCTCTGTTAAATTTCTTTTTCTCTTTAATTTGGCATGTTTTAAGGAATCCAAAGTTGTATGATGGGATCAAATATAAGATAAATTTCTCTACCAGTGTGAGAGAGAATATGCCATACTGCTTTCTTTTGCCTCAAGTGTATTATAGTACTAGAGATATTTTGGCACTGCTCCTTGGGGTCAACAATTATTCAAAGTAATTTGAAGAGCTTACTCACTAACAATGATGATTCTCAAAGTTATGATCCCGCTCTTTGAAATTGGACATGAAAATTCTTTATTAAGAGAATTTGCAGCAAGAAAATACGCTTCCTATATTCTTTTGCATCTGTAATTTGGAGATAAAACTGTTCTAGATTAGTTGTATATAGAAACTGAAAAACTCTTTTAGATTTAAGCTCTAAAATTAGGTATATGTTGAAATTACTTGCTTCAATTGAGAGAGGGAGGTGGAAGAATGGATATAGAGAGAATAGGCCGTGGAATAATGTGCTAGCCCTCACTTAGTGTTTCGATTGTCTATCTAAAGATTTCTAACTGCTTGTGTCCCAAATAGGTTATTACTTTTAACATGTTGTTTGAGACACCCTTCTGTATAAAATAATGTCAAGTTACTCACCTGTAACAATGAACAAATTGCAACTGCTGCAATTAAGAACTTAGCTCAGTTTCCTAAGTCTATCCATGGTGAGGACTTGCTATCTGAGGTTTATTCTTTTTAATGCATTATACAATTATAGTTTTAGTTTACTTAAATCACATTTTAATTTATTTTGAAATTTTATGGACTGGTATGATTATTTTCTTATGTGTGCTCTGACTTTTTTTATTACTGGTCTCATGTGTGTTCCCTTTGTTTCATAGTCTCTTCTTATATTTTTGGGTATATATTTGAATATTGAAAGACTATGAGCTGTGTACACAATTCTTTTACTTGAATTGCAGCATTTTTAACAATTAACATTGCAAAAAATATCTAAAATATTATTTATTATGAGAAAAGGTAGTCTTTGTCCATGCCTTTCTTTACTTTTATCATTTTTACATTTCTGCCAGACACCAATTCTAAAATTTGACATACATGTAGTCTATGCATATACTCAGGAAATTTTCTTATAGTTGTATTCCCTTCTTAATACTGTAAATTTTTTTAGGGACGTGTTCATGTTTTATCATTGATAGTAAAGTTATTCTCTATTTCCAACTCCATAGCATCAATAATATATGATTCAAATCTGCTCAGTTGCTTTAATAAATTTTAAAACTTAACGTTTTTAGTCTTAAATTAGACCGTTGTACCGTAGACTCACACGGTAACTGGGTTGGCTAAGGAATCTTGGTTATAACCCCTTTGGTTTCCATTCAAACAAACTCATGCCTTAACCAAAAATAGCTAACCAGAAGTTAGCCCCACTGATTACCTGTTGGGATTACAAATTATATTATTTCAATTATTTCTTTTATTATTATTATTATTTAAACATTCATGTATGATGTATATTTGAAATTGGAAATTTAAAAAAAAAACCTTACACATTTTCTGTTCAATTTTTTTAAAACTTTATTTTCAATCATAATCATAAAGAAAAAGTCTCAACTTTTTCCACTTTAGCCTGCTGAGTATGTTCTCATTTCTTAAGTACTCTGCTAACTGATGTATCTAAGACATGTCTTACAATTTGATTTCTATAGAATTACTGTAAACTATATAAGATTTCTATAGAATTACAATTTGATTTCTATAGTTTGCAATCATGCAAGTTTGGGGTTTCATCATTTTCTTTGAAGATGGAAAAGCAGTCTTTTTCATTAAATGACTGATTACCTTGATATTTTTTCAGAGATGCGTTGTTGATTTGTCATCTCTTATTGGATGCAAAAGCTATTAGAGTTTTGACCTATATGCTCATCTTCTTCTGATACGAGACGACAAGGTGAGTAAGTCGATCATTTTATTTATTTATTTATTTTAAATTATTAACGCATGTTAATCTAAGTTTAAGCTATTAGAGTTGGACGCAGAAGCTATTAGAGTTTTGACCCATTTTGTCGTTTACTTTAATATACTAGATTAAGCTATGTTATGTTTATGTGAATCTAAAATCAAATTTAAAATGTCTAAATACTATATAACCTCAAATAATTTATTTTAAGACTAAGAACTGCACATGATGGACAATAGATAGTTTGAAACAACTGAAAAAATAAATCAAATTTAAAATGTCATTAGTTCATTGGTAATACAGGTATCATTGATGGATAAGACATGGATCAATCTCACATTAAGGGCAAGTGAAGAGTACATTAGAGGGGTTACTAGTTTTTTAAACATCGCCTTTGAGAGAACTGAAGATGGAAAAAATTGGCGTCCTTGTGTGAATTGTGTAAACACTTATAGAGTATCTAGAAGAGATGCATTTGGTCACTTAATATGTGACGACTTTCTTAAGGGTTATGTCCGTTGGATTTTTCATGGGGAGCGATGTGATGGATCTACGCCACCAATTTCAACTAATGTAGAAGAAAGAGAGTTTGAACACGACATTCATAAGCTCTTGAATGATATTATGGCAGAGCGAGTTATGAATAATGATGAACGTAACAATAATTCGGTAGATGGAACTACAAGGCTTGGTAATCATAATCATAGACTTTAAGGAGACAATTTTTTTGATTTACTCAAAGATGCAGAGGTGACACTTTATCCAAATTGCAAAAACTTTTCAAAGTTGCCCTTTATCATTTATTTGTTCCACATTAAATGTTTTAATGGGTGGGCAAATAAGTCTTTCAATTCCTTGTTGGAGGTGTTAAAACTTGCACTGCCGGATGATAATACTTTGCCAAGGTCTTATCATGAATTGAAAAAGATCATTCGTGAATTGGGTTTAGGATATGAAAAGATTCATGCTTGCCCAAATGATTGCATGTTGTTTTGGAAGGAAAATGAAAAAAATGAAATTTGTTTGAAATGTGGAGCCTCCCGATGGAAAGGAACCTCCAATAGTGTCGAAGATGAGGATGTTGACACTTCTTCAAAAATAAAAAGAAACAAGCCGCAAAGATTTTACGTTGGTTTCCCCTCATTCCAAGATTGCAAAGACTATTTATGTCTTCAAATGTTGCTCCTTTGATGACTTGGCATGAAGACAATCATAAGAACGATGGACATGTAAGGCATCCGGCATATTCCTTGGCTTGGAAATCATTTAATTCTCGGTATCCTAAATTTTATTCAAATCCTCGTAACATCTGTTTAGGATTGGCTTTTGATGGTTTAAATCCATTTAGAACTTTGAGTGTGACACACAGTACTTGGCCTATTATCATGATACCTTATAATTTGCCACCGTAGATATGTATGAAGCAGTCCAATTTTATACTCTCTTTGCTCATTTCTGGTCCAAAAGGTCCAGGAAATAATATAGATGTATACTTGCAACCTTTAGTTGCAGAATTACATGAGCTATGGGAAGTTGGTGTTGAAACTTTTGATGCTGCAACGAGTCAAACATTTCAACTCCGTGCATCATTGATGTGGACTATAAATGACTTCCTAGCATATGCCAACTTATCTGGATGGAGTACTAGAGGAGAGTATGCTTGTTCTTGTTGTGGGTATAATACCGCTTCTAAGTGGTTGAAGCATAGTCGAAAGTTTTGCTATATGTGTCATCGTAGGTGGTTAGATCCTAACCACATGTTTCGAACTGACAAGCATTCTTTTGATGGCACTGAAGAACATAGAAGTGCTCCTTCACCACCATTAGGTAGCGATGTATTGAGGCAATTAGAAGGTTTAAATGGAACCGAAGACGGCCCTTGGAAGAAAAAATCAATTTTCTTTTCTTTACTATATTGGGAGCATCAACTATTGCATCACAATCTTGATGTGATGCATATAGAGAAAAGTATCTATGATAATATTCTTGGAACATTGATTGGACAAGAAGGGAAGAATAAGGACACCTATAAATTACGACTAGACCTTGTCGAAATGGATATAAGGAGTGTTCTTCATCCACAAACACGAATTGGCCGTAGCACTTTGTACTTGCCTCAAGCTTCTTATCAAATGACCTTGAGTGAGAAAATTTCTTTCTTGAAAGTTCTCAAGGAAATGAAAACTCCTGATGAATATTTTTCCAATGTCTCAAGTTGTGTGCATCTTAAACAATAGAAACTACTTGGGCTCAAAAGTTATGATTGTCATCTTCTAATGCAAGAGATTCTTCCTATAGCCATTCAGGGAAATTTGCCTGAAAAGGTTTGCATAGTTCTTATTGAAGTGTGCATTTTTTTAGAGATATTTGCTCTAAGGTCCTTGAAGAAAGTGAACTTGATGGATTGAGTTAAAGGCTGCATCAATTTTATGTGATCTTGAAAAGATTTTTCCTCCATCATTTTTCACAATCATGATGCACTTGCTAATTCATTTAGCGAATGAAGCTAAAATTGTCGGTCCTGTTACTTATTGGTGGATGTATCCAGTGGAAAGGTACAATTTAAGATTATATTATTAGGAGTGAAAATATAAAAATATTTAATAAGATGTTTACTAAAATATAATCTTTTTCTTCCAATGAAATAGGTATTTGTCGGTACTAAAGTCTTTTGTACGCAATAGAGCTCATCCAGAAGGATCTATTGCGGAAGGTTACTTATCACATGAGTGTTTGACCTTTTACTCTCGATATTTGGAGTGGGTTGAGACTATATTCAATCGACTTGGTCGTAATGATGATGGTCAAAATCCTTATCTTGGTTCTGAAATTACAATCTTTTCTACATCTGGAAGACCATTAGGAAGGAAGAAACAATCAACATTTCATGTCAAGAAGCGTAAAAGGGTTTCAAGACTTGTGCTTGATGAACAAGGATTAGCGCAAGCTCATCGATATGTACTATTCAATTCAGATGAAGTATCTCCATATATAAAGTCAATTTCCTTCAATTGTTTATAGATTTGACTCCACGCGAATTATAATCGTTCTGTTTTTTCACTTAGGAAACAAGAACAAGAGATTAAGAGACGTAACCGAAATAAGCGATTTTCACCATTTGAGATGCAGAAGTTGCAAAGTGAAACTTTTCATACATGATTTCGTGATCATGCAAGTATAAAATAATTAAAATGTGAAACTTATATGATATTATTTAAAAAATTAGTATTGACACTTCAACTATTTCATAGGTTGCACTTTTGGATCAACAAGTACATTCAAGTGTTGTCGATGTAGTTAAGTGGCTTGCTCGAGGTCCAACCAAAGTTGTTAAGAGATACAATGGTTACATGATAAATGGCTTTAGATTTCATACAACAAGAAGAGATAAAAACTTGAAAACTCAAAATAGTGGAGTTGTTGTTACAAGTAAGACATGGAGTTATGCAACTACAAGAGACAAGCAACCAGTCGAAGGAGAAGTTAACTATTATTGGACTTTGAAAGATATCGTTGAACTGAATTATTCAGGTCGATTTAAAGTTGTATTGTTTAAATGTGATTGGGTTGATATCAATAGAGGTTGCAAGAAAGATAAATTTGGTTTCACGCTTGTGAATTTCTCGCATTTGGCGCACAAAGGGAACAATTTAATTGATGATCTATTTGTGTTAGCATCACAAGTTAAGAAAGTTTACTTTGTTAAGGAGGAAAGACAACCCGGTTGGCAAATCGTCAAACATGCTAAGCTTAGAGATGTGTTCGATATGGGTGATGCGTCATGCTTTAACAAAGATGATGAACTTGAACAATTGATTTCAGATGATTCTACCGACACTAGTGTCTCAAGTTGGATCAGAAATGATGGTGCTAATGGATTGGATGTCACTCCTGATATGGAAAATGAAAAAATAGAGGAATATCCACTTAATGAAGGAAATGGAGAAGACATGTTTTAGAGTTATATGTCATCTTTTGTACATGTTTTATTGTAGTCACGGGTTAATGAATTGGATGTTATCTTTGATTGATCCTTTTCTGTAATTACAATATGAGAACTTAGTAATTGAATGTGTTACTTTATTGTTATTTTTTTTATAAATTTAGTTTAAGTAAGATATATGATCTAAAATTGGTACTTTTGTGTTATTGAATACTAGATTAAGTAAGTGAATGCGGTACTTTATTGTTAGTTTTTTCCTGCAATTGCAATATAAGTTTTTAATACTAAATTTGCTGACAATAAGATGTTGCTACAATATAAGTTTACTCATATTTTATATTGAATTTTGCAGGGGTTTGAACAATATGACGAAACGAAAACATCTTAACATTGTTTCAACAATCAAAAACTCTGAATCTCGTGCTCAAAGTGAAGAACAACGAGCCACATCTGCGCAACATCATGAGCAATCTCAAGCACAATAATCACAACAATCTGAAGAAGTTCAAGGAGTAGTTGGAGAACAATCCCGTGAAGAACAATCACAACCTTCATCAGGTATGATATTTTCACCTCAAATCAACGATTCAAATACAATTATTTGTTTGAGTTTCATTTGTACTTACTCATATTCATGTAGAGGACATTAATCACAAGAAAGTTTGAGGAGCAACACTTATGCCAGATATTTGGGAGCTGCTAGAGGGACAACGCGTTAATGTCAAAATTAACAATTTATATCAACCTGTGGGTGAAGAACCGACTTGCTTATGTCGCTTTATTGAAATAATGGGGCGAAAGGCTGAGTTTGCGCCAATTAGTTATTTGAATTGGCATGAGATGCCGAACAATAAGAAGGAAGAAATGTGGTCCACGATCGAGGTATGTGCACTAATTGAATACTTGTCAAAAGTAAATGTCCCTTGCTTTTATAGACCTTCCTACATGCTTCTATGTCAAAAGTGTACTGCTTTTATAGAAACATTTGAAATTTAGTTATTTTAAACTGAAGTTAATTCTTAGAAACAAGGTTATACTTATACAGAAACAATATGCTTCTATTATTTAAGTTCTCTCTTAGAATTACATAATTTGTTTTGGATTATCCTTTGACTTTGAGAAAACAAGCAATGCTTTTATAGAAACAATATTTTTTTATTCCCACTTTAGATTTAGGAATAGCAGGAATATATATACAATTATTTATTTGTGGCATGCTGAAAGCAGTATGATATAATAATTGCCCACCGTGTGTCTGTCAATTAAAAAAGCACTACAATCTTATCATTGCATTTGATTTTGATTTTGATTCTGATGATTGTTTCGGATTACACTCTAAAAATGTTACTTTTTGTATTTGTGAGCATCTTGCTTGCTTACCTTTGGATAATAAAACACTAACTTTATCTAAATAATAATTGTTCTTGGATTGTGATACCCTCTTATTTTGTTAATGCAGTTAAAGTTTCAATTCCAATCATTTGATTCAGAGGAAGACGTTGATGAAGCCACATTAAAACATGTTAAGAAATGGATTCTCTCAGATATGAATACCAAATGGAGGCAGTGGAAAAATGAATTAAAATATGAAATATTTGATGAGAACTAAACTGTAGAGCAGATCGTCGAAAATTGCAAGGATCCACGAGTGAATTTGGACCAATTGAAGACACTTGTTGAATATTGGTTGTCCTCAAAGGCGATGGTAAAATACTACAGTTTTATAATTTCTATAACTTTAATATTTAAACCTTTATTAACAATTTATTATTTATAATTCGAATAGGAACAAAGTGCCACAAATAGATCAAATAGGTCAAAGCTAAGTGAACCACATTGCACATGAACAAGATCTTTCCCTAGGATTGTTGAAGACTTGGTGCGTATAATTTTCTTTATTATTACCATTTATTTGAAAAATTGTTTCTAATATCTCTCGTTGTTTTCTTAATGTCAGACTGCAGAATCTAATAGAATCCCACCAACACGAGATGATGTCTATGTTCGATCCCGTACACGCAAAGATGGAAGCATCGTGAATTCCAGGGCCGCAGTTGTTGTGGTAATTTATTATTATTAAGTCTTGTATATGTGTTTGGTATAAATATAATATAATTATTATATTATATGTTTAACTTGCTTATATTTTTAGGAACATATTCAAGAGAAGAGAAATAAAAGCTCGTCTTCTGAGAATTTATCACAAAATTCATGGTCAAATGATGTGTTTGCTCAAGTTAAGGGACCAGAAAGAAGAGGACGTGTTCGTTGTGTAGGGGCGGTTCACACTCGTTCTTCTTAGGAATCTGGACCTTCACAATCAGTTCAAAATACTGAAGAAGTGGAAGGGTTGAAATCTAAAGTTGCGGAATTAGAAAAACTTTTTGAAACTTGCTTTCTACCCTACTTTCAACAACAACGTCTAGATCTACATGTATCTGATATGGATGCTTTGCTTCGTATGGTTGATACAGAGGTATTCAAAATATTTTTCTTTCTTATTACTCCATTCATTTTTGATTTAAATTCATTATTTTAATTACTTTTAATAGGCAACACCTGATGCTGGTAGTGCTTTAGCACCAATCAATTGTACCAGTCCATCCTTGCCTTCAACAAATCAACAAAATACAAGTAGAAATGGTGCTGGCAGACAATAGAGGGTGATCTTCAATTATTTTTAACTTTTATTATGTAAGTTATTAAGAAACAAAAATATTTGCTTGCATATTACTTTTGTCTTTACTAAACTCGTAGGTACATGTTTTACTAATTATGTATTACATACTTTTTTATTCGAACATTAAATCTAATATTTTCCCTTTAAAATGAAATAATTTTTGTTAGAGTAGTTTTAGTAATTTTAATATTTGAAATAAAAAAATTAAATAAAAATAATGGAATATATTAATAACTATTTAATATTTTAAAAAATAAATAAATACCAATTAAACCTATACCGACGGACAAAGCTGTCAGTATAAATATTTTATACAGATCAAAGATAAACGCTAGGAGCTGTACCGATGGACAAACTGTCATTATAGATTACAGTTATACCAACAGACAAACCGTCGGTATAGATTTTGACCCTATACCGACGGATAAACCGTCATTATAGATAACATCTATACCAACGAACAATACCGTTGGTATAGATTCTGACCCTATATCGACAGACAAATCGTCATTATAGATAACAGCTATACCGACGGGCACAACTGTTGGTATAGATATTCCGAGCCTATATCGACGGACAAAATGCGTCGGAATATATACCCTAATTTGTCAGGGTAGTCCATACCTATGCCTACGGTTGTGTCCGTCGGTATAGGCTCGGAATATCTATATCAACGGTTGTGTCTGTCAGTATAACTTTGTACCAAAAAGCGTATTACCGACGACGTTTTGTCTGTCAGAATTTCCCTTTTGTCCGTCGGTAAAAGGGTTTAGGGTATATACCGAAGGATATTTGATGTTTTACCGACAAATTTGTGTCCGTCAGTATATGTCACTTTTTTGTAGTGAATACACAATAGTAGAAGATAGGGGTGTAATCGAGTTGAGTCGAGCTCGAGTATCGTTAAGCTCAACTCGAACTCGAAATGCTTAAGTCTAAGCTCGACTCGGCTCGAAAGTTCGCGAGCTTAAAATTATCAAGCTTGATTAAAGCTCATGACCGCAAAGTTATCAAGCTCGAATCATATTCAGAAATAAAACTGGATCTCGAGCTCAAACTAAACTAGGGATGGACGCGGGCCGGGTTTTTGGTCGACCCGAACCTGGCCCGACCACGCCCTTTAAAAACCCCACCCGACCCGAAATTTATATGCCTAAACTTGACGCCGACCCGGTCCATAAAAAAATAATTCAATCTAGGGACTTAATTGTAAAAAATAATTTTAGAGACCAAAATACAAATAAAAAATTAATTTTAAGGACCTAATTATATAAAAAAAATATAAAGATGGTGTATTATTACAAACATTCCTAAAAAGTATATAGGGAAATTACACTATTAATCTCATGTTGAGTCGGTTTTTTTTACCCTAAACCCGACCTCGCCCTTAAGAAAAACCCTACCGACCCCCTAATTTTAATAAAAAAATCTAACTCGATCGAGTTGGGTTGGATAAAATGCCCATCCCTAAACTAAATCCTAATTTGCTAACCCTTGTCCCCCAAAACCTATCAACCATTGTTAACATAACCTAACCTAGATCTCAAACCAAGCTCTAAACCTTAAATTAACCACAAACACCAAAATCAAACCCTAATTAACCAATATAATATAATATAATATAATATAATATAATATAATATAATATAATATAATATAATATAATATAATATAATATAATATAATATAATATAATATAATATAATATCGAGTAGTTCGCGAGCTTTTTGAGGCATGTATTGAGTAGTTCATCTCGGCTCGTTAAAAATTCGAGTTCGAGTCAAGTCTAATCGAGTTAAACTTTAATCGAGCTTTAATCGATTCGAACTTCGATTGAACTCTAACCGAATCAAACTCGAATAGCTCGCGATTTGCCTCGTCTTATTTACAACGTAGAAGAAAAAGAAAAGTTAAAAAAACAAAAAACATATTTAAAGAGAAAGAAATCCCAGTTTAAGTTCAGCAATCCAAATCCATAGATGAAAATATAGTAAATAAATGAAAACGCATTTGAGTTTGATTTGATGCTTTACTTTATATGAGTAACAACTGCTGGATACTAGCTTATATTATTTTTATTCGTAATAATATTCATTATATCTGCCACCGTAATAAATACGAAATAAACGAAACATATGCGTAGACCAGCTGTGTTGTAGCTCTTGTGTGAACAGCTCCAGCCGTCCTCGACTTTCTATTGTTTGTTTACAAAGAAAAGAAAAAGGACGTGGTGTTTGGTCGGTTCATGGGTGCCCTGCATGTTGCTTCACTCCAACATGCACAACTGCCTTTCTTGTACATCCAAAACAAGAATGTTCCTATTACATCACCAACTCTAATTTATTATAATTAACCACAACTTTGTATACTCATAATAAAGCAATGAAAGAATAATTTTTTTAATAAGCTGAAATTATTGATGCATGTGATGAAAATCAATTTATATATTTATACATATTCGTGTGCATATTCTTTTTTATACATTTTTAATAATTAATTAATAATCGACAATTAAAATAATTAACCTTCATCCACTTTTCCAATTTGCTCTGAAGCGGTTAAAAGGATTTTTTTTTAAAATCTTTTCTTTTTCGTTGGTTTTCTTCTTCGTCAGTAGTGGCCTTTGACCATTTTGCTGGTTTTGTAGATAAATAAAATTTATCTTCTGTTGATAAGTGTTTTACTTTTCAAGTTTTTTTTTTCTTTTTTCTTTGCTTTGCTTTACTTTGCTTTGCCTCATTCATATTACATCTGTTTTTTCGCAGTTCTTTTGTCTGCTTTTTATGGTAGTTCTTTCGTCTGCTTTTATAACAATTATAGTCTGTCTTTATGATAGTTGTCTATCTTTTGATAATTTTGTGTTCGGATGACGAGTATCAACGAACGTTTGTCAGTGAAGGATGCCGATATGTATATGATTATGATCCCCTTTTGTGGTTGTGCCATAATGGCAAAGAGAAGTAGCGCTAGAATTTGCTTTCTTCATAGAGCACTTCTGGCCAAAGTAGTTTGTTCACTGAATTTATTTCAGAAGATGATTCAAGTTCTTCTGCACGTGATAGGTTTTGTTTTTTTAATGTCTTCCACGCCTCTTAGTAGGGGCGGGCATTGTCGGGTACCCGGTTCATCCGGGTACCTCATTAAGCGGCCCGTGTCCCGGCTCATTAAATCCGGGTACCCGTAAAATTTGGGTTCCCGATTCCTATTTTTTATTTTTTTTAATTTTAAAATTAAAAAAATTACATGTTAAATGTAACCCCCTTGTCCCGGTCCGGACACTTGACCGATCCGAGTGGGCTACATGGGGATAACCGAGGCGAAACCCGTTAAGGCTCCACTTCGGTTACCGACCCAAGGAAAAACTTTCAATTAAATTATCTTTTCTAGATGTATTATTAATCCCTATATGAGAAAGGCAACAACGAAAGATACGATGAGGCAAACAGACAACAGTCCACATAAAACAGTCCATTTTAAACTTTTACAGCAGGCCGTATCGGAACGCCCATTGGGTGTTTCGATACGCCTTGACCTGGTCAACGGGCCAAAGTCAACCTGATGAGACCGTTTCGAAACAGGGGCGACCCGTATCGAAACGACCCCAACGGTCAACTTCTCGTGGTCAACGAGATGAAGGCCGTTCCGAAACGTTAAAGCCCGTTCCGATACGTTAATTTCTCGTCAAAATCTCAGATTTCCAGTAGCAAAATCGTATCAAAATGGCTCCCTAGCGTACCGAAACACTTGGCCCAAAACAAAGGGACTGTATCAAAACGGGGCCAACCGTTTCGAAACGCCCTCTGTCTGCATATTGGTTTTAGCTGGTTTTAAGGCACAAGGGTGTCCCAAAATCCCACTAAAACCTCACTTAACACACATACAACACCACTAAGACCAACCAAACATTACAAGCATGCTTAACACACTTCAAACATATCAAGGCCATACAAAAAAGGAATCATCAACATATCAAACATACATCCATACATAGCATTAAGGATAACATGCTTCACAAGGTCAATACTTAGGCATTCAAGATAGACAATTTAAACATGGTTTACAATCCAACATAGCATCCAAAAGCCAAAACATCACAGGTATTTAAGGGAGTCTAACATGCTCCTAAACAACCAACACCAACATACTTCAAAAGCATCAAAGCAACAAATACATATCCCATTGTTTGACTATTACATCCTTTAACTAAAATGTACATACTTGATAGCTAAGATAGCACCACAAGGCACACTTGGAGGCCCCTTCTTGCACTAGCAACCCACGAACTACAGATCTGCATTGTCGAACAAAAGAGAACGCAAGCATAAAGCTTAGTGAGGGTAAGCTCGTAAAACAAACCTCGACAATGCAGGGTCCAAGCACGAGCATAAACAAGGTAGAATGCATGATCTTACCTTCGATCCACATTAGCCAAAGATATACATGATGCATGAACATATATTCAATAATATGCCATGCTCAACAAGCCACAGCCACATCATATGTAAACACATATAATAATCCATATAGGAATCACATTTCATATCATATTGGCACCTAGCTATGACTCGAATACGCAGGTAACACGTTGGAACTCACATCCAACACAATCATTACCTTACGGTGGGATTACACTCATCACCGTTCTCGCAGAGGGGATTCCACTCATCCTCACGCCCCGTCGATAGGATTACACTCATCATCGACTCACATATATATAAGAAGATTTTCTGGGCGAACCCGTACTCCATCTTGATGACTACCATCACAAAGACCACGCGCGCATTTGACTCACGTGTGCACACTAACATCCTAATGATTGATCATTTGTACCCAAGCATACTAGTGCCAATATTAAACACAATCCACAACATCATTTCATATCCACTTCCGTGCTTAGCACATACTCACCATGATTAACGTCATGCACAATCCACATGCATATAACAATGCATCGATCCAAGCCTCAACATACATGTATAACACCATATACATAGCCAACACAATCATAATTAAACATGAGGCTTAAACACATTCAAAGATCAACCATAGTCTCTAACTATAGCTTGGGATTAGACTACCAATCTAATCCCAACTCTAGGTGGGTCTACCAAGCCCAACCTAGTCCACATGCTTGAACCAAATACTTGAAAACCATTTAAAAACATTTAACCACTCATCTTCACTTCCAAGCTCAACAACCAAGCAACCAAGACCTTCAAGCTTCCGGATTCACTCCCGATGCTTCACCAACACAATCTCTTGATTCTAATCAACTCAACACAAACAAAACAACCTCGAATCAGTCCATACATCCATGTAGCCAACCCGGAACACTACTCAAGCATAAAACACATGAATTCAAGCTATGAACAACCCCCAAAACATCAAACCCGAGCAGCCCTCAAACCCAATCCAAAACTCTTGTTTCAAACACTTTTAACACCTCTAAAAGCCTCCAAAACAACCTTCAACCAACATACAACCAAAAGCTCTCAATTTCCAACATAAAACAACTCCAAAAACAACCTTAAAACCCTTTTAAAAACCCATTAAAACCCAAATCCGGGAATCAACATAAAACCAAGTAAAAATCACATATGTTGGACTATTTGGGTTGCTAATAACATAAATACTAATAAGAAATCAAAAGCTTCAACCTTGGGCAACAAAGTTTGGATTTTTAACTTAAAAGCTCAAAAGCTCAAAACACAAAACAGTTGGTTTCATGGAAAACTAAATACATGGGGAGAAAGAGGGAGGGGAGGACAACTCGAAAGTGTTATTACCTTTTAAAAATCACCAAGGATGATGGAGGGAAGAGATGGAATAGTAACTCAATGGTGGGAGAGGTTTCTCACGTTGGAAAACTTGGAGGTAGAAGATGATGACAATTTTGGGTGTTTGAAATAAAAGGAAAAGTGTTTTATTTTACAAGTCAAAGTATTTACAGAAATGCCATTAATGAGATGACCAATCTCATTTATTTGTAAATTCCATGGAGTTGGGCTTTAATATCAAAACATGTCCAACATAAATATTTGTTTTGAAACCCAAGACCCAAAAGATTATTTTAATTATAAACCCGAAACTCAAGATATTATTTTATTATTATTTTCACCCGACCCCAAAACCAGGGTGTTACATTAAACACAAAAATATTTAAAATAAAAATTAAACTTAAAACTTAAAAGAATATAACACAAACATAGAAAAAATTTAGGGATTTAAACTTAATTTTAGAGTAAAAATATTTAGAAACATAAAATAAAAATATAATTTTAAATATAAAAAATATATATTAAATTTTATCGGGTCGGGTACCCGGTAAGGGGAAACTTCCGGCCTGTGTCCCGAGAAATTTGTTGGGTCGGGTAATTTTTTTTGGGAATTACCCGACATTTTTAGGTTCGGGTCAGGTATTTTTGCCCACCCCTACCTCTTAGATTTTTTTAAATTTTTACGCATTGATTTTTTTCAATGTTTTGAGGCGTGATTCCTTTGTATTCATTTCAAATTTAAATATAATCTAGTATTTCAAAAAAAAATTATGATTGACAGTTTTACAATGTGAGGTTTAATTCCCACTAAGGCTTTCTTAAAATAATTTGAATAAATTACATTTATAATAAGCTTAACTATTACAAAAAAAAGATGTTGTTTGGGCACTTATTTTTGTAGTTTAGGCACTTATTTTGTAATATTACAAAAATATTACAAACATACCTAACTACAATATTTCTCTCGACCCTTACCCGAATATCTTTCTCACTTGCACACCTCACGTCACTCTCCACTTCAATTTGCACACACCTCACTTGCACTCCATCTCACGTTTTTCACACACTCTCACTTTCAAAAATGTACAAACTATTTATAATATCACTAGGTCGGTTTAGGCACTAGATATTTTTTATATAATATTATTATATATACTATAGTAGTGGATCTCTCTAGAATACTTATGTCGGTTGAGCTCTCTAAATGTGCTAAACAAATGGAACTTTCTAGAATATTAGAGAAGTTGTTGATTTCTTAACACTCCCCCTCAACGACTTCTCTCTATAGATGACTTGCAAATCATGCCGAATGCTTCTTTGAATTTCTCGAACTTTAGTTTGCTTAGACTCTTCATGAATATGTTTGCAACTTGTTCATTTGTCTTTGTTGATATCATCTTGATCTCTCGTTCAAGTACCTTCTTGATGAAGTTGTTTATTGTTCCAATGTCAACTAAGACACGTATCGGTTGTCCTTCAATCTTCACTTGCTTGAACAATAATTTTTTCTTTTCAAATGTAGGCACCTCATCATTGGCTCTGATAGAGTTGAGGATATGGTGAGACTTCATACTCATATCTCCTTGTTATTGAGTAACTTGCTCTCTTTCTCCTTTGTCATCTCTCTTTCCCTTGAAGGCTTCTTTCTTGTAAGCTAGCTTCAATGTTCGTCTTTTGTGTGATTTATTTCTTTCTATATTATGGCCTTTGTTTCCCTTTTGCTTGGAGTTCTCGCGTTTCTTAAATTTGGTGAGGGATTCAGAAATAGAAACAGAGCAAACTCCCTTCTTCGTTTTGCCATGCTTACGCCACAACCATAGCATCGTAGTATCTTCCAAATAAAGTAAGACATGGTTGATCTTTCTAGCACGGTTGATCTTCTTAGCATCATCTACGACGTTTGTGGCTTGGATGTATTGTTCCAAGATCCACGGAAAGTCATCTACATTCTTCGCGTTTTCATTCCCTTTATAAGACTTGGGTTTAGAAACTTCTATTCTCGAATAAGTTGGAATTAGGACGGATGAGGCAGCTCCCCCATCATGAGCTAGTGTCTTCTTGAGAAGCATCATCTTCTCTCTCATATTTTCCAATTCCCCACGTACCATCTTAAGTTCTTCCCTTAGAACTTTGTTCTCTTTTTTAAGAATAAGAATTTCACTAGAAGAGGTCTTACATCGTTGCGAACACTTACCAATAGTCTCGCTTAGGGCTCTTGAAATTTCCCCGTAAAGCTCGTCGACTTCCATTTGGCTTGAACGAAACTCCTTAAATGTAGGTTGATGTACAACCGTCTTCCAGGGGCTTTTATCTTTCGAGGGTGAGCTTTCACTTTCTTCACTTGGATCCGATGCTTGCTCTTCACTTTCTTTATTATCTTCTGAAAGTTCATCCAAGAAAAAGCTTCATCAAACACCAAATTCCTTGAAGTGTAGCACTTGCAATTGGTTGGATCACAACATCTCCAACATCTCTCATCATTGGAGCACCCAAAGTCGATGATCCAATCCTCCTCGTAATCAATTTTTGACTCCATGGTTGTTGCAAGAGCTGGTTCCTCCATGTCGAACTCTTCTTCATCCTTGTATTCTATATTTGAATTTGTAGTTGCAACGAGAGTTGGTGCCTCCATGTCTTCTTCGAACTCTTCTTCATCATTGTAGTTCGTCTTTGAGTATGTAGTAGCTACAAGAGATGATTCCTCCATTTTTTCTATTAAGTCTTCTTTAACAAAAAGTCCATCGTCTACTTCCCATTCTTCCTCGCTGATGGAAGCATTCAACATGACCTCACTCTCCTCATCTTTTGTGGTGTTCATGTTTCCTTGAAAAGTTCGTCTTTTGGGCAATCTGCGATCTCGAGCAAAGTGACCATTTCTTCCACAATTGAAGCATTCACCATTTTGTCTTTTATCGTTCTCCTCGTACTGTTGGTGATAGTTTTCTTTTTTTACGTCGAGCTCCCCCTGAAGTGTTACTTCTATCTCTCGAGTGAAACTTGTCTTCTTGTGTCCTTTTTTCTTTTGTCACTCCTCGTCTTCGTGACGTACCTTTCTTCTTGTTGGTGAAGAGTGCCTCATCTTCGTCTTTTATGGTTACGCCACTCATCTGTTTGGCTAATTCCTCCTGGTTAGCCAACAGGTTCTCCAACTCCACTAGAGATGGTTGAGTAGGCCATCCCCTCACAGCGGCGATAAACTCATTGTACTCGGGTCTTAGGCCATGGATGATGATTCTTTTCATCCTTGCCTCGCTAACCTTCTCCTCTAGTGCAAGTTGAGATATTTCACGACAGATAGATTTCACCTTGGTGAAATACTAAGCAATAGATAAGCTTCCTTGTGAGATGCCCGCGAGCTCATTTTCCAAGAGTTAGAGGCGTGCTTCATTCTTCTTTGAAAATAATTTTGCTGTAACACCCGTGTTTTGGGGTTAGGAGTTAGTCGGGTTAGTAGTCCGAGTCGGTAAAACTAAATTAAATCAATTCAACCTTAATTAGGATCTAATTGGGCCTTAAATAAATGGGAGGGATCATTTTGGTAATTTAACCCAAAAGTTTTGAAAATGAAGACAACATTTTTTAGTTTCAAAAAGGAACAAAAAGAGAGAGCTCATCTCCCTTTTCCCCCTCTTCCACGTTGGAAGTTCTAAAACCCCTCCCCAAACCCTAAATTTACTATTCCATTGATTTCTCCCTCATCTCAAGGTCTTTTTCAAAAGTAAAGGTATATTCTCACTCTTCTCTTCATTTCCTATCTATCCATGATTATAGATTTTAAAACCATGAACATTTGAAAATTAGGGCTTGATAAAAGTTTGAGTTTTTATGGAGATTTTCAATTTGTTTTGAAATATAATGTTGGGTTTTAGTTTACTTACCTTATAATGAACATAATATGTTGAAATGGTTAGGTTTGGGTGAAAACCCGAAATGGGTTCTTGAGACAATTTTTAAGGTGTCTAAAACTTGATTTTTGGTGGGTTTTAGGTTGAAATTAAAGGGCTGATGGTTTATGTATGTTAGGAGGATGTTTTGAGACCTTTTAGGGGTCACTTGGATGATTGAAAATGGAATTTTCAGCTAGGGTTTGAGGGAGCACGAAAATGGGCATTTTTGGGGGTTTGATTCGATTGAGAAATTTGTTGAAGTTGGTTTGAGCTCAAGAGTTGAGTGTTGACTGAATTTTAGCATTGATTGGGATTAATGGATGTGTTTTTGGTTGGCTAGAAGCAAGAGGAGACGTCGAAGGAACATTGGGATCGAATCCGGGCTTGTAGGAGGCTTACTTCGGTTGCTAAGGAAGGGTGGTGAGTGACTTTAAACATGTTTTAAAGTTTGGTTCGAGTGTGTGAAGTGTGTGAGTTGAAATGTGCTTGGTAGGCCATTTCTATGTGAGTTCAAGTTGTTAATTTAGTTATTGATTTCCATTAAATGCTATGGTGGTTGCCTATTTATGCTCTTGTGAAATGTGGGTTAATTTGTACATGTATACCATGATATGTATATGTGATGAGCATGAGATGTGGTTGATGGGTATGTGATGTGGTAAATGAAAATTGGCACTAATTAACTTACCGGGTGTAAATGATCGATCATTAGGATTAGTGTGCACACAAATTGAGTCAAAACGTACGTGGCCTTGATGGCGTTGAGTCATCAGGGAGGAGTACGGTGATGTAATATTCCACCGGAAGCTTTTATATATTCTACGGGATGATGAGTGGAATCCCATCCGTAGGGCATGTGGTGATGAGTGGAATCCCGCCCATGCAAGGTCCGATGATGAGTGTAATCCCACCGAGGTAATATAAATGTTGAGATTAAATCCGCACATCCGGGTAATCTAATAGTGGCCAATTGAACTTGATCTTATAATTGCAATGCATGATGTTGTTAAGTAATGTTTGGGCTTAGTATGATGTAAGATGCCATATTATGCCTCTTGAAAGACTAGCTAGGTCTACTTGTCAATTTACCTATGCATGATAGATTTGAGAGTTAGGGAGTACATGCTTGAACCCTGCATCGTTGATGTTTTCGGTTTTAGAGCATCCTCACTAAGATTATAACTTACGCTCTCTTTTTCAACAATGCAGATCATTAGCGTGGTGTTAGCTCGGAGCAAGGCAAGAAGGGCTTTCCAAGTTTTGTTGCTCAAGTACGGTTATTAATTACGTAGTAGTTTACCAATGTGGCAAGGGTGTGTTTGAATGAGCTTCGTAAGACTCATAAATGATTTTGATGTTTATGGCTTGACTTGGTTTGTAAGTATGATATAACTTGCCAAATGCTTGAATGATGTATGACTTATGGATACTTAAGATTGCTTGATGGCATGTAAACCTATATGTGATGATTTGGTATCTTTTGTCTATTAAAGTCTTCACACATGCTTTTTATGATATGTCTTTAATGTGAATTTGTCATGTATGTATGATGGTTTATATTTATGCCTTGAGTGCGTTTGAGTATGCTTGACATAAGATGTATGCCTCTAGACTATGTTCGTTGGTGTTGTGTGCCTTTAGGGGTCCTATGGGACCTTTAGACTTGTTGAAATTCCCCTAAATCTGTCTTTCAACGGTTGCAGGCAGCCAACGTTTCGAAACGAGCTGGGTCGTTTCGGAACGGGTAGGCTTCAGGGACCCCGTATCAGAACGCGTTTCAATACGGTTTAGCCTCTGAGAGCCCCTGTTCCGATACGGGTTTCGGAACGATTTGGCTACTGGAATTCTGAGAAAATGACGAGATGAAGGCGTTTCGAAACGGTTTTGAAGGTTTCGAAACGGTTAAAATCTCGTTGACCACGAGAAGTTGACCGTTGAGGGCGTTTCGGAACGGTTGACCACCGTTTCGATACGACCCCTTGTATAGGCTCTAGGGTAGTTGACCTGGTCAAGGCGTTTCGATACGCCTCAAGGGTGTTTCGAAACAGCCTGTTTAAAAGATTAAAATTGGGCTGTTTAAAGGCTGTTTTGGGCTCGAATGTTTATCTCATGTATTTTATTCCGCTGTTTGATCACATAAGACTTAAATGAACTTTTAGAAAAGATTAAGTTAAAAAAATAGGGTTGCTAACCGAGGAGGAACCTTAACGGGTTTCACTTTGGTTTTCCCTGTGTGGCCCACTCGGACCGGTCATCCGGCCAGACCGGGACGAGGGGGTTACATTTGTTGGTATCAGAGCCTGAGGTTACCGAGACCTCGGGCAGGTAAGTGAGGTAAGCTTGATGTGCTAAGTAATTGTATTGCTCGATGTATGCTTGTCATGAAATCTTGATGTTTGACTGTTCGCATGATGTTTTGAAGCATGAGTTGTCGTGTTCGGTGTAGAGTGTGTGCCCATTGCTACTATTACTTAATTTAAAAAGATTTTTTTGAAAAGGGAGTACTTGAGCTGTAACACCCCCTACCCGGCCTGGTCGAGAACCGGATCGGAGAGTGTTATCGAAAACAGAACGAAAATCGGAGGTATGAAATTTTAAACTTGTTGCCTAAATTTTAACTCTTTACTAAGGCTTTAATAAAAATATCCATTCTTAAACATTACCTGATATTATTCTTTAACCAATTTACTCGAATTAAAATGCGGAATTAACATTGAGGGTCATTTTGGGAATTTTACAAAATTTAGAGACTAAACTATAATTTCAGTATTTTAGGGGTCCTTTTTGAAATCAATCTTACTACCATAATGTTCAACTTATAAACAACATACCCGTACATTTTCATACTATTCCAATATCATTTACCAATCTAATTGGATCTTACAAGTTTTAGGGACTAAAACATAAATTTTAAAAATTAGGAGTACCTATCTGAAATTTGTGTTATCATACTAAAATTAAACTTACTAATTATTATCATATGAAATTTCATTGCTAACAGAGGTCATTTACCTATCCGATTAGACGATACAATATTTAGTGACTATTTTGTAAACTGTTCAAAACAGTTTCCATTCGAATTAACCTATCAAACGAATTCCGAATCTTACCAAATTTTATCAGCAAGTATAAAATCTATATTTCTAATAGAATGTCAAGTTTTATGGTATTTCGAATCAATTTACCTAATTTTCACCTTTTAGCACGTATAAGCTCAATTTACTAATTTTAATCATTCTCGAACATAATAAATACCATATTTAACTCTTGCACAATATTATTCTATCAAAAAGCACACATATGACATGTCTAGACCATATGCCACCATACTAGGAGTTCAGGGCAGGAATTAACATACATGTGATTCGTAAGAGTGACTTGCAACTGCAACAACACGATCGAAGGTCGAAATTCATTATGGCCCTGAAATGCATGAGACACACGAATGTTAGGCTTACATAGCCTAGTGAGGTAGTCAATAACAATAAATGAACATATTATGTCATGTAGCATGCTTCCAAAAATGATCATAATGCTAATTATGCAATAACATGGCATACTTCATATTCATAACAAAGCATAATATCATATCATGACCATAACATGGCATAATGTATCAAACACATATTATATTGGTACCATTGGATACACAGATTCCCTGTACACCATATCATGAATCATAAATGAGCCGTAGCTCCATATATCCCTTACGCATCCATCCTTTTATCTCCCATATATAGGCCGTAGCCCTGGACCGTAGTCCTCCCTTACATGGTGAGCTCGAATAATCCTATGGCATGCCAATTGTATCCAATGTCCATACATACACAAATTCACATAGTCCATGATTTTCAGATCATATCATATCAAATAACAAGATGAGTGGTAGCTCCATATCATGTAACATTTCATATTATTTTCACATACATGTAGCATATCATAGTCATATTCGAACATATCAAAGTAATGCAAGGCACTTACCAAATTTTCCATTCGAACATAGTTGCTCTACATGAGCCCTTAACAAATGCAAACATAATCATAAATAATGCAACGGGACGGCACCGAGCCTATCCCTTGACACAACTACACTCACCTCAACAGACCGGTACTTTATTTTTATTTCTTGGGCTTGTCGGTTGTTCTGAATCGACCTCGTGTACTACGATAATAAATAAAAACTAATTAAAATCGATAAGACAGTATCAAATAAATATGGAGGTACTAATTAAATTTGATACCAAAACTGAGACTAACCAAGGATCTGAACTTACCCCAACATTAGCAGAGATTCGATATTATTATATCGAATTTATCAAACCACCAATCTAATACTGAACCACCTATTTATTGTTGGTTGCTTTTCTCTAATTCCTTATAAATCTCTTACTTTTGTTTCTTCACTCTTCTCTGTTTTGTGCAATCGTCCCCTCCCCCCCTTTTATACTAACATTGTCGCCCTACCATTTGCTTCTCCATGATCCACGAGTCATGGAACCGTGGCAAATTTTGGGGAAAAATTCCCCTTGCTTGAGCCACGTTAGTGGCAATTGCCACGCTTAACCAAATTTGGCCAAGTGGCCACCATACGTGAAATGCCCTTGGGCAATTCCTTCATTTTGAAGGAATTGCTACCGTATTTACCCCTTTTTAATAATAATAATAATAATAATAATAATAATAATAATAATAATAATTAACTAAACTGTTTAATTTATTTTGGGTACCAAATCGAACCGAACTTTAATGAAAATATTCGATTGCTGGAATTTGACCCCGAATTTATAAATTGACCCTAATATTCTAATAAGATCGAATAACTTATATAACCGATATAAAATACTTGATAATCGGAATCTAATTCTGACTAGACCGATTTTTTTGGGATGTGACAACTTTCTCCCCCTTTAAAGAAAATTCGTCCTCGAATTTTCACTTTAGGCAAAAAGATAAGGATAATGTTTCTGCATAGTTTCTTCCGACTCCTACAAAATACATCGTAATATGTTCTCACTTCCACTGTGAAAGCTCCATGGGTTGTGAGAGACCAGCAGGCACTTTGTACTGGGCTTCACTCGTTGGCAGGTCAAACACTTAGTTACAAAGTTCGTGATTTCACATTTCATACTAAAGCACTAGAATAACTCCATTAGATCCTTGTATATCTTGATAATTTCAAGATGAACAGAGAAAGGGCTCGAATGAGCTTTACTCAGAATTTGATTTCAAAGACCATCATCATCGAGGACACAAATACGGTTTCAAAAGTACAACAACCCTTCAGAATTCATAGCAAAGTCAGGATTTGATTTTTCCTTAATCTTAGAAATAAGGGTTCACAACTTCTTGTCATATTTTTGGAGTGCCTTGATTCGGGATACAATGGTCGACTGAACTCTTAGTTCTGCTGACAACTTTCCATGCTCCTTGAGTAGGGAATGAGCATTCAAACATCTCGGAGGAGGGGTACGTTTCCGATTAAGGGCACCGGCTACAACCTTGGCCTTACCGGATGGTAATTAATAACCAAGTTCATAGTCTTTCAAAAACTTCATCCAATGACATTGACGGAGATTCAATTTTTCTTAAGTTATGAGGTATTTTAGACTCTTGCGATCAGTGTACGTAGAGATATTGCCTCTAAAAGGCAAGCACATCAACAACCAGCTCCAGTTCATGTGTCAGGTAGTTCAACTCATGCAGTTTAAGCTGACGTGAGGCATATACTATGACTTTTTCCTCTTACATCAGTACACAACCTAATCCCAAATGGGATACATCACTGTACATATTGAAATCCTTGCCTGACTCAGGTTACACCAAAATAGGAACATAAGTTAAAACTTGTTTAAGTTGATCAAAACTCCTTTGTTGCTTTACTGTCCAAACAAGGGAAGTTTCTTTACAGAGAAACTTCATCAAGGGTGCAACAATTAGTGAGAACATTTTAACGAATCTACGATAGTAGCCTGTAAGGCCCAGAAAACTACGGACTTCTCCAACATTCTTCGGAGGAGTCCAGTCAAGGATTGCTTGAATCTTCTATGGGTCAACCTGAGTTCTCGCAAAAGAAGTTACAATACATGTCCCAGAAAGGATACTTCGGATAGCCAGAATTCACACTTACTAAACTAAGCTTGTAGTTGTTTCTCCCGGAGGGTCTTAAGTATAATTCGAAGATATTCTTCATGGGTAACAAAATCTTTGGAATAGATTAGAATGTTTTCTATGAACATGACCATGAAGATAGGGCCAGAATACGCAGTTCATCAAATCTATAGAGGCTGTAGGTGCGTTTGTGAGCCCAAAAGGTATCACTAGGATTTCGTAGTGACCATGTCTAGTTTGGAAGACAGTCCTTGGAACATCAAAGTCCTTTACTAACATTTTATAATACCCGGATCATAGTTCTTAACTTAGAAAAGGCATAAACATCTTTCAATTAATCGAAGAGATCTTCAATCCTCGGTAACATATACTTATTCTTAGTCATTACTTTATTCGACTGACGGTAGTCAATGTACAGACGCATCAATTCGTCTTTCTTTTTGACAAACAAAACCGGTGCTTCCCAAGGTGAGGAACTTGGTCGGGTGAATCTCTTATCTTGAAGGTTTTTAATTTGAGCTTTTAATTCCTTTAACTCTACCGGAGCCATTCAAAATGGAAACCGGAGTAGTTTCAGGTTGTACTTCTATTCCGAGTTCTATTTTATGAGTGGGAGGGAATCCCAAAAGTACGTCAGGGAATCCTTTCACCATTTACACATTTTTGAATTTTGGGATTTTTTTAGACTCTATTGCATACTTAATAATCTTGTTAGGCTTGATTTTGGTTTTTCATCAAGGTTATGCTTTCTTTATTGAGTCCACAAAGATATAGTTTTTTTTTTCAAACGGTATACCCAGGTTTGATATACAGCTAACCAATCAAGACCTACGATAAGATCAGACTCACGAAAAGACAAGACCATCAAACCGATCAAAAATAGGATCCCTTGGGTCCTCAGAGAACAAGCTTTATAAACCAAACGTATAACCACACTACCTCCTAGTAGGTTAGAGACGACTATCTCAAAAGCGACAGGTTTGAATACTAAGGTATTCTTCCCAATAAATGGTTCACTAATAAAGGATTGCCTAGAACTGAAATTTATTTTTATTGTGATATGTCTATCGTTGAGCGCATATATTCTTAAATTTAATCAAACGAAAAAGGTTAAATCGTGTCGGTTGCAAGTCACAAATAACATATACAAATAAACTCCTAGGTGGCATATGCAGACACAAACACATAACGGATGCCTGGTTAGTCCTAGAATCGACTAAACCTAGGCTCTGATACCACAATTGTAACACCCCCTACCTGGCCTGGTCGAGAACCAGATCGGAGAGTGTTATCGGAAACAGAACAGAAATCGGAGGTATGAAATTTTAAACTTATTGCCTAAATTTTAACTCTTTACTAAGGCTTTAATAGAAATATCCATTCTTAAACATTACATGATATTATTCTTTAACCAATTTACTCGAATTAAATTGCGGAATTAACATTAAGGGCCATATTGAGAATTTTACAAAATTTAGAGACTAAACTATAATTTCAGTATTTTAGGGGGCCTTTTTAAAATCAATCTTACTACCATAATTTTCAACTTATAAACAGCATACCCGTACGTTTTCATACTATTCCAATATCATTTACCAATCTAATTGGATCTTACAAGTTTTAGGGACTAAAACATAAATTTTATAAATAAGGGGTACCTATCTGAAATTCGTGTTATCATACTGAAATTAAACTTACTAATTATTATCATATGAAATTTCATTGCTAACAGAGGTCATTTACCTATCCGATTAGACGATACAATATTTAGTGACTATTTTGTAAACTGTTCAAAACAATTTCCATTCGAATTAACCTATCAAACGAATTTCGAATCTTACCAAATTTTATCAGCAAGTATAAAATCTATATTTCTAATAGCATGTCAAGTTTTAAGGTATTTCGAATCAATTTACCTAATTTTCACCTTTTAGCACGTATAAGCTCAATTTACTAGTTTTAATCATTCTCGAACATAATAAATACCATATTTAACTCTTGCACAACATTATTCTATCAAAAAGCACACATATGATATGTCTAGACCATATGCCACCACACTAGAAGTTCAGGGCAGGAATTAACATACATGTGATTCGTAAGAGTGACTTGCAACCGCAACAACACGATCGAAGGTCGAAATTCATTATGGTCCTAAAATGCATGAGACACACAAATGTTAGGCTTATATAGCCTAGTGAGGTAGTCAATAACAATAAATGAACATATTATGTCATGTAGCATGCTTCCAAAAATGATCATAATGCTAATTATGAAATAACATGGCATACTTCATGTTCATAACAAAGCATAATATCATATCATGACCATAGCATGGCATAACATATCAAACACATATTATATTGGTACCATTGGATACACGAATTCCCTGTACACCATATCATGAATCATAAATGAGCCGTAGCTCCACATATCCCTAACATATCCACCCTTTTATCTCCCACATATAGGCCGTAGCCCTGGACCGTAGTCCTCCCTTACATGGTGAGCTCAAATGATCCTATGGCATGCCAATTGTATCCAATGTCCATACATACACAAATTCATATAGTCCATGATTTTCAGATCATATTATATCAAATAACAAGATGAGCCGTAGCTCCATATCATGTAACATTTCATATTATTTTCACATACATGTAGCATATCATAGTCATATTCGAACATATCAAAGTAATGCAAGGCACTTACCAAATTTGCCATTCGAACATAGTTGCTCTACGTGAGCCCTTAACAAATGCAATCATAATCATAAATAATGCAACGGGACGACACCGAGCCTATCCCTTGACACAACTACACTCACCTCGACAGACCGGTACTTTATTTTTATTTCTTGGGCTTGACGGTTGTTCTGAACCGACCTCGTGTACTACGATAATAAATAAAACTAATTAAAATCGATAAGACAATATCAAATAAATATGGAGGTACTAATTAAATTTGATACCGAAATTGAGACTAACCAAGGATCTGAACTTACCTCAACATTAGCAGAGATTCGATATTATTATATCGAATTTATCGAACCACCAATCTAATACTGAACCACCTATTTATTATTGGTTGCTTTTCACTAATTCCTTATAAATCTCTTACTTTTGTTTTCTTCACTCTTCTCTGTTTTGTGCAATCGTCCCCTCCCCCCTTTTATACTAACATTGTCGCCCTACCATTTGCTTCTCCATGATCCACGAGTCATGGAACCGTGGCAAATTTTGGGGAAAAATTCCCCTTGCTTGAGCCACGTTAGTGGCAATTGCCACCCTTAACCAAATTTGGCCATGTGGCCACCATACGTGGAATACCCTTGGGCAATTCCTTCATTTTGAAGGAATTGCTACCGTATTTACCCCTTTTTAATAATAATAATAATAATAATACTAATACTAATAATAATAATAATAATATTAATTAACTAAACTGTTTAATTTATTTTAGGTATCAAATCGAACCGACCTTTAATCGAAATGAAAATATTCGATTGCTGGAACTTGACCCCGAATTTATAAATTGACCCGAATATTCTAATAAGATCGAATAACTTATATAACCGATATAAAATACTCGGTAATCGGAATCTAATTCTGACTAGACCGATTTTTTTTGGGATGTGACATGAGCACTGTTGGACCCTTGCTTTGGCTAACAGAATCCCTATTTGTTTGTTGTTATAGTTATTTCCTTGCTAGCAGTATCACGAGACCACGTGGGAGGCCTAGGATGGTTCGACCGGAACCACGGGCAGCGGCTCTGGGAGTTGAGCCGGTAGTTAGAGTCGAGGCTCAAGTGGGAGAGCCTGTGGTTGGAGTTGGAGCTCCTCCACCACCTCCACCACCACCACCTCCTCCACCTGGAGTAGGAGGCGAGGCCGGGGCCGAAGGAGAGGGACCTCAAGGAGGCCAAGATGGCCAAGGGCCGGCCGGTGTAACCCCCTCGTCCCGGTCTGGTCGGATGACCGATCCGAGTGGGCCACACGGGGAAAACCGAAGCGAAACCCGTTAAGGTTTCCCCTCGGTTAACGACCCTAAAAATTTCTTTTTTATTTTATCTTGTCTATAGGCATAATTAAACATATGTGAAGCACAGCAGCGGAAAATACAAACAATGTAACATACTCCGACCAACCAAAACATTAAACAGCTCATTTTAGTCCTTTACAGCAGGCCGTTTCGAAATGCCCTTAGGGTGTTCCGAAACGCCTTGACTTAGTCAACAGGCCAGGGTCAACCATAGGGTGACCGTTTCGAAACGGGGGTGACCCGTATCGAAATGCCCCTAACGGTCAACTTCTCGTGGTCAACGATATTTGACCGTTTCGGAACATCAAAGGCCCGTTTCGGAACGCCTTTATCTCGTCAATTTCTCAAAATTCGAGTAGCAAAAATGTTCCGAAACGACCCCCATCCGTTTCGAAACGGTATGCCAAATGCAAAGGAACCGTTCCGAAACATGGTGGCCCGTTCTGAAACGCCCCATGTCTGTAGAATGGTTTTTGCTGGTTTAAGGCACAAGGGTGCCCCTAAACCCCACCAAAACCTCTAACAACACACTAACAACAATTTTAAAGGCAAAACAACATACAAGCATGCTTGAGCAACATCATATCAAGACTAAACACCAAGGCACAACATCACAAGCCACACATCCATACATGTCATTATAGATATTGAGCTTTAACATGTCCAACACTTAGGCAATTCTAGGTAGCAAAATACTAACATGATTTCACGCAAGGCATACATTCCAAAAGCAAATTAACAAACTCATACGAGGAGTCTAACATGCTCCTAAACAACAACAACAATGTATTCCAAAAGCATCATAACACGACACCTATCTCATTGCTTTACTATTACAATCTTTAAATTTAACTATCATACTTGAGCTAACCGTAAACAACACTTGGAGGCCTTTCCTTTCCCTTGCCACCCACAAGCCATTGATCTGCATTGTCGAATAATAGAGAGCGTAAGCATAAAAGCTTAGTGAGGGTAAGCTCATAAAACAAACTTTCGACAATGCAGGGTCCAAGCACGAGCTACAACCAAGATAAAATGCATGATCTTACCTCCAATCCACGCGAGCCATAAATATAGATGATGCATGAACATATATTCAATATCATGTCATGCTCAACATGTTTAAATCCACAACATATGAAATCACATATATTAAACCATGTTAGCAACACATCCCAAATCACACTGGCTCACAATTAACCACATATTGGCAACATAAACTACATTCCGTATTGGCACCTAGCTATGACTCGAATACGCGGATAATCGTTGGAACTCACATCCAACAACACAACCATTACCTGACGGTGGGATTACACTCATCACCGTTCACGCGGAGGGGATTCCACTCATCCTCACGCCTCATTTCACACGGAGGGGATTCCACTCATCCTCACGCCCGTCGATGGGATTCTACTCATCACCGACATATAAATATATAAGAAGATTTCCGGGCGAACCCGTACTCCATCTTGATGACTACCATCATCAAGACCACACGCGCATTTTGACTCACGTGTGCACACTAAACATCCTAATGATCGATCATTTGTACCCAAGCATACTAGTGCCAATACTACACATTTCATTACTCTTTCACAATACCATTTCATAAAAACTTCCGTGCTTAGCACGTGCTCACCATGACTCACTGTCATGCACAAACCACATTTCCATGCCTAGCATGTACTCACCATGATCCTCGGATCATACAATCACCTCATAATCTCATTTTACATTACAACACCACATGTACATCATTATCAAACATATCACATCATATTTTGCACATGTGTATAACCATATCACATCTATCATCATCATGCATATAACAATTCATCCAACATGCCTCAACATACATGTATACAACATATATATAATCAACACCATCACAATTTAACACGAGGCATATACAACCATTAAAGAGTGCAACCAAAGTCTCTAATCAAAGCTTGGGATTAGGCTATCACTCTAATCCCAACTCTAGGTGGGTTTACCAAGCCCATCCTAGGTTCACATGCTTGAACCAAATACTCAAAACCATTTTAAAAACATTTAACCACTCACCTAAGCTTCCAAGCTCCAAGCCAAGCAAGCAACCTCCCTCAAATTTCCGGATTTCTTCCCGAAGCTTCCCCAACACAAATTCCTGCTTCTAAACAACCTCAAACACATTTCAAACAATTCCAAATCAGCCCAACATCAAATACCAACCCGGAATACAATTCAAATGCAATTTATCATGTTGCAAACCATGAACAAATCCCATTTTTAGCAATTTCGGGCAGCCCCTAAACCATGTCCAAAAACCATGTTTCCAACATCCATAGCACCCACAAACAATCCCAAATCAACCCCTAACCATAGTACTACCATTGGGCTATCAATTTCCACCTAAAACAACCCCCAAAACTCACCCAAAACCCTCCAAAAACCCCATTTATACCCAAATCCGGGAATTCATTTAAAATGCTCTAAAAATTATATATGTTGGACTATTTGATTCACAAACAACATATCTAACATAAATAAACCAAAAGCCTTGATAAAAACTCATAAAGTCACAACCTTTAACCAAAACTTTGAAAAACCCAAATTCTAAAACATTGATGAAAATGAAATCTATTTGTACTTCCAAGTAGAGGAAGATGAGAGGAAGTCGGAAATGTAATTACCTTTCAAAACTGAGCCAAAATGGAGGAGAAATGAGATGGAAAAGTGAAAGAGATGGGAGAGCTCTTTTCACGTTGGTATTTGATTGAGGAAGAGGATGAATAGTGAAAGTGTTGGATAAAGGGGGATTTAAAATCAAAGTTGAGCTAATTACAAAATGGCCATTAATGAATGGCTCTCTTCTTTATTCTTTAAAAAAAATTCTTCACTTTGCAATTTCTTAAATTTGGTCCAACGTAAAATATTTGTTTTTGAAACCCGAAACTTAAAAGATTATTTTAATTGTAAAACCGAGCCCAAAATAATATTAAAATATTATTTTCACCCAACCCCTAAACCCGGGTGTTACAGCCGGAATAGACTTAGCTCCCTTGGTTTAGGCGATAGCCGGGGCATTTCAGGCTGCAGTAGCTGGGGGTCAGGCAGCAGCACACTATCAGGGTGAGGGCACTGGTTTGCCATTAGAGAGACTTCGGGGCCTAGGGGCCGAAGAGTTTAGAGGGTCTACTCTAGAGAGATCAGAGTTGTGGTTTGAGAAGACTGTCCGTATTCTCGCTCTGATGGGATGTACTGGTGAGCACAAGTTGGGATGTGTTGAGTCCTTGCTTCAGGGTGATGCCTACACTTGGTGGGTCACCATTACTACGGGTATGAATGAGGCCAAGATTACTTGGGAGTTCTTTGAGACAGCATTTCGTAAGAAGTATATGGGTCCGTGATACCTCGATGAGAGGAAGAGGGAGTTTATGGCTTTGCTTCAGGGGAGTATGTCCGTGACAGACTATGAGATTCGATTCGTCAGACTGAGTCAGTATGCACCTGAGCTTGTTCCTACTGAGGTGGAACATTGTAACCGTTTTCGTTACGGGCTGAGTGAAGAGATCAAGATGTATACTCTAGCTTCAGACTACACTGATTTTGATGTCTTGGTCGCGAGGGCCAAGGACTTAGAGCACAGTTTGAGCTTGACCAAACGGTCTGGTGGATCTAGTTCGGGTAAGAGGTCTAGTAACTTTGATAGAGGTGATGCCAAGAGGCATCAGAACAACAAGCATCACTATGATCATAGACGTGGTGGCGGTAACCACGGGAGGGGCCAACAGGGCCAGAGAGCTGGTGGGAAGTTGCCCACATGTGCTACTTGCGGGAGGAACCACACCGGTGAGTGTTGGGGAAATTTCCACTCGTGTTTGAGTTGTGGAGCTAGAGACCACATTAGGCGTAACTGTCCACATCTAGTGGGACAAGCACCAGCTCAGGCTCCTGCTAGAGCCAATGACTTTCAGAGAGGCCGCAGGCGCGGTAGAGGTAACTTCCAGCCGAGGAACGATGGTCAGAGGAACATAGCACTTGTAGTTGCAGTTCAGCCGGAGGGCGGAGGTCAGGCCAGAGTTTACGCTCAGCGTGGGGACCAGCATGACACCGATGTGATCACATGTAACTTCTCGATACAGTCTTTGGGTTTGCTTTCTTTGATTGACTCCGGGTCTACACATTCCTACATATTGAGTGAGCATGCACAGTCTTTGAATTTGCCTTGTGAATTGTTAGAGGTAGGAGTAAGTTTTACTAGTTCCTTTGGGGACACAGTAGTGGTTAGGAAGATGTACTGAAGGTGTCCGTTGACGGTTCAGGGACATGTGTTTCCAGTGGATATGATGGAACTACCTTTCTATGGTTTTGATGTGATTCTGGGTATGGACTGGCTCACGGAGCATAGGGCTAGGATAGATTTTGAAACTAAGAGGATTTCTTTGAGGCTCACAGATGACTATGAGATTGTAGTGGTGGGTGAGAACGTGAAGTTCTTGTCCAATGTGGTTTCAGCTTTAGAGGCTAAGAGGTTAGTTGAGTTGGAGTGTAAAGCATACTTGGCGTATGTGATGAACCCTAACATGAGTGAGGTTAGACCTCAGGACATCCGTACAGTATGTGACTTTCCTAGTGTGTTTCCGGAAGAGTTGACAGGGTTACCACCGGACAGAGAGGTAGAGTTCACCATCGAGACTTATTCTGATTCGGCTCCTGTTTCGATTGCTCCGTATCGCATGGCACCGAAAGAATTGAAAGAGTTAAAGACTCAGTTGCAAGAATTGACAGATATAGGTTTTATTCGGCCTAGTTCTTCACCTTGGGGGTGCACCAGTTTTGTTTGTGAAGAAGAAAGATGGAAGCATGAGAATGTGTATAGACTACAAACAGTTGAATTAGTTGACAGTGAAGAATAAATATCTGTTGCCCAGAATTGATGATTTATTTGATCAGTTGAGAGGAGCATCAGTCTTTTCGAAGATTGACTTGAGATCAGGTTACTACCAGCTAAAGGTAAGAGAGGTCGATGTACCGAAGACGGCCTTTAGGACTAGGTATGGTCACTATGAGTTCTTAGTCATGCCTTTTGGGTTGACTAATGCACCGGCTACTTTCATGGACATGATGTATATGATTTTTCATCAGTATCTAGATCAGTTTGTAGTTGTGTTTATAGATGACATCTTGGTGTACTCGCGAACTGAAGAAGACCATGACCGACACTTGAGACTAGTTTTGAAGACTTTGCTAGATCATCAGTTGTATGCGAAGTTGAGCAAGTGTGAATTCTGGATCCGAGAGGTAGTCTTCTTAGGACATGTAGTGCCAGCCGATGGAAATAGAGTTGATCCGAAGAAGATTGAGACCATTGTGGAATGGAAGCAACCGAAGTCTGTAACAGAGGTACGTAGCTTCCTAGGCTTAGTCTGATACTATAGGAGGTTTGTAGAAGGTTTCTCTAAGTTAGCCGCTCCATTGACACAGTTGCTTCAGAAGAGTGTTCAGTTTGAGTGGATAGATGCAAGACAGAGAGCCTTTGAGAAATTGAAAGAAGCTTTGACCCAAGAACCGATCTTGATTCAGCCAGAGTTCGGGAAGGACTATGTAGTTTACAGTGATGCTTCTTATGTAGGGCTAGGGTGTGTTCTTATGCAAGACAAGAGAGTAGTGGCTTATGCCTCAAGACAGTTAAAGACCCATGAGCACAACTATCTGACCCATGTCATAGAATTAGCTGCAGTTGTATTTGCTCTAAAGATTTGGAGGCATTATTTGTACGGTGAGAAATGCACAGTGTACACCGATCACAAGAGTTTGAAGTACATTATGACTCAGCGAGATTTGAACCTCAGACAGAGTCGGTGGTTAGAGTTGCTAAAAGACTATGATCTTACCATCGAGTACCATCCGGGTAAGGCCAATGTAGTGGCCGATGCATTAAGTAGGAAGATAGTTGTGGACTTGAGAGCCATGTTTGCTAGACTGAGTTTGTAGGAGATGGTGGCTTGGTAGCCGAGCTTCAGGTTAGACCTACTCTAGGTCAGTTGATTAGAGAAAAACAGCTCTTAGATAGATATTTGGCACCTCACGTTCAAGATATAGCCGAAGGTAGATCTTCAGACTATAGTTTCAGTATCGATGGGGTTTTGTGTTTCAAAGATAGGATAGTAGTGCCAGAGAACAGTGACTTGAGACGTACGATCTTGACTGAAGCCCACGATAGTCCGTTTGCTATGCATCCTGGAAGTATGAAGATGTACCGTGATTTGAAGAATGAGTACTTTTGGGTTGGCTTGAAGAGAGATGTAGCCGACTATGTGAGTAAGTGCTTAGTGTGTTAGAGAGTGAAAGCGGAACATCAGGTTCCTTCAGGTTTGTTACAGCCGATGAGAATTCCGGAGTGGAAATGGGAGAACATCACCATGGATTTTGTTTCGGGTTTGCCTTTGACTCCTACGAAGAAGAACTCAGTTTGGGTGATAGTAGATCGTTTTACGAAGTGTGCTCACTTCTTGGCAGTCAATACTACTTACACATTAGATAGATTGGCGGATTTGTACATTGGTGAGATTGTTAGACTGCATGGTGTGCCGAAGTCTATTGTGTCAGACAGAGATCCGCGATTTACTTCTCGATTTTGGGAGTGTCTGCATACATCTTTGGGTACCCGTTTGAACTTCAACACATCTTATCATCCTCAGTCAGATGGTCAGTCAGAGAGAGTTATTCAGATCTTAGAGGATATGTTGCGTTGTTGCATCATTGACTTTCAGGGCACGTGGGAGAAGCACTTGCCTCTAGTTGAGTTTGCTTACAATAATAGCTTCCAGTCGAGCATCCAGATGGCTCCGTACGAGGCCTTGTATGGCCAAAAGTGTAGAACTTCAGTTTGTTGGGCCGAAGTGGGACAAAAGTTGTTGCCTATGCCAGATTTGCTCAAGGGGACAACTGACAAGGTAAAATTGATTTGTGATCATTTGAAAGCTGCTTCGGATAGGTAGAAGTCCTATGCCGATTTGAAGAGGAAGGAAGTTGAGTTCTCAGTGGGTGAGAAGGTATTCTTGAAAGTGTCTCCGTGGAAGAAAGTAATGAGATTTGGCCGAAAGGGGAAGTTAAGTTCCAGGTACATAGGACCGTATGAGTTTGTGAAGAGGGTTGGTCCGGTTGCATACCAGTTGCGTTTGCCATCCGAGCTAGAGAAGATACACGATGTGTTCCATGTTTTGATGCTCCGTAAGTATAGGTCCGATCCATCACATGTTATACCCGTAAAAGAGATTGAATTAAATCCGGACTTGACTTATGAGGAAGAGTCAGTTGAAATCTTAGCTTCTGATAGTAAGGTGTTGCGGGGTAGAGCAATTGAGTTAGTAAAGGTGCGGTGGCAACGTCGAGGTGTGGACGAGGCCACTTGGGAGAGGAAGGAGGATATGGAAAAGCAGTTTTCGTATCTCTTTCAGTCAGGTAATTTCGGGGACGAAATTCCTTTAGTGGGAGAGAGTTGTAACACTCGTGTTTTGGGGTTAGGAGTTAGTCGGGTTAGTAGTCCGAATCGGTAAAACTAAATTAAATCAATTCAACCTTAATTAGGATCTAATTGGGCCTTAAATAAATGGGAGGGATCATTTTGGTAATTTAACCCAAAAGTTTTGAAAAGGAAGACAACCTTTTTTAGTTTCAAAAAGGAACAAAAAAGAGAGCTCATCTCCCCTTTCCCCCCTCTTCCACGTTGGAAGTTCTAAAACCCCTCCCTAAACCCTAAATTTACTATTCCATTGATTTCTCCCTCATCTCAAGGTCTTTTTCAAAAGTAAAGGTATATTCTCACTCTCCTCTTCATTTCCTATCTATCCATGGTTATAGATTTTAAAACCATGAACTTTTGAAAATTAGGGTTTGATAAAAGTTTGAGTTTTTATGGAGATTTTCAATTTGTTTTGAAATATAATGTTGGGTTTTAGTTTACTTACCTTATAATGAACATAATATGTTGAAATGGTTAGGTTTGGGTGAAAACCCGAAATGGGTTCTTGAGACAATTTTTAAGGTGTCTAAAACTTGATTTTTGGTGGGTTTTAGGTTGAAATTAAAGGGCTGATGGTTTATGTATGTTAGGAGGATGTTTTGGGACCTTTTGGGGGTCACTTGGATGATTGAAAATGGAATTTTCAGCTAGGGTTTGAGGGAGCACGAAAATGGGCATTTTTGGGGGTTTGATTCGATTGAGAAATTTGTTGAAGTTGGTTTGAGCTCAAGAGTTGAGTGTTGACTGAATTTTAGCATTGATTGGGATTAATGAATGTGTTTTTGGTTGGCTAGAAGCAAGAGGAGTCGTCGAAGGAACATTGGGATCGAATCCGGGCTTGTAGGAGGCTTACTTTGGTTGCTAAGGAAGGGTGGTGAGTGACTTTAAACATGTTTTAAAGTTTGGTTCGAGTGTGTGAAGTGTGTGAGTTGAAATGTGCTTGGTAGGCCATTTCTATGTGAATTCAAGTTGTTAATTTAGTTATTGATTTCCATTAAATGCTATGGTGGTTGCCTATTTATGCTCTTGTGAAATGTGGGTTAATTTGTACATGTATACCATGATATGTATATGTGATGAGCATGAGATGTGGTTGATGGGTATGTGATGTGGTAAATGAAAATTGGCACTAATTAACTTACCGGGTGTAAATGATCGATCATTAGGATTAGTGTGCACACAAATTGAGTCAAAACGTACGTGGCCTTGATGGCGTTGAGTCATCAGGGAGGAGTACGGTGATGTAATATTCCACCGGAAGCTTTTATATATTCTACGGGATGATGAGTGGAATCCCATCCGTAGGGCATGTGGTGATGAGTGGAATCCCGCCCATGCAAGGTCCGGTGATGAGCGTAATCCCACCGAGGTAATGTAATTGTTGAGATTAAATCCGCACATCCGGGTAATCTAATAATGGCCAATTGAACTTGATCTTATAATTGCGATGCATGATGTTGTTAAGTGATGTTTGGGCTTAGTATGATGTAAGATGCCATATTATGCCTCTTGAAAGACTAGCTAGGTCTACTTGTCAATTTACCTATGCATGATAGATTTGAGAGTTAGGGAGTACATGCTTGAACCCTGTATTGTTGATGTTTTCGGTTTTAGAGCATCCTCACTAAGCTTATAGCTTACGCTCTCTTTTTCAACAATGCAGATCATTAGCGTGGTGTTAGCTCGGAGCAAGGCAAGAAGGGCTTTCCAAGTTTTGTTGCTCAAGTACGGTTATTATTTACGTAGTAGTTTAGCAATGTGGCAAGGGTGTGTTTGAATGAGCTTTGTAAGACTCATAAATGATTTTGATGTTTATGGCTTGACTTGGTTTGTAAGTATGATATAACTTGCCAAATGCTTGAATGATGTATGACTTATGGATACTTAAGATTGCTTGATGGCATGTAAACCTATATGTGATGATTTGGTATCTTTTTTCTATTAAAGTCTTCAAGCATGCTTTTTATGATATGTCTTTAATGTGAATTTGTCATGTATGTATGATGGTTTATATTTATGCCTTGAGTGCGTTTGAGTATGCTTGACATAAGATGTATGCCTCTAGACTATGTTGAAATTCCCCTAAATCTGTCTTTCAAAGGTTGCAGGCAGCCAGCGTTTCGAAACGAGCTGGGTCGTTTCGGAACGGGTAGGCTTCAGGGACCCCGTATCGGAACACATTTTGATACGGTTTGGCCTCTGAGAGCCCCTGTTCTGATACGGGTTTCGGAACGATTTGGCTAATGGAATTCTGAGAAAATGACGAGATGAAGGCGTTTCTAAACGGTTCTGAAGGTTTCGAAACGGTCAAAATCTCGTTGACCACGAGAAGTTGACTGTTGAGGGCGTTTCGGAACGGTTGACCATCGTTTCGATACGGCCCCTTGTATAGGCTCTGGGGCAGTTGACCTGGTCAAGGCGTTTCGATACGCCTCAAGGGTGTTTCGAAACAGCCTGTTTAAAAGATTAAAATTGGGCTGTTTAAAGGTTGTTTTGGGCTCGAATGTTTATCTCATGTATTTTATTGCGCTGTTTGATCACATAGGATTTAAATGAACTTTTAGAAAAGGTTAAGTTAAAGAAAAAAAATAAGGTTGCTAACCGAGGGGAACCTTAACGGGTTTCACTTCGGTTTTCCCCGTGTGGCCCACTCGGACCGGTCATCCGGCCAGACCGGGACGATAGGGTTACATTTTCCAAAGTTTCCCAGGCTGCCTTTGGTGTCTTCTCATCACGAATATGCTCCAATAGGTCCTCCTCGATTGTGGTCTTCAATATATATAAAGCCTTCCCAGCCTTGATCATCCATTTTCTCAAGGCTTCGGCATTTTCCCTCGGTGGAGGAGTTGTGTCGGTGCCTGCGACTATTTCCTACAAGTCCTGACCTTGTAGGTAAGATTCTATGCATGTCTCCCAAAAACCGTAGTTGTTGTTATTGAGCTTCCTAATCCCGTTGCTTGTGCTTCCAAAGTCTGCCATGCTGACTGACGCCCGACGTTCACTAAGCTTGGTTCCAAACCAATAGCTTCACAGTCCCTGACTGTGTTCCGGCAGAGTCTCCACTTAGCACCTTGATGCAACGACAACCAATATAAGCGTCCAACGCTTACCGAAACTTTACAGTCCCTGACTGTATTTCGACAAAATCTTCCCTCAATGAACTGATGCATCGACCAATGTAAGCGTCCAACGCTTACCGAAGATTTCTCCACTGGTAATGGTCCCGGACCGCCCGCTCTGATACCAATTGTTGGAAGACCAACGGACCCAACACACCCACTATGGAGGACTTAAGACTGACCACTAGTACCACACCAACTCCTTGAGTCGTTAGCCTTTCTATATTCTTATTTCTTAGTGCACAATAACTCAGGCGACAGTGTCGACCATATACCAATTAAGTGGTAGAACCGACCATATACTATTTAGGCGGCGGAGCCGACCATATAACTTAGGCGACATAGCCGACCATTATAATAACCAATTAAGTGCACTAAGAAAAACATGAATTAAGGCTTAACCGAGAAACTTCTAATTACAAAGGGAAATAACACTTTTATTAATATACAAAAATATTACAAACATACTCACTACAATATTTCTCTCGACTCTTACCCGAATATCTTTCTCACTTGCACACCTCACATCACTCTCCACTTCAATTTGCACAAACCTCACTTGCACTTTATCTCACGTTTTTCACACATTCTCACTTTCACAAATGCACAACCTATTTATAATATCACTAGGTTGGTTTAGGCACTTGATATTTTCTATATAATATTATTATATATACTATAGTAGTGGATCTCTCTAGAATACTTATGTCGGTTGAGCTATCTAAATGTGCTAAACAAATGGAACTTTCTAGAACATTAGAGAAGTTGTTGATTTCTTAACAATATCTTTATTATTAGTTGATTATTCTAGATCGGATACTGTAGAAGTTCATAATGATGACAACCATCCCAACCTAGTTTACCCTATTTATAATTTCAAGATTTAAACCCTTAATTTACGTAAGATCTAGTGTCTCATATCACAAGATAAATTGGTTGTTGGTTATATTTGTATTTTTTAGCCACATGTATTTGAATTTTAAATGCAAAAGTTCATTATCGGTTGAGCATAGTTCGATTGACGTTGTCATTGATATAGCGTATAATACGACATGAGTCGAACATGTTTAAGCGCTCAATATCATCCGGTTTATGGGTAGAGAAGAGTTTGGGCATCATAAACACTGTACAACGAATCTTATGAAAAATAAAATAAATTATACTATATACCAATAAACTTTAAACATTGTATCGTTTATAACACTGAATTTTCAATTACTTCCATTATAACATTGAAAAATTTGGCCCTCACTTCAATCATAACACTGAACTGTTAACTCACTGATGATATGATGACGTGGCCGATGGTTGAGGTTTATTTCTTTTACAATTTTGTTTACGCTGGTAAAGTCAACTGGTCTATCTATTGTACATATAAACAAAGTGTTGGAAAAATTTGATAATTTTGGAGCTTTGAATAAGAAATTGATTCAAATGTTGTTGAGGAAAATGTGGAACCAATTGTTGGTTCGTAAATGTGCAAACGTGCACGACGTGGGTAACACAAATGTCTGAACCGGTCTGGTCCTTCGTGGGCTTGCATATATTTTGACCCAAATTTAAAATGAATTTTCCTCAAATAAAAGCATAAATTTGTCAAATTTTATCTTGGAATTAAAAGGGTAAATATTAGAAGTTACCTTTAATCCAGATAATAATTTTGGAAATTGCTTTATAGGAGAATCAATTAATTCTCAATATTGAATGCTCCATTAGGTCAAAATTTCAACTTATACCCTCATGACACTCCTATAAATATGGAGTAAACCTTCTAAGTTTAACACAACTCAAAACCACAGAAAATTTTTATTGTTTTACTCTGTGGATTTTACAAGTGGTTTTCGGTGATAGGCGAAGGCAAGGGTCAGTTCGTGATCTCCACAGTAGTGCAACTGTGGTTGATCTTATGTTGTTGTATCCTGGGAGACAGACGACCAATGAACTCGAGCACCATAGGAGTGGCCAAAAATCTGTCTTAAGGAAACTGCGTTTGTGCAGGCCTCAACACGTTTCTTTTGGTTTCAAATCGGTTTGGTTTATATATTCTTGTATTGTTCTTAATTTTGTATTGTTCATTTAAATAATATTATTTATATTATTATTTATTCTTGGATTAACGTTTACTTTCTAACAATCTTAAGACAGATTTTTCTAAAGTTTGAATCCAAGACGAACATCATGCTTAAAAGCATGACCAAATTCGCGTTAATGAGGTGTGAAGATTGAGCTACTGCTAACTCTAATCATGTGGTACAATGACAGACAACTCATTGTGCATGTTTTATTGGAAAGATGTTATGGTATAAGGTAATTTTAAATCTTTAAATATATGGTATATTACCTTATTAATCATGTGTGCATATTTTATGGCAATATTAAAATCATTATTATGTTGTAAATATTATTATGGTTTTATTACCTAATAAAGGTAATCCTTATATATATTTTTTACATCATTATGGTAATATTCATGGTACTTTTATTATGGTATTAAGGTAATTTTTAACATTTCTTAATAAGGTTTGGTCAAAATATCATTAAGATATTTTTATAGTGATATTAACGCCTTAAATCAAGGTAATATTTATCATTTTATTACCTTACAATTTTGGCTTTAATATTAAATAGTAAATATGGCATGAATAAAGGATATCTTATGTCATTTATGGAAATACTGTGGATTATTTATTTTTGTACTAATAATTTCTTTTGAGAAATTTTATAGAGACGAATAGGATATTCAGACGAAATCTTGATTTGTTTTGGAAACAAAGATCTCGTAAATAATTCGTTTCAGAAATTAATTTCTGCCGTTTTAACGGATTTACGTGATCTTTCTAAAACAAGAATAAAAAAAATTAAAGGATCACTTCCTTTGATTTTATTGCCTTGATATCTTTGGTTTGGGTTTTAGTGCTACTAATCCCAATATTTAACAAAAGATATATGAGAAATAAATCACTGAATTTATTTCTTCGTTAGAATCTTGTGTTGATTCTAATTTTGGAAAAGGAAGATAGATCATTGGATTTATTTTCAAGAGAATCTTGTATGATTCTAATTTTGTAAGGAAAATAAATTATTGAATTTATTTCCGTAAGAATCAAGTATGATTCAATTTTTGTAAAAGGAAATAAATCATTAAATTTATTTCTATGCTAGAATCATGCGTTGATTCTAACTTGTTAAGAAAAATAAATCACCGAATTTATTTCCATAAGAATCAAATATGATTAAATTTGTGTAAAAGGAAATAAATTATTAAATTTATTTTCTGTACTAGAATCATGTGTTGATTCTAACTTGTTAAGTGAAATAAATCGTTGGATTTAATTTCGTGAGAATCTAGAATGATTCAACCTTGAAATAAATTGGTGAATTTATTTTGGAAAAAAAATAACTCAAATTTATTATCAAGTATGATTTTATTTTGGAAATAAATTGGTGAATTTATTTCGAAAAGTAACATTGGTTACCAAATTTAGAGCGCTGATTTTGACTGAGGTCTCGAATCAAAGCATAGAAGAACTTGATTCTCTATGTCAAAATTAAATTCTTAAAGCCTATTCTGATGCATGCTATGAAGTGCACAATGTTTAAAATGGCTAAAGAATCGAGGGGTTCGTTGGACCATAAATGGAAGATTCCAAATTGTTGTGAATCAGAGCTAGTGATTCCGATTGATCATCCATGCTTGGAATTATTTCAAGAATAAAATCCAAAAACGGTGATTGAAAGGAAATTTAAAAATGCATGTCTAGAATTGGTTCTTTGAGAGACTTGGTATTTAAGCGTGCCTAGTGCACCACCTCTCTTTCATAAGTTACCTACCTGGTGCATTGTTTATTATTGTTCTTTCTATTAATGCCTTGTGAACTTTTGTTTGGGGTTTAGTTTACTAAATCTCCGTCGTCTAACAAAAGTTAGAAATTATATTTCTGTTTCTGATTTTAGTCTTTGACTAAATTCTTAACGTTTAACATATTCATAATTTTTGGTTCTGGATTGTGTCTACGTGACACAATGGAAAAATCAGTGAAATTTATTGGAAAAAATTTCATACATGGCTACAAAAGATGTTGCATAATTGGCCATGATAAACTTAGTTAAATATCTAAAGGATGATCCTCCTATTATTAGAGAGAATAAGGTAAATATTGTTACCACCTTCAAATGTTACTAAGGTCAATATTGCTAAGATAAATATTATCATGGCAAACGTAGTAGAAGTCAAAAACGACTTCAAACCGTAAATTGGACGGTGTGTTCAAGAAGCAAAATTTCATGGAAAAAATGCTTCAATTGCCATAAGATGAGGAACAAATCTTCGGACTATAGACTTTCAAACGAGGGCAATGTTATTGCCATAACAATTGATATGACAACATATTGGTTGAAGGAATATGTTTATGGGTAAAATACAAAAATAATGACTCAACTTTTGCTTCTCTCCTATTTTACTCACTCATCTTTAAATTGAGTCGATTTAATGACTCAACTTTTAACATTGGGTTTTTATCATCACCCAACCGTTATATTATGGATGTCGTTAATGATGTGGCATTTTTTATTGATTTGGCCGCCACGTAAACACACACGTGTTAAAAAAAACATAATAAATACAAAAGAAAAGCTGCAAAGAAAAGAAAAGGAAGAGCTGCTCCCCATTCCCTCTCTTTCCTTTCTCTTTTTCTTTAGTTTCTCTCTTGCTTTACCAACTTAGCCCTCTCCTCTATGGCAATATCAGCCTCAAAGCTAGTATTCTTCTTCCTCTCATTGTTGATAAATGCCATCTCGTTTGTTCGAGGACAGAGCTGGTGCGTGGCTCGGAGTGATACAAGTAACCAGGCTCTGCAAACTGCGCTAGACTATGCATGCGGCTTCGGTGCTGACTGCAACCTTTTACAGTCCGACGAACTTTGTTTTCTTCCGAATACCATCCATGCTCATGCTTCTTATGCTTTCAATAGCTATTACCAGCGTCGAGCAATGGCGCCCGGTTCTTGCGACTTTGTTGGCACTAGCACTGTTGCCAAAACTGACCCCAGTTTGTTCTTTAAAACCTTTAACTTTTTTTTGAATGGTTTTTACGATTGGGTGTTTGCTCATTTCATCATGGTTTTGCAGGTTATGGATCTTGCATCTACCCATTTTCTCAAAAGGATGCATATTTGCCTTTTTTCCTATTGAAACAATGATACATTTGCTTTTCCTTTACTGGGTAGCTTTAGAAAGAATTTGCTCTGATTTCTTAAGTTTCACGCATTCTTTTGATAAATTTTTTCCCTATATACAGTCACCATTAGTACTGGTAAATAGTTGCTGAAATCATATAAACAAAGTTGAATCAACTTTGCATGGATGTGTGACACGCGTTTCTCTATAGTTACATGCTTATTTATGTAGTTCATATTACTTAATGTTGCTCTATAGTTCTATCTCTGCTATTTTTTGTGATTTTAACAGATTGGAGTCATAAAATTTACAGGTCTGCCGGAAGGATTGCTACACTGGGGTCAAATCAATAAAAAATGACACATCATTAACGGCATCCATAATATAACGGTTGGGTGATGATAAAAACCCAATGTTAAAAGTTGAGTCATTAAATCGATTCAATTTAAAGATGAGTGAGTAAAATAGGAGAGAGGCAAAAGTTGAGTCATTATTTTTATATTTTACCCTATGTTTATTACCTTCATTGATGATAGCACAAAAATAATGTAAAGATGAAGCTATAGTGAAAATTGTTCTCTATGAGCATGATGTTGAATCCTAAACTTAATTAAAAGTTTAAGATGAGGATAAGCTCTATATGAGTAACGTTGGTACTATAATGTGCCTAACATGTGGGGGAAGCTGTTCTATAAGCTAATTACCTTTTAAACAAGATTCCCGTAATTAAAGAGACTAGACACCATATAAGTTATGAAAGGTAATTAAACCTTTCTACAACTACTTGAAAATGTGGGGGTGTCTTGCAAAAGTAATGACCCATTACTAAAGCAACTGAGAATAGATCCCTAAAAATTGTGGATTGTATTTTTATTGGCTATATAGAACATATCAATGTATATCGATTTTTTGTGTATGAATCGAAGAACCCTGAGATTCACAAGCATACGATAATGGAAGATGTATTCCCTTGTAAAGCTAGGGAAGTTGGTCAAAGTTCAATGAAACGAACTTCGAAGATTATCGATAAAGATGACTCAAATGATCAACAATGGTTTGAGCTTGAAATAGAGCCGCAAAGAAGTAAATGAGCAAGGGTAGAAAAATTCATTGGATCATTTTTCTAAACTTTATGTTAGAGGTTGAATCTCAAACGTATAAAGATGTTATACATTCATCTGAAAGCATCTTATGTAAGGATGTCATTAAGAGTGAATTTGATTCCATCATGCAAAATCATACGTGGGAATTAGTGGATCTTTCTCTGTAAATTAAACCACTAAGTTTTGAATGAATTTTCAAAACGGAAAATGAAAGTAGATGGAACAATTGATAAGTATAAGGCCAGATTGGTAATAAAAGGTTACTGAATGCCTTGACTATTTCGATACATAATCTCATGTATCAAGGATAACCTACATAAGTATGATACTTACAATTGTTACTTTGCGAAATCTAGACGTACATCGAATAGATGTTAAAAGAGCTTTTCTAAATGAAGATCTTGATGAAGAAATATACATGGAACAACCTGAGGGTTATGTAGTTTCAAGTCAAGAGAGAAAAGTATGTGGGTTGGTGAAGTCCTTGTATAGACTTAAACAAGCACCAAAGTAAAGACATGAGAAGTTCGATAATGTCATGATGACAAACGACTTCAAGATAATTGAGTGTGACAAATGTGTATATGTCAAAACTACTAACATTGGATATATTATTCTATGTTTGTATGTTAATAACATATTCATTGTTGACATGAAATGGTAATAACAATAAAATGGTAAACGTACCAAAGACTTGTCAAATTCAAGATTGACATGAAAAATATGAGATTAACAAATTTGAGTTTGGGCATCCAAATCAAATGATCACTTGAAGGTCTCATATTGACGTAGTCACACTACGCGGACAAGAGAAGTTTGGCAAGGATGTTTCCGGCATAGCCAGAACTCCAATAAATACATGCCAACTTTTGTCCAAGAACAAAGACCAAAGTGTTGACCAAGTAGATTCAATAGACCAGATATTGTTTCTACTGTGAGCAGTTCAAGTAGATTCACAAGCAATTCAAGTGAAAATCACTGGAAAGCAATTGTGAGGGCATTGAGATATCTTAGATATACTCGAGATTATGAATTGCATTATTCCAAAGATTTTTCTATTTAGAAGGATACTCCGATGCGATTGGATATCTGATATTCAAGATATCAAAGGCATAAGAGGATATGTCTTCACTTTGGGAGGAGGAACCGTGTCATGGAAATCCTTAAGAAAAATGGTTATAATCAAATCCATAATAGAATCTGATTTTGAAGTTCTAGACAAGTCTAGAAAAGAAGTTGAATGGCTTTAGAAATTTCTTGGAGGATATTCCTGAACGACCAAAGCCAATGCCCACAATAGGTAGGACATAGAGCTTTGTGTATAATGGTAAGTCGAGACATATGCGTTGTCGACATAATACCGTTAGACAACTGATCTCAAATGAAGTTATCTCTATTGGTTTTTTGAAATCAAAGAATAACGTTGTGAATCCATTAACCAAAGGGTTAAATTGAGATCAAGTTGAGAAAACATCTAAAGGAATGAGACTAAAGCCCATGTAAATTTAAGGTGCTATGTGAAGGAAAACCCTACCTAGTTGACTGGAGATCCCAAGATCTAGGTTCAAAGGGACAACCTAATTGCATAGACCTGTGCGGTCAGTGTAGGAGCTCTTATCCCCAAGTCCATTCCTATGATGTAAACGGTGATCAAAGTGGTTTAGGCTAAGCAAATGCTTTTAATGACCATTGTGTGCTTTTGTGAGTCAAGCAACATAAGTCACCTATGTGAGAGTGAAGTGGGGCCGCTTCAATGAGACTATTGGGCATAGTTCTTTCAAACTCTTGCAGAACCAGGAGATGTCCACGGCCATATGGACATACCCATGAGAACTAATACTCTTGTCAGAGAGGTAGTTGTGTGAAGTATATCATCGTTTACACAAACGGTAGAACAGTTCAAGGACATTATGTCTACTGGTCAGCTAGTAAAGTAAATATACTTTCACAAGGGAAGGTTCAAGGGTGAACACCTACCTATCCTATGCAGCTATCGATCGTAGAATCTATCACCACATCGAGTCAAAATGTTTTTGATTAAATCAATTTCATTCATGTGGGGGATTGTTGGAAAAATTTGATAATTTTGGAGCTTTGAATAAGAAATTGATTCAAATGTTGTTGAGGAAAATGTGGAACCAATTGTTGGTTAGTAAATGTGCAGACGTGCACGACGTGGGTAACGCAAATGTCTGAACCGGTCTGGTCCTTCGTGGGCTTGCAGATATTTTGACCCAAATTTAAAATGAATTTTCCTCAAATAAAAGCATAAATTTGCCAAATTTTATCTTGGAATTAAAAGGGTAAATATTAGAAGTTACCTTTAATTCAGATAATAATTTTGGAAATTGCTTTATAGGAGAATCAATTGATTCTCAATATTGAATGCTCCATTAGGTCAAAATTTCCACTTATACCCTCATGACACTCCTATAAATATGGAGTAAACCTTCTAAGTTTAACACAACTCAAAACCACAGAAAATTTTCATTGTTTTACTCTGTGGATTTTACAAGTGGTTTTCGGTGATAGGCGAAGGCAAGGGTCAGTTCGTGATCTCCACAGTAGTGCAACTGTGGTTGATCTTATGTTGTTGTATCCTGGGAGACAGACGACCAATGAACTCGAGCACCATAGGAGTGGCCGAAAATCTGTCTTAAGGAAACTGCGTTTGTGCAGGCCTCAACACGTTTCTTTTGGTTCCAAATCGATTTAATTTATATATTCTTGTATTGTTCTTAATTTTGTATTGTTCGTTTAAATAATATTATTTATATTATTATTTATTCTTGGATTAACGTTTACTTTCTAACACAAAGTACTCTCACGTCTCATGCTTTATATAAATATGCATATTCTCTCGGGTATTTTAATATGTTTCTTATACATAAATCATAAACGCGTTTAATTAATTAATTTGAGAGGCAAACCCTAATGATTGGGTAATGTATTAGGAAATATGTCGAATTATCGAATCTCTTGGCCAGCTTGATTTTGGGTTGTTGTTGATAATAACACACTGTAAAAAATAAATTAAAATATGATATGATGTAAAAAAATAATAAGAAACTATATAAGTATATTTTTATTGAAATTTATTTAAATATAAATGTGTTGTAAAATGTGAACCAAATAATTACACATATCATAAAAGATTAAAATTAAATTAAATTAATATAAATATATTTTAAAGCAAATTTAATATACACACTAAACTAAATATTAACCCAACAATTAGTTTAACTCAAACCTTAAACTCTACCAAATCCTTATCGGCATGACTGAATGAACTTCAAAGGATTGCTGTAGAAATGACAGATATAAGCACCTATACTTGATAAACACTAATACAAGGCAGCTTTAATATATAAATATAATTAAATTCAGTTAAAAGGAGCTTTAATAAGAAAAAAAATAGCTTTGATAAAAAAATCAGTGACGGAACTTGATGAAAGAGTTTAAAGGGTCAATTAATTTTCTAGTTTTAGAGGTTTAGACTAAAACTTTTAAAATATTAGAGAGTTTGATTTATATTTTTTAAATAATTTGAGGCTTAACTAATTAAAATTTTTAATAATTTTGAAAGGTTTAATGAGAATTATTAAAAATTATAGGAGGTGATTTAGTTAAAAGATATTCAAAAATTTTGAAGCTTAATAATTTCTTTTTAAAGTTTTGTAGGAATAAAATTTTAAAATCTTTGAAAAATCAATTTTTAGTTCTCCAAAATTTTGTGAGAACCACTGGTTCCCACACAACCTTCCGCTCCTGAGTTAATTTCAGTTGAAGGATGCTTTAATATTCCTAACAAGCTACTGACCAAATTAAACAACCATTTAAAAATGCCAACTGTGGGCAGAATTTAGTACTTGTAATTGAAAAGTTTAATTACAGTTAAAAAGTACAATAGCTATAAGGGAAAACCCAAATAATTACTGGAACGCATCATTAAGTAAGAAAAGTCACAACTCAATAGAAAATATTTTGGGGGGCTAAAAGTGGAATTTTTACGAGGGTTAATTCGTTTTTTTCATTTTTGGAGGGGTTAAGACAGAAAGTTTACCATATTTTAATTTTAAAACCTTGCCCAAAGATCCATTAATTGGCATAATAGCTAAGGAGGTTCATATTGTCTCATCTTGTATGAGTTCGAATTTCGGTATAAAAATATAATACCTCTTTATTAATAAAAAAAACCTTGTCTAACCTTGTCTCTCACGGATAGAAATCTTATGCCCCTTTGGTACCCTATTTATATCACAACACTAAAAAAATAGTTTTAGGGTTTAAGGTTAAGAATTAAGGTTAGCATTTAAGATTAGGGTTTAGAATATTGAGTATATGGCATATTTTTTAAGATTTAAGGTTTAGTATTTAGAATTTAATGTTAGAGCTTAGAATTTAATTTTTTTTAGTGGTGGAGCATAAAAAAGGCACCAAAAAGAGGCAGATGATTTTTGTTTGCCCCTCTCTAGCCTCTCCACTGAGTAGAAATCTTCTGTCCTATTTGGTGCCTCAATTTATGCCCCAGACTAAAAAATAAGTTTAAGCTTAAGATTTATGATTAGGGTTTATAAAATTGAGAGTATAGTGTATTTTTAGAGTTTGAAGTTTAAAATTTTGAATTTAAAAGTAGTACTTAAAACTTATTTTTTAGTGTTAGAGTATTGAAAGGAGCAGCTGCAACTCAATATAATTTCTGAACAAAAATTCTATGTTCTTTTTCGGTGCCTTTTTTATACCCAACACTAAAAATATTAAATTTTAAGCCATGACCCTAAATCTTAAATACTATTAACCATAAACCATAAACCCTAAACTTAATTTTTAATATGGTATATAAAAAATATAAAATTTCTATTCATAATTTGTGAGAGGTGGTTGTGAGACGTAAGTCTATTTCTTTTGAAGTTTTGTAACTGTTAAAAAACATGTTTTAATACATGTGGATGTGGGAAGAGAACAATTTCAGATTATACATCAGGATACAATGCATGGAGTCAAATTGAGTGGTGAAAAAATAAATAAAATAAAGTAGGGGCTGAAAAGGGCAAATTCTGCGGTTTCCAGGCTTGCAAAGCAATCCTCCCACAATCGTAGGGAAAAAGTAACGGGGTTTGCTTGAAAGCCACCCGAATCTCACTCCTTTCCTCCCTCGCCTTCTCATTTCCATCGTCTCTTTCCTATGTCATATATCCATGTAGCGCCTTTCTCAATCTTTATTATACTACAATCTACGCACTTCTATTTTTTTAGTTGTTTTTCCATTTTTTCAGGACTTTGTCTTTATTAATCTGAATCACTTGTATTTTTTTGGCTATATATACTTGATAACTTCCAAGGTTGGAGATACAATAACGGCAAAGCAAAGGGTATTGATATTATAGACAATTAGAGATGACGATGGTGGGTCAGGAGGAAGTTGTCCTCTGTAAAGATCAGTTGCATATAATCAAAGGGAAGCGTACGAAGCGTCCAAGGCCGGTGTCTCCTGCGATAGCTTTGAGCACGATGAGCTCTAGCACCGGTGGTGAAAGTAGAAGTAATGATGATTCGAGGGAGTTCGATGGAGCTTCTGGTTCAAGTTCAACGACGACATCCGTTGAACTCGAACCAAAAGCAAAAGAAGAAGATGAAGAGAACATGGCTTATTGTTTAATGCTTCTATCTCAAGGTCAAACAAGGAAACAATCCGAACCGGCTTCTTCGTATGTTCATCGGTGCAAGACGTGTAATCGGTGCTTCCCGACATTCCAGGCGCTCGGTGGACATAGAGGCAGCCACAAGAACCCCAAGGATGATTACATGAATACAGCCCTTTCGCTTCGAGTGACGAGTAAGGCTGTTGTTTCAAGCAACGGCGGCAAATCCAGAGTTCATGAGTGTTCCATATGTGGCGCTGAGTTCTCTTCCGGTCAAGCTCTTGGGGGTCACATGAGAAGGCATAGGACACCTACAGCAACCACAACTTTGGCTGTCGGAACAGAAGACTTGTCGTCCAAGAAACCAAGAACTGTTTTGCAATTTGATCTTAATCTTCCGGCCCCGGAAGATGATCATCACAAGGAACCGAATTTTCAGTTTGCTTCCAAGGAAAAACTACTGGTCTTTTCTGCATCTTCTTTGGTTGATTGCAATTACTAGAAATACCAAGTCCGAAAATCAACTTGTATTATCATTAACATTTAACTGTTTGCTCACTAATATCATTCATAATTGTTCATTCTTTGAATTGCTTTAAAATTAACCTTGTTAAGTTGAAAATTTCATTTGTTAAAAGTACAATAGCTTTTGGCATTTCGCGGTAGAGATAATTTTCATTTTTTTTTTTGCCTTTTGTTTTGGGTTGTTAGACGTGTTTTTATTCATTTATGAGTTGGAGAAGCATGTGAATATGTGATGAAGCACTAATTCCAGAACCGGAAGTGGTGGATTAGGTTCTCTTGGATTGGTTTGCAAGAAAGCTAAGAACCTCCGTCTCTGTCTCTCTGTTCCATTAATAGATGGCAACCCAGCCGGATTGCTACTTGGATCCACCTATGCATTTAGGTAAAGTACACACTATCTACTCTCACTCGAAGCTTGGTGACAAACGTCGTAATTGTCAAATAATAAAGCCTTAATCTTTAAATAAATAGAAAATAATCATAGTAAGAGAAGAAGGGTCAATCTACAGGGACTAAGGAATTTTCAATATCTGTTTGAATTGGTCTTTAACAAAAAAATCTGTAAAAAAAAAGGGGTTTAGTGAAATAAGTTGAATAAATCGAAGCACATGAAAATAATAAAAACGAGAAAAGTAAATCATTGAAAATAATTGTGATGAGAGATAGTCTCCAGCTTCTCTTCGTCTCAATTCGCTTCGATCACTAAAATTGATTTTTACTTCGGATACATGCTGGTTACAGTCTACAAGGCCTAAACCCTGTAACTTACTCTTCTCTCATGTGAACTAATTTTCCAAGGTCAATCCTTAGAATTTAGTTCTTGTTTGGATTAACAAAGTCTATCGATGTTAACGCCAATGTTGTCTTCAGTGCTGAAAGAGCCCGTGCTCGGATTATAGTGTCCCAATGAGAGTTGAATTCGATATTGATTTCCCTCAGCGGACCGCTGCTAAGTGTGTTCATAAGGAGTTAAATTTGCTACAACCCTACTTTTCTCCCCAACGGTAGATCAAAACGTCGATTAATCTAACGCGTGCCTTTTGGATTGAAGGTGTTGAGATGTTTAAAGAAAAGGCCGATTGCCAGTCCAATAATGCTGAAAATCTAGAAAGAAATATGAAGGTATAAAAAACTTTTTAATTCTCACGAATCGGATTGAATTTTCGCTTTGCTATCGGCTAAATGGAAATTTAGCTAAGCATGATTATGGTAAAAATCATACTTAGCATTTTAAAATAAAATAAATAAAAGCTTAGAAATAAGAATGAAAGAAAAGAGAATTTTATAGAACTTCAAAAGCAAGAATAAACTAAGAATGAAAGATGATCTTCTAACATACCTCGAGGGGATATTTATAGTATTCTGAAACTTTAAAAATAACCTAGCAACGATCAAAGACAATTTTTGAAAAATATTCAAATGAAATCCTAAAAACAAAAGATAATTCTAATTTGAAATTTAAAGTGTAGCTGATCCGCTCGCCCGTCCTTGTTGACTAGACCTTCTAGAAGTCGCTGACTGGACCTTCTAGGAGCTGATGACTGGATGCCACGCCAAACGCTTCATGCCCAGACTCACGCCCACTAGCCTAGCCTTGATTCTAGAAAATAAAACTGCAAAATTTGTCTTTTAAGTGCAATTTTCAGAATTGTAGTCCTGCATAGAAAACGCACAAAAACATCCAGATCAACAACATGAACTAACTATTAAAACATAATTAAATATAAATAGTACCCCAAATAAACTACTTATTAAATTCTCCCCACTTATTCAATGCTTATCCTTAAGCATGCCTTAGTCAAATAAAAAAAATCTCAAGTTACCAATCTCCCATCTCACAATATGTCTAGGAATACCAAATGAATCAATGATCACATCAGTTATTAGAAACAAAGTGACAATCAAGTAAATAGGCTCAACTAGTAACAAGTTTAAGCAAGAGCCAAGACATTCTAATTGCCCATTAATTTCAACGTAACAAGATTCAATACCTCACAAGAGTTCACTCATTATCGCTTAATGTATTTGGGGTAAAGGAAACGCTCAAAGCCGAGATCAATAATGAAATTACCATATGCTTGTACGAAAATCAAATCTCCACTACTTAGAATGGACATGATGCATTAATTAAAAGGTCTTCAATAAAGTTGTAATGGGACTTAGGGTAGGGATAAGGCCAAAAAGAGGGTTTAAATGTCAAGACAAGAGATGCTAAAAGAAGTTCAAGCTACGAAATTTATTGAAGTAAACTACTTTGAAGAAGCACAATCAAACAACTTACTTTTTTTTTCTTTGAGTTTTCTTTGTTATTTTTCTGCTGTGTTTTTTTCTCTGTTCTGTTTGAACATTTTTTTCCGAATGCTTCTTGCTTTTTTCCTTTTTGAACTATTTTCGTGAAACTAATCGATCTTTGTCTTGGCATGGGTATCGAAAGAGGGTAAAATAAAAGAAGTTTCAGTTTAGTAATTGGGGTAAAAACAAAGAAAAAGAGTAAAGGCTCAAAATTGGTTGACTAATAGATATAAATGGATAGGCAATTTGGGTAGAGATTTCAACAAAAACATAAGGTAAAATACCAAGCAAATTTTCGGTAAAATGTGCATTCAATCAAGAAACATATAAACCAATGAACTCATGGAATATCAAGCAAATTTTAGATAAAATATCAATCTTGCCATTTTACTATCATGCACCCTAAATCTAATAAAAGTGTGATCACAAACTCATAAGGTAATCAATGAAACAAAGCAAAAATTCAAGATTAATAGCAAGAGATTTTAACAAATCAACCAAGATTGTTGAAGTGGGAATTCTGAAAAGTGGGTCGTTGGGAACTTCTCCTTGATGGTGGTGACAGTTACGTTGAAGTCCTGGATGTAGGCCATGAAGGTCAGTTGGCGTCATTCCATTCTATACAGCTGTGCTGCCAAGCTGCCTATGATGGTTGCCGGGGCAACTATTGATATTGTTGTTGGCTGCCCATCTCCGATGCCGCGACATAGTTTTCTGGGGTGGCAAATGTGATCTCCATTTTTCGAAGGATGATGTCCCTTGTCCACCCGGTTCTTTCCAGTGTCATAGTGTCTGTTGGGGCGGCCGCAACATGTGTCTTCTCGCTTAATGTTGTGATGAGGCTGAGGAAGTAGAGTTGTCCCTTCGATTTCTGCCCACACTAAAAAATCTCATTAGCTATAATCGCACCCACATTGATATACCTTTTGTGTATGATTGAGTGGATGAGTGCCAAGCGCGGTTTGTCGACGGTAGAATTGTGGGATGTGGGCAACAACTTTCTTTTCATGAACGTGTTCCACAATTTTGCCTCGGGCAGCAAGTTCCGCCGATTGACAGTGCCTTTATATTTGCCCACATTCTAGACTGTCCCCGGAATGCAAAGTTATTCTTTCATTGCTTCATAACTGTCCGCTGTGAGGGATGCGAGGAACTCCGTGTGTTGATCCTCGTGAATGTGAAGGCCATAGAAGAGGTTGATCTTGTCTTCATCGATCAACACTGGCCGCCCGCGGACATTCACTGTAGGCACTTCTGCTGTCGGCCTATAGGTATTGTATTTGTGCACTATTGTCTGATTTGCCGGCTTTGATTGCTGGGCAAAGATCTGCCATCTTTGGTTTGCGATCTTGGAGTATATTGTAACACCCCAATTTTGCCCTAAATTTAAAACCCTAATAATTGGGAATTTCAATTGAAAACTTAATTAAATTTCAGTGAATAAATTGGGAATTTTCGGAATTTCAATGATCAAATTGTAACGATTGAAAAACTTAAGTGTTGTTTCATAAACCCTAGAAAGTATAATGGCACGCTCTGTAAGTTGTGTGTGTATGTGGGTCTCGGAAATTCATCGAAATTTGACGCGAGAGGTCACCGACGGTGAGGAATCGATGGGGGAATGTTGTGCCCTAATTTTCGAATTAGGGATTTTATGTTGAACCAGTCTGAACCGGTCCAGAAGACTGAACCGGGTTGACAGAACCGAACCGGTCTGTCTTATAAAGAGCCGGCTGACGTCAATGTTGACCCGTTGACCGTTGATCGTTGACTGTTGACCCGTTAACCGTTGACTTTCTCAAAAAGGGTTATTATAAGTTTTTTGACGTCCTGATTTCGTTTCCGCTGCCCGTTTTCCCAAATTCGAACCTGAAAGACTGTTTTGATCGCTTTTATTCGATTATACTTGTTTTTAAAGATTTGAATATCGGGAATTAATCGGAATTATTCTTATTTGCAGACGACATTGACTCGGATACTGAGATCCTTCCTCCTCCTTCACCTCGACGACCTCCTGTTGCTCAGACATTGAGATCCGCTCGTGAGTTTAATTATTAATAGATATTCGATATTTATATTATCAGTGTCTTGGCATAGTAGTAGTAGTATTTTTGATAGTGTATTTAATTGTTATAGGAGTTGACTCTGACCGACCTAGAGATATAGATGAGCGTGGGAGACGTCACCGTCGACGTTGAGTGTTAGCTACTTGAGGTGTGTTCTCTTCTGTGCTGTCTGTTTATAGTGCTCTATATGTAAATGTGTTGATTTGCTGAAATGTAGACATTATGTGGTCTGATGATATATGATTATAATATTATGTTGATCTGTGATGTTTGTCGTGTTCATCATTCTGTTACGTTATGAAATATTTGTATATACATTCAGATTCGAATTAATGTATATCAGATTATATGATTATGCATTTCTGTTGATAAACAATGCATTCAGATTTCGAACTCGGAATTAATGTCATCTCATTATGGTTGGGATTCTGTATGGGGAAGTTCAGTAGCTTCATCCTTCGGGATGATGTCTACCTCGGATCAGTGGTTCGCCCTACGGGCTGGATTCCACTTCAGATGGTGACGAAGTAGAGAGTGGTTATGAGGAACCTTACTCTTCGAATGGTGATGTAGATGGGTGCATGTCATATTATGTTGCATAATCATTCGTATTTGTGTATGTGCTTGAATTGATTCATAATGGAAAATTGTTGTCTGATAATGTCTGATTGACTCTATTGATATGATGATACTGTTAGTTATGTTTGCACTGTAGAGACACACTGAGCGTTATCGCTGACTCCCCCTTAGTTTCTATTTTTCAGATACTCGGGTCTAGGCTACGGTACTCAGAGGACCTCGTTTTCCAGCTTATTTATTTTTTTATTTTTTTATTATTATCAGCATGAGACTTGGACTTATTTATATTATATGTTTTATCAGATTGTATATAATTTTAGTTTCTAGATGTTTATTTGGGGTTATTACGTTTTATCATGCATGCATATTTTGAATATTTAATATTTTCAAGAATATTTTATCAATATGTAAATGCGATATTATTATTATCTATTTTGAAATTAAAGTTTTGAATCATGTTACTTGTGTGAGGGACAAGCTTTGAGTTTGACTCCTTATATTCGACCCAATTCTTCCGGGTCGGGTTTAGGGGGTTACATATATGAATTGCTCAAGCCCTAAGTTCCTCTTCCCCATCTCATAGAAAAAACCTCGTTCCTCCCACACCGATCTCTCTTTGAATTTCTCGTTATGTTGAGCTTTGATTTTTCGGTGTGGCAAAGCGTTGGAGAGATTCTTCGGACTCTTCCTGGGCAGCACGTCGACGTGGGGTTCTTGCAATTCTTGATTTGTGGATTTAGGGTTTTTGATGCGAAGAGGGTTGTGAGAATCTGAAAATAAAAAGAAATTTGGAAGCAAAAGAGAGGATTTGAAACAATATTCAAAAGAGAGAGTAAGAAGAGTGAATAGTAAAAAAATAAGGGGGTTTAAATAGAAGGTAAAAGGTTTCCGTTTCATCTGTCGAGGTAGACGTTGTTGGGCAGAGAGCTGTTGGAATGGAACGGGCGTCTGGGAACGACTAGTTTTGGCAGGACGCAATGTCTATCTGCTGCGGCAACTTGGCGGGCGGGCTGGAATGGGTGATGGAATTGGGCCGTCTTTTTTTCTCTTTTCTTGGGCTATTGTCTCTCCTAAAAAAAGAAAACTGGAATAAAAATTATTAGGGCATAAATGCTAAATTTAAATCTACTTCCTAGAAACTAAAAATTTAAAAATTCTAAGATTACGAAAGCATAAAAAATTGTGAAAGATAAAATAAAAATTATGTTACTCTAGGAGTGCATGTGCATGCATCTCCTAAAGTGAAGACTCTCTTGTCTATTCGAGCTTGAGGGGGTCATTTTCGATACTTCTTGTAATCCACCTGCACCCTCTATCGAGTGACTATTTTGCCATAAAAGGGTGGACCACTGTGTTTGCAATTGTTTACTTTTGCATTATCATGGTAGAGGTTCTTTTCTTCCTTGTTCCCTTGTAGTCCATGTGTACCTTCCACCTTGTTGTTTTTCCTAGAGGCATGAATATGTGATTATGAAAAATCATATCAATATCCAACCATGTACTTACCTTATTCTCGTTGAAGTTCGTTATGGTGGAAAGTAGCCTTTGTTGCCGAGACAACTGCTATGGCAACCAGTTGTTGTGGCAATCTTCTGTCATAATGCGGTGCAAGTCAAGAGAAAACCCAATTTTATGAAGAGCTTTGTGAACACCATTTTCTTTAGGTCTCTCAACCATCTCCATCAGTAAAGATTTTGTTGGCATCAACTCTATCGTTGTTGGTTCCTCAGAAAATACCTACAATGGAAAAGCTAATTTTTCAAAGAATTCAAAAGGTTCAGCCATTTTCAGCTCATTCTCTTTTAGCAAAGTATTTCCATCGTGTTGCTCCTCTATGTGGTCGTTCAATTTCCCAAGCAAAGGTAGATGAGAGCAATCTACAGATTCCTCAGCTGCCGAGGCATAGCCCTGTTCAGGTTCCTCAGTCCTTGATAGGGCAATTTGTTGCATAGGCTCATCAATGTGTTCTTCGTATTGCTTCACATCTTCTTGCCTTGAGATGTCAGTGTCCATGGGACGTAGTTGTTGGTGATCAATGGTTGCCGAGGCAGAGGTTGCCAAGGAATCATGTTCATCTATGGTATTAATGGGGACCAAATTGCTCAAAAGTGCGCCCACCTTGGCGATTCTTGCGTCCATAGAAGCTGAAAATTCTTGAGTTAATACAATGAAAGCTTGAAGCGTGTCTTCCAAGGATTTTGATTGCTCTTGAGGAAGACTACATTGCCAGGGCATGTCTGCTGCTACGGTAGCAAAATTGTCATGGTATGAAAAATTTTGAGCTTGTTGTTCGTACCATGAAGAATCTTGTTGTTGGTCCCATCTCGGTTCGTTCATGTATTCACCGAAAAAATGTAGGAAACTTTCGAACTCATGATTTCCTTCACAAAAAATTCAAGAATTTTCCCACATCAACTCTCGAATGGTTTTTCTTGACATGTTGATGCCCTTGAACTTGTATTGCACCTGAATTATTATTATTATTATTATTATTATTATGCAAGGAAATAAAGATAAGTGCAGGAAAAATAAAAATGAAGTTGTACGCCAATCCCCATCAACAATGCCAAAAACTTGTTGCGTGAAAAAGTGATGCACAAATTGCGTGTAAGTATACACAGTGCCAAGTTATAATATTTAAGATATCGTCTGCACAGGGATTGTGACAACCTTCAGAATTCACTTTTCTGCACAAGGTAAAAGTAAAAACACAAATACTGAGAGTTGGTTTGATTAAAACTAAGATTAAAGAAAATAAAATAAATTTAGAAATCAGAGTGAGAGAATGGTCCGGTATTGGAATGCTTTGTAGTGTGGAGATTTGATGCACTGTCTTCGAAGAGTTTTGTATATCAACTTAACAACTTTCGGTAGCCGCCCACGAGTAAGCCTCGGCAGAAGCCCGCCTCGACAGAGACCAATGTGATTGCTTTGGCAGTTAAGCGATGATTCAAGGTTCGACAAGGCTCCCTTCAATGACTCCCTCTTACCCCTAAGCTTGAAGTACTATTAGCGAACACGTCTTGGATGATACCTCCCAGCGTGAATCTAAGGAGGAACACCAACCGATTATGAAACCTCTCTTAGCTGCTGAACTTCTAACTTATCTCTAAGCCGAAGTAGCTTTACCCTATGGTTGGATAAAACCATGTTTACTCGTTTCGTGAGTTCAACTCTCCCGATATTGAACAAATAGATTGATGCCCTCTTCTCTCCCGATAAAGATTGCAACAATGAAGAATCAAGAGTAAACAAACCTTGAATTTTATTGCAAAAACTGAAAACCTAAACAAATACAAGCTAAACTCTCACATCTACTAGGCAACCAACCCTTAGCCCTAGTGAAGGTTTAGAACATAATGGAAGATGACGGCACAAGGGGATTTCGACAAGAAAGAGTTTTCTCTCTAATCTCTTTTTTTTTTCTCTTTCAAGTCGATTACATATATATAGGGGAGGAGCCTAGGTCTAAGTCGGTTTAAGGCAGGAATACTATTTAGAATCTAATTACAACTCATTAAAAGAACAAATCTAACATTAAATCTTCCTATATTCCTGTTTGACTTTTTCCACCTCGACTTTAACCATGACTTTTCTTTGTCTGCTGGGCTCCAATGCACATGCAATTGGTCTCCAAAAATTAGGCTTGATGGGCTCTTTAAGTTGCATACCACTTTGTATATTTCCCCCATTCCTCGAGTTGTTGCCTCGGTAGAGGTCTGTGATGGTGTGCAGGGGTTGGCACAACTCTTCATTATGGGACTCTCCTCCTCGATCAGCTCTCTAGATGATCTAACAGCTTCCTCCATCAGTTTCCGGCTTTCTCCTCTTCTGCCCTCTTTGTTGCCTCGGCTACATCTGCCTGGGCAGGTACCTGCGCATAGAAAGAAAACGCACCTGAGTAGTATCTTTTGTATAAAAAACAGTTAAGTTCATCAAATAAGGCATAATATCTAATCTATGCAATTTTGTGTATATTTTCCTAATAAATGCAACTAAACTATACTTAAGAACAACAATAATTAAGCTAAACTAGGGCATAAATATAGGACTTTTGCACACTTAACAACGGTGAAAGCGAATGTTTCTATTCCAACGACGTCCAATCGACACACTTACCAACGGTTGCCAGCGATGAATTATTGGTGAAAATTGGCGGTGGCCTCCGACGACGACATTGGTGGTGTCCGACGACGGCAACAACGAGAAAAAATTAGAGAATTTATGGTTTTGATTATTAAGGATTTGAGGATTTTTTTGAGAATTTTGAGTTTTTTTAAATTATATATATTTTTTAATTTTTTATATAATAATAATAAAAACATGCCACATGTCGCGTTTTTATTGGGTAACATTTTTTAAATAGCTGGGAACTTAAAATTGTAACGGTTGAAATTTTAGGCACCTAAAGTTCAAAAAATATAGTTTGGACACTTATTTTTCATTTAAGCCAAACTTTAAATCATAAGTTTAGCGTACTAAAATGTTTTATTAGATGATAAACATCTTATAAATCAATGAATAAAATTAAAAAACTGTAACTTATTAATTCTCAATCCAGACATATAACCTATAAACATCATAAATATAATGTTACTAAAAATATATTAAATATTAAAAAATATTTAAATATATGTAACACTATTTAAAAATTAAATTAATATTAAATAAAAATATTTAATTAATTTACCCCCACAAATAATTAATTATCTAATTAAAAATCCAACAAATGATTCATATGAACAAAATTCATTAACTAAGGATAATATAATTTAAAGGAGTGAGAATTGGCAAATATTTCATAAATTAGTAGTAATGACATTCCTACCATTTAGAGGGGAAAATAACACTATTGAAAAAAAAAATTATTACTTTTGGTATAAAGTATGTTGTAGTTTGAGGACAGAAACTTGAAGTTTGAATGACTGAGTTTTAATTTGATTGACACAAGATAAAGAAGCAATATTCTTTTGATATAGGTGGATTTTGAAAAATTAAAGCATACTACTATTAGCAGAAAAGTTTGAGTAAAGCTTACTACTTGTTGCAGCAAGGTTGACAAAATTAGATGGTTGGGACTCAAAAAAGGGTTTGCAAAATAAAGACTTGATTGCATTTAATGATTTTAGATGTTTTCACTACTAAAAGAAAAGTCCTTTTATCTCTCTTAACCCGTATTTATTTATACTTGTCTTGAAGTGAACGTGTAGCTTTTTGTGTGTTGTGTGGTATATAAGGATATACAAAGACTCCATTTCATGGTAAAGATCAAAATAGGACAATAGACTCTTTTTTCCTTTGTCTTGTTCTACTTTCCATGCAAATAGTATCCCTCTAGATAGAGAGAAGTATGAATGAATATTAAGAGAATGAATAGAAATTTTCTTTTTTTTTGTCTTTATTTACACTTTCACACTAAAAAAATAGATTTATGGTTTAGGATTAAGATTTAGAATTAGAGTTGAAAGAATTATGGGTAAAGTGTATATTTAAAGTTTACAATTTAAAATTTAGAGTTAAGACTTAATATTTAACTTTTTAATATTCGGATACAGAAAGGAGCATAAAAAAGACAGAATTTTTGTCCGGAAGAAAATATTAAAGTTTTTGTAGATGTTTGTTAAATGGGAGTAATGGGCACATTTGGTGGGTATTGAGAAGCCACGCCATGACTATATCCATGAGAGATAAAGGATCCATTTCCTTTGATATTAGAGCATGTATGGTGGTGGTCTCTATCCCTTTTTATTCAAATGCATGCTGACCAATGACCACTCAATTAACAAGAGGAGCATATACACGTGTAGGAGTGTAGTGGGTTATCGGTTTATAATTTTGTCTTTTTAACTTGTTGCACTTCAAGAATTGGTGTCGAAGGGAGGTTGTTACAATTTGCGACTCAAATTAAATTAAACTTTGGTTTGAAGTTTGAATAGATTTCTTGTTACGCAATGTTTCTTTGTAATTAAGTTATTTATGCTATAAATATGTAATCTGATTTTGGGTTCAACATTATAGTATTTTTCCCTCGTTTGTCCATTGTTTTAATTGGTATCTATTTGTACTATGCGATCATTATACCCGTCATTGTCATCCATATTTTATATCAAAGACGAAAATAAAGACGCTTTGTTTGAATAAAACGGTTATGAGATTGACTTTATCATGAACCCGACTCCCCTCGTCGTCAACGCCCCCTCTTTTCCTCCTTTGTTCTGTCATCACCAGCTGATATTTGTTATTTGCTTACCATAAAACGTTTGGGGTTTTATCCCTTTCCTTGCACATGTGATATTTTGTTTTGTATGGAGTGGAACATTATAATGTTCCAACTAGTGTGGGGAGAGGATTTAGTATATGATTTATAAGTTCTAAATATAAACTTTTTTTCTGAACAATTTTTATTTAGAGGAGGAGAATTTTTCTCGTAATGAATTACGAACCCACAACTTAAGGAAAGGGGATGGTGTAAACTGAAAGCTTTAACCATTTATTTTGGAGGTTGTTGACATTACTCCCTTTAACTAGGCTATCTACTGTTAAAGAGATGACTTAATTTGAGCATTGGAAGGTAATATTATCATATATATTTATATTTCTCTACAAATCTTAGTTGACCTTTTACTTGGGGGAAAATAGAGTTGCAAGTTATATTCTCAACAATATCTACTCAATTAATCAATGAAAGGACAATCCAAATACAATCTCATGAATAGCAAACTAAAACCTTAATCAAAGACAAAAGCAAAACGCAAACAAATTTACACGAGTTAACTTGAGTGGAAAGGATACAATAAACTATAGCCACTCCATTGCAAAGAACAGCAGTATAGACAATCCAAAGAAATCATATACATCATTTGTTCACAATCTGTCAAGCCGGAAGCTTAAAGCCGCCAAACATGGCTGCCTGAGCTTTCTATTGATAATGTAAGCCATCCCATCATGTCAAAAGGAGTCAACTTAGGAGCAACAACCACCACCCTGAGAAGTCTGGTACTCTGGCTTCTGCTTTAACATGTTTCTCTTTCCTACCGATGACCCTTCTTCCAAAAGACTGGGAACTTCCATTATCTGTAAGAGAAATTCATAGCTGGTCAGAACTGAGACGACAGGGCTTCTTTGTTCATGGTACCAGCTTTATTCTATTGCATGATTAATGCTTTTGAACTAACTCACACACGAATAGTATCTAATGTGTTGTATATATTACTAGAAAGTAAAGGAACAAAATCGGTGTTATAAAACAAAGGGTTACCTTCAATGCAAGCTCCTCGAAGCATTGCTCAACGTTTTCTCTTGTTTTAGCGCTGCATTCATGAAACATAGATCCAAGCACTTTTGCAAGTGCAATGCCTTCTTCTCTACTTACAGCCCTTTCAGAATCCTGAAATGTAAGCAAACCGGATATAATGGAGCAGACTATAAATTGAAGCAAAAATGACAGAAAATAAGGCAGATAAAAAATGCAATATCAACACTATATGGGTAGGGGAGAATATTGGCAATTAAGTTGGATATTTTCTTATCAGCTATGCAACAAATTAGATAACACGAAATGTGAATCAGCTTATAGCATTAATCGGTGCAATGATCCCTTTATGACCGATAAACTTTAAATTCACAACTTTTTTGCATGAGGTTTCCTAGAACATGAATAGAGCCAAGGAGCATTTTCCCAATAGATTATGAAGTTGTCTATTATCAACTTATTTATATTTTGAAAAACACTGGACTTACTCTATCAACTTTATTTCCAACAAGCATCTTGACACAGTCCTGATTGGTAGAGTAAAGCTCCACTTCTTTGGCCCAAACATCCGACAAATTTGTGAACGTTTCTCTCCGTGTTACATCGTAGACTATAACCAAAGCCAAGAAATAAGTCAAACAAATATGGCAATTTAAATCATGCATACAATCCCTTGAACGGAACCGACAAGAATCACAGTTGATTTTTTTAGGGCAGGGATAATAATTTTAGGACCCTATCAACCATTGCAAAATGATGAGCCAAGAGCAAAAGTAGAAAATGCTTGTTCCATTAAACGAAAAATTCATGAAATTGCAGAACAATAGAGCTCCTTCAAGCCACGAAGTTTTTTCTTGGCCGGTCTAAGAGGAAAAGCTTCACCAACCTAACCTTAATATCAATCACATGATGATTGTGAAACCATTTTGCAGTGATATCAGATTGCCGAAATTTGAGAGTTGAAACCGATGATAGGTTCCATCGAACAAAATCAAGATACTAGAGTAACACCTACATACATACAAAGGAAAGATGAACTTACCAAGAATGATCCCTTGGGCACCCCTATAGTAAGAACTTGTTAAGGTTCTGAACTTTTCCTGTCCAGCTACAAGAAGCATATCGGTTTCACAAATTAAACATGATTTCTCCACGTTGCAAGACAATAATTCTAATGTACATTTATAATAAAAAAAAAAACAAAAACAAAAAAGAGAGTACATCTAATAAAAGGTTAAAGAAGCAACATCAAGCTAACCAGGTCAAGAAAGCTAAAACCCAGAAACTCATTTCAACTGATTCATATATATCATCAATTGTATAGCTCTTTTCACCACAAATGAATTACACATAATTGCCTATGTTTAGAATTAACTTGTTTATTTTGCAAAATAAGCTATACAATTCTAAACATAATTCCTGTGAATTGCCTAAGTAAAAATGATCCCTCTTCAATGCAAAATAAACAAGTCAATTCTAAACATAGGCAATTTACTTCAATTAGACCGACCGATTTTAACAAAGAATTCAAGTTGTTGAGACTTACAATGAAAGAAAAAAAAAACAATATTAGTATAAATTTCATACCAGTATCCCAAATAGTAAGCTTTAATCTCTTCCCACCAACAGTTAACAGCTTGATCTTAAAATCCACACCTAAAGCATAGATTTGAAGAAAACGCAAATCATATTTTCACCATTACAAACTAATCAAAGATCCAGGATCGAAAAAAAAATGTTAAGTAAAAAGAGGGTAAAGAAAGAGGAAATTGAACCAATGGTGGGAGCTAGATCTTCAGCAGAAGCAGAAATGAAGCTAACAAGCAAGCTACTCTTGCCGACACCAGAGTCTCCGATCAACAGGATCTTGAATGAAAGATCATAGCTTCCACTACTTTGCCCCGAAGATGATCCCATTTCAATTTCCTATAAAAAAAAACAAAAACCCAAACTTTTTTTTTTTAAAATCTGTCACTTTATTTTGGACTTCCTTTTCAAAATCTCTGTTGTATCCAATGATGATGAATCTCAAAACTAGGGTGAATGGCTTCTTTCTCTCGAAAGTAGAGTGAAAAAGAGAGTTGATATATAAAGGGAAAAAATAAATCTGAAAACAAAGGAAAAGGAAAGAGCGAATGAATGCTTTGTTTGAGAGAGAAACTAAAGGAAAACGGCCAACTGTGGAACAACTGACCACTCCAACGTTATTCTTTCTTTTCTTCTTTTGTTTAGGATTATATGTGTTTAAAAATATCCGACCGATCGACTCGGCCTGCCAACCTAAACCTTAAAAAATTAGGTAATTTTTTAGTAAATTATTTGACCAAGCCGGATACTTGACCCGAGATTTTTCTGGGTATTTGAGCCGGATTTGATCTAAATTTTTTGGTAACTGGATACCCGACTCCATCTGATACTTTTAATATATTTATTTTTAAAATTTTAAATTATTATTTTTATTTTAGTTCTTAATATTTTTACCTAAAATTAAATTTAAATCTCTAAACTATTTATATATTTGTGTTATCTACTTTTTAAGTTTTAAAATGTTTAAATATATTTTTATTAATTTGTTATATAATTCGAAATGAAAAATGAGATTAATATTTTTAATCTCTTTTTGGTGATAAACTTTAATATATATATATATATATATCCAAATATTTTTATTCTAAAACTAACTTCAAATCATTAATGTTTGTGTTTGAATTATGTATTATTCACTTTTAAATTTTATGTGTTTACTATGTGATTTTTTTAAAACTTTTAAATTTAAAAATAAATAAATAAAAAATGTGAACCAGATACCCTATAATAATAGGCCAGGACTGGGTCAAAAAATTAAATACTCAGAAGATCAGGTACCTGCTACTTCGGGTACCCAAAAATGAACACTCGAATCACAAGTAACTACATTATATCGACTTTTGTATCTAAGTACTTAAAGTATTTTTTAGTCAAAATAAGTACATAAATATATATATATATATATTTGGTTAAAATAGATATTTAAATAATTTTTTAGTCAAAATAGATACTTAAATTATATATTTTTTTATTTAAGCTCCTAAAAGTTGACCTGTAATATTAATTAAAAAATATTTTAGACACATGTTTTTGACAAAAAAAATAGTTTTAACTTTTAAGAAAAATACTTTAGATATAAAAATTAGTATATTAAAGTACGTACTTTAACAAAAAAATATTATATGTACCTAAATAAAAAAATTAGTATACTTTATCTACTTATTTGCAATATAAATATTTTATTTATTTATTTTCCTATTTCATTTTTATTAGTGTACCCACGTGGCACGCGGGAATAAGGGAGAGTGACTTGCACGGTCCAACCGTCTGGTGGAGAGGTGCTTTCTTGGGCCAGAAAAATATCTAAGCCTTGATTTCTTTAAAAAATGGTCAACTGTTTAAAAAACACGTAAATAAATATTTATTTAAAATATAAAAAAATAAGGATACTTATTTGATACACTAGCGGTGAAAATTAAAAGTTTTCACAAGCGTTTTAATTTTAAGGTTTAGTAACTCAATTTAAGGTGTAATGTTTAGGGGTTTAAGTTTAGTAGTTTAGAATTTAGGGATTGTGAATAGAATTTAAGGTTTGAGATTAGAATTTAGGGTTTATAGGTTAAAACCTAAATCCTCAACATATTACACTAAAACCTAAAATCTAACTTATAAACCCTAAGTCCTAACCATAACCCCTAAATTCTAACAATTACCCCTAAATTTTAAACCCGTACACCTAAACCCTAAACTCTAAACTACGTCTCTAAATCTTAAAACTAAGGCGCTTGTAGAAACTAAAAGTTTCCACGGCCAGTGTATTAGATATGAATCCAAAAAATAATATATTGATATACTTATTAAGATTATTATTTTATATGCGAACAACGAAAATATTATAGAACATGCTTTTAAGGGTGTGTTTGGATCGCAGAAAAGAAGATTACCAGGGGAATAAACTTTTCCAGAATCTTAAACCTGCGTTTGGTTTCCAAAGATTCCCACTAGGGGTAATACAACATTACCAACAGTTCCGCTTTTAGGGCTTTATACCATGAATCCTATTCCCTCCAATTTCTTTGGTATTTGACAATTCCTTCCCTTTAGGAAAAATTTACACCCTAAACCATAAACCCTAAAAATTAAAAAAGTATAATTTTTCATCGTATTTTTTAAACTTCTTTTTAAAGATTAATATCGATTGATACGTAAACCTAAACCCTTAACTCTAAAAATTAAAAAGTATAAATTTTCATCGTATTTTTTAAGCTTCTTTTTAAAAACTAATATGGTTTCACACGTAAACCTTAAACCTTAACTCCTAAACCCTAAAAATTGAAAAAGTATAATTTGTCATCATATTTTTTAAACTTCTTTTTAAAAACTAATATCGTTTGATACGTAAACCCTAAACCCTAAAATTTTAACTCTAATATAATAATCTCAACATATTTACACCGTTGTAAATAAGTTATATTTTCTCAAACTTAATTAAAATTTACACCGGTGTAAATCTGTTATTTTACCAATATCTATCACACAGATAATTTGGTAAAATATACATTTAAGTAATATTATATTCCTCCAACCAAACATTGTCATCTTACATTTCTACCTGTGAAGAATGCTCATATGAAAAGATAACATAAAATGAAGAGTAAAAACTCAGTTCCATTCATCATTCAAAACTATGATGCATTTACAATGACCATGCATTGCTTATATAAGTTGGTCTCGGTTACAATAGATTTAGGGTTTGTTATAACCTAGGGAGAGTTTGTTACAATGGCCAACCAAGCTTAACAACTTTTCCTGCCTTGGTGACAGCTGTGCTTTTCCACTCTTAATCGTCTAACATTTCCTCTCTTTTCTCAGGGTTCCAAGGATAAGAAATGTCGAACACATAGCTGGTGGCGAAAGGTTTCAAAGGTTTGAAGAGAAACTGGTTTAGTGAGGATGTCAGCAACTTGGGCTGACGCGGGAACATAGTTGACCTGGAGATGCTGAGAGAGAACCTTCTCATGGACAAAGAAAAGATCGAGTTCGACATGTTTGGTTTTGGCATGCATGACTAGGTTGGCTGCCATGACTACAACACTAGTGTTGTCGTTTCATATAGCAGGAATGTCTGTTAACTCGACATGCATGTCGCGAAAAATTTCTTGAAACCACAGGTTATCAGCTACAGCATCAGATAGACTGCGGAATTCAACCTCAGCGGTGGAGCGGGAGACTGACCGTTGTTTGCGAGAGCTCTAGGAGAGGAGATGCGCACCGAGATATGTACAGTAGCAAAAGATTGAGCGACGGTCATCAGGGTCACTACCCCAGTTTACATCAGCAAATGAGTGAAGACTAAGAGATGATGTCTGGTTGGGTGTGAACCAGAGACCAAAGTCAAGAGTGCCTTTTAAGTATCGGAGGATTCGTTTGACTGCAACCAATTGCTGGTCAGTTAGGGCAGTGCATGTATTAGGCAACTTTGTTGACAGAGAAGGATATGTCTGGTCGAGTATGACAAATGTATTGAAGGGAGCCAACTGTGCTGCAAAATTCATGAGCATCAGAAAGAGGAATGCCAATCATCAATATATCATCGACATAGACCAACTGTGCTGCAAAATTCATGAGCATCAGAAAGAGTGAAGACTAAGAGATGATATCTGTTTTGACAAGAAGTTCAGTGATGTTCTTTTTCTGAGAGAGAAACAAGCCACCCCGAACTTGCTTAACTTCGATTCCTAGAAAAAAATTAAGTAACCAAGGTCCTTGAGTGAAAATTGGTTATGAAGATGAGTAATAACTGTTGAAACATGGTGAGGAGAAGAACCAGTCATCAATATATCATCGACATAGACCACGATATAAGTGAGTGTGTCATCTCTGTGATAAACAAAGAGGGATGCATCAACATTTGAAGATTTGAAGTCCAATTGCTCTAGGGAAGTTCATAATTTTGTGAACCAGTTTCGAGGAGCCTGCCTGAGCCCGTACAGGGAACATTTGAGCTTGCACACCAACTTCTTGCCATCAGGTGATGTTTGAGCAAAGCCATCAGGTTGCAACATATACACGTCTTCAGTTAAATCACCCTTTAGAAAAGCATTATTCACGTCAAGTTGATGAATAAACCAGCCATTCTGAACAACCAGAGAGAATCAAATTAACAATAAATGATTTCACAACACGGTTGAATGTCTCTCGAAAGTCAGACCCCGCAAACTGAGAGTAACCTTTAGCTACCAAACGGGCTTTGTAGCGTTCAACAGTGTCATCTGCTTTGTGCTTAATCTTAAATAACCACTTGCTGCCAATAGCTATTTTATTAGAGGGTAAAGGAACCAAGTCCCAAGTATCATTGTCCATCAAGGCTTTGTATTCAGCATGTACAACACAACTCCATTTGGGGATCTTGCAATGTCTCATGCACAGTGGAAGGGACATTAGAGTATTGAGGGTGATAAAGTTTTGGTTTGAAAATGCCAGATTTACTTCTGGTCACCATTGGATGTCCAATGGAGGTAGTTGACTCAGGTATTTGAGAAGAAATGGTAGTGTCAGCTAATGTAGAGTGGGAGGAAATGGTAGGGGAACACAGTGGAGTAGGTGCAGTATGTTGATCATGTGTATGAGTAGGAGAGCAAATTGTTATAGGAGATGAACCATGGTCAGGTGAGGTAGGTGGTGAAGTAGGAGGAGAGGTAGGCATTTCAAGTGGTTGAGATAGGGTAGGTGGTGTAGGTGGATCAGTAGGATTTGGAGGAGTGATGGTAGTAAGGGAAGGGGAGGGCAAAGAGACAGTAGTAGTGGGATAAGATGTAGGTTTATTAGGGAGAACATGTAAAGGGGAATACATGGGATTAGGCATAAAAGGTGGGGATGTAGTTGGTTGAGTACTGTAGGGGAAAATTGTTTCGTTGAAGATGACATTCCTGGAGATGAACATTTTGTTGCTGGATTGATCGAAGCATACATAACCACGATGAGAGGAAGAATAGCCAAGGAATATACAAGGTCTTGATTGATAATCCATCTTGTTCTGAGGCATGGATAGCACAGGCAACCAAAGGTCTTAAGGAAGTTGTAACCAGGTTGAACATTGTAGAGCAACTGATAGGGTGAGCTTTAGATGGCATACAATTAATAAGGTATGTGGCACTTAGCACAACATAGGACCAAAATTGAAGTGGAAGGGAAGCATGAGCCAAGAGCGTTAGAGCAGTCTCTGTAATGTGTCTGTGTTTTCTCTCGACAACGCCATTTTACTGAGAGGAGTGCGGACATGTGTGTCGAAGTTGAACACCCAATTGTGACATTTGATTAACAAGAAATTTAAATTCCCCTCCACCATCAACCTGAATGGACATCAAATTTATAAAGAATTGATTTTTTATTAAAGCATAGAACATTTGAAAAGTTGTACATGCATCAAATTTCTTTTTGAGCAAGTATACCCAGGTAAACCTAGAATACATATCTATGCGTGACATGTAATAGATGTAACCATCTGAAGCTACTGGAGTAGGACCCCAAAGGTCTATTTCAACTAACTCGAAAGGTCTGGTATAAACAGTGGTAGAGTTAGGATATGGAAGAGAATGATTCTTCCATAACTGACACACATTGCAGGAACGAGACGTATCTACTTCTATCTTCTTATTGAGAGCTAAACTGATAATATCTGCAGCAGGGTGGCCCAATCTGTTGTACCATAGCCAAATTTCAGAAGAGGTTGATGTGTAAACACATGCTGAGGAGGAGGAATGGTGACTTGAAGAAGCAGGGAACTCATATAAACCATTTGTCTGGGAACTACGCAACAACTCACAACCTGTATTCTCATCCTTGAGAACATAATAAGAAGCATGAAATTCAAAGTAGACATTATTATCAGTAGTAAAACGTGAGACAAACATTAAATTGCGAGTAATAGCAGACACATGAAGCAATTGATCTATAAGAAGGGTTCGAGAAGAAATGTAAAGAATCGATTGACCAATATGAGCAACAGACAGTGAAGATCCATCACCAATGTGGACTTCACCCTGACCTGAGTAAGGATGAACGTTGCTGAACTGTGAAGAATCATTTGCCACATGGTGTGTAGCACCAGAGTCAGGAAACCAACATGATAAAGAGACAACAAGGGAATTGATATGGGGAGAGTCACTACCTGAAGAAGTGGGAACAAAGGGAGTATAGCATGCATCTGGACCATCGTGAGAGCAGCCACAATTGTGTGCTTTAGCTTGAGGGTGGTTAGGAGCCTTGAACCCTTGATTGAATCTGTGCCAGCATCTATCAGCCAGATGGCCCAATTTGCCATAGATCTGACATTGGTATCGTGGGCGACCCTTTAAATGTCCATAAGTGGAAGTATTGCCGTAGGATCTACCACCACGAGGTCTCTTCCAAGTTGATGCAGGAATAGGAACAACAGCTAATAGGGATGCTGCAGCAGCACAAAAAGGCTATTGGATGGACAATTGCTGATATCCAAGGCATCAGCCCGACACTATACATGTATAAAATCCTCTTAGAGGATGATCATAAACTGACCGTTGATGCCCAGAGATGTTTAAACGATGCTATGCGAGAGGTGGTTCGTAAGGAGATCATCAAATGGCTAGACGCTGGAATAATCTATGCCATCTCGGATAGCAAGTGGGTGAGCCCGGTGTAGTGCGTTCCTAAGAAATGAGGAATAACTGTGGTAACCAACGAAGAAAACGAGTTAATCTTAACCAGGACTGTGACCGGTTGGAGGGTTTGTATGGACTACCGGAAGCTTAACAAAGCTACCCGGAAGGATCACTTTCCCTTGCCCTTTATTGATCAAATGCTTGATAGATTAGCAGGAAAGCCTTACTACTATTTTCTCGATGGATACTCAGGTTATAATCAAATAGCCATTGCACCGGAAGATCAAGAGAAGACGACGTTCACTTGCCCATACGATACTTACGCTTTTCGGAGGATGCCATTTGGACTTTGTAATGCACCAGCAACCTTTCAGAGGTGTATGATGGCAATATTCTCCGATATGGTGGAGGATTTCCTGGAGATATTCATGGATGACTTCTCCGTCTTTGGAGACAATTTTGAAAGCTGCCTAGGCAACCTACAGAAAGTGCTCGAAAGATGTGAGAAAGCAAACTTGGTATTGAACTGGGAGAAATGTCACTTCATGGTGGATGAAGGGATAGTCCTAGGCCACAAAGTAAGCTGCTGCGGCATAGAAGTCGACAGAGCTAAGATCGAGGTAATCGAAAAGTTGCCACCACCCACCACAATCAAGGGAATTAGGAGTTTCTTAGAGCATGTTAGTTTTTATCGGAGGTTTATCGCGAACTTTTCGAAGATCACCAAACCCTTATGCCATCTTCTAGAGCAGAACTGTCCCTTTGAATTCAACGCTGAATGTACTGAGGCATTCAAGGTTTTGAAAGAAAAGTTGGTAACAACCACCAGACTGGAATCTACCATTTGAGATCATGTGTGATGCTAGTGACTATGCTGTCGGGGCAACACTTGGGCAGAGGAAAGACAAGCTCTTTCATGTTATATAATATGCTAGCAAAACATTGAATGACGCCCAAGTAAACTACACCACAACAGAGAAGGAACTGTTAGCTGTGGTGTTTTCAATTGACAAGTTTCGTTCATATATACTTGGAACGAATGTCATAGTCCACACAAACCACTCAACATTAAAGTATTTGTTCGCCAAAAAGGATGCAAAGCCTAGATTGATACGTTGGATTCTGCTACTGCAAGAATTTGACCTTAAGATAAAGGACAAAAAGGGGACATAGAATCAAGTTGCAGATCACTTGTCAAGGTTAGAGAAAGGAAAGAGTCTCCCAATAGATGAGACACACATACTGGAGACCTTCCCCGACGAGCAGCTGTTCGCTGCCACAAGCACTGTCGCGACAACCATGGCAGCAGGTAAGTTTTCTGGACTCCCCTGGTATGCTGATTTTGTTAATTATTTAGTTAGCGGAATAACTCCTCCTGACCTTAACTATCAAGCTAGGAAGAGGTTCCAAAATGATGTTAAGCATTATTATTGGGACGAACCTCTTCTTTTCAAATATTGTGCAGATCAGGTTATCAGGAGATGCATACCACAGGATGAACAGGAAGGTGTGCTTCATCACTGCCATGCTTCACAGTATGGAGGACACTTAGGTGGTAACAAAATTGCTGCCAAGGTTCTGCAATCGAGATTTTATTGGCCGTCACTATTCAAAGATGCCCAGACATTCTACAAAAACTGTGAAAAATGTCAACAGACTGGAAACATCTCAAAGAGACATGAGATGCCGTTGCAGAACATTCTTGAGGACGAAATCTTCGACGTTTGGGGGATTGATTTTATGGGACCATTCCCAGCATCATGTGGGAACTTATATATCCTCCTGGCAGTGGACTATGTGTCCAAATGGGTTGAAGCGATCGCTACTCAAAAAACGATGCCAAGACGGTTTAGAGGTTTTTGCATAAAAATATATTTTCCAGATTTGGCATCTCCAAGGCGATCATTAGTGATGAAGGGAGACATTTTGATAATAGGGTTATAGCTGCTGCCTTAAAAAAGTATGGTGTCAAACATCGGATCGCAACAGCATACCACCCTCAGACCAATGGACAGGCTGAAATATCCAACAGAGAGGTTAAGAACATTCTTGAAAAGATGGTTAAGTCAACTCGGAAGGACTGGTCTCTACACCTGAATGATGCATTATGGGCCTACAGAACAACATTCAAAACTCAATTGGGAATGTCACCCTATCGGCTGATTTATGGAAAAACCTGCCATCTATCTGTTGAGATTGAGCACATAGCCTACTGGGCCATTAAGGCAGTAAACATGGACTTGGAAAAGGCAGGACAGAAAAGGCTGCTTGACTTGAATGAGATAGAAGAAATTCGAGCAATGGCCTATGACAACGCAAGGATTTACAAAGACAAGACAAAGAAGTGGCATGACAAAAAGTTGTTGTCACGACAGTTCTGCCCAGGGCAGCTTGTATTGTTATTCAATTCTAGGTTGAAACTCTTCCCAGGGAAGCTGAAATCTAGGTGGTCAGGCCCATTCCAAGTGGTGCAAGTTTTTTCGCATGGTGCCATTACAATCAGATCTTTAAAAGACGGGCACCAATTTAAAATCAACGGACAAAGATTGAAGCATTATCAGGGGACTGAAGCCCCAAGAATGCAGGAAGTGGTTACTTTAGGAGATGCCCCTCCTGACATCCCTAATTTAACCTAATTTTATTTCTATTAATATTTATTATTTATTTATATATATTAGGTAATTAGAATTATTTTATTTTTAGGAACTAAGTTTTTGTTTTTTATTATTTTTAGGAAATAAAGGAGACATGTAGAAGAGGAGAAGTGAATTCAGCCCACCATCTTTCCATCAGCCCAAAAAGCCCAACTTAGGAGCCTGCCGTTACAATTGCCACGACAGACGCGGAAAATCCAGCCTGTCAACACGCTGTCGCGGCAGACACGCAAACGCGTAACAGACGCGCAGCAGATACGGGCAACAAACTCCCCCTCTATTATTCGCGCCTGCTGTTACAGCTCCAACGGACAGCAAACTCCACCTCTATATAAACCCCGTTTTACTATTCATTTTCACCCACTTTTACTCTCTCTACTTGTTTCCTCTAGAATTTTACTTGCTTCTATTTTCTTTCAACAGTCCTTGCAACACAAGTACCGGAAATACCCGCCGAAGCGCTGTCTCAGGATCTGCCACAGCAGCATCCACTCCCAGCTCTTTCCAGATCAGAGACACGTGGGAGGAGAAAGGCTTCATTTACACCACCAGAACGGAGAACCTTGGGCTGCAACCGTTCATAGCCCGCAAAATCAGAGCTCTGCAGTGGCAGATATTTGTCGAGCAGCCAGAAGAAAGGAACATGACCCTCGTACGGGAATTTTATACTGCCATCAACAGCAGGGAAGCGACAGCAGTTACGGTCCGAGGAAAAGAGGTACCTTTTGAGCCCGAATACATCAACACACTCTATGGGTTCTATGTTGGGAGAAAGAAATATGGCCACCAAAGATTCATAGAGAGCTTAGAGCCGACAGATTACGATGTTGTGATGGCAGAACTCACAAACGAGGGTACCGAGTGGAATACCGATCCTAAACATCCAAGGACGGTAAAACGAGTTCAACTCACTCCGGAGGCAAAACTTTGGAATGCATTTATCAAGAAGCGGATTATGCCCTCCTCGCACAACACAACGGTAGACCAACCAAGGTTAGCCCTCATCCATTCAATTTTAAATAAGAGGCCAATTAACGTTGGGAGATACATTTGTGAGGGAATATTGGATTGCGCATACCGGTCGTCAGGACCACTCTTCTACCCATACCTTATCACTGCCCTATGCTGTGACCACCATGTACCGGAACCTGACGAGGATTTAAGAGTCCGAGGAAAAGGCTGGACAGACAGGAACATCCTCAGCCTGATGGAACTCAAAGCTGCCACGCCCCTGTCGTCATTTGACCCACTACCGCGGCAGGTGAGCCGACAGAGCCCACTGACACCGAACCTGCCACCACAGAACCCAGGCAGCCCACCGCAACAGCTCCCTCAGCAGACTCCTCCACACAAATACTCGATGCCTTGCAGAAAATGGAGGAACGACAACTAGGCCTGATGAGTTTCATTTGAGACTTCACCACCGCCACGGTACATTTCATCCACACCTCTCTTAATTTTCCTAATGTACTGTTCCCTTCCTTCCCCAACCATTATTTTTCTGCCACCACACCTGCCCATACCCCTACCCCTGTTGCCACACCAAAAACGCCATCTGCTGCGTCCACTCCGACCCCTGCCACAATAACTGCAGGCGGCAGCCGCACGGCTGAGACATCTGCCAGAGGAGCCAAGAGAAAAGAGCCCAAGTCAGACCTCGACAGGTACATTGCTGGCTTCTCCTCATCTGAAATTTGGGCGGCATCCGATAACGAGCCCTCTGTCAAGAGGAACTTGTCCAAGGAGTTCACCCCAGAGAAACGGCAGAAAACAAGAGCATATAAAGAAAAATTTGGCAGCAGCAGCAACAACGGTAGCGGGAGCAGCAGCAGCTCCGAGGAGGTTCAGGTAGTGGAGAAACCACCCCATATCTCCCCTACCCGCATCCAATCTCCACGAGAAGCCAAGACCAAGAACACTTCTGCCTCTCCCATCCATCTGCCAGCACCAACAAGGAAAGTCACTACCCGTCGGCAGATTCAACTCAGCAGTAGCAGCAGCAGCGGCGGCAACGATAGCACTTGAAAATTTAAGTTTCTTATCTTATATTGTTGTCTGCCATTTTGTTATATTTTGTGATGTTGTTTTTATTTTTCTTTTTCATATCTGTCATTTGCATTGATGGCAATACAACCCTCGAGTTTGGGGGTGCCATCCCTCCATTAATGAAGTCTTTTTAAGATTAAAAATTGTGTCTTTTAATTAGTTTATTTTTGCAAAAAAATGATGAAAATTTGGCTTAAGTCTTTGAACTAAACTTATCTACCATGACAGCCTCTGTCGTGGCAGTGCCTTTAGGATAGTTTTAGGAGCAGTTTAGAGCCTTACTATAGTTCTAAATCTTAAACACAATTTGTGACTTTTATACTGTCTAGAACTCTACTAGTAAACTACAATAGAAAGCTTAACACTTGAGTTGCCCCTAGAGGTGCCTAACATTGGCTCTAGGAAAAGAAGTTAAGAAAAATAGACTCAATACACCTAGAGGTGCCCGAAACCGGCTCTAGGAAGTTAGCTAGAGGTGCCCGAAACCGGCTCTAGTCAAACTTAAGCTTGTGAAAATAGAATCGAGTCTAAATAAAAAACTAAAGGAGCCTAAGAATTACCTCCAAAAAGATGAAAATTGGCATAAAAATTCAAGTTAGAAGCTATTCTAGTAAACTAAGGGAGTCTTGGCATATAATTGTTCACAAGCATGCACACACTACACGAGAATTATAGCAAGGTTCCGGATGAATCATGAATTATCCAACAAGGTATTGCTCACAATAGGGAATGAATGGTAGGTAAGGAAAAGTTCACTGTTTTAAGCCAAACAATTTTTTTCTTTTTTAGGTTTAAATTGCTTGAGGGCAAGCAAAAACTTGGGTTTGGGGTGTGTTAAGTGTGTAAAAGTTCTATATTTTACCCCCTATTTAACCAATATTTCTGCTGCATTCAAGCATAATTCATTGCATTTAGGGTAGATTTCATTTATACATCACAATTATATCAAATGGCATAGTTTCTACTAAAATTGGTTGCTTTTGCAGGTAGCTGCCGTAGCAGATGGAAGGCAGTGGAGAAGCGGACGCTGGACAGTGAAGAAGAAAAGCTGGAACTGGACTGCAAGGATGATGCTGCCATGGCCGCTGCCGTGGCAGCCAAGGACGACAACAATGGTGATGAGAAGAAGTGAAGTGGGCCTCGACAGAAAGAGAAAATTAAGTCGGTCTGTTGTAAAGCACCCTTATATTTTTCCAAGCCCTGGATCAGAATGAAGGCCAAGCCCAAAATTCAAGGAAGAAACTCCAAGCAAGAAGGAAGGACGAATTAAAGATATATGCTCTTAAGATTTAGTCTTTAATAGAGTTGTACTTTAGTTTAAACTTGTATTCTTGCCATATTAGAAAATTTGAACCCAAGGCATATATAAAGGCATGTAATTCGACCTAGGGAGTGATATCTTACTCTCTAGCCTTCTTCCCAAAAACCCTAGTCGTTTTCCCCTTCTCATCATGTTCTAAACTTCCCCTAGGGCTAAAGGTTGATTTGTAAAGTAGTTGCAAGGATTGCATTTGTTTTAGGAATTTTTCTGTTCAATAAAATAGACTTCAAGTTTGCTTATTCTGGTTTTCAACATCTTGCAAGAGTATCGGGAGAGCATTGTGAGATTATACATTTACTTAATATCGGGAGAGTTAAGTATACGAAAGGAATAATTACGGGTTCTCCAGTTTATGTTTGAACTATCTCGGACCTAGGGCTAGGACGAGGTTAAGTGGCTAAGGAAGAATTTAATAACATCGGTATTCATCCTTCGATTCACGCCAGGAGGTATCATCAAAGACGTGTTCATCGACAGACTTGGACCTAGGGATAGGCCAAGGCACAGCAAGGATTCTTGCCAAGCTTGAAGTACAGAGTTGTGTGATCGCTGCCGTGACAAACAACAGACCGATGCCGCGACAAGTGCTGCTGCGACAGGCACAACGATAGAACAGAGATTCCTAGACTTTGCAACACCTACACTATTGAGCAATTCAATATCGGCCCATTCTCTCTATCTTGATTGTTACTCTTTTATTTTTAGTATTCTTTATTATCTCGTGACAAACATTTAAACTATTTCTTTTGCCTCTCGTGCAGTAATTCCATGTTAAAGCTATAAGCCCAGTCCCTGTAGAGACGATATCTGATACTTACGTGTCACTTTATTACTTGCGTCGTGTACACTTGCACTATATTGCGATAGACACTTTTACACGCAACACACCTCCATCAGGCCGAACTGCTACGACATGAGCGATACCCTGCTGATCTTCTTCCCTCCTCTAGAAGTTACCCCAGCCGCGCCCACGGCTTCTCTAAGGTGCAGTTACAATAGGTGCACATTCCTGGCCTCCACCGGCCAACAGAGGACACTCACGCCTCAAATGGTCTGTTGAACCACAGTTCCAGCAAGAATTCCCTATCACTACAACATGAGCCTGTGCCTCTCTAGCCGCACGTGGACAATCTCGTCTCAAATGGTCCCGAGAACCACACATCCAGCGAGTGTTCTGTTCTGCCCTCATCATGTTTCCCTGAACCAGTACACCATGCCTAATGTTACCTCGCCTAGTAGCAAGCTGATATCTCTTATCTCGACCTCTCTTGTTCTGTCCACCTCCGGAATCAAACTCAACTGCTCTCTTACTAGAGCTGGAACCACCTCCACGAGAGGAAAGACCCAAATTCTACTCGATGTCCTTAGCTCGACATACAAGCACATCAAAATCCATGTTGTCCATTGCTAACATATAGGTCTTCACTTCCTGCACCAGCCCATATCGGAAGCGATCACAACGATATCTCTCACTCTGTATCAACTCAGGGGCGTACTGGCTCAGACGTACGAAGTGGACCTCGTACTCAGCCAAAGAAAGGTCTCCCCTTACGTGAACGAAGAGTGTTTCATCACTGGGCCTATGGGTATAGAATTCACGGACTATGGTGAGGTTTGCCCGGGCAGGTTGAAGGCAAAATATGAACCACTTCTGTTGGTTAATCTTGTTGAATAGATAGTTGTCAATGCCAAGGTTGGGCTCGTCAGAAACTTGGAAGCCTTATTCTTCCCATACTTGCTGAGAGAAAATATTTTTGAATCTATGCTCGACTCTCGGCAGTGCAAAGCGGCTGTAGATCTGTGTCGCGGTAGTGCTAAAACTTTCGCCTCCGATTGCCATATTTCCCAACAGTCCGAGACTACCTTGAAGAGGACCTGAACAGACTAAACCCTGGAGTTGTTACCCCAGAGATTGAGGCTGCCACTTTGAGCTGAAGCACGTGATGTTTTACATGATCAACACGATGGGGCAATTTGGCGGCTCAACAACTGAAGACGGGAGACAACACCTCAAGTCCTTCCACCAGATCTGTAACTCATTTAAAATTCAAGAAGTATATGAGGATATTCTAAGATTAAAACTTTTCCCCTATTCACTGAGGGATAGGGCAAGAACCTGGCTCAATAGTATTCCTGCAGAATCAATTGGATCCTGGAATGATCTTTGTCGTGATTTCTTAGCTCGTTTTAATCCTACAAATTTAGCTAACAAATTACGTAACAAGACCACTTCTTTTCGACAGGCTGATGACGAGTCCATGGATGAGGCTTGGGAGCGATATCGAGAGCTATTACACAAATGCCCCTAGCACGGTTTCCAGTATGGACACAGGTGACCATGTTCTACAATACGGTTAACACGGCAATTAGAATGATGCTCGATGCCTCGGCAAATGACGTATTCTCAGACAAGGAGCCGGAAGAAGCCATGGAGATTCTAAACAGGACGACCAAAAACGACTATCAATTCCCCACCACCAAAAGGGGAGGAATCCGGTGTCAACCCATAGTTAATGAAATAGGGTCTTCGGACTCAATTTCATCTTAGATTGCCACCTTGACGAAGCTAGTTCTGAAATTGCAGTCGCAAAATAATCAATAGGAAGTCAAGGTAATATATTTATTTTGCGCAAACTATTGATGTAACCATGCTTTTTTCTGAATGCCCGCAGAACCCAGAGTCATCCTGCTATGTTGGAAACTTCAACCGCAACAACAATCAGATGTCCATCAAATAAAGTCCAGCCTAGAAAAAGCACCCTAACTTCTCCTGGAGCAACCCTAACAATGCCCTAAATCCGCAGTATCCAAATGCTCTAGCCCCAGGATTCCAACAAACCATGTCGCCGCAGCAACATATGTCGTCGCAACAGCTGATGCAGTCTAGTTCTTTAGAAAATACTCTTCATGTTTTTTTGAATCAAACTAGTGCATATACGGCTACTGCTGATAAGTTCATAAAAAACTGGCGCTTTTATGTACAAGATTGAGGTACGACTACAAAACCATGAGACAACATTGAAATCCCTGGAAACTCAAGTCAGGCAGTTCACACAAATTCTGGGTTCCAGACTAAAGGGAGCAACATATGAACAATGCAAGGCGGTCAAAACTTGGAGTGGTGAGCAGCTGAAGGAATCCCAGACCAGTTAAAAAGATGAGGAAAATGAAGCCTTTATTGTAGCAGATCATGCCACAGCAGTACCTAATACCCCTGCCCCGACTGAAGCCAACACCACTGCCTCGACAGAACGAATAGATCATACCAATGACAAGCAAAAAGATGTGGATAACCCAGATCCATTACCGCAAATCAAATTACCAGGCAAGGAACAGATCGAGGATATGTGACCCCCACCGCCATTCCCACAAAGGCTGAAACGTCAAAAGCAAGAATATCAGTTCAAGAAGTTATTGGATATCTTGAAACAGGTCCATATCAACATACCCTTTGTGGAAGCAATAGAGAAAATGCCGAAGTACGCCAAGTTCCTTAAGGACATGGTATCCAAGCAAACAAGGATAAGGGAATTTGAGACAGTTGTCGTAATAGAGGGATGTATGGCCATGTTGTAAAACCGAGCACCGCCCAAACTTAAAGACCCAGGGAGCTTCACGATACCATGCACCATCGGGAATCATTATGTAGGGAAGGCATTGTGCGACTTGAGGATAAGCAATAGTTCGATTTTGGGGGTGTGATAAGTGCCCAAAAGTCCTATATTTTGACCCCTTTTTTCATGGCAATTATCAGTCAACCTACACCCATTTGAGCTGTATTATGACCTTTCATACATAGATTTCATCATTTATGCCTTTGAGCCTTATATTATGTTTATTCTATGAAAAGGTATTATTTAATGCATATTTGGTGCTTTTACAGAATTGCACAATGCGAGGGCAGAATAATGTCGTGACGGCACTAAAGGACTAGGGAAGAATGAGGTAGAAGCAGCTAGTAGCAAACCCTGATCGAGCCAAGCCACAACAGATAGCTTCTACTGAGGGAAGCTCATAATGAAGCCTTGCGAAGCAGAGCCATTCACAGAATCATGACGTGGCAGCCAAAAGCCATGTTGCGGCCGTGCACTACTGTACCTGCCGGAGGGCAAATCAGGCAAAGTGGTAGCCGATTGAAAGAGATTTAAACGCCAGGTTTTTCTAAACACTTTGCGTGGTAGTTGGAGCTCGAGAAGAGGACGAAAACATAGAATGTAGGATAAAGTTGGACTTTTGGCCAAAAGTGTATATTGTAACAAATTAAAGAGGTTTACCTCTTTAATAAAGTCTAGTCCAAGTCCAACTTAACTTCCTCTCCAAGAATGATTTGTGTCTACACCTTCCCCTATATAAAGGGGCTTGCTGCCATCAAGAGGAGAAGAGGAGAGTTCGAGAGAGAGAGAGAAGAGCTTAGGATTTAGTTTATGTTTTTCATCCATTATGTTCTAATTTCCTTAGGGTTAGGATTAGTTTGTTTAGTAGTTGTGTGAAAACTATTGTCCTTTATTTTTGTTCTTAATGCAATTAAGTTGAGGTTTGCTTATTCTTGGTATTAATCATTCTTGCAATCTTGTCGAGAGAGAGTTTGTGAGATTATCCATTTATTCAATGTTGAGAAAGTTGAATTCACAAAACGAGTAAGCATGGTTTTCATCCAAGAGTGTTAACTAATTCGGCCTAGAGATACGTTCAGAATTTCAGCGGCTAAGAGAAACGTGTGATTGGTTGTTGTATTGTATTTAGTTTACGCCAAGAGGTATGGTCAGAGTTCATCCATCAACAATGTTCCGAGCTTAGAGATAAATAGGATCCATTCAAGGACGCTTTGCCGAACCTTAACAGCATCTGCCCAAGAGCAAGATATTGACGCGGCAAAGAATCAACCTTTGCAGTCGTGGCTGGAACTTAGGTTACTGCCACAGTAGTTTAGTGTTGCAACATTCATGAACAGAGACAAGTCAATAGGATTCCACACTACGACGCATTCTAATCCGGCCCATTCTATCAACATGACCTTCTCTTTACTTTACTTCTAGATTTTTCTAGTTTTAGTAATTTAGTTTACTCAACCAACCCAACTCGTCTGTGTTTTTATAGTAATTATTTTGTAATGCGATGAAGTAGAAACAAAAGGCTCGCCCAATCCATGTGGAGATGATAATCAATATATTTATCATTGTATTACTTTACGTGTGCACTTGCACTATTGCGGGGAACTTTTACACGAGCATCAAGTTTTTGGGATAAATGCCCAAAAGTCCTATATTTTGACCCCTTTTACATGACAATTATCACTCAACCTACACCCATTTGACCTGCATTATGGCCTTTCATGCATAGATTTCATCATTTATGCCTTTGAGTATTATATTCTGATTATTTTATGAAAAAGATACTATTTAATGCATGTTTGGTGCTTTTGTAGAATTGCATAATGCGAGGGAAGAATGATGCCGTGACGGCACTGGAGGACAAGGGAAGAATGAGGTAGAACCAGCTAGTAGCAGACCCTGATCGAGCCAAGCCACAACAGATAGCTTCTACTGAGGAAAGCTGATGATGAAGCCTTGCGAAGCAGAGCCATTCATAGACCCATGTCGTGGCAGCCAAAAGCCATGCCACAGTCGTGCACTATTGTACCTGTCGGAGGGCAAATCAGGCAAAGTGGTAGTCTACTTGAAGAGCTTTGAACGCCAGATTTTTCTACACACTTTGCGTGGTAGTCGGAGCTTGAGAAGAGGTCGAAAACATGGAAGAAAGGATAAAGTTGGACTTTTAGCCAAAAGTGTATATTGTAATAAATTAAAGAGATTTACCTCTTTAATAAAGTCTAGTCCAAATTAACTTCCTCTCCAAGAAGGATTTGGGTCTACACCTTCCCCTATATAAAGGGGCTTGCCGCCATCAAGAAGAGAAGATGAGAGTTTGAGAGAGAGAGAGAGAGAGAAGAGCTTAGGATTTAGTTTATGTTCTTTTATCTATTATGTTCTAATTTCCTTAGGTTAGGATTAGTTTGTTTAGTAATTGTGTGAAAACTATTGTTCTTTATTTTTGTTCTTAATGCAATTAAGTCGAGGTTTGCTTATTATTGGTATTAATCATTCTTGTAATCTTGTCGAGAGAGAGTTTGTGAGATTATCCATTTATTCGATGTCGAGAAAGTTGAATTCACGAAACGAGTAAGCACGATTTTTATCCAAGGGTGTTAACTAATTCGGCCTATAGATATGTTAAGAATTTCAGCGGCTAAGAGAAGCGTGAGATTGGTTGATGTATTGTATTTGGTTTACGCTGAGAGGTATGGTCAGAGTTCAGCCATCAGCAGTGTTCCGAGCTTAGAGATAAGGAGAAGCCATTCAAGGACGCTTTGTTGAACCTTAACAGCATCTGCCCCAGAGTAAGAGATTACCGCGACAGAGAATCAACCATTGCGTCCGCGGCTGGAACTTAGGTTTCTGCCACGGCAGTTTAGTGTTGCAGCACTCAAGAACAAAAACAAGTCAATAGGATTCCACACTATGAGGCATTCTAATCCGGCCCATTCTATCAACATGATCTTCTCTTTACTCTACTTCTAGATTATTCGAGTTTTAGTAATTTAGTTTATTCAACCAACCCAACTCATCTGTGTTTTTATTTTAATTATTTTGCAGTGCGAGGAAGTAGGACAAAAACACTCGCCCAATCCCTGTAGAGACGATACTCGATATATTTATCACTGTATTACTTGACGTGTACACTTGCACTATTGCAAGGCACTTTTACGCGAGCATCAAGTTTTTGGCGCCGTTGCTGGGGATTAGCAACTTCTGTTTTTATTTTCTTGCACTCTTTATTTTATTTTATTTAGTTTATTTATTTTTGTTTATTTTATTATTAATAAAACTTGGTTTGTTTTAGTGCATGACCCGAGCAAACCAAGGAAGCCCACTGCGAGATCTAGAACTAGAAATCAAACGCATTTATCGAAGGCTTAGACGAGAGAACAAAGCCGCAATGCAGCAACCTAAGGACCATGTCTGAGGTCGCGGTCCATGCATGAGGCTTGGGAGCGATATCGAGAGCTATTACACAAATGCCCCTTACACGAATTTCCAGTATGGATGCAGGTGACCATGTTCTACAATACGATTAACACAACAACTATGATGATGCTCGATACCTCGGCAAACGGCATATTGTTAGACAAGGAGCCAGAAGAAGCCATGGAGATTCTAAACAGGATGGCCAAAAACGACTATCAATTCCCCACGACCAAAAGGGGAGGAATCCGCCGTCAACCCACAGTTAATGAAATAGGATCTTCGGACCCATTTTCATCTCAAATCACCACCTTGACAAAGCTAGTTCTGAACTTGTAGTCGCAAAACCATCAATAGGAAGTCAGGGTAATAGATTTATTTTACGAAAACTGTGGAGGTAACCATGCTTTTTCTGAATGCCCGTAGAACCCAGAGTCAGCGTGCTATGTTGGAAACTTCAACCGCAACAATAATCAGATGTACAACAACTACAATCCAGCTTGGAAAAAGCACCCAACTTCTCCTGGAGAAACCCTAACAATGCACTCAATCCACAACAATAGAATGCTCCAACTGCATGATTCCAACAAAACATTCCACTGCAGCAGCACTTGCCGTTGCAACAACCAATGCAGTCTAGTTCCTTAGAAAATACTCTCAATGCTTTCATGGATCAAACTAGTGCATATATTGCTATTATTGATAAGTTCATAAAAACGACTGAAACTTTTATGGACAGGACAGAGATGCGGCTACAGAACAATGAGGCAACGTTAAAATCCCTAGAAACTCAAGTGGGCAGATCACACAATTATTGAACACCAGGCCAGTTGAAGGTTTTCCTAGCGACACTAAAGCCGCTAAGGGAAACATCGTACGAACAGTGCAAGGCTGTAACCACCAGGAGTGATATTCAAATACAAGGGCCGCAGAGCAAGCAGACAGAACCTGAGAAACCAGAGGAATCAACTACCATAACACATATGAAAGACAATGGGGCCGAGACAGCAACTACAAACAATGGTGCGCTGGCAGACCCCGTGGCAGCACCTGGGACAGAACCAAGAATCAGCACACCAGCTCCACCATTCCCACAAAGGTTGAAGCAACAATGGCAGGAGTACCAATTTAAAAAGTTCTTGGACATCCATAAATAGGTACACATTAATATACCTTTGGTGGAGGCAATCAAGAAGATCCCAAACTATGCCAAGTTCCTCAAGGACATAGTGTTAAAACGAAAAAGGATTGGGGAATTTGAAATAGTGGCTGTAACGGAAGAATGCATGGCCGCATTACACAACCGAGCTCTGCCCAAGCAAAAGGATCTCAGAAGCTTCCTCATACCATGCGCAATCGGGAATCACTACGAGGGGAAGGCACTTTGTGATTTAGAGGCAAGCATAAACATCATGCCCAAGTCAGTCTTCTAAAAATTGGGGATTGGGGCGGCTAAACCAACAACGATAATGCTACAACTTACCGATGGATCACACATTTAACCCGAGGGGAAAACCGAAGACATACTGGTAAAAGTCAATAAATTTATTTTCCCTACTGACTTCCTCATTCTATATTGCAATGCGGATGAAAGAACCCCACTCATTTTGGGAAGGCCATTCCTTGCTACCGGAAGGGAAATAATTGATGTTGAGAAAGGAGAGCTGATGATGCGCTTCAACGACGAGCATGTAAAACTTCATATATTAAATGCAAGGAAACATGTTGAAGATTCTGAAAGATGCCAAACACTACATACCAAAGGGAAACCAGCTCAAGAAGGACCCAATCTGTACCCGCATAAACGCAGCACAATGCCGCGGCAAACACGTTGGACCCTGCTAGGAACATTGTTGCGGCACACTAATGGGAGAACCTGGACACCAGCTGCTACCTCACGAGGGATCACATGTGATGAGGGATTATGAAGTAAACACTTTAGGAGATGCATCTACATGCATTCCTTTAGTGCTCTAACCCTTTTCTCTTAATTTTTATTTTATTTAGTTTCCAGTTGTTGTTTTTTTTAATCTCAATTATTTTATTTTTTATTTTTTAAGAATAATAATTTGTTTTTATTGTTTATTTTAGGACAGAGATCAACAAAGGAAGAAAAGATCAAACAACATGGAGAAAAGACCGTTAGCTGACGCGCCATTCATCACCCAATAAGCCGCAAGAGCTGCAACGGCTAGTTTACAACGAGCAGAACTGCAACGGGCAGAAACGACTCATAACGGCTAGTAACGCGACGGCTGAGATTTACGCTCCAACGACATGATATGACGAAACTCTATATAAGGGCCACTATTCTCCATTAATCTTCACCCAAACATTCTTTTTTGCTGCCTTGCATTCTCCAAAGTTTTTACTATTTTTTACTCTCAAACAACTACTCTCACATCCTCTCTAATTTCAGATGGAAATCATACGCGAAAGCTCTAGCACTGTCGCGACACAGACCTACATCCGCTTTGCACTGCCGGGAGTCGAGCGTAGATTCAAGAAATATTTTCTCTCTCAGCAAGTATGGGAAGAACAAGGCTTCCAAGTTTCTGACGTGCCCAACCTCGGCATTGACCACTATCTATTCAACAAGATTAACCATCAGAAGTGGTTCATATTTTGCCTTCAACCTGCCCAGGCAAACCTCACCATAGTCCGTGAATTCTATACCCATAGGCCCAGTGACAAAACACTCTTCGTTCACGTAATAGGAAAGGCGATAAGGGTTGATGTCGATACCATAAACTAATTTTATGGCCTGTACGTGGAAAAAGACGAGGATTACCAATAGATCAAAGAGAAGCTTTGCTATGTTGGCACGACATGGGAGGCTGGGGCACACCGAGGGTCAATCCAAAGCTGAAGCCTCCGACCAAAAGCGAAATTGTAGAACAAGTTCATTCGTCGCCGCCTCATGCCAACTTCCCACAACACGACCATTGATCGGCCCAGGCTTGCTCTTATTCATTCTATTATGCATAATTGAAAAATTAATGTTGGTAATCTTATTTGTCAGAAAATCTATAAATTATCACAAAAGGATAAGGGCCCGCTTTACTTCCCTTCGTTGATCATCGGCCTCTGTATGGAAAAGGAGGTACCATTAATGAAGGTGACGAATACACGTCGTATCACAAAGGATGGGATTGGGAAGCCTACCTCCGATTGATGAACATCACCGAAGCCGACCTAGGCCACGCCATTGAAGAGCATTGTCAGGGTAGTAGCCTCGAAAAACATCCCAGAAATGCCCCAGACACGTGCATCGACCGCGACAAACCTCCAACAAATTATGCAAAAGTTGGAGGAAATGAACCAACACCAGCAGCTTTTCATGGCACATACACGGGACTTCCAGGCCTCCATTGTTCAGCTTATCTAAATGAAGTTCCCAGACTTGCTGGTCGAATTTCCTCCCTTCCCCTCTGTCTTCACCGCCATCATGCCAGATCCCAAAGAAGAAGAAACACCTGCTGCCGCCACCATTGCCCAAGCTACACAAGTACCGACTGTCGTGGCCTCTAACACTCTTTTGGCCACAACAAGGAAAGGCAAGCACAATGCTGGCATGGGTACACCTGCCAGATTGCTATACCACACTACCTCCAGCTGGTCATACCACTCAGTCAGTCGGGTCTTCGAAGAACTTAAACGCAAAGAAGAAACGTCGGAAGAAGTCTACCCCGACATAAAAGAAGAAGAAGTCATTGCCCCGTCAACAAAGCCCACCTCAGCCTCATGCATCCAGCCACCCCGCGAATCTAAACGAATCAAGCACGCGACATCTAAGCCGAAGAGGTTGATCTTAACCTGTGAAAGTGAAAAGGAAGATAAATCTTCCAAATCAAAATCTATCTAAATCCTCTTCCTTATGCCTTTTATTATTTAAGGCCCTCATATTTTTGTGTGCTAATTATTTCTATCATTGTATATGAAATGCAAGCATTGAGGGCAATGCTTGGTTTGAGTTTGGGGGTGTAGGTCTGTAGGGCGTGTAGGCGTTCCCTTTTTTTGTTAGAGTGCAAGTGCACACTCCTGCCAAGTTATAGTATATAAAATGTCGAATCCCACGAGGATTGGTATAGTTCCTTCGAGTGTATATCTGCACAAGAAATTCAAATGCACAATTAATTTCAGGTTTGTTTAAAGGAATAAAACTAAAAATACAATTAATTAAAGTAAGGGAGATCGGAGTGATAGAATGGGCCAGATAATTGCTACTCAGTAGTGTGTAGACTGAATTGCATAGGTTAAGGTTGGATTGCATTGCCACGATATGATGCCTCGGTGGGTATGGTGGGCAGCAACTACGACCCTGTCACATGGCCGCAGCGGGTCACTGCCCCTGCAACTTTCGCTATCTCGGCAGGTGGAACGGAAATAAGTCTTGGCGGCAAGTCTGGCAGATATTCCAAGTTCGGCAAGATAGTCAACAGTAATCCTTCTTATTTCTAGGCAAGGATGCTCGAAAGCTAGCGTGACGTAGGCAATACCTAGCAATCTCAACGTAAACTTAACACATGCTATTCAATTCGGTTGGTGATCCCTTTTAGCCGCTAAAACTTGTGAACTTGTTAGGAACCAAGTTAGTCATGCCCTAGCATGTTGTGACCGTGCTTAACCCTTTCGTAAGCCTTACACTTTTGTGCCTGACAAATGGATTCTCTCAACTGACTAATGTGGACTAATTGAAAGAAAGAAGTGCATAGATTAAGCAAATTTGGAATATTTATTGCAAAACAACTTAACCTAATACAATCGTTTCTCACAACTACTTCACAAGCAAAAACCTAAACCCTAAGAAGTTTAGAACATAGCCGACTCCCTCTCTCTATCTCTATGCCCCTATACCCTCACATACATGGGTATATATAAGGCTTGGCCTAAGGTTAAGTCCTCCTTGGAGTAGAAGTCTTCATTGATGATAAAATAGCTTTTACATTTAATGCTTCATTCAATTTTGACTTAAATATGGACTCTTTTGGATGTTTACTTGTTCAGCAAGTAAGTATAAGCTACATTGCTTATTGATCTTCAATCAGCTCTATACACCGCTCCAGGCCTCAGAAAAATGCAAGATTGGGCTCTATGGACTCAAAAAATGTCATCTGTCAAACGAGACCCATCTTGACTATGTCGACGTATTGCCGTCTGGGCGGCATTCTATGGTGGCAGCGTCCTTGGCGTCGGTATTCTACAGCGGGGGCATCTTTGGTAGCAACTGGAACTGCTTCAGTACAACTTCTTCTACTCCATGCTTTCATGTCCTCTCTTCCTCTGATTAGCAACAAGCACCTGAAATAGAAAACTAACTAAAACAGTACCTTTTCTCTACCAAATATAAGATATTCAATAAAAACATGGTAAAAGAAGAAATATTGTTATAATGCATGATATGAAACTAATTATGCCTAACTAAGCTTAAGAATAGCAATAATAAGGGCAGGAATGTGCATAAAATATAGAACTTCTGGACACTCTACACACCCCAAACTCGAACTAATGCTTATTATCAAGCAATGCAACCTAACTAGTAAACCTGCCTTTGTACATAAATAAAAAAGAAAACATAGTTTTTAACTTGGTTTTATACCTCAAGGCCGTGACACCTATATTAGTTTAGTGAGAGGGAATAACATGAAGTAACTTAGAATTTTAATTCTAGTGCCAGTGCAGTGTGTGTAGGTATGTGTACATGCTGAATATGCTAAGTATACTAAGTAAACAAAGAATGTTGTAAAAGTTAAAGAAAAAAGGATATAGAGTTGTTGCTTTGGTAGCACAATTAAGCACTTCTTTTCTTCCTTTTTCTGATCATGGCTTTTAAGGGCTTCAGCTCATCACAACTACTCTCTAGGTCTAAAGCTAAGATAGGAGCATACTACGAAACTCCGAACCCTTTGAGTAGATTCATCCAAGGCTTTCATTCACTCATGCTAATTTGTCTGTCACTTCAAAGAATTTCAGATACATGGACTTTGAGAGCAGCAGAGTGACCTTTTTCATGATCCTTCCTAGAGCCTGTTTCGATCACCTCTAGGACATTCAGTCTTTTCTTTGTTTTGCGGCCGTGGCAGCATTGCTTTTTATTTTACTTTGTTGCTCTGTGCTACCGCGGCGTCATACCTGCATCCAATATAATATTTTTCATTAAGATTAAGCAGTCAATGTACACTTAGAACTCAAACAATATTCAGCACTTAACAGAAGTGTAATAAAAGTTTGGCAACTAAAAAACATTTTCTAAGGTGTTTTTCATTCTTCTTCCCAAGATTAAGTTCAATTTTAAGTGTGGTGCGAAATTAGAATTGGCTAACTATCATAGGCACAAGTTATTTAACCTAGATTTCCAATTTTCATTAAGTACTAGGCAGGATTTACAATGCAACTATATGCAACTACATGCTTAACAGAATAACATGAGGACTAACCCCCCCCCCCCCCCAAACTCAAGGTGGGCATTACCCTCAATGCCTTAGACAAAATAAAATCTAAACAGAAAATCATAAAATAAAGCAAGAAAAAAAAGAAAAAAATAATGGTACTAGAAGTTGCCCGAGTTGTCTTTTAACTTGGTGGACTTGGAGGAAGATGAGAGGACTAGGCGGCAGGTGGCAGGTGATTTGGTGGTGAGGCTCTGCTTCTGGCCGCGAGCTAGCTGTAATTTGATTGGATTGGGTCTCTTTGGTTGCTGCTCCAGCTCGGTCTCTGGCCTTTCATCCTCTAGTTCGGCCGCTATCACGTGCCTCTTTTCTTTGTTGCCTCGGTCGGCTCTGCATTATCGGAGGAATCAGACACCTCCTCGTTAAGGGAATTGGTGGTCTGGGCTGTCTCCTCTACTGCCGTCTTTGCCGCTTGAGCGGTTGTCCTTGTTTACTCCTCATATTTCTTGGCGGCTTGCCTTTTATAGTAGGGTCTGAATCTAGATAAGTAGTTCTGAGACGAACTAAATAAAAATAATATAACTGAAAATAAAATATGGTCCTAAGCTTATTAAGATCTATTCCTAAAGAAAACGTTAAAGATGTGGAAAAACTAAAATTATGTTACAGTGGGTTCGTTTTCGATACTTCTTATAGTCCACTCGCACCCTCTATCGAGTGACTATTCTTATGGGGAAGTCTTTCTTCCTCGTTTCCTTGTAATCCATGTGAATCCTCCACCTTGTTTCTTTTTCTGAAGACATGAACATGTGATTAGTAAAAATTATACCAATATCAAACAATGCATTTACCTTATCTTTGTCCTGATTTGTTATGGTGGAGGATGGCTTTTGATGTTCAGGCGACCAACTTTCGGGGCAGTAGTATGTCATAATGTGGTTCAGGTCAAGGAAAAACTCGGCATATCGAAGGGCTTCATCATCAATAACACCGTGTTCTTCGGGTCCCTCGAACATCTCCATCAGTAGAGATTGTGATGGCTTTAGATCTGCCAGCATCGACTCCTCTTGATATACATATTCCATAGTTGCCGAGATTTCTACTGAGGCGGGTAGCGCTGCTGAGGCCTCTGTCGTGGCGGGCATAGGTACCGAGACTGCTGCTGAGGCGTGGAAGGTTGTCGCAAAACTAGGTGTTGTCACAAAACTGCTCTATGCAGTTTCCTCAATCCGTGCTAGGGCAATTTCTCGCATAGGCTTATCATGTGTTGGGAAGTGTTCTTCATCCTCTAGTTGTTCCTCACATATCAGAGAACTTTCTTCGCATATTTCTTTGTCCTCTTGCCTTGGGACATCAGTATCCCTAGGACTGACTTGTTGGTGATCAATGGTTGCCAAGGTAGAAGTTGCTGGGACATTTTCTTCGTTCATGGCATATGTGGATGTGTTCAATCGATCTGTTGTATCCCATAAGGTTGAATCCCACTGGGGCATCCTTGTATCCATTTTCTGTCAAAGCCTTTAAGTGGATTCAATAAAGGATGCAGTACTAGCCATGAAAACTTGAAGCATGTCCTCCAAGGTTTGGGATTGTTCTTGCGGAGGAATACACTACCAGGGTATATCTGCCGCTGCGACAACACAATTGTAATGGTAAAAAAATTTTGAGGTTGTTGATCATACCATGAAAAATTCAGCTGCGGCGGCAGATACTACGGTAGGTGCATCTGCTGTCCCAATTGCTGTTGTGGCTTCTCCTGCTGTTGGTCCCATATGTCTTCTCCGATAAGTAAAGGGCAATTTTCGAACACATGATTTCCCTCACATAGATTGCAAGAATTTTCCAACATCAGCTCTTGAGTGGTTTCTCTTTATTGCTCTTGAAGCTGACCACCTTGCCCTAGCATGTTTGTTTCTTCAGCAAAATTGTTATGGTAAAATTTTATTTGACAATTTTGATCATACCATGAAAACTTTTGTTGTTGCGGCAGTGGCGTTTGTTGTCTTGTATTCTGCCACATCGGCAACTACTGCTGCAACATCTGTTGTTCATGTTCAAACATCAGCTCTCGTATAGTTTTCCTCGACATTGTGATGCCCTTGGACTTGTAGCGTACCTGAATTATATATATATATATATATATAAGAAAAAAAGTTAAAAACCTAAAATTTAAATGCAATTAAATAAAGAGTGCAGAAAACAAAACGAAGTCGCTATTGCCAATCCCCGGCAATAGCGCCAAAAAACTTGTAGGGCGTGTAGGTGTTCCCTTTTTGTGAGAGCGCAAGTGCACACTCTTGCCAAGTTATAGTATATAAGATGTCGAATCCCACGAGGAATGATATAGTTCCTTCGAGTGTATATCTGCACAAGAAATTTAAATGCACAATTAATTTCAAGTTTGTTTAAAGGAATAAAACTAAAAACACAATTAATTAAAGTAGGGGAGATCAGAGTGATAGAATGGGCCAGGTAATTGCTGCTCAGTAGTGTGTAGACTGCATTGCATAGGTTAAGGTTGGATTGCGCTTCCACGATATGCTGCCTCGGCGGGCGGCAACTACGACCTTGTCACGCGGCCGCAGCGAGTCATTGTTCCTGCAACTTTCGATGTCTCGGCAGGTGGAACGAAAATAAGTCCTGGCGGCAAGTCTGGCAGATATTCCAAGTTCGGCGAGATAGTCGATAGTGATCCTCCCTATTTCTAGGCAAGGATGCTCGAAAGCTAGCGTGACGTAGGCAATACCTAGCAATCTCAACGTAAACCTAACACATGCTAGTCAATTCGGTTGGTGATCGATTTTAGCCGCTGAAACTTGTGAACTTGTTAGGAATCAATTTAGTCACGCCCCAACATGTTATGACTGTTCTTAACCCTTCCGTGCCCGAAAAGTGGATTCTCTCAACTGACTGGTGTGGACTAATTGAAAGAATGAAGTGCATAGATTAAGCAAACTTTGGAATATTTATTGCAAAACAACTTAACCTAATACAATTGTTTCTCACAACTACTTTAGAAGCAAAAACTTATACCCTAAGGAGTTTAGAACATAGATGACTCCCTCTCTCTATCTCTCTCTATCTCTATGCCCTTATACCCTCACATACATAGGTATATATAGAGTTTGGCTAAAGGTTAAGTCCTCCTTGGAGTAGAAGTCTTCATTGATGATAAAATGGCTTTTACATTTAATGCTTCATTCAATTCTGACTTAAATATGGACTCCTTTGGATGTTTACTTGTTCAACAAGTAAGTATAAGCCATCTTACTTATCAATCTTCAATCAACTCTATACACCGCTCCAGGCCTCAAAAAATGCAAGATTGGGCTCTATTGACTCAGAAAAATGTCCTCTATCAAAAGAGACTCATCTTGACTATGTTAGAGTATTGTCGTCTAGGCGGCATTCTACGGCGGCAACGTTCTTGGTGGCGATATTCTGCAACGGCGGCGTCTTTGGCGGCAACTGGAACTGCTTCAGTACAGCTTCTTCTGCTCCATGCTTTCCTGGCCTCTCTTCTTCTGATCAGCAACCAGCACCTGAAATAGAAAACTAACTAAAACAGTACCTTTTCTCTACCAAATATAAGATATTCAATAAAAGCATGGTAAAAGAAGAAATATTGTTATAATACATGACATGCAGCTAATTATGCCTAACTAAGCTTAAGAACAACAATAATAAGGGCAGGAGTGTGCATAAAATATAGAACTTATGGACACTCTACAAGGTTCAGTGGCCAAGGCAATGAGATGCCTCGACAGTATAATATAATTACCGTGCAGTATTGTTCTTTTACTTGTCAAAATTGTTTTAATTACTGCATTGCCTTAACAAAATTTTGCTTATGCATCGGCAGTACTTTCTATCAATTGCCTTAGTTTAGTTTTAATTAAATCTTCTTTCTTGGCAATAGAACTCTCTCTTCTTACCATTGTTTAGAACTGTTTAGAGCCTTTATTTTTAGGATGCTTAAAGGAAGATAACTTAGGATCACACTATGAGATTAGAACTTTAAAACACCTTTGTGACTTGCATGATTTAAGGAATTATAGTACACTTAGGATATAGACTAGCTTAGAAAGAAAATTGGGTAAAAAGTTAGAGGTGCCTACCACTGGCTCTAGCTTAAGGAAGCCCTAGAGGTGCCCGAAACCGGCTCTAGGCTAATCACTAGAGGTGCTCGAAATTGGCTCTAGTTGGTTAGGTTGATTATAAAAAAATTAATTACCCATGTTAAGTTGGTTAATGCTTAAGTGGTTGGTTAGAATCCTTATAATCATCTTGTTCACAATGCATGCACACACTCACAAATCTTATAGTTTGATTCTAGGGAATTCCTAAGGCATCCAAAGACTTAAGGGCCGAACGTTCTTTTCCATGGTTTGGAAAGAGAAGGAAAAGTAAGACCAGTGAGATGGTTTATAAAAACTAAGGTTTGGAAATTGATGGTTTGCATTGCTTGAGGACAAGCAATAGCGCGAGTTTGGGGGTGTGATAAGTGCCCAAAAGTCTTGTATTTTAACCCCTTTTGCATGGCAATTATCACTCAACCTACACCCATTTCAGCTGCATTATGGCCTTTCATGCATAGATTTCATCATTTATGCCTTTGAGCTTTATATTTTGTTTATTCTCTGAAAAAGGTACTATTTAATGCACATTTGGTGCTTTTGCAGAATTGCATAATGCGAGGGCAGAATGATGCAGTGACAGCACTGGAGGACAAGGGAACAATGAGGCAGAACAAGCTAGTAGTAGACCCTGATCGGGCCAAGCCACAATAGATAGCTTCTACTGAGGGAAGCTGATGATGAAGCCTTGCGAAGCAGAGCCATTCACAGACCCATGTCGTGGCAGCCAAAAGCCATCTCGCAGTCGTGCACTACTGTACCTGCTGGAGGGAAAATTAGGCAAAGTGGTAGTCGACATGAAGAGCTTTAAATGTCAAATTTTTCTACACACTTTGCGTGGCAGTCGGAGCTCGAGAAGATAACGAAAACATGGAAGGAAGAATAAAGTTGGACTTTTGGCCAAAAATGTATATTATAATAAATTAAAGAGATTTACCTATTTAATAAAGTCTAGACCTAGTCCAAATTAACTTCCTCTCTAATAAGGATTTGTGCCTACACCTTCCCCTATATAAAGGGGCTTGCCGCCATCAAGAGGAGAATAGGAGAGTGAGAGAGTGAGAGAGAAGAGCTTAGGATTTAGTTTGTGTTTTTCATCCATTATGTTCTAATTTCCTTAGGGTTAGGATTAGTTTGTTTAGTAGTTTTGTGAAAATTATTGTACTTTGTTTTTGTTCTTAATGCAATTAAGTTGAGGTTTGCTTATTCTTGGTGTTAATCATTCTTGCAATGTTGTCGACAAAGAGTTTGTGAGATTATCCATTTATTCGATGTCGAGAGAGTTGAATTCACGAAACGAGTAAGCACAGTTTTCATCCAAGGGTGTTAACTAATTCGGCCTAGAGATAGGTTAAGAATTTCAACGGCTAAGAGAAGCGTATGATTGGTTGGTGTATTGTCTTTTGTTTACGCCGAGAGGTATGGTCAGAGTTCAGCCATCAACAGTGTTCCGAGCTTAGAGATAAGGAGGAGCCATTCAAGGACGTTTTGTCGAACCTTAACAGCATTTGCCCAAGAGCAAGAGATTGACGCGGTAGAGAATCAACCTTTGTGACCGCGACAGGAACTTGGGTTACTGTTACGGAAATTTAGTGTTGCAGCATTCAAGAATTGAGACAAGTCAATAGGATTCCACACTATGACACATTCTAATCCGACCCATTCAATCAACTTGATCTTCTCTTTACTTTACTTCTAGATTATTCTAGTTTTAGTAATTTAGTTTCTTCAACCAACCCAACTCATCAGTGTTTTATTTTAATAATTTTTAGTGAGAGGAAGTAGGACCAAAATGCTCGCCCAATCCCTATGGAGACGATACTCGATATATTATCACTGTATTACTTAACGTGTACACTTGCACTATTGCGAGGCACTTTTACGCGAGCATCAACAAAGCTACATAGTTCGAGTATTGAAAGAGTCATAAGGAAGTGCAATTTTTCACAAGGAATTGATGTGAGTTCAACAGGCGGCAGCGGTGGTCTCTCAATCGGTTGGAAGCCTGAGTATTCAGTTTCTTTGCGATCCTATTCTGATAGATACATTGAGTTCATTTTGACGGATGACTCTAATGGTAAAATGTGGCATTGTATAGGTTTCTACGGTGCGCCTAAAGTACAACATCGTCGTGCCTCGTGGAATTTTCTAAGATAATTGGATGATTTCCCGGATCTCCCTTGGCTAGTCATTGGTGATTTCAGCGAAATTGTTTTAACTTCTAAGAAGAAAAAAGAGGCTTATTTCGTAGTGAAAAACGAACGGGACTTTTTCGTCGAGCATTGTTAGACTACTCTCTAACAGATTTGGGTTATACAAGTCAGTGATACACGTGGGAAATGGAGGTTTCAGCTTTCAAACATTAGAGAAAGAATAAATAGGGGAGTTACTAATGGACCTTGGCTTGATTTGTTCCCTGATTGCCAAGTTGAGCACATGCATCACACGTTTTTAGATCATTTCCCTTTATTAATTAATATGAATTCATGTCGTGCAACATTTAAACGATGGCACTTTTGGTTTGAGGCAGCATGGCTGGCAAAAATTCATGTGAGCCAGAACTACGCAAGATTTGGGACTTGGCTGATGGGTCTATTTTGGACAAAATGAAGGCAGTGTGTATTGGGCTAAACAATTGGTTTAGTTGAATTAAAATAGAGAAAACATGATGGAAAAAGACCTCCAAAAACACCTAATTGAACTAAATGAAAAACCTGTTGACGAAGAGGTTTTGGGTGAGATAATTGAAGTCAAATTGGCACTTAATTTAGAGGTTGATAAGGATGAAATCTATTGGGATAGGGGAAAAAGTCAACTAGCTAAGGAATGGTGATCAAAACATCAATTTCTTCTACAAGTTTGCTTCCAAATGAAATAGAACCATATTGAGTCTTTGGAGGATGATGCTGGAGTTCGAACAGATGATAGTTCTAGAATGCACATGATTGCAGAAAATTATTTTCAGGACTTGTTCACCACTTTAGGCTCGACCAACATGGATAGTGTGCTGGAAGGTATTTCCTATTGCATCACCAACGATATGAACAATGAGCTGCTAAGGGATTTTACCAAGGATGAGGTTTTCTAGGCCCTTCAAACCATGAGCCCTATAAAAGCTTTAGGATAGGATGGCTTGGGAGTGATTTTCTATCAGCATTTTTGGCATATTGTAGAGTGTCCATGAGTCTTATATTTTGTACACATTCCTGCCCTTATTATTGCTATTCTTGAGTTCAATTAGGTATATTTAGGTGCATTGCATGCATTATAACATCATCTTCTCTTGTACCATGCTTTTATTGAATATCTTATGATTGGTGAAGAAAAGTTATTGTTTTAGTTAGTTTATGTTTTCAGATGCTATAGCCAGGAAAGTAGAGGAGAGGAACGGACAAGGAAAGGAAGCTGGAACCAAAGAAGTTGTACTGAAGCAGCTCAAGTTGCCGCCAAGGACACTGCCGAAGTAGCACTACCGCCAAGAGCCGCCTGGGCAGGAGTTACACCGACTTAGCCAAGATGGGTTGCGAGTTCAAGAGAACAATTTCATAAGCCCAATGAGCCCAGTCTTGCAACTTCCTGAAGCTTGTAGCAGCCGGTAGAGTTAATTCAAGATCGATAAGTAGGAACACTTATCCTTACTTGCTGAAGAAGGCAACGTCCAAAGAGTCTATATTTAAAGCATAAAGGAGTCCGTATTTAATGTAATTTACTTTAAGAACTCCTACTTCAAGAAGGACTCAACTTAGGTCAAGAGACCTATATATACCCAATGTATGTAAGGGTATAAGGGCATATCTCGTAGAGAGAAAGAGGCTTTTCGTAAGATTTCAAACGGCAAATGCCGATGAGAGTGAGGATGGGGGGTTAGCTAGATAGGTTGGAGTGTTGGGGGTCACGGCCCAACTCTCCTACGGTTTAGGCGCATGTATGTAAAGTAATTTGGGAAACAATTGTATAGTTTTGAGTTGTTTTCAATAAAGTTCTGAGTTTGCTTAATCCATGCTTCTTGTTCGTTCAATTAGTCAACACTAGACAGTTGAAGAGAAAATCCATTTGTCGGGCACGAAAGTGCAAGGCTCACGAAAGGGTTAAGCACGGTCACAACTCACAAAGGCGTGACTAACTTGGTTCCACACTAGTCCACAAGTTTCAGTGGCTAAAATGGATTACCAACCGAGTTGTCTAATTTGGTTCCATACTAGTCCTCAAGTTAAGCAATCTCGATCATCCTAACCTAGAAATAGGAGGGATCAATGTCGACTATTCTGCCGAACTTGGAATGACTACCAGACTTGCCGCCAGGACTTCTTTCCGTTCCACCTGCAGAGGCAATACACACCCCTGCCATGGCAGTGTTCTGCTGCGATCGTGTGACAAGGTCGTAGTTTTCCGCCCACCTTACTCGCCGTGACAGCATCTCATGGCAGCGCGAAACATACTCAAGCCTTTGCAATGCAGTCCTCAAGCTACTAAGCTGCACTTGTCTTACCCAGCTTATCGCCCACATATCATTCCTCTTATCACTATCTTTATCTTTATTTGTGTTTTATATTTCCACATCTTGAGATTTAATGGCGCATTTCTTAAATCTTTGTGCAGGAAACCATTTATAGGATCTGCTCCAATCCATGTGGAGACGATATATTTTATACTATAACTTGACAAGAGTGTGCACTTGCGCTCACAAAAAGAGAACACCTAAACGCTCTACAAGTTTTTGGCGTCGTTGTCGGGGATTGGCAATAGCAACTACGTTTGAATTTCTGCACTTCTATTTAGTTTTTGCACATTAAATCTCTTTTTATTTATTTTGCAAAATATATATATATAGCCTCTTTGTTTTCCTGGTGTATGTCTCGTCATGGCAGCAAGGTCGGCAGCAACATCCACTTGAGGAGGGGAAGGACATGCCCAGACAAATAGCCAAACACAAAGACCCTCAGGAAGTGGTTATGTTTGGCAAATGATGAATGAGCGGATCTAAGCATGTTCTAATAGAAGCATATTCCCCCTAGCTACAAGCATGGTTACCATCAAGATCAACAACACATAAACATGAATTTTCACAAGATCAAGCAAATTTAACCTCAACAAGAGTCCTAAAGGGTCAAGATAGACTAGTTAAGCCTAACTCTCTCCTAAGGAACCAAAAATGCTCTTTGTCTAGAGGCTTGGTAAAGATGTCCGCTAATTGATTTAAGGTGTCAACATACTCTATAACAACATCTTGTTTAAGGACATGATCTCTAATGAAATGATGGCTTATCTCTATGTGTTTGGTTCTAGAGTGTTGGATGAGATTTTTGGTGAGACAAATTGCACTAGTGTTATCACACTTAAGGGGTATGGTTTCTACTTTAACTCCATAATCTAAGAGTTATTACTTCATGCAAAGGACTTGAGCACAACAACTCCCTAAGGATATGTACTCGACTTCGGTGGTATATAAAGCTACACTATTTTGTTTCTTAGAGAACCAAGATATGAGCATACTACATAAGAATTGGCAAGTGGCGGAAGTACTTTTCCTACCAATTTTACAACCCCCATAATCTACATCTGAATAAGCATGAAAGTTAAAGGTTGAGTCTCTAGGGTACCAAAGACCTAAACAAGGAGTATCTCTAAGGTACCTAAAGATCCTTTTAACGGCTATAAGGTGAGACTCTCTAGGACTAGCTTGAAACCTAGCACACAAGCAAACACTAAACAATATATCTTGTATACTTAAGGTAAGGTAAAGCAATGATCCAATCATAGAGCGATAAAGCTTAGAGTCAATACACTTACCTCCTTCATCTTTGTCAAGCTTTGTAGATGAGCTCATTGGTGTAGCTTGAGGCTTTGCTTGCTCCAAGCCAAACTTCTTGAGCATATCTTTCACGTACTTTGCTTGGTTTATGAAGGTGTCATCCTTCCTTTGTTTGATTTGAAGTCCCAAAAAGAATGAGAGCTCCCCCATCATGCTCATTTCAAATTCACCTTGCATTAACTTAGCAAACTCTTTGCAATAACATTCATTAGTAGAACCAAAGAAAATATCATCAACATATATTTGCACTAATAATATGTCATTTTTATATCTTTTTATGAAAAGTGTAGTGTCTGCCCTACCTTTTTCAAAACCTTTTTCAATTAAAAAGTTTGAAAGTCTTTCATGTCAAGCTCTAGGAGCTTATTTTAAACCATAAACGGATTTGGTTAGCTTAAAAACATGATTTGGAAATTTTGAATCCTCAAAACCCGGTGGTTGTTTCACATACATTTCTTTATATATAAAACCATTTAAATGCACTTTTTACATCCATTTGAAAAAGCTTGAAATCATAATAACATGCATATGCAAGCAACATCCTAATAGCTTCCATTCTAGCTACGGGTGCATAGGTTTCATCAAAATCTATTCCCTCTTCTTGAGTGTAACCTTGAGCAACTAGCCTAGCTTTGTTTCTCACTATGTTACCACTCTCATCTAGTTTATTCCTAAATACCCATTTAGTTCCTATAGTAGATTGATTACTAGGCCTTTCAACTAATGTCCATACATTACTCCTCTCAAATTGATTTAACTCATCTTGCATGACCATAATCCAAAATTCATCTTTTAATGCTTCTATAACATTCTTAGGCTCAATGCATGAGATAAATGCAACATGATTCATTAATTTGAGAGAGGATCTAGTAGTTACCCCCTTGGATGGATCACCCAAGATTTCACCACCATTGACATAGTTGAACTCCCTTGGGTAAGATACCTCCTTTTCCTCAAGAGCCAAGTCCTTCAAGGCTTCAAGAGGTGGATCTTGTGCATCTTCTTCTTTAGTTGGAATCTCATCCACCTTTGATGATTCTCCGCCATCATTAGCTTCAATGATTCCTACACTATCATCATCATCACAAGAATCCTTCCTCAGAAGGAGGTTATCATCGAAAACAACATGTATAGACTCTTCTACTACTAAAGTTCTTTTATTAAATACACGATAGGCTTTAGAGTTCAAAGAATACCCCAAGAAAATAGCTTCATCACTTTTAGCATCAAATTTACCTAAGTTGTCTTTTCCATTGTTTAAAACAAAACACTTGCAACCAAATGGATGAAAATAGATAATGTTAGGCTTCTTAGATTTTAAAATCTCATATGGAGTTTTCTTTAAAATTGGCATAATCATTATTCGATTTACAATGTAGCAAGCGGTATTTGTGGCTTCCGCCCAAAAGTATTTAGGTAAATTGTTTTCACAAAGCATGGTTCTAGCCATTTCTTGTAAAGTCCTATTTTTCCTTTCAACTACCCCATTTTTTTAGGAGTTCGAGGTGCCGAAAAATTGTGACTAATACCATTTTCATTTAAAAATTCTTCAAAACCTATATTTTGAAACTCGGTTTCATAATCACTTCTAATGTGAGAAATCTTAAGCTCAAGATCATTTTGAGTTAATTTGGAAAACGTGATGAATTTTTCTAAATCCTCATCTTTTGTACTTAACAATAGAACCCAAGTAAACCTAGAATAGTCATCAACAAGAAAAAAAGCATACGATTTACCACCCAAGCTCATAGTTCTAATAGGCCCAAAGAAATCCATATGAATCAATTGTAAACATCTACTAGTAGAGACATCATTAATGGATTTAAATGATTATTTATGTTGTTTACCCTTAGAGCATGCATCACATATTTTATCATTTGAGAACTTAATCTTGTGTAAACCTCTAACTAGATTTAGGGAAACTAGTTTTTCTAAAACACTAATGCTAGCATATCTTAGTTTCCTATGCCACAATCATGCATCATTTTCATTTTATGCAACAAAACGAGCATGGGATGTATGAATGTCATCTAGATGCACCATGTATATGTTTCCTATGTGATGACCAATGAGCATTATTTTATTAGATTTAATGTCAACAATTTTACACTCATTTTTATCAAATAAGACATTAAACTCTTTATCACACAATTGACTAATGCTCAACAAATTATGTTTTAGACCATTGACATACAACACATTTTCAATGAGTATGGTAGAGTGATTACCTATGGAGACAATACCTTCAATGTGGCCTTTGGAGTCATCACCAAATGTCACTACTTCTCCACTTTTTGGCTTTAATTCCATGAATCGACTCTTGTCTTCGGTCATGTGCCTCGAGCATCCACTATCAATGTACCATGAGTTTTGGCTTTGTGCTTTGGCCTTGTAGCAATGCTCCCCCCTACAAACAAAGAATTTAGGCTTTGATATTTGGTACCCAAATCATTTTGGGTCTACGAGTGTTAGCTCCCAAAAGATGGTTCCCTTAGGAATCCAAGGTGACATGGCATCAACATTATTAGATTTAACAAGTTTCTTAGGAACCCATACACTTCTAATTCTTTTAGTTATAGTATGCCTATAGGAGCCACTTTGTTTGTAGTTAAAGTTCTTTCTCTTAAGTTAGTTTGTTCTAGATGATTCACCTATTTCTTTTTTCAAAGTACCAACATTGTTGAAAGACTTTTTGAGCTCATTGAGCTCATTTAACACCTTTTGGTGTTCAATGTTACATTGAGAAATAAGATTGTTTAAATCTACATTTTTTTTTGAAAGTATTCAAGTTCATCTTATAGAAATAAATTTTTTTTTCTCAAATTCCAAGTTAGCTTGAGAAGTAAAATCATTTTTAGCATTCAAATCCGAAATGACTTTTATTTTTCAAAATGAACTCCTTATACTTCTCAAATAACTCATCATACACCTCTTGTAACTCATCATATGCTTCATGCAATTCATCATATGTAAAATCAAAAGTAGATGAGTTAGAGGTTACCTTAGAATCCTCCTCAATAGCCATGAGGCAAAGGTTGGCCACTTCTTGTTCCTCATCCTCAGATGATTCCTCATCACTCCAAGTAGCAAGCTTGGCTTTGAGCTTCTTCTTCTTCTCAAGTCCCTTCTTCTTGAGTTGAGGACACTCGGAACGGATATGACTCGGTTTCTTGCACTCATAGCATATGATCGGGTCTTTTTCTTCTTCTTCTTTGTTCTTGGTCTTGAAGTCTATATTTCTCTGAAACTTTCTACCTCGGTTGGACCTCTTAAACCGTGAGAATCTCTTGGCTATCATAGCCAATTCTTCAAGATCTTCCTCATCACTAGAAGTGCTCTCCTCGTGTAGAGAAGCTTTGAGAGCCACTCCTAGTTTCTTCTTCTTGTCTACCTCAAGCTTCCCCACTCTTCTTTCTTCTTTTCATCTTCCCTTCCTTGCTTCATGATTTCATGAGTTAGGAGAGAACCAACTAGCTCATCAAGCTTTAGTGTCTTCAAGTTCTTTGCCTCGATGATAGCGGTTCTTTTCACATCCCAATACTCGGGAAGAGAGTAGAGTAGCTTCCGGACTAGCTTGTCCTCCGAGATGATCTCTCCAAAAACCTTTTAGCCCATTGACAATGGTTGAAAAGCGATCAAACATCTTCGATACAGTTTCGTTGGGCTCCATCTTGAAATTCTCATAGCTAAGATTGAGAATTCCAATCTTTGTTTCATTCACATCGCTTGTCCCTTCATATGTTGTCTCAAGTGTATCCCACACTTCTTTGGCACTTTTGATGGAAGAAACTTTGGAGTAGATGTCCGGTCCAAAAGCACAAAATAGCATGTGAAGAGCCTTGTCGTTGATTTGAAGCTTTTTTCGATCATCTTCACTCATTTCTCCTTTTCTTTTTGGCACAAGTCTTCCTTCATCGTCTCTCTTCATCGGAATGATGGGACCATCCTCTATAGCATCCCAAACAAGGTAATCACTTGACTTTATGAAGAGACGCATTTGGTTCTTCCAAAAAGAATAATTGTCCATGTTGAAGAAAGGCGGTTTGGTGACCGATTGAGACTCGTACATGCTAGAGCCGGAGATAGATGTCATGGCTTGCTTTGTTGATGATCACACTCTTCCTAGAATCTCCTCTTTCAGTTGTTAATCCTTCAAAGAGGTAGGCTTTGATACCAATTGTTGAGTGGATCAAAGGATTGATCAAAGCCAAGAGGCGGTGAATTGGGCTTTTAAAATTTTGGAAGTGAAGTGGAATGAATAAAAATGAAGAACAAGGCAATTATAGTGGTTCAAATTCCAAATGAACTCTACATCCACTACCTTAGCTCCCACTAAGGATTTTCCAACAATTTCACTAATTGATCTTCCCCTTTTCTAGGCTTAGGAGGAAACCTTTACAAAACCGGTCAATTTTCTACCCAAAATTGACCAAACCCTCACTTGGTTACAAAGAAGAATTTTAAGGCAATAAGGATATCTCTCAATACAAATTTTCCCCTTTGAATACAAGCACTCAACCCAAATTGAAATACAAGATAAGAATTTCACTCAATACAATTTGGGATTTTACAAGAAATGAGAATTTAGGTACTTGAGCTTGAATTTTGTGTATGGATGTTTCTCTTGGATGCAATAATTGTTGTTGGTCTTCAATATGCTTGTTTTTATACCTTCTCCATTAATTCTAGTTGTTTGGGTGGTTAGGGAATTGATTATAGCCGTTGGAACCCTCTCTTTCCACCATAAATGCACTTCTGCAGCCTACCGTATTGGTACTCGAGGAAGCGTATCGATACATGTCTCAAAAAAAGACGTTGCACAAATATAAGAGAAGCGTATCAATACGTGTTCAGGCGTATCGGTACGGGTTAGGGAAACGTTTCGATACGGGTAAGACTGTATCGATGCAATTTTTTCAACATAGCTCACTGCAGGAATTCATATTGATACGAGTAAGAGCGTATCAATACTCATTAACCACCTCTTTAAAAATTGGTTACCTACCAACTAGCAAGCAACGGTCAAAATATTTAAGGCTCTGATTTTTCAAAATCTTTTAAACCGTATCGATACGGGTGAAACCGTATCGGTACACGATTCAAACTCCTTGGGATTTTATAGAGAGAGTGTATCGATACAGATGAAATCTGTTTCAATACGGTAAGGGGCGTATCGAAACGTTTGTCTCCAGTAGCCAAGTTTGTAAAAAAGGTATCGATACAATAAGGGGTGTATCGATACTCATAGACGCTGTAACACCCCAATTTTGGGCTTGGAAGTTTAGGTTTTGAACCGGACCGGTCTAATTTTCGGTTCGAATATAAAAGGTGGTTTTAGGGAAAGCCTAGTTCGGGATGCATTAAAAATATGGAAAAATATCTAAAAATCCTATTTTAATATATATAAGAGAGTGGTGAAATCAATTTTACAAAATAAGGCTTGGAAATATGACATTTCGAATTAGTGACTAAAATGTGATTTTTGAAAAGTTCGTGACTGTTTTGAAAGGATTGAAACTTTGAATCTTTAAGGAGCTAATTTACCCAAGGAAGGATTTCTCCAAATTTTTCTTGAATTTAATGACTCGTTTAATGTTTAATTAATAAAAAGAAAAGAGGGAAAAACCATATTTTAGTTTCATAACTAACTTTTGCTAAAATTTTCCCATTTCATTTTCTCTCAAAATTCCCTCAGCCAAACACATTTCCACAGAAGCTTTTCTTTTGATTTTCGCACCAAATGATGAGATTTCAATCCTCAAATGATTCCTAATCATTTCTACATCAAATCCTCTTCATTTGCATATTGATTTTTCAAGGATTTTGGCTCTAAACAAGGAGAAATCCACATTTAGAGGTATGAACGTCCTCCTCTAAATACTCAGTTCTTTACTGAAATTCTCAAGTTATCAATCCTTAAATTAAGTTTTATTAAATGTTTTAATGCTGTGATCTTGATTTTGGCTTAAAACTTGAGATTTTGATTAAATCTTGAAGAATTTCGTGGTGATTGTTTGGGCTCTGTTTTGAGATGCCTTTTTAATGTATTTTGGATGTGTAATGATGTGTAATTGAGGTTTAATCAATGCAATCCCGAATAGGTTGATTTTCCTAAGTTTTTACTTGTGAAAGTGGTGGTTTTTGGGGCGATTTTGGTGTTCTGCTATAGCTGGAGGTATAAGGATGTGATTAGGTTCTTTTTGGATGTTAATTGATGTCTAAGAATTTTTAGAAGTGATGGATCTTGGCTGGGTAATGTTGTGGAAGTGTTTGGATGTGATTTCGGTTGTGTTTGGTAGCCGAAATGTGAGTTTTGGTGAGAGCAGCGAGTTTAGGTGTAATGGCTGAAGATTTTAATGCATGATGATGCATTAATCCTCTGCTTTGATGTGTTTAAAACAAGGGAGACATCTTCGGATCCTTGTGGTGTTGATCCGAAGGCTTGAACGGCGTTTCGGCAAGCTTGCGAAACGGAATTGGTGAGTGAAGTTTGGTTTTCAGCTTTGAAACCAATGTTTGAAGGTTTTGGGAGCTTAGTTTAAGTCTAAGCAACTTCACTAAGCTCAAGAGTAAGTTTTCGGAGAAACTCTCTCTTTGATGAACCATGAGATGGTTGGATGCAATGTGTTTAATTTGCATGTTTAAATTCTGTTTTGAAAGCATATTTTAGCATGTTTAATGCTGGTTTTGAAAGCCATGTGTTGAAGGATGCTCAAGGTAAGAGATCCTTGGTTTGACATTTATAAATGTGGTTTTGATGCATAGTGATGCATGATGGTTTAATGGCTTTGTTTAATGCTTTAAAACAGTGGATTGATGATGGTAAATGATGTATATTGGCAAGTAATGTGTTGGTTTAAAAGTACTTGAATCGGATATAGTTAGCCGGCTATAGGATTGGGTGCACCGTGAATAAAGTCGCCTTGGATGTTGAGGGGTTGTAATGGTACCGTAAACTCCATCCAAGTACACTAACGAGATGTCTAAGATCATAATGGTGGTTAAAATGCCATGAGAGGATCTTGTGTTGTGTGTCCCGTGTTCTCGTTAGTGATGTTATACAACTACCAATGAGTGATATGGAGGGGTTGTGATTGTACCGTTAGACTCCATCACGGGTGTTGAGGGGTTGTGATTGTACCGGTAAACTCCACCTTATGTGTTTGGTAGTGTGTATGAAGCGTATGGGACAACGCTTGTAATCCGCGTATCCGGTTGTGTTTTGTGTTGAAAAATGGTTATGGATTATCACTTGAAAGACAATATGACATGTTGATGTAATGAAGCATGAGATGCTTGTTGTGTATGCATTGTTGCATGAGTAATGATGTTTATGAATTTAAAGGCCTTTGAAAAGTGTTTTATAAAGTGCATTATTGTGTTGTTTCATTAGAGCATGCCTCACTAAGCATATGTGCTTACGCTCTTTTTCTTGAACCAATAATGCAGAGAATTGAAGTGCTTAAAGGGCAGCAAGGAGGCCAAGAATCCAAGAGAAAGACTAAGCTCATGTATGGTGACTATTTTTACAACATTATTAGTTTTTGGTATTTGGCAATGGGAACCTAGATTGTGTTTTTGGGAGATGTTTTGGACTCCCTAAGTTTGGCATGATGCCTATGATGTTTCGGATATGTAATTGGCCATTTTGGTGTTTGCTTTGTTGGTTTGATGTTTGGATGGTTTTGAGTAATAGGTTGCATGCCTATATATTGAGGTTTTCCCTAATTGATGCCATGAATATGTTTTGTTGATGCAAATATGTTCCCTTAATGTATGATGACTTATTGGCATGATTAGGAGGTCATAGGGTTATGTTTGATTGGTCGAATGTAGTTTAAACCAGAAAATTCTGCACTTTCTGGGCAGCATGTATCGAAACGGGCACTACCGTTTCGAAACAGGGGCCTGTAATGGCCCTTGTGTATCGAAACGGGTAGAGGCCGTTTCGAAACACTTTTGCTACTGCCAAGCCCAGTTTCGGAATGGGTTTCGAAACGAACCCGCGTTTTGGAACGGTCAACCCCCGTTCCGAAACACTTGACCGTTGGGCACTGATTTGAATGGGGTATGGTTTGCATGCTTTACGTTTTAGTCCTGAATTTTGTATGTGCAATTGCTTGAGTTCGGAAAGTCCGTTTAAGGTGAAATTTGGCAGGGAAGCATGTAATATGATCAATTTGATATTGGTGACCTTGAAATTGGTTAAGTCCCTCATCTTTCCAGAATTTACATTTTGGTCCCTAAATTTGTATGTTGTGCAATTGAGTCCCTTGTCGCTTACCGATTGTTGTGATTCACAAGTATGCTTTTCTCAAGAGTGCGCTTAGGGTTAATAAGCATTTAGACAAGATTAAAAAGAAAAAAAGGGTCGTTAATCAAGGTTGACTTTCGGGTTGACTTTGGTTTTCCCCGTGTAATCTTCGTAGTTCGGGTCAACCGTCTAGGCCGGGCTAAGGGGGTTACAGACGTTTTTGAGTTGTTTGACCTTGGAACACTTAGAAAATATTTTGGAGTGTGAGTTTTTCAAACTAGAGCAAAACCTTGATGATTTGAAACCTTTTAGGGGACTTAAAATTTTATTTTAAGTTTTACAAATTGGTCCTTAAAACACTTTGTTATATCAAAATCAAACATAGGTTTTACAGCATAGGAAAGCTTAAGTTGAGTGTTAGCAATGGATTTGTTGTTGGATTCATAATACATGTTGCATGATGTTTAACATGCTAATTTTAATTAGGGTAAACTACTGTGCAGGTCCCTTATGTTTAACGAGTGTACAGAGTTAGTCACCACTTTTGAAAAGTGCATATTAGTAGTCCTCTACGTTTTCGATGTGTAAATACTTGGTCACTCCGACGTTAACTCCGTTAGCCCCCTAACGGATTGCTGATGTAGCGAAAGGATAAATTACTGCAATAGCCATTAAAATTTATCTCATGTACATTTTTTCTCCTCAATTTAAAAAAGTAAACATTATAGTCACTAATAAAACTGTTTCTTTATAATTTCACCCTTAAATTTTTAAAATTTCATTTTTCAATCCTAAAACTTTACAATCAATTAACACAATAATATTATAAATGCTTAGATGAAAAATAGGTGCCCAAAGTATACCCTTTGAAACTTAGGTGCCCAAATTGCTCCTATTTAATAACTCAAACTTAAAAATTTAGTCCACTAACTACTAAAAAATTCGAGTTATTGGAATTTTTATTTTGTAATTCAAACTTTATTTTAAATTTTTGAGCCGAGTTTATGAAATTATGAGTCGAGTATTTTCACATCAAACCAAAAAATTTAATTTTTTCGAGTCAAGTCGAGTTATTGGAATTTCTATTTTATAATTCAAACTTTATTTTGAATTTTTGAGTCGAGTTTATGAAATTATGAGTCGAGTATTTTCACATCAAACCAAAAAATTTAATTTTTTCGAGTCAAGTCGAGTTATTGGAATTTCTATTTTATAATTCAAACTTTATTTTGAATTTTTGAGTCGAGTTTATGAAATTATGAGTCGATTATTTTCACATCAAACCAAAAAATTTAATTTTTTCGAGTCAAGTCGAGTTATTGGAATTTCTATTTTATAATTCAAACTTTATTTTGAATTTTTGAGTCGAGTTTATGAAATTATAAGTCGAGTATTTTCACATCAAACCAAAAAATTTAATTTTTTCGAGTCAAGTCGAGTTATTGGAATTTCTATTTTATAATTCAAACTTTATTTTGAATTTTTGAGTCGAGTTTATGAAATTATGAGTCGAGTATTTTAACATCAAACCTAAAAATTTAATTTTTTTCGAATCAAGTCGAGTGTTGCACTTCCCTACATATAATTTTTAATTTTAATCCGTGTTTGTCCCAAGAAAAACTTCGGCCGTCGTCGTCGTCATCGGAACTTACGTAGCTCCGATAGAGGCTCAACCGACGTCGGTTGGACTCGGAACCTACATATAATTTTTAATTTTAATTTTTAATTATAGTCACTCGACTTGATTCGAAAAAATTAAATTTTTAGGTTTGATGTGAAAATACTCGACTCATAATTTCATAAACTCGACTCAAAAATTCAAAATAAAGTTTGAATTATAAAATAGAAATTCCAATAACTCGACTTGATTCGAAAAAATTAAATTTTTAGGTTTGATGTGAAAATACTCGACTCATAATTTCATAAACTCGACTCAAAAATTCAAAATAAAGTTTGAATTATAAAATAGAAATTCCAATAACTCGACTTGACTCGAAAAAATTAAATTTTTTGGTTTGATGTGAAAATACTCGACTCATAATTTCATAAACTCGACTCAAAAATTCAAAATAAAGTTTGAATTATAAAATAGAAATTCCAATAACTCGACTTGACTCGAAAAAATTAAATTTTTTGGTTTGATGTGAAAATACTCGACTCATAATTTCATAAACTCGACTCAAAAATTCAAAATAAAGTTTGAATTATAAAATAGAAATTCCAATAACTCGAATTTTTTAGTAGTTAGTGGACTAAATTTTTAAGTTTGAGTTATTAAATAGGAGCAATTTGGGCACCTAAGTTTCAAAGGGTATACTTTGGGCACCTATTTTTCATCTAAGCATTTATAATATTATTGTGTTAATTGATTGTAAAGTTTTAGGATTGAAAAATGAAATTTTAAAAATTTAAGGGTGAAATTATAAAGAAACAGTTTTATTAGTGACTATAATGTTTATTTTTTTAAATTGAGGAGAAAAAATGTACATGAGATAAATTTTAATGGCTATTGCAGTAATTTATCCTTTCGCCACATCAGCATTCCGTTAGGGGACTAACGGAGTTAACGTCGGAGTGACCAAGTATTTACACATCGAAAACGTAGAGGACTACTAATATGCACTTTTCAAAAGTGGTGACTAACTCTGTACACTCGTTAAATATAAGGGACCTGCACAGTAGTTTACCCTTTTAATTAAGGAAAGTGCATGGTTTTAAAAAGGGCATGATGGTTTTCAAATGATGTTTAGCAAATTGAAATGAGATTTCAATGTGGACATGAAAAATGGTTTTAATGCATTGATGGTGTTTTGCTTTTGAGCCTCCTCACTAAGCCTTGTGTGCTTACACTCTCTATTGTCCATCAATGCAGATAATTGAGGTTTAAGAGGCAGCAAGAGGCAAGGGATTACAAGAGACTTCGATTTAGAATGTATGTTTCGGTTTAGACTAAAGTAATAAGGGAAATGAGGGATCCGTTGAATTGTTGGGAGATTTGTGTGAACTCCCTTTTGTGCAAAGTTTGGTTTGTTGTTTTAGACTTGTAATTGGCCATTGGTATTTGGTTTATGCTTTACTTTACATTTTGATATCTTGCTTGGTTTGACAATAGATTGCATGCCTATAGTTACCTTTGATGCAAATGTTCATGTTATATTGATGAATATGCCATGGATGTTTGAAGATTGATGCTTATATATGTTGCATGCATGTTAGAAGCATGTTGGATTATTTTAGATTGGATTAAATTATGAAAAACCAGCAAAAAGTGACATTGCATGCCTAGGTGTTTCGGTACACTCGAGCTTGTACCAAAACAGGGTGCCTGAAATGGCCTTGGGGTTTTGAAACATGGAGGGGTGTTTCGGTACATTTGGCTACTTGAAGGTTGTGTTTCGAAACTAGTTTGAGGTAGTATCGAAACGGCCTCGTGTACCGAAACAAGCAGCCTTGTTTCGAAACGGGCATTTTGATACAGGGCAACCTGTACCGAAACACCCTATAGTTAAGTTGGTTAGTGGAATATTCTGAAGTTACGGTTCTTTACGTTTTGATCTTTGAATGTTGTGGATGCAATTAAATGAGCTTGGATTGTTATTTTGAGTTGTGTTTTAACAAAGATGCATGTAATGCGATTAATTAAAGGTTAGTAACCTTAAAAGTGAAGAAGTCCCAGTAATTTGACAAAATTATAAAATAGTCCCTAAAATGTGTTTGCACGCAATTTAATCTTTAATTATTGTCTGATCGAGTTGCAAATTGTTCCGCTGCGACGCTTAACATCTAGGTTAACAATGAGCACCTAGAAAATATAAAATGAAAAAAGGGTCATTAATTGAGGTAAACTTCTCGATTTACTTCAATATTCTCCGTATAATTCGTTCGGTGCGGTCTTTCGCCCAAACCGGGTCGAGGGGTTACACTTATTATAATATTTTATATAATATTTAATCTTTATGATAACTTTATTTTAAGGAGAGGTACATCGTTTTCTTTAGGGTCTGTGTCGTAATCCATTTTCTCTCTATAAAGTACCATAACTTTTTTTTCTTATTTAACTTTGTTTAGCCGGTGACAATATGTTGGTCACAGACTTTCGGGTTTTTTTTTAGTTTTTAATAAGAATAATTTTATTTTTGTTACACGTTTTCCTCTGCATTTGTGGCACGTTTTTTTTTTGTTTTCTTTCTCGATCATTTAATTAATTTTTTTATGTTTTTTCAGGGTTGAATTTGACAACGTCGTAACTGGTCAAGATGGCCCTTATTCGTAATCATGATGATCTTTCTTTCTTTGGACCCTCAGATTGAATTTGGATACGCGATTTACGTTCGTGAATAGTTTTCTCACAACGCTAAACTTTAATTTGCGGTTCTCGGTGCTCTTTCAATAGCTTAACCCCATTTTGTAGTATGTTTGCTTATGTAATCAGATTTGTTCGTATTTATTTTTTATTAGAGTCTTTTGATCGAGGTTTTAACATTTTCCATTTATGATCATTGTATGATCTAAAGTGTCTAGTTTCTTATGTCAATGTTATAGGAAAATATTTAAATAATGTATTTAATTTACGATGATAATTGTAAATCTCTATTGTAATTTTAGATATTTTCTCTTTTTAATAAGACTGATGGCTTTTATCTAAAAAAACTTTATTTTAATATTAATTTTAATTTGGCTTTTATCTTGATTAAATGTTTATATTTTATGTATTTTTTATATTTAGTTGACATTATTAAAGTATGTTTCATAAATATTTTAATAAAAAATAATTCTTAAATTAATAAAAACAATTAATCATTATTATGTAATATTTTAAAGTTATTGTTACTTACTTTTACATTATTTTTTTAATAGTACTTACTTTTCGTTATTAAAAATGAAAACTAATTATAAATTAAATTTGATTCAATTTAATTCGAATAAAAAATTGAATTTATATAATTTGATTCGGGTTTCATTTGATCGATTTTTTTCCAACCTACTTGATATTATTATTGCAGAACTTTCCATAACATTGCCATCAATTTTAAATTTCAACATTAATGTATTAATCGCCCGTCATTATTATTTATTCTTATTTTACCGGAATCTCAAGCTAATCGTAAATAATATCAGAAAAGTACTTTTGATTTTTTTTATACAAATTATCATAAAATTGAAGGATTTTTTCTTCGGTTTTATGAAACAAAAATTACGTTATATTTAAGAAATTCAACTGACATTATGATTGCATTGGTGGTAAAGGAAGCTAAAATCAAATATAAAATTTTGAATAAAACTGAATAGGATAGCTTAAAATCATTGGGATGGGACTTGCAAGATACTGATAATAATAATCATAAACAGCTACCGTAAAGTAAATGATTTAATAACTTTTCTGAATTTATCCAAAAAAAAATTACTTTTCTGAATTACGTATACCACCGAATAACAGTTAAAATATAGTAATCATAAGAAAATATTGTTTAAGGTTAGATTGCTACCTTAAAACCAACATATACAAACTCAAGTGTTTTAGTAAAAAAAATGATAATATGTATAGTATAAAATACGGATTTAAATTATTTTATCTATAAAATATATATGCATTGTCAAATGGTTAAGAATATGTATGAACATATACTACTTTATAGTCACCTTTAGACTATAAAAAAACTAGCATATTCAAATTTAATTACTCATATGTTTTTTAATATATTCACCCAAATCTTGATAACACAGAAATGGCACTTGATATTGAACCCAACAAGTGGTTCGAATAAAAAAACAGATGATGTTCACCTTAGAAGACCCGAGTTCAATCGCAATATCTGCAAGGTATGTATACTGTCAAAAGAATTAAAAATATCTATGAACATATACTATCTTGTAAACATCATTAGACTATTCGAAAAATTATCACTTGATATTATATAAAACACAAGTTCACAAAATAAATCAATATTAAAGGAAGGATATCAAAACACATGATTTTTATTCAATATGCGACATTAAATGTGAATTTTAATTTTATGTAATTGTACACGTAGAATTTCGATTTTAATTTAATTATTATGACCACTAGGGGACGTTTGGTTCACGAAATGTAACATTACCCTTGAGAATAGGATTCTCAGAATGATTCATTACTTTGTATATTACTGGGAATGTTACAATACTGTTAGGTTATACGGTACTCGATTCCTTCAATCGTTCTTGCTCGCCAAGTGGTGGAGAAGTGGAATTTTGGGTGTAAGAGGTGTGGAAGCTAAAAAGATTAAGGACACAATGACTTACAATGGTTCAACCTTCTAACCAAGGTCTACATCCACTACCTTAGCTTCCCACTAAGTATTTTCAATCAATCTACTATTGATTCGCCCCTTTTTCTAGGCTTAGGAGGCAACCCTTACGAACCGGTCAAGCTTTCTACCCAAAGCCTTGATCAAACCCTCTTTACAAGAGATAACAAGAAAGCAAACTCAAATCCCTCTAATAGGTATTTGTTTGCACAATTAAGCTCTCACCCAAAACCTAAAACACTTGAGCAAATCTAACAATTTTGGCTCACTAGTGTTTGTCTATACAAAGAAATGACAATTAAGCACTAAGACAATTTCTTGATCATTTGTTGTATTATAATTGAAGCATTAACCATTACTAGATGCTTGGAGGTCCCTTTTATACTCCTCTTTGAGTTTGTAGCCGTTAGGGTTGAATTGGAGCCGTTGGAGACTTAATTTCCCACCATAAATGCAATTCTGTAGCTCCCCATTTCGAAACACTCGAACTCGTTTCAAAACGCTCTTGGAATAGAAAGAGTCGTTGCAGTCTGATGCAGCACTCGTATCGAAACGATGTTGGCCGTATCGAAACGTTCTGCATTTAAAAGGTAGTTGGGAAATAGTCGTTGGGGGTTTATGACTGTTGTGTTCAATGTCACATAGGCGTATCGAAATGACAGGGGTCGTATTGAAGCGCTATGCAAAAACTCACCCAGAATAAAACCCGTTTTGAAACCCGTTTCGAAACGTTTTGACACTGTAAGGACTTGTATCGAAACACATAGGGGTGTTTCGAAACACCTGGATGGTTTTGTTGAATTTGTCTTTGAAAACACTTAAAAACCTTTTAAAACATCTCTCAAACATAGTTTCAAGTTGTTTGGACTTTAGAAATAGTTTTGAATTCTTTTTAACTTTGTTCAAAACTATTTTTCAATTATTATATCAAAATATTAGTTCTACAATCTCCCCCTTTTTGATATAATAAAACCAACTTGAAAAATTGTTTGGGATTCTCCCCCTTTAAGTTTAAAAATGTGAATAAGAGATGAAAATTTTGAAATCAGTTAAAGCTCCCCCTTATTCATTTGAAAATTCAATTATTCAAACCATTTCTCCCCCTTATTGTTATATCAAAAAGAATTCAAAAGACATTAAGTTCAAAATAACTTAGGAGGTTTGAAAAGATGACAAAAATAAGAATTTTAGTTATAAAATGGCTCCCCCTTACTCAAGCATCATAAAAAAAGTTAGTTCAACAAATATCATCATCTAGTTGAAATAAAAAAATCAAATGAAAGCAAAAACAACTAGATTTTACCACACTTAAAAGCAAAAATCAAGTGTTCTTCCTTGTGTGCATGGAGCTCCCCCTCAAAGTTTGACTTGTTGATCACTCTCCATCACACCTAGCATAAGACAATCAAGTAATTTTTTGTATCCAAATTTCTTTGGATCCATAGACGTTAGTAGCACAAAATTTAGTCCCCTTAGGAATCCATTTTTCAATTTCATCCTTTTTAGTTGAAGTGGTTAGTCCTTTTGGTACCCAAACTTTTTAAAACATTTACAATTTACAAATCTAGGGGCACTAGATTGTCTTACATAAAAGTTTGATTTTCCAAAATTATTTTCTTTTCAAGCTCTTTGGAAATCAAATCTTTTTCTTCTTGAACTTTATGAAGCAAATTTTGTAAATCAAATCATTTTTGTTCAAACTCTTCGAGTTTTACTTCAAGTTCAAGTTTGGTTTTAGAAATCAAATCATTTTGAATTTTTCAACTTTGAAATCATTTTATTGTTTTTCAAAATGTGATTTTTAAACTCTAAAACCAAATCATCATAGGCATCTTGTAATTCATCAAAAGAATATGAACATGAAGTAGATGAATTAGAAGTTACCCTTGAATCTTCTTCGATGACCATAAGGCAAAGGTTGGCTTGTTCATCGTCGGTGGAGTCTTCATCACACCAAGTAGCCACATATGCCTTTTTCTTATGGCTTGAAGTGCTTGCCCTCTTCTTTTTCATGGATTCTTGTTCAAGCTCTCTCAAGGTTTTTTTTCATGAATGGGACACACTTCTTTAAGGGAGAACTATCTCTTCTTCTTCATCCTTCTCTTCACTTGAATCAACATGATGACTTGTGAAGGATTTAAGAGCAATTGCATTAGTGTTGATGCCAAGCCCTTTGAGCTTCTTATCCCCATAGCTCTAATTTCTTCTCTCTTCTTATCATCTTCTTTGTTTTTCTTTATTATTTGATGAGTGAGAAGTGACCCTATGAGTTCATCAAGCTTCAAGGTTTTCAAGTTCTTAGCTTCGATGATGACGGTCCTCTTTGAGTCTCATGACTCGGGAAGTAAGTAGATGAGCTTTCGGAAAAGCTTCTCTTCCGGGATGGCTTCTCCATAGCCTTTGAGACCATTGGTGATAGTGGAGAACCTATCAAACATCTTCTCGATGTTTTCTTTCGGATCCATCTTGAAGTTCTCATACGCTAGGTTGAGGAGGTCGATCTTGGTCTCCTTTACTTAATTGGTTCCTTCGTATGTGACTTCAAGCTTGTCTCATACCTCCTTGGCACTCTCACAAGAAGACATCTTCTCATAAATGGTTAGGCCAAAAGCACAAAAGAGGATGTGCAAGGCTTTGCAATTAAGCTCAATCTTCTTGCGATCTTCGGCACTCCATTCCGCTTTGCTTCGTTAAGGCACGAACGGACCATCTTCTACTATGTCCCAAAGCTTGTAGTCTCTTGACTTTATGAAGAACTTCATCCTTGACTTCCAATGGGTATAGTGAGTTCCGTCGAAGAAGGGCGGTTTGTCGATGGATTGCACCATTGAGCCAGTTGATTGAAATGATGATCGAGCTTGTCGGGTCTACTCAATAGGATGTTAATCCTCTTCAATTGAGCCAAGCTCTGATACCAATTGTTGGGTTATACTGTGCTCTATTCCTTCAACCGTTCTTGATCGCCAAGTGGTGGAGAAGTGGAATTTTGGGTGTAAGAGGTGTGGAAGCTAAAAATATTAAGGACACAATGATTTATAGTGGTTCAACCTTCTAACCAAGGTCTACATCCACTACCTTAGCTTCCCACTAAGGATTTCCAATCAATCCACTATTAATTCGTCCCCTTTTCTAGGCTTAGGAAGAAACCCTTACAAACCGATCAAGCTTTCTACCCAAAGCCTTGATCAAACCCTCTTTACAAGAGATAACAAGAAAGCAAACTCAAATCCCTCTAATAGGTATTTGTTTGCACAATTAAGCTCTCACCCAAAACCTAAAACACTTGAGCAAATCTAACAATTTTGGCTCACTAGTGTTTGTCTATACAAAGAAATGACAATTAAGCACTAAGACAATTTATTGATCATTTGTTGTATTACAATTGAAGCATTAACCATTACTAGATGCTTGAAGGTCCCTTTTATACTCCTCTTTGAGTTTGTAGCCGTTACTAGCCATTGGGGTTGAATTGGAGCCGTTGGAGACTTAATTTTCCACCATAAATGCAGTTATGCATCTCTCCGTTTCGAAACACTCGAACCCATTTTGAAAAGCTCTTGGAATAGAAAGAGTTGTTGTAGTCTGATGCAGCACCCGTAGCGAAACGATGTTGGCCGTATCGAAACACCCGTATCAAAACGCATGTCCCCGTATCGAAACGGTCTGCATTTAAAAGGTAGTTGGGAAATAGTCGTTGGGGGTTTATGACCATTGTGGTCAATGCCACATAGGCATATCGAAACGGCAGGGTCGTATCGAAACGCTGTGCAAAAACTCACCCAGAATAAAACCCATTTCGAAACCTGTTTCGAAACGTTTTGACATTGTAAGGACTTGTATCGAAACACCTGGATGGTTTTGTTGATTTTGGCTTTGAAAACACTTAAAAACCTTTTAAAACATCCCTTAAACATAGTTTCAAGTTGTTTGGACTTTAGAAATAGTTTTGAATTCTTTTTAACTTTGTCCAAAAATATTTTTCAATTATTATATCAAAACATTAGTTCTACAAATAATTTGCTTGGTTTGTTTGATATGAATGTAAAATTACAGTATTTGGTTGATGGATTACAAGATTACCAGAATGCATATTTTACAAAATTATTCTTGTGGTATATTTTTTTAACTAGACAAACTTTCAATATTAAAGTTAAAATATTTGCATGAAAATTCATAGAAAATATATTTTTTCTATTATTTTTAATTTATATATTTTTCTTTTAAAAAATTCTTATACAAATAATTGAATATAGTTTTTAATGGTATAGTATCATATTATATATTTGAATATTTGTGATTTATTATAATTATATATTTAAAAATACAAAAATAAACAAATTCATAAGTTTCTATAATAATCATCACATTCGCTACTAAATCAAATATACTAATAACTAACTATAAATATCATATTAATTGTTTTATTACTCAATTTACATTCTATTTAAAATCAAAAGTCATTCTTTAAAATATAAAATTTTAAACAAAAATTTGTAATGTGATTTAAAATTGAATAATACAGATTTTTACATATAAATAAAAAATATTGTTCTTTAGAGAAGAAAAAATATTAAAAATTATTCATATTATTTTTTTTTAATGATGGGTGTGGTTTGTATATTTTCTTATGCAATAATTTAGGTTAGATGAGAAATTGTTTTAACATATCAAAACACCGGAAAAAATATTGTTGAAAAAATAAAAAATAATGATTTATTTGAATATAAAACATTATTTCAAGAGTATTTTAGTCTAAAGTGATAGGAATTGTCTAATACCTAAAAATAGAGTGGGAATGACATTCCTACCATTTGAATACAAAAATAATGTTATTATGGACTTGATGCCATTTTAAGTTTACTTGTCTCACGTTTAACATGTTTAAAGTAAAAATAAAAGAGTGTTGTATTAAATAACGCTCAAGATTAGATGTTATTACGCGTGTGTATTAAGATGATGTAATCAGCTGTTTTGATTTTTCTTTTGGAAATGTATGATAAAAAAAAGTTTCAAAAGATTCATCTAATACTGAATAGAAATTTTTAAAGTTTTTTTGGTGCCTATATTAAAAATTAAATTTAGGGTTCACAAAATTTAAGATAAAGTGTATTTTTAGAGTGTATGGTGTAGGATTAGAATTTAAAATTTAATTTTTTAATGTTTATGCATAAAAACAAACACCGAAAAGGAAGAAGATTTTTGTCATTCTCCTATTACCTTTTATTTACTATGAGGTAGAACATAAGTATTATTCAAGAATATACGATCTTACCTTTAGAAGTTGTAGTTGTTATAATTTTTTACTCAATGATGTTACAATAATATTCTCAACAAAAATGTTGGGTTCAAGTCCATACAAGGTGAGCAGCGGACCAGCATCACCACTAGGCGAATTAATGGATTTTAGTAATTATTATATGTTTTAATATGTGTTAACAATCTCTAGAGCAAGTGGTTAAAGCTCTCAGTTGACACTCTTCCTTCCCTTAAATTGTGGGTTCTAAACTCATTAAGAGCAAAATTTTTCTTCCCCTCCCTTAGGCGGAAATTATTCACAAACATGTATTTCATATAACTAGTTTTTGTTAATTTTGTATATGTTAAATTATGAATTTATTTTATTCAACTTGTTAATTATCAATTCTCATTGAACAAATTTTGCAAAAAAAAATTGCATGCTTCATTTAAAAATAATATCTGTTTTTACCGCAAAGATGACACTTGAAATTAATGGAACCTCTTAGAAATTTAATCTCATAAAATTAAAATACCAACATGAACCTATAACGATCATATTAATTTCTAAATAGTGAATTGATTGAATCTTGAGAATAAAGTATAAGTAATATATTTAAAAAATTGTCACATGCATATATTGTAAAATTATGGTATATGAATAAAAGATCATAAACAATATTCTTTCCGTCCCATAATTTTTGTTTTTTATTAATTTTTTTAGGTCAATTTTTTTAACTTTAACTTATAATTATTTAAAATGTATCATTGATAAAAATATGAAAAAAATATATTTTAAAAACTTCTAATTGAGTAGTTTTCAAATATATATTTTATAAAATTTAATTATTTAAAATACTCAATACAATAATAGTCAAAGTTTAAAAATTTTGACTTTCAAAAAATTAATAAAAGATATAAAAATATAAAATTTAATATATTCAAAAGTGCGGCAAATAATTATTAAAATAATGCTTGTTTACTAGTCAACTTAAAAGTTAAAACATTTGCAGATACATTGTTTTTTTTTTATGAAAGCTAAAGTGATTACAAGTAGTATCTGTTCTAAATATACTCTCAACCATTTGACAATGAACACTCAGTCACTCTACTGCAGCTGCTAGTGCTCGAACCCGTGACCTCTAGGAACAATAACCGTTCCCTTAACCACTGAGTTAAATTGATTCGTGCATTTGCAGATACATTGTTACTTCCATAATTCCTAGCACAATCTTTATCGTATATTATTTTGAAATCTTTAAAATATGATGGTGTCATATTTTTTATTGGGGTTGCATTCTTACGACTTTGCATACATCTTTAGATACAAATTATAAGACACGATCAAATTTGAATACAAAATTCATATATAATTATAACTTATTTATTTAAGGAATTTATTTTAAACCGCTTGATCAATTTTTATTATTAATAAATTAAGTCACTTATAATAATATAATTAAAAAAAATTAAAGAAAAGACTGAAATCAACACTCTTACTTAACATATTTTTCACGTATCATCATCAATTAATGTTTAATTAATAATTTTAATATTTTTCTATAAAATTTTTTTGAAACATTTCATTTAAATAAATTCAAAAGAAAATAACTTGATTTCTTATAAATCCTAACAAAAAATGTTTAAAGTGTTAATTAAACATTATTTATTGATGATATGTGAAAAATATGTTTAATAAAAATTTCAATTTTAATTTATTACATTAGAACTATTTGAAGGTGTCGATATAAATGACTTAATTTATAAATAATAAGAATTATATGAGGTAATTTTATTAAATTAAAAGTTTGTGATGTAAAAAAGTGAATGTTAAGTTTGATGATCTCAAAATTAAATTACTCTTTTTTCGGAACATATTTTTAAAATTCTTAGTGTTGAAAATGTTTCGATTAAAGTTTAACAACATAACCAAACTGAGTCCATATAAAAATAAATATGAAAATTTTATCTTATGAAATCAAAAGTAACAGATTTATTTACTCGACTTCATTTCCTTAGTTCATATACAAATCGTTTCACAAACAATTAATACATTATATTGAAACAAACTCTACCACTCACCTATCTCATAACCCATATAATTTAGAAAAATCACATAACATATATTATACAAGAATTATTCTTGAAAAATTTTATAGAGCTTGTCGAGCAACGACGAGCACTACTATTGACGAGCACCGATGAGCACTGATAGATTATTTTACAAAAATTTTAAATCCAAAGTACTTAATGCATAATTATAATTTTTTAAAAAATTAAAAGTGTAATTTAATTAAAATATTTTTTAGTTTTAAATTTATTTTAAATATTATTAATCAATATAAACTATCTCAAATCAAAAAAAAAATTCTAGATTTTTTTTGCTTTGAAATTAACTCAATTGCCGCCTTACCCACTGCCAACCGTCGCCGTCGCCGATAGACTCCGCCAGTCCTAATTTTTTGTTGCAATTAGGTAATTTATCCCCAATTTTTGAAACCCTAATCATCACCCTAACCAAAATTGTGTTAATTGGCTTATGTAATTCAAAATTGAGAACCTCAACGCCTTTGCTAAGATCCAAAATTAGTTACAGCAAGCCAATTTTTTTTATTGATTCCTAAAATTAATGGCCGATATGAAACCCCCAATTTTATTGTTCGTCGCGCATATCGGTATGTATTCTTCGCATACCGGTACGCGTAGAAATACCGTACCGATAGGCTATGTGTACCGATACAGTTTTTAGCCACTGGAAAATCAGTGATAACTTACCGTACCGGTATGGTACTCTCACGCATACCGGTACACTGAATATTACTGTATCGGTACGGTATGTGTAGCGATACATTTTTTTATCACTAGATTTTCAGCGATATCGTGTAATACTGGTACGATATTCTTACCGTACTGGTATGTTATTAGTACCAAACTGGTATCAGTACGGTACTGATAGCATACCGGTACGCTAGCTTCAAATGTTGCAAATTCTTCTTACTTAAAATTAACTTCTTTGATGTAGATGTTAGATCTAAATTTAACACCTTCAAAACAAGATACAACAATGATGAAGTGCAAGCGTCATATCGACATGTGTTCGAGGAAGACAAACACCATGATACATTTATTATAATTACTTGAACTTTCAATGTCTGTCTTAAATAGTTTTTGTTGAGATTAGGGTTTTATGTACTTATAGGAAAAGCGTGGAGTTGTACTTGAGGAAAACAAAAGCATTCCTTATCATAGTGATCAGAAGTTCGAGACACTCATTCAATCTGTGCAAAATATTGAAAAGGAGTTTGTGAAAATGAATTCTCATTTTTGAAAAATTTAATGGTCAATTTGATAAATTAAATGGCAAATTTGAGAAATTAGTGTTCATATTAGCAGTGAGCAATGTAAAATGCTCAAAATAAGATGGTGATTCACTAAAAGAACAGGTTGTACATAATAAATCATTAAAGGGAGATGATTTAAAGAGTATACCTGAAGATATTAATTTATACAGCGAGCCATTGAATGTTGATGGTTTAGAGAATAAATCTCACGGGGAAGAAGAACTAATTGTCGGGTCAATGAAGGAAGAAACCGTGAGTGGTATTAAAATACCGATTATGTCTCCATTTATTAATTGTGATATGGATTTTTCTCCCTCATTAGAACGTAGTGGTAAAAGCAAAGTTGAAGCTATTTCAAAAGACAAAATCAAGACTGGTAGGGATGGTTTTCTAGAAATTCCGAGCAATTTATTTAAATTTTAATTTAGTCCACATCGATTTCCTAGTCAACTAGTTACGTTGAAGGAAACTCCAATAAGTAAAAAAAATGTGGCCTAAAATGTCTAACGATCAAAAGTCATTGTCAAAAAGATGTTCGACTGCACGTTCTGATGTTACAAATGATCTGAAGTTGAAAGATATGACATCAAAAAAAAAAGAGCTTGAACTTCTGGAGTGAATACAAAGGTATGTATAAACAATTCTTTTTTTGTTATTTAGCATATTTTACTTAAAACTAATATTTGACATATGATAACAGGCAAAAAACACTACTTTGTAAGGTTGTGGAGAAACATGCAAGGTTGATGCTCCCAAAAAAAATGAGGTGGTAATGAGAAAAAAATTATTTTCTTTGTAGGGTGTAAATTCGAAATAAATAATGTACAAATATGTCATTTGAATTACATATGTGATCAATTACTCTTTAATTGCGCAGGTTGGGAACAAAATCAATGTCTATGATGTTGATAGTGAAGAAGAATTGAAAGATTTCATCCTACATGCTCAAAAAATTTTAAGGAAAAAAAGGTTTAGATTCTAAAAAAATTATTTACAAATATCGATATGTAATTTTCTGGTTATTATCATTTGTAAGAGTTTAATTAATGTATTTCGTGCAGTATTGTTCTAAGCCAGGTGATACGTTAGCAGAAGGACGTAAGGAAAATGCGAGGATAAGTGATGCGTACAAGCAATATTTGAAGTACTTAACGTCTGAAGAAACCAGAGTTTGCATGAATATTGCTATTTGGGATGATAAAGTCAAGACTCTTTACATGGCAAAAAATAATATGTTGGACGTTGGAAATGCTCGCACTATTTTTCCAAAAAATTGGTTATCTAATTGGGTAATGTAACATGCTATAATATTTTTTTGTTTGTTTGTTGTTAACATTACTAATTTTTTGTTTTTAATATTTAATAGTTCATCGATATCTATGTCTACGATTTGTATTTGAGACAAGAGCCAATGCCAAAAACGTTATATCTCCCTTTGTCCTTTTAGGTAAAAAAATATATTTATGGGCTACCTAAAAATAACATTATTTTTAGTTGATGATATTATCCAACTTTTTGTTTGTCGCAGACTTTGATTCAATATTTTTCACCTAATAAGAAGAAGGCGAGATCACATCATAGTCTTTTCAAATTTCATACCCGCTGGATATATGACTTTATGCCTACTGATAGTAGTAATGTTGAACATGTATATTTACAGTTTGTAGTTTGTTTTTATGTAGTTGGAAGTGATTTTGAACTTCCATGATTTCGCATGTATATGTGCCTTTATATGATGCAAAAGATTACTGGTTTTTATTAGTTGTTGATGTTGCTGAGAGCATGGTCGGTCTTGAGTTTTTGGAGGCCCGGGGCGAACTTAAAAAATGGGCCTTAAATTGAGGATTTAAATTGTAATTATAGTTACAGTCGTATTTTCGGTTGTGTTGTGTTTATCATGATTATGGATATAATAGATGTTATTTTGTTTATTGTGAGTATCACGGCTATGAATTTTATTTAGTAACATATGCTATTGTGGACATAATGGTTCCATATATCGCGATTTTAGATGATGTCACTACCGTCATATAACGATCGTTGTTGTGGTTGCATGACGCTATTTAAATCTTTGTCCCTAATAGCAAGTAATGAAAGAAATTAAGTTTTAAGAGTTGGTCCATCGTAACAAGTATTGAAAAAATTGGTCACCTAATAACAAGTATTGAAAAAATTAAAATTTAAAACTATTAAAAAAACTTTGATACACATGTCGTGTAAACTTTAGTTTACATGTGCCTTTTAGTTTATGGGTTAGGGTTTTAGTTTATGGTTTAAAGTGTAGGGGTTTATGTTGTAGGGTTTAGAATTTAAGTTGTTGAGAATTTAGGGTATAGAGTTTAAGGTTTATGGTTTAGTTTTTTAAGGTTAGGGTTAGAATTTAGGATTTGAGTTTTATAATGTAAATATGCATGCTTGTGTAAAATTAGTTTTACCAGCATGTATATCAAAATTTTACCTTAAAACTATGCCCATAATAACAAATATTAGAAAAAAAACTAGAGTCCTAGTAACAAGTACTAAAAAATTGAATATTAAGAGTAGATCCCTAATAATAAATATCAGAAAAAACTCGGCCCCTAATAACAAGTATTAAAAAAATGGGCCCTTAATAACAAGTATTAGAAAAAAATTGAATATTAAGAGTAGACCCCTACTAATAAATATTGAAAAATATTCAGCCTCTAATAACAAATATAAAAAAATAGGCCCCTAATAACAAGTATTAGAAAAAAATATTAAGAGTAGATCTTTAATAATAAATGTTGGAAAAATCTTAACCCCTATTAACATATATTAAAAAGATAGGCCCTAAGAACGAATATTAAAACAAACTAAATCTTTAAATATAATTCAAAAATATACAATATTTAATTTTTCTGAACAATGGGCCCTGGGCGGGCGCCCTTGCTGCCCCTGCCCAGGGCCGACCCTGAATGAGAGACATAATTACGTTTTGGACTCTCTTGGTGCTATTAGAGCGCGTAAAAAGATTGCAGAAAATATAATAAGTCCTTAACTCATTTATGAGAACTAATATATGAATAGTGTTTAACTATCGATATCTTAATGTTTTTTACAGTTTATACAGTTAACTAAAGCTCTAGTTTGGTTTGCGGGTCATGCTCATTTGGGTCAATTATTTAAAGATGCCGTAGAATTTTCATTCAATTGCGTACAAGTACCGAAGCAGCCAAATTCGTAAGTAATATAAGTTTAAATATATTTTTTTCTCTAAAATTTTCTTTGTTAATGGATTAATTTATTTCATATTTGATTCAAGGATGATTGTAGCATGTATAGATTAAAGTATATAGAAGTCGATAACAAAAGTGATTGGTCGAAGATTTTTTTCACGGTAAAGTATATCATGTAGTTTCGTTTTGAAAAGGTGTGATATTTGACTAACGCTATATTTCTATTGTGTAGACAAAAGAAATGAGAGTTGGATTGAGAATTTTGGCCAAACTTGTTTGTAGCAATCACAATGAAGTTGATCTGTTTAAATTGCCCACAGAAGATGAAGTAGCCGAGGATTAAGAAATTTTGAATTGTAGTGAAACATTTTTTGGGTCATTTCCTTTTCCTTTTGACTATTCTACCACTATGTCAATTTTATGTTTATTTTTATTTTTATTATTTCGATTCATGTTAATACTTTTTTGAAGAAAAATTTCTCATTTATACAACAATTACGTTATTTTTACCTTTTACGTTACATACACAAAAATTCAGAAATTCATATAATCCATACAATAACTCATAAACTCTATAACATATTTGATAACAAAAAGAATAATCCAAGTGAATATCAAGTGAATACTCCAACATAATCCATAAAAGAATAACAAGTGAATACTCCAACTTAAAAAGTTCCAATAATTCCAACATAATCCATAAGAAAGTTCCATCATAAAAGAATAGCAAGCATAATCCATAAAAAAGTTCTATCATAATCCATAAAAAGTCCCATCATAATCCATAAAAAGTATAATCCAAGTAACAAAAAACTAAGCCTCGGGTGCATCGTCGTCGCCATCGCCATCATCATCGCTATCGTCATTGCCATCGTCATTGCCATCGTCGCCATCGCCATCATCATGAAGAAGGTCAACTGAATACTCCAACCACTTTATACGCTCCTCAACTGCATCAAAACATATCATAATGCAATCCTCCATCTGAGCGATCATCTCTGAAAGTGAGGCTAAAGAAACCTCTCTCTCAGGTGCTCGAGCAACTGCTTGACGACGAGCGGGTCGAGGTGGTTGATTTTGTCGTTGAGCATGAATCCATTCACCATTGATGAGTTGAAAACCGGCCCTTCGAAGAGATGCAGCACCAATAGTATTTTTTAAAGGGAAAGAAATATCTATGGAACAATTGATGTTCTCCTTCTCAAAGATATGGCTAAGGACAGTACTATAGTAAAAGGAGGTTACACGACTGATTCGACGATTGTTGACGATGTGTACTAGGTCGGCAAAAATTATCTGGCCAAGATTGATTCGATGGCCAATGCGGAAGCACTGAATCCACCTAGAATCGACATTCCTAATGGTGGAATACTTACCTCCTGATGGCCGAAACCACCAAGTGACGATGAGATGTAGATAGCGGTCATGGGCATTTAGGGAAGTAACAGAGCCGATGTCTGGAGCACCATCTATGTATACATCCTCATTATCTAGACCGTCGTTTTATAGACCCAAATGAGAACAAATGATTTCGGTGTCTAGCAGAAAGGACTTCCCCATAAGGTAAGACTCTATGGCAATAATAATCTTACAGGTTTCATCAACAATACACTGAGCATTGGAAAAAAATACGGACTAAAGTGGGAAAAATTTGAGGACTGAGTTGGAGCATTTGCATAAATTTCCATCGCCTCATATACTTCATGTAAGAGAATTTAAAATTAAGGTCAGACATAAAGTTAAAATCTACAATACGCTCATCCCTAAGATCAAAATTTTTGAACCATTCAAAGTTTGCCCTTTGGTTTTGTATTCCAGGTTCATCAAAACATGAATCAAATGTGGTAGGTAAAATGGGTTGAGGTTCAGGTTCATGGTTGTTTCTATGTTGACTCGAAGAAGATACATCCATGCGTTGACGTTTTGTACCAGGTTTAGAATTTGGTGCCATTTCAAACTAAAATCCTTGCAAAAATATTACGCACAATGTATATAAACAAAAAAAAAAAATTCATGAGTGTCACTCCAAAAAATCATCAACTGCTATCTACAACTACCATTTTACTAACCAATAAAATCTAACTTAACTCAACAAAATTTGTGCAAACTAGTAATAGCAATTTACTACTACCATTTAACTGTATTGTTGAGTTGAGAGGTGCCCGATTCGTTCAACCGATATGGCTCACCAAGTGGTGGAGAGGTGGAATTTTGGGTGGATTTGGTGTGGAAGCTAAAATATAAAGAACACAATGATTTTAGAGTGGTTCAACCTTCTAACCAAGGTCTACATCCACTACCTTAGCTTCCCACTAAGGAATTCCAATCAATCCACAATTGATTTGTCCCCTTTTCTAGGCTTAGGAGGAAACCCTTATACGCCGATCAAGCTTTCTACCCAATGCCTTGATCAAACCCTCTTTTACAAAGAGAAAGATAAAGCAAACACAAATCCCTCTAATAGGTGTTTGTTTGCACAATTAAAGTACTCACCCAAAACCTAAAACACTTGAGCAAATTTGACAATTTTGGCTCACTAGTGTTTGTCTATACAATAAATGACAATTTAAGCTCTAAGACAATTCTTGATCATTTGTTGATTGACAATATGAGCATTAACCATATCTTGATACTTGGAGGTCCCTTTTATACTCCTTGATGAGTTTGTAGTCGTTAATAGCCGTTGGAATTGAATTGGAGCCGTTGAGGACTTTAATTCCCACCATAAATGCAGTTCTGCAGCTCTCTATTTCGAAACAGTCGAACCCGTTTCGAAACACCTTCAAGTAGAAAGAGCCGTTGCAGTCTGACGTAGGACCCGTATCGAAACGACATGCATTTAAAAGTTAGTTGGGAAATAGCCTGATCAGTGCATAAAAGTTCTATATTTTACCCATCATTTATCCTTATTTTTGCTACACTCAAGCATGTTTAACTGCATTTTAGGTTAAGTTTTGCATCAACATCACATTTAGATAAAACTGCACAAATACTGCTAAATTTGGTTACTTTTGCAGGTACCTGCTGTGGCAGCATCCAGGGCAGCAGTCGTGATAGCACCCAGGGCAGCAGTCGTGACAGCATCCAGGGCAGCAGTCGTGATAGCACCCAGGGCAGCAGTCGTGACAGCATCCAGGGCAGCAGTCGTGACAGCATCCAGGGCAGCAGTTGTGGCAGCATCTAGGGCAGCAGTCGTGGCAGGCGCTGGGCAGTGATGCAGAAAATCTGGAATTGGATGAGCAGTCAAGGAGGACGATGTTGCCATGGTTGCTGCCGTGACAGCAGAGGACGACAGCAGTTTTGAGGAGAAGAAGCAAAGTGGACCTCGACAGATAGAGAAAATTAAGCCCGTCTGTCGTGGAAAACCAGTATATTTTTCCAAGCCCTAGATCAGAAGGAATGCCAAGCCCAAAGTTCAAGGAGAGAAAATACCAAGCAAGAAGGAGGACGATTTAAAGTTAGATTCTCTGAAGATTTAGTCTTTATTAGAGTTGTACTTTAATTTAAACTTGTATTCTTGCTATTTTAGAAAACTTGGACTCAAAGCCTATATAAGGGCATGTATTTCGACCTAGGGGGAACATAACCTATCTCTAGCCTTCTTCCCAAAACCCTAGCCATTTTCCTTCCCTCATCATGTTCTAAATTCCCCTTAGGGCCACAGGTTGTTTTGTAAAGTAGTTGCAAGGGTTGCTTTTGGTTTAGGAATTTTCAGTTCAATAAAATAAACTTCAAGTTCTCTTATTCTGGTTATTAACATCTTGCAAGAGTATCGGGAGAGCATTGCGAGGTTATCTATTTACTTAATATCGGGAGAGTTAAGTATACGAAAGGAATAAGTGCAAGTTCTCTAGTTTATAGTTGAACTATCTCGGACCTAGGGATAGGACGAGGTTAAGTGGCTAAAGAAGAATTCAACAACATCGGTGTTCATCCTTCGATTCACGCCGTGAGGTATTATCAAAGACGTGTTCATCGACAGACTTGGACCTAGGGAAAGGCCAAGGCACATCAGGGATTCTTGCCAAGCTTGAAGTACTGAGTTGTGTGATCGATGCCGCGACAAGCAACAGACTGCCGCCGCGACAGGTGCTGCCGCGACGGGGACAACGACAGAGAATATATTCCTAGACTTAGCAATACCTACACTACTGAGCAATTCAATACCAGCCCATTCTCTCTATCTTGATTTCATTAATCTTATTTTCAAGTATTCTTTATTATTTTCGTGACAATATCTCAATATATTCTTTTCCCCTTGTGCAGATAGCGAAGGAAAGGGTTAGCCCAGTCCCTGTGGAGACGATATCCGATACTCTAGTATCACTTTATTACTTGCGACGTGTACACTTGCACTCAATTGTGATAGACACTTTTACACGCAACAAGTTTTTGGCGCCGTTGCCGGGGACTAGCAACACACTCTTACCCTAGCTTCTGCACTTTTATTTCTATTTTTTTCTTTTATTTTATTTTTTAACAAAAACTCAGGTGAAAATACAGGTTCAAGGGCATCAACATGCCATGAAAAAACATTCGAGAGCTGATGTGGGAAAGTTCTTGCAATTATTGTAAAGGTAATCATGCATTCGAAAGTCGTCCCTATTTTTTCGGTGAATATATGGACAACCAACGATGGAACCAACAAGAACAAGATATGTTGCCACGAAAGCAACAGGGACAGCAAATGCCGATGCCGCAATAGCAAAAAATTTTATGGTACGATCAAACCCCGCAAATTTTTTTATACCATAATAGTTTTGTTGCAGAACCCGACATGCCCTGGCAATGTCATCATCCTCAAGAGCAGTCAAAATCCTTAGAAGACACACTGCAAGCCTTCATGGCACTCACTCAAGAATTTTCGACTTCTATGGACAAAAGTATCGCCAAGATGGATGAAATCTTGAGCAGACCGGTCCTCATTCATGCCACGGAAGAACCTGAAATCCTAAGGAAAGATGACGAGGATGCCTATGTGAAGGAATACCCAACACATGATGAGTCTGAGCAACAACTTGCCATGGAAATGATCGAGGAGCCAGAATGGAGCAACACTGCAACAACGCTGAGTGAAATTCAAGAGAATGTCACGGCAGCAACCACATTCGAGGCAAACTCTCAACCCACTACCTCAATTATGCCCGACCAAGATTGCACACATCCATCCCTGTCATGGTACTCGCACGACCACCTAAAAGAGCTACCCAATGACAGTGCCTCACAAATGGAATACAAGCAGGTAATAAATGAACCTTTTGAATTCTTTGAAAACTCACCGATTCCATTGCAGGTATTTGAGGAACCAACGCCGGTAGATTTAGAATCATCGATATCTCTACTAATGGAGATCTACGAGTGGCCAACAGAATTTGATATAGAGAGTGATGGCACTTACCAATGTCCCATTGACCTGCAAAGTAACCTGACAACAGACTGTCAAAAAAAATGGCTGCCGCAGCAGCAGGCACGACAGTAAGGGCTACATTCCACCACAACAACATTCAACGAAAACAAGGTAAGTTTGTGGTCGAATATCAATTTAATTTATACTAATCATATATTCATGCCTTTAGAAGCTTTACCAAAAATGGAGGACTTCATGGACTACAAAGGGAAGAGAAAGAAAGGAGCCCCCACCATGAGAATAATCACCACATGGAGGGTACAGATGGACTTCAAGAAGTACCGGAAACGATCCCTCAAGCATCAATAGAACAGGGAGCGGTTACTTTAGGAGATGCCCCTTAAGGCACTCCTAATTTAACTTAATTTATTTTATTGTATTTTATTTTTATCTTATTTTATCTTTATTGTTTTAGGAATTAGAAATTTGAAATTAGTTTTTAGTTTGTTTGTGTTATTAGGTAAACAAAGAGAACCCTTGCAATGACGATACAAGCAACCTGAAGAAGCTCTGCCTCCACCCCTGCCGCGGCAGCACTCATACTCTCCGAGCAGCACCCACGGCTCCTCCGACAAATTTCAAGGAGACTGCCCGCTGATAGCTCCTCATCCAAAGCTCCAGCAGCAGTGACGACAGACGCACAACTTAAGTTTTCTTTTTCCTTTTCTCTGCCGCCTGCTGTATATAATATCTTTTTGTGATGTTTCACTTTTCTGTCATTTTTATTTTCTGTTTTTCATTTTTATGTCTTGTGTCATGCATTGAGGACAATGCAACCCTTGAGTTTGGGGGTAGGCAGTCCTCCTAATTATTAATATAATATTGCATTTAGTTTTAATTGTGTCACATTTATTTTTTTTAAATGAAAAATTGAAAATTTTGGCTTAAGTCTTTGAACTGAACTTACCTGCCGTGACAGCTCTGTCGTGGCAGTGCCTTTAGGATAGTTTTAGGAACAGTTTAGAGCCTTTCTATAGTTCTGAAATTTAAACAACATTTGTGACTGTTATACTGTCTAGAACTCTATTAGTTAACTAGAATAGGAAGCTTAGCACTTGAATAGCCCCTAGAGGTGTCTAACACTGACTCTAGGAAAGAAGTTTAGCAAAATAGACTCAATAGCCCTAGAGGTGTTCGAAACCGGCTCTAGGAAGTTAGCTAGAGGTGCCCGAAACCGGCTCTAGTGAAACTTTAGCTTAAAAAATAAATAATAAAATCGAGTCAAAACAAAAAAATCAAAGGAGCATAAGAAATGCCTTCAAAAAGATAAACTTTGGCATAAAAATTCAAGTTAGAGGCTGAAATATTCTAGTGAAACTAAAGGAGTCTTGGCATATAATTGTTCACAAGCATGCACACACTACACGAGGACTATAGCAAGATTCCGGACGAATCCTAAATTACCCGACAAGGTGCTGCTGTCAATAGAAAATGAATGAAGGGTAAGGGAAAGTTCACTGCTTTAAGCCAAAACAAAAAAAATTATTTTTCTTTTAGGTCTGAATTGCTTGAGGACAAGCAAAGATTCGAGTTTGGGGGTGTGATCAGTGCATAAAAGTTCTATATTTTACCCATCATTTATCCTTATTTTTGCTACACTCAAGCATGTTTAACTGCATTTTAGGTTAAGTTTTGCATCAACATCACATTTAGATAAAACTGCGCAGATACTGCTAAATTTGGTTACTTTTGCAGGTACCTGCTGTGGCAGCATCCAGGGCAGCAGTCGTGACAGCACCCAGGGCAGCAGTCGTGACAGCATCCAGGGCAGCAGTCGTGACAGCACCTAGGGCAGCAGTCGTGACAGCATCCAGGGCAGCAGTTGTGGCAGCATCCAGGGCAGCAGTTGTGGCAGGCACTGGGCAGTGATGCAGAAAAGCTGGAATTGGATAAGTAGTCAAGGAGGACGATGCTGCCATGGTTTCCGCCGTGACAGCAGAGGACGGCAGCAGTTTTGAGGAGAAGAAGCAAAGTGGACCTCGACAGATAGAGAAAATTAAGCCCGTCTGTCGTGGAAAACAAGTATATTTTTCCAAGCCCTGGATCAAAAGGAATGCCAAGCCCAAAGTTCAAGGAGAGAAAATACCAAGGAAGAAGGAGGATGATTTAAAGTTAGATTCTCTGAAGATTTAGTCTTTATTAGAGTTGTACTTTAATTTAAACTTGTATTCTTGCTATTTTAGAAAACTTGGACTCAAAGCCTATATAAGAGCATGTATTTCGACCTAGGGGGAACATAACCTATCTCTAGCCTTCTTCCTAAAACCCTAGTCGTTTTCCTTCTCTCATCATGTTCTAAATTCCCCTTAGGGCCATGGGTTGTTTTGTAAAGTAGTTGCAAGGGTTGCTTTTGTTTTAGGAATTTTCAGTTCAATAAAATAAACTTCAAGTTCTCTTATTCTGGTTATTAACATCTTGCAAGAGTATCGGGAGAGCATTGCGAGGTTATCTATTTACTTAATATCGGGAGAGTTAAGTATACGAAAGGAATAAGTGCAAGTTCTCTAGTTTATAGTTGAACTATCTCGGACCTAGGGATAGGACGAGGTTAAGTGACTAAAGAAGAATTCAACAACATCGGTGTTCATCCTTCGATTCACACCGAGAGGTATTATCAAAGACGGGTTCATCAACAGACTTGGACCTAGGGATAGGCCAAGGCACATCAGAAATTCTTACCAAGCTTGAAGTACTGAGTTGTGTGATCGCTGCCACGACAAGCAACAGACTGTCGCCGCGACAAGTGCTGCCGCGACGGGGACGACGACAGAGCAGATATTCCTAGACATAGCTACACTACTGAGCAATTCAATACCAGCCCATTCTCTCTATCTTGATTTCTTTAATCTTATTTTCAAGTATTCTTTATTATTTTCGTGACAATATCTCAATATATTCTTGGGTAAACTACATAAATGACCACCATACTATTGCAAAAGTCGCGATTTGACCACCTTACTTTTTTTTGAAGCAATTAAACCATCATACTATTAAATTAGGTGCAATTTGACTACTAGCCGTTAAAGGTTAACGGCAGGGTGACGTGTCAGTTAAAAAAATAAGGGTATAATTACACATTTGGTCCTTGCAACTTATACATTCTTTTAATTTAGTCCTAATTTTAATTTAATAAAATAAATTAATTATTTAATTAGATAATGACACATGTCACTACCTTATTGGAGGGATTTAATTATTTGTATTTGATTAAATAAATTTATTTTCATCCTCCAATCAGGTGGTGACACGTGTCACCACCTAATGAAAGGAAGAAAATGGAAACAAACCACAAATGCAAGTGTGGGGAGTCAAACCTGCAACTCCTAGCATGGAAGGGTGATAGCTTACCACCACACCAAATGCTACATTGTGATATAATTCCTGTAATATAGTATACGTAAATAAACATCAAAATCGTTTTCCATTGCCTCGCATCATCTTCATCTTCTACTGAAACAACACTAAATAAACATCATCTTCATCAAAATCGTGGCCCTATTGAATATATAATATATGTTCTGCGGATTGGCGTCAGGGAAGTTGTTGGGGAAGGTTACAGTGCCGTTGGATTTACGTGGAGCGGAATCAAGGCCGTCTGTTGTTCATAATCGATGGGTTGATATAGGCCAAGATAGAAGCGTCAAGAATGGATCGTCTCCGCAGTTGTTTTTAACCGTCAGAACCGAACCCGACCCCATATTTGTGTTCCAGTTTGGTGGTGAACCTGAGTGTAGTCCCCAGGTTTTTCAGGTTCAAGGGAACCTTAAACAGGCGGTTTTCACCTGCAAGTTTGGGTTCAGAAGCTCCAGTGATCAGAACTTGGGATCAAGGTTTGTTTTTTCACTAATATTTGCCTGGTCAGTAAGTTTTTGGGGATGAAATGGTGTGTGATTTTGAATGCCGTTTCCAACCAGTGTTTCCTCCCTGGCTTGTGCAGTTGCCCGGTTCTAATTTCTTGCCTTCAAGTGGATCTTCAAGGCGAGCTGCTATCCCTAGCAGTCATGATCCAGCAGCAATGACAGTTGGTGACTCTGAACCCCCTCGCCTCCAAAAAATCTCTAGTGGACAAAGAAACTCATCCATTTTATCGGAGAACAATCTTTTTAATCTTTATTTATTAATTATTTTTTGAACTAATAGGTTAATTACTATCGATGAAGACATGATGTTAGAGGAGTTGAAGGAAAAGAAAAAGGAAATGTGATTTAGTGTTGTTTCAGTAGAAGATGAAGATGATGCGAGGCAATGGAAAACGATTTTGATGTTTATTTACATATACTATATTACAGGAATTATATCACAATGTAGCATTTGGTGTGGTGGTAAGCTATCACCCTTCCATGCTAGGAGTTGCAGGTTTGACTCCCCCCAGTTGCATTTGTGGTTTGTTTCCATTTTCTTCCTTTAATTAGGTGGTGACACGTGTCACCACCTGATTGGAGGATGAAAATAAATTTATTTAATCAAATATAAATAATTAAATCCCTCCAATAAGGTTGTGACACGTGTCATTATCTAATTAAATAATTAATTTATTTTATTAAATTAAAATTAGAACTAAGTTAAAAGAATGTATAAGTTGCAAGGACCAAATGTGTAATTATACCCTTATTTTTTTAACTGACACGTCACCCTGCCGTTAACCTTTAACGGCTGGTGGTCAAATTGCACACAATTTAATAGTATGATGGTTTAATTGCTTCAAAAAAAAGTAAGGTGGTTAAATCGTGACTTTTGCAATAGTATGGTGGTCATTTATTTAGTTTACCCTATATTCTTTTCCCCTTGTGCAGATAGCGAAGGAAAGGGTTAGCCCAGTCCTTGTGGAGTCGATATTCGATACTCTAGTATCACTTTATTACTTGCGACATGTACACTTGCACTCAATTGCGATAGACACTTTTACACGCAACATAGCCATTGGGGTTTATGACCATTGTGGTCGATGCCACGTGGGCGTATCGAAATGGCATAGCCCGTTTCGAAACGCTGGGCAAAATTCACATCCAGGGAAGGCCTGTTTCGATACCCGTATCGAAACACTTTTGCTACTGGAATCCCCCGTATCGAAACGCCCTAAGGTGTTTCGAAACGCCTAGAAGGTTTTGTGAAGTTTGGCTTTGAAAACATTGTAAAACCTTTAAAAACATTCCCTAAACATAGTTTCAAGTTGTTTGGACTTTGGAAATTGTTTTGAATTCTTTTTAAATCAGTCCAAAGTATTTTTCAATTATTATATCAAAACATTAGTTCTACAATCTCTCCTTTTTTGATATAATAAAACTATCTTGAAAATTTGTTTGGGATTGTCCCCCTTTAACTTAAAAAATGTGAATAAGAGATTAAAGATATGAAATCAAATAAAGCTCCCCCTTATTCATTTGAAAATTAAAATTTTCAAACCATTTCTCCCCCTTTTTGTTTTATCAAAAAGAATTTAAAGCATTAAGTTCAAAATAACAATAGAGGTAAGATTTGACACAAAAATAAGAATTTGGTTTTAAAATGGCTCCCCCTTACTCAAAGCATCATCAAAATGTTAGTCCAACATATATGATCATCTAGTTGAATTAAATGAAAAATAAATCAAATAAAAGCAAAAACAACTAGATTTTACCACACTTGAACTCAAGGGAGGATGTGAAGCCTTCCTTCTTCAAGTGTTCTTCCTTAGTGTGCATGGAGCTCCCCTCAAAGTTTGACTTATTGATCACTCTCCATCACACCTAGCAAAAGACAATCAAGTGATTTTTGGTATCCAAATTGCTTTGGATCCATAGATGTTAGTAGCACAAACTTTAGTCCCCTTAGGAATCTATTTTTCAATTTCATCCTTTTTAGTTGAACTGGTTAGTCCTTTTGGGACCCAAACACTTCTAAAACATTTACCATTTTTGAATCTAGGGGCACTAGATTGTCTCACATAAAAATTTGATTTTCCAAAATTGTTTTTCTTTTTAAGCTCTTTGGAAATCAAATCATTTTCTTCTTGAACTTTTTGAAGCAATTTTTGTAAATCAAAACATTTTAGTTCAAACTCCTTGAGTTTTGCTTCAAGTTCAAGTTTGGTTTTAGAAATCAAATCATTTTGAATTTTCAACTTTGAAATAACTTTATTGTTTTTCAAAATGTGATTTTTAAAGTCTAAAACCAAATCATCATAGGCATCTTGTAATTCATCAAAAGAGTAAGAACATGAAGTAGATGAATTAGAAGTTACCCTTGAATCTTGTTTAATGGCCATAAGGCAAAGGTTGGCTTGTTCATCGTCGGTGGAGTCCTCATCACTCCAAGTAGCCACATGTGCCTTCTTCTTATGGCTTGAAGTGCTTGCCCTCTCTTTTTTCTTGGAATCACGTTCAAGCTCCCTCAAAGCTTTCTTCATGAACGGGGCACACTTCTTGAAGAGATGAACTATCTCTTCTTTTTCATCCTCCTTTTCACTTGAGTAGACATGATGGTAAGTGGAGGATTTGAGAGCCATGACATTGGTGTTGATGCCAAGCCCCTTGAGCTTCTTCTCTCCCATAGCTCTAATTTTTTCCCTCTTTTTCTCATCTTCTTTGTTCTTCTTCATGACTTGATGAGTAAGGAGTGACCCCATGAGTTCATCAAGCTTCAAGGTCTTCAAATTTTTGGCTTCGATGATGGCGGTCCTCTTTGAGTCCCAAGACTCGGGAAGTGAGTAGATGAGCTTTCGAACAAGCTTTTCCTCCGGGATGGCTTCTCCATAGCCTTTGATACCATTGGTGATAGTGGAGAACCTATCAAACATCTTCTCGATGTTCTCTTCCGGATCCATTTTGAAGTTCTCATACTCTAAGGTGAGGAGCCCAATCTTGGTCTCCTTGACTTCGTCGGTTCCCTCGTATGTGACTTCAAGCTTGTCCCATACCTCCTTGGCACTCTTGCAAGAAGACATCTTCTCATAGATGGTTCGGCCAAAAGCACAAAAGAGAATATGCAAGGCTTTGCAATTTAGCTCCATCTTCTTGCGATCGTCGGCACTCCACTCTGCTTTACTTCGTTGAGGCACAAACGGACCATCTTCAACTATGTCCCATAGCATGTAATCTCTAGATTTGATGAAGAACTTCATATTTGTCTTCCAATGGGCATAGTGGGTTCTGTCGAAGAAAGACGGTTTGTCGATGGATTGCGCCATTCAATCCGGTTGGTGAAATGATGATTGAGCTTGCTGGATCTTCTCAATAGGATGTGAATCCTCTTCGATTGAGCCAAGCTCTGATACCAATTGTTGAGTTGAGAGGTGCTCGATTCGTTCAACCGATATGGCTCACCAAGTGGTGGAGAGGTGGAATTTTGGGTGGATTTGGTGTGGAAGCTAAAATATAAAGAACACAATGATTTTAGAGTGGTTCAACCTTCTAACCAAGGTCTACATCCACTACTTTAGCTTCCCACTAAGGATTTCCAATCAATCCACAATTGATTCGTCCCCTTTTCTAGGCTTAGGAGGAAACCCTTATACACCGATCAAACTTTCTACCAAAAACCTTGATCAAACCCTCTTTTACAAAGAGAAAGATAAAGCAAACACAAATCCCTCTAATAGGTGTTTGTTTGCACAATTAAAGCACTCACCCAAAACCTAAAACACTTGAGCAAATTTGACAATTTTGGCTCACTAGTGTTTGTCTATACAATAAATGACAATTTAAGCTCTAAGACAATTATTGATCATTTGTTGATTGACAATATGAGCATTAACCATATCTTGATGCTTGGAGGTCCCTTTTATACTCCTTGATGAGTTTGTAGTCGTTACTAGCCATTGGGATTGAATTGGAGCCGTTGAGGACTTTAATTCCCACCATAAATGCAGTTCTGCAGCTCTCCGTTTCAAAACAGTTAAACCCGTTTCGAAACACCCTTCAAGTAGAAAGAGCCGTTGCAGTCTGACGTAGGACCCGTACCGAAACGCTCTTGTCCATTTCGAAACACCCGTTTCGAAACGCCTATCCCCGTATCCAAACGACCTGCATTTAAAAGTTAGTTGGGAAATAGTCGTTGGGGTTTATGACCATTGTGGTCGATGCCACGTGGGCGTATCGAAACGGCATAGCCCGTTTAGAAACGTTGGGCAAAATTCACATCCAGGGAAGACCCATTTCGATACTCGTATCGAAACACTTTTGCTACTGGAATCCCCCGTATCGAAACGCCCTAAGGTGTTTCGAAACGCCTGGAAGGTTTTGTGAAGTTTGGCTTTGAAAACATTGTAAAACCTTTAAAAACATTCCCTAAACATAGTTTCAAGTTGTTTGGACTTTGGAAATTGTTTTGAATTCTTTTTAAATCAGTCCAAAGTATTTTTCAATTATTATATCAAAACATTAGTTCTACATGTATAATACACTTAAATAACCTACCATTTAAAATTTTTGGGCCAAAATATACATCACCATTTTACTACCACTATTTTTGTGCCAAAATATAAATCGTCATTATTTCATACGATGAATTTCATCAATAGTTGTTTTACTACCACCATTTTACTAACAAATAATACCAATGTGGATGAAAAAACACATTAAAATAAATTAAAAATTTCATGACAAATAATAAAATCCTAAAACCCTAAGGAACCCTAACATTTTAAATGAAGAAAAATAAATGTTAGATTTTTGAAATACCTTCAATAATTCTTGAAATAGATGAAATAAATGTGTTGGTATGTCCAATCCTTCCCAAATTTGCAATGCAATAGTGAAATGGTCGGATTTTAGAGAGGGGAGTCGGTTTTTGGTTTTAGGATTGGGGGAAAATTGAGTGGGGGATATATATAGGGGCAGTGCCGTGAGTACCGGTACGGTAGTACTGGTACGCAATTTAGGCATACCGATACGGTATTGTATTTAAATTTTCCAGTGAGTATAAACTCGTACCGATACAGATTGAGTATCGGTACGAGAAAAGGTTACTAGAATTTGGAAATCCAATATAGTATCGGTACTGTTAAATAGCGTATCGGTATGGTCGTACTGATACAGGTAAATAACTGTACCGGTACAGCATTGAAAACAATGAAGGTTTAAAAAATAAACCGAGAAAAATGTATAAAATTAAACATTGAATGTATAAAAATAAATTGAATAAGAATGTATAAAAATAAACATTGAATATATAAAAATAAACTGAATAAGAATGTATAATATACTTCATAATAACAACTTTAAAAATTTTAAAAATATCAAAACCTAATCATCTTAAATCTCCCAATGGACCGAGAAAACAATGAAAGTTTCAACCCCCGTACATCATGCAGTAGTTGATTCGCATCTTGTACCATATGCTATCAAGGCATGCGTATGCATTGTCTTGTTTACCATTACAAAGAATATTCATAAAAATTACCAAGCGCACTAAAACAATCGTATTTATAACTCAATGAATGAATGACTTACAAGAACAAACACTCTGATTTTTGGAGGAGACCATGCACTACCAAGCATTATTTGGTTGCCAATCTAAAATGGTTGGATCTTTTTCCATTATTTTCAATTCACGAGTATAAGCAGGCTGCACAAAACATATTATATTATCAATATACATAATAATAAAGCATGATTATTTGAATAATTCATATTTAATTACCTTCGAGATGTTGTTTTGTTTGTATGTGTTGGGCATGTATCCAGCTAATTTAAAATTCTGAACTTCATCAATATGGCACGTATCCTGATCTGAAGGCTTATTAGGAGAAGGTTCAGATGTTTAATAGGAGTCCAACGTGACATCCTCATCATATGCAACACGTTTTGGGTTGAACGATGAATCTTGGCGCTTCGTTCTCTTGGGTTTTCCTCTTCCAGTTTCAAGAACTATAGGATCGCCAATTCCAAGAGTCTATTACCTTTACTGCTTCTATTATTAGATCCCACTTTAACCGTTTGCAATTTCAGACTCATTTTTGCAAATTGATCTTTAACTTCACTGAAAGTCTTCAATATCTGTGATGTATATGGTCATACAATAAGAGGCTATAGTGGAATATCTAGCTTGAATTATTGTTGGATTATTATTTTCGAAATCTGCATTCTTATTTTCAAGTCTAACATCTTTCTTCGCATAGATAGTTCATCGTTTCATTATGCACCCTTGGGGTATTTCCTTAGCATTTTCATATTTTAACACGGCGAACATATGGCAGCATGGAAATTCAACATACTCTAACTTCATGCAGCAACAGTACATGGTATCATGTGTCATATTTTTAAGTACAAAATACCACTTCTCCTTTTTAACATGCTCTAGCCAATAACACATGCACTCATCCCGAAATTTGTTTTTTACCAAATAATAACTCTCATACGACATTTCTTTGCACAATGTAGCAAAAGAATTTCGCGTGTATACCTTGACTGCATTGCGCTTGAGAGTTTCCAACACACCGTCACAATACGGTTCTTCATCCATTGATTTGTAATCTTGATGAGACTCCTCTCATCTTAGAGATTGCAGTTGTTTATGGTAGTTCTCAACGAATCGGTACAACATCACCTTTTTGTCCAACCAAGTTTTCAGTATTCTATTCATTGATTCACACCGTTGAGTAGTTCTCATTGCTGCACACAAAAAATATTTATTAATTACGTTAGATACAATAAATAATATATTAAATTAAAGTGTATATAATGTTACCTGCATAAAAGTATCCTTGCAAATATGCTTCTGCCCATTTCTCTTTATCTTCATATAATTCCTCTACCCATTTTTTTCTTTGAACGTTGTGCTTTTCCACTAGTTCTTTCCAGACACTTTCAAAATCAGATGGCGTCCTACACATGTCAGCGCATCCCATAAAGTCATCAAGGAAATCTTGTTCCATATGAGAAATCATGTTCCTCATGATATGCCACAAACACAATCTATGTTTTGCCTCGGGTAGTACTCGAGAAATGGCATTTTCCATAGCCTTATCTCTATCAGTAATAATAGTAAGCGGTTTGTACCCATCTTCCGCTTTGATCAACTGTTCTAATACCCACACATATGTATCCTCTTTCTCGTTCACAGTCAATGCACATCCAAATGGCATTGTGTTTCGATGATGATTGACACCAACGAAAACAACGAACAGCTTGTTGTATGCGTTACACTTGTAAGTTGTATCAAATGCAAGTACATGACCAAATTGTTTATAGTCGACGCGTGATACACCATCGGACCAGAACAAATTCTCCAAGTGTTTGGATTCATCCCTCATGTGCCTAACAAAAAAGAAAGGATCAGATTCTCGCTTCCCATATAAATATGCCATCACTATTTCACCATCGTCATCTTGGACTTCTTCTCGTCTAATTCTATCCAGATAGTTGTACAAGTCCTTGGGTAGAAAACCAACATTCTGAATTGAACCAGTTTTATTCACGAAATTTCGCATTATCCTACTTGGAGTAATTCCAGAGTGGTACATGCTCTTTATCTTCAGCTCATCTAACTGACTGATTTTTCGGAATGACCTAAATTAAAAAATCATTAAATATATAAAATCAGCTAGAATTTAGTATCTATCAATTGAATTATTAATGAAAATTACATACCTGATATATGCAACATGTGTTCCGTGAACCATATCATGATTATGTTTTTCCTGGAATTTCACAACTTTCTAATAACGATGGCGTTCGTCCAATTTAAATCTAATAAATGCTCCACAACCAACTCTGATGTCCGGTCTTTGTAAACATTTTTTATTCGGCAAGTTATACCACTTTTCGTCTCTATGTCTCTCCTTACGGCACACCATTTTCTTTGCAATTATTTGATTTGTAGCTCTACTTTTCACTGTCTGGTCGACTCGAACTCCGAACCCTTTCACTTTAGCATAGATATGGTAAAATTCAACACAGTCGTCTAAAGTTTTCCACTTTAGCATACTCATATCATTCTCATCATAATCCTTTAATTCTTTACCAATCTTATCTCATATGCTTTCGTCGATGAGATAGTCAAGGGTCTTCTCATCATCTATTTGTTTTGCATCGTCAACATCAGGATGAGGTTCTTTTCTTCAGAATTAAGTCCACGTTCTTTATCCTCGATATAGGGCTCGAACTCCGTAGCTTCAATTTTTTCTAGATCTTCAATTGCTTCGATGTCTTCTATATCAACCATCTCGAAAAAACCCTGCAATTTAATACAAGTAAATGAAAGCAAAATTTAATCTAATGAAACTTAAGAAAAATGTAAAAATAAAACCTCAAGAAGCATGTACCGTACAAAAATTTCAGGTGTACCGGTACGGTAAGTGTTCCATACCGGTACGCTTGCAAAACAAAAAATTCCAGTGACCAAAAACTGTACCGATGCGTCTGGCGTACCGGTACAGTTAGCCCCCGCGTACCGGTACGATATTCATACAGTACTGGTATGCGCAACGAACTGCACTTTTTGGAGGTTCGAAACGGCCATTATTTTTGCGAATCAATCAACAAAATTGGATTGGTACAACTGATTTTGGGATTTGGGGATAAATTGAATGAAAATTAAGTGAAAAGTACTTAAATTGAATCAAATTTAAGATAACTGGGGTTTCAAAAATTGAGGATAAATTACCTAATTGCAAGGAACGATTAGGACTGGCGGCGGTTGTCGGCGGCGGTAAAGGTTGTCGGCGACGGCAGCGGTTGGCGGTGAATGAGGCGGCAATTGGGTTAATTTCAAAGTAAAAAAAAAACTAGGATTTTATTTGGGATAGTTTATTTTGATTAATAATATTTAAAATAAATTTAAAACTAAAAAAGTAATTTAATTAAATTACACTTTTAATTTTTAAAAAATTATAATTACGCATAAAGTACTTTGGATTTAAAAATTTTATAAAATAACCTATCAGTGCTTATCGGTGCTCGTCAATAGTGGTGATCGTCGTTGCTCGTCGAGCGCAGAAGAACTATCCATTATTTTTAACCACAATTTAACACAAATCAATGAATTGAACAAACAGATTTGGCCAGTTGTGTAACCCCCTCGTCCCGGTCTGGACGATTGACCAGTCCGAGTAGGTTACACGGGGAAAACCGAAGTGAAACCCGTTAAGGTCTCATCTCGGTTAGCAACCCTAGAAAATTTTTCGTTAATTATCTTGTCTAGATGAATCATTTAATCCTATGTGTGAAACGACAGCGGAAAAACAAGGACAATATCATACAGACGGAACGTAAGTTAATTTAAATTTACCAAGTGTCAAGTTAGTTCGATTTCTTACATACGCATCCAAACCAAACATAAACGATATGAACAAGACTCACAGGAAAGCATACAGCAAACAAAACCCAAGCCCAACACTTGAGGACCTTTAAAGATGCCAAAAACCCAATTTACATGCTTGTGTTTCGAAACAGACTTGCTCGTTTCGATACACGGGCCCCAGATTTAAAAGCCAGACCAGCCGTACCGATACGGTCCACTTCGTTTCGGTACAGGGGTCCATTTCGCCTAAGCGTTCCGAAACTCGTTCCGAAATAGGCCTTCACAGTGGCAAAACCGTTTCGGTACGCGTATCGGAACAGGGGCTCACAGTGTCAAACCGTACTGAAACGCGTTCCGATACGGGCATCCCTGGAACCACACCCGTTCCGAAACCACTTCACCCGTAGTCTGTGTGTTCCTAAAATCAGTTTTTGCATCTCCAAAAGTTCTCAACATGCCTCAAACAACAAGAAACAAGATACAACATGCATACACATACTCTAGAGGCATTCACCCTACTCCAAGCATGTTCAAACACCTAAAATACATGTAAAGGTCGTTCATATAAGGAATCAAGCTTTCACCAAAATACATTGCATAACAAGGTTTACATGCCTTTAAAACGAATCACATAAACATTCATAGGACATGGTCATAAGCCTTGAAAACACAGGCATTTAGGCAACAACATAAACATGGTTTACAATTCCACATCAAGGTATTAACATCAAAACCAACACATATGAGTCTAACCACGCTCATACAAAACACATAGCATCCCCATTGCTAAACTGCTACATTATTTCTTAAATCATACTTGAGCAACTACTACAAGCTTGGATGCCCTTTCCTTGCTCCTTGCTAACACCATGCTAATGATCTGTATTGTCGAAAACGAGAGCGTAAGCTAGAAGCTTAGTGAGGGTGCTCTAAAACAAAAACAACGACAATGCATGGTTCAAGCATATCATCCTTAAGACAACTCACAAGCATACATATGCACCAACATAGCAACATAGCTAACATCACAGGAATGCATGAACATGGCATCTTACCTCATGTTATGCTCAACACGATATAATAATTAACTTAACAATAACCACACATGCTCAAGTATATTGGAAACTATTAGTTTACTCGGATATGCGGATAGTTTCTGTCAGGATTTTCACCTCCAACGTACTCAACAACAACATTACCTTCGATGGGATTACACTCATCACCGGTCCTTGCATGGATGGGATTCCACTCATCATCACATGCCCTTACGGGTGGGATTCCACTCATCATCACATAAATATATATATATATATATATATATATATATATATATATATATATATATATATATATATATATATATATTCCGGTGGAATATTACATCACCGTACTCATCCTTGATAATTGTACGTCACCAAGGCCACGCGCGAATTTGACTCAATCGTGTGCACACTCATCCTAATGATCGATCATTATACCCGGTAATTAACTAGTGCCAACCATACTAACAAGTCACACCATGATAATCCATCATGCATTTCAACATATCAAACACCACATACATCAATGTGTATAACAACATACATAATCAACACATGATTTACAAGTCTACATTATGCACCTTAAGCAAAACTCATAAAACACACAAGAGATTAATCTATCAACTTAATCTCTACCTTGGATTGGCCTACCAAGCACAATCCAACACCACAACCATACACTTGAACCAATTTAAAATCATTTTAAATGATTCCACTCATCACACTTCCTTAAGCAAACCGAGAAAAGTCGAATCAAGCCTCCACACTTTTCGGAATCGTGCCCGAAGTTTCTCCAACCGTTTCCCTTGATTCTAACCAATCAAAAACAATACATTACTCAACCAAATCATCACAAAACACTGTCACTACTCAAATTCCAACCACAACCCATTTCTCAACAATTTCAAGCCAAATCTACCAACAAAAATTTCCATTTTCGTACTCCCCAACAACTCAGCAGAAAACCAATGATTTCAACACTCAAAACACCATTAAACGCCTTCAAAATAACCCTCTAACATTGCTATAACATCAGCCTCACTCTCCAACACTAAACTACCTCAAAAACTCATATTTTTCACCCTTTTAAAATACTCATGAAAATCTATTTCAGGATTTTTGATAAAATCCCACCATTTTCAGTCATATTACATCTAAAGGCAAGAGTTCAACATAGACAAACTTTATAAAATGAAAAACCAACAAAAACCCACTAAAGCCTCTTCTTTTTTCTCCAAAGTTTGAAAACTTGAAAATCTCAACAATGGTGTTTACCAAAACTAAAACCATGAATGTGTTAGGAATGAAGAGGAGAAGTCAAAAATAGTCTTACCTTGATGAAAACACTTGAGGTGATGGAGGGATTTGATGGAATGGTGTTTAGGGTCTGAGAGGTTTTAGATGTCGTGAAAATAAAAGAGCCAAAGGAAGAAGATGAAGACTTTTGGTAAAAAAGGCTCTTTTACTCATCTTTTTTCCTTATTTTTAAATATTTACAATTTTGTCATTAATAAAATTCAAACCCTTTAAAAATAAAATCAAAGTCTATTTTAATTAAAAAGAGTCCAATAACTCGTACCCGATTCACACCCTCAACTCTCAACCTCTAAACTCGAGTGTTACAAGTTGGTCAAGCTGTTCATCTTTGTTCACTCATTCCCCTTAGGTCATGGGTTCTAGACCTACTATGTAAACCCCTTCTTTCTCTTAAAGTCCCTTCCCCTCCGATCTAGGTAGGAATAGAATTAAAATTTGTTCAAAAAAAAAAACATAAATCCATAAGGAGGTCTCATTAGAAATGGTATGTTGTTGTCTTTAGGTGACCTAAGTTCGAACAACTTATATATACAGTGTGTATCTTATTAAAGGACTAAAATTAATAATCAAATATTATCCTATAATTACACAAGACAATTCAAAAAAAATAACAACCCACAACACATTCGTTCTCATAATAATTTATCTCTAATGTATATGTTAGAATTCTTATTTAAAATTTTGACCAATTAATAATGTTTATTAAACATTGTTATTTTTAATTACTACTCGAAAACGATTTCTACCAAGGTGCATGCAAATTTGCCATGTTTTCTTACTCATTCTTAGTATTAGGATCAAGCCTGTAATTAGTTTTGTTATTACTTGAGAGCAAAAACAGCCATAAGTTCCTGCTTTCTCTTTTTATTGTGTAAAAAGTGGGTCAGAATAAAGAAAGGAAATTACAATTACGCAGATATAAGCCCCAAACTGCTGAATACTATGTTGTCATAAAACAGCACAAAAACAATGGCAAGGAACAATTTCTCACTATAAACAGCTCAGAAGAGCATATGACTTCACATGACCTGGATATGGCCATCTTCAACTACTATTTCAGTATTGCTGTTCAGGATATTCGAATTGTACCAACTCCTAGCATTCAATTTCTCGAAACAATTTGCGCATCTTGAGGCTACTTGGGAGAGGGCAAAACATACCCAAAGCTTTATCAACCTTTAATGGAGTTTTGAGGAAATACCTTCTGAATGAATTCCAGGAACCGCTGCGAGTAAAATGTAGGGTCGACGGCAGATATGGATACGGAATCGAACTGAAGTGATTTATAGGCATGTTCAATCTTCTTACTCATGTTATATTCTTGCAAAATGTCAATCATACCTAGATACAGAACAACATCATATGCTTCATGGAACATGTTCTCTTCTTTCCCTGGAATCTGCTCAGCCCTCGCCGGCATGTTCACACCAAGTTGGATCTGGAGTCTGTTCATAGAAGTGATAAAAGAATTTCTCAAAACTATCCCCCCACCAAAAGATAGAAGACTAAAAAACACAATTCACAAGCTAATTGGTGCACGTTTTTCTGCATATTAAGATATCATACCTGGCTGTACCGGGGAGAAGGAGATCTACTTCCTCATCACCTGCTGATGATGCTCGAAGAATCCTACCTCTTATGTGAGAACCGACAACAACACTATCATCTGTTCCACGAGGAACCAAAACAAGTCCTTGTGGGTAGTTGGAAAATTCATCCTCCTCTGGAAAACATCAACACCAAATGACTTTTGTATCAATTCATTGTCCTTTAGGATGATTCGAAAGAAGTTCGATAAGAGATGTGAAGTTTGTCTAGTATTAATCTAACCTCTACATTCTGGGTCCTATCAGAATTTGCCTTCTTATCTTTTTGTTTTTTGTTTAATCTTTCGCATAACACAACTTATTCTAATTCTATTTGCCAATATGTCAATTATTTTCCATATCCATAGACTGCAATTCTTAGTCCAAATGTTCTTAAAAGACATACATAAATCCTGTTCAATAAAAAAGGAAACAAAAGTTGAAGCTAGAAGAAACTGCCAATAGAAGATCAAGTTTTCATAAATACCAACCTTCCTCTGCAACACTCCCTAATCCATCCACTCTGTTGTACGAAGTGAGAGGCCTCAAACGCCGGGGTGCTCGATAATGCACCCCAAGCAAAAGGCTATAATCCATTATGTGTTGTGATTCCAAAAATTTACTGTCAGTCTCTATTTGCCTGCAAATATATAGATAAATGGAACAAAACCGATCATTGGAAGGTATAAACCAATTATATAAGAATGCTATTTGGGTACGATAGGAAGAGACAAGCTTATATTATGAAAGCTATCTAGTTATGTTCTTAAAATTGCAAAGTAAACCATATCTTTGCCTAGAAACAAAGCAAATTATTTTTACTAAAATAAAGATTCATAGCAATATTAGTCCCATAAAATGTACACTTCACAACACCTAGTGATAGAACAATAACTTATCAGCTTAAAAATGTAGGATAACAGAGGATCACGAAGAAGCTACAAATTCATCAGTTACCTTAATAAAGCCTCTTGCCAAGAAGGTTCTAAATAAAAGCAGTAGTTGAGATCCAAATCTTTAAGTGTTGTGTTCTCATCAATTTCAACATTGTCTGCAGAACGCCCTAGTGATGATCCTTTCAAGTCAAACCTTCTATGGATCCTTAACTCAGTGCAGAACATATTTCCCATTACTACAAAGCGAAACTGCAAGAAGGGTATGGTTTATGGCTGTTAATCAGCTTCTAAAGATCAAAACAGATTCCAAAATCGTGAAGGAACGTTCCATTATATACCATGAAATAAGATATGGAAAACATAGTCCTTAGACAAAGTAACTAAAAATATTTTAGTCAAGTGTATTCAATGAAACCACCTTATAAAGTGTATGGATTGAAGTAAAGAGTCCTCCGCATAGGAAAGAACTCTACTGCACTTATTACCTTTTGACCACTTGATGGTTTGATTCTGTGAAGACCAAAGAATTTTGTTATGAGTGTGTTCTCATATGACCTCACATGATGATGATAGTTTGGAAGCATTCTTAGAAGAACCTATAAGAAAGAATTCAGTCACTAAAACCTGCAACTATCAGAGGAAAACAAGGAACAGAAGGACGACAGAAACAAAGATAGAATTATATTGCAAATGCTTTATGGCGTGGTATTTTTTTTAAATTAGGGAGCTTGAAAAGTAAAAGAATTGCATAGTTTAAAAATGTCTATAGCAAACCTGACATGCACAATTACAAGTTAACCAACCAGAGAGCAATTATCATATTTACTCAAGCTAGTGCCAAAAAAGTAAAAATAAGCAAGGTAAAACTGGAGATTGCAAACCTTTACTTCAGATTTCCGGAGTGTCTTAATCATGAAACGGTCATCTTGAGACAGAAAGAAGATACTACCACTTTTGCCCGGAGAAGAAAGTTCTCTGAGAGCATCATTTCCACAAATGGATATCATGTAGTCTGCAGCATCAATCTTGAACATCTCCCTTAAATTCCTACAATGAGTCCTATATATATATCAATATGGGAAACATATTTAAAAACATCAAGGTAAGGAAAACCTAATACTAATAAATTTCTTCAAGAGTTTGCCTGTCCACATAATATGCCTCTAATTTGGCAAGACACACATCTCTCCAAAATGTGTACTGGTTAATGAATAATGAGATCAAAAAGCAAGTTTTCTACCCAATATTAGCATCAACCTTTTGGTCTATCAAAATATCATCCTTTTAGAAATGAAAGGAATTAAAATTTAAAACACCTTCCTAAAAGGACATACAAACTTAAACAGCAGATAGACAAAACCTTCAAACTGAATCATAGAACCTCATTGAAATTGAGGTATCTCTAACCTGAAAACCATTGGGCAGTAATCTTTCCATTTAAAATCTTCTGATTGATGGGGAGGTGTCAATTGTGATCCCTCTTTAGGAAAATTCATCCAAAAGCTGGCGCGGGGGCCAAAATCTGATATTCTTACTTCTCGTCTTTGTACAGGTGTAATTTTCCCCACAGTGTATCTGGCCAAATCTAACATATATTCAGCAGTAGATTTTCCAAAACAATGTCATTGCAAATTAAGGAAGACCATATATGGACTCTCCATGATTATAAAGTCAAGTATCTTTGTATGCATTCTTTACAAAAGATACCATAAATTAAATTGCAATTAAGATACATGTTTAAGTAGTAGTCAGAACAGGTTCACAAGCAAAGTTTTGTAAATGGTTAATCTATTTCTAAAATAGGGAGACAGTTCTATTTTTCAGTTTATACTTACCTAGTCAATCACTTGAAACATCTCATCCGGTTTTCTATTATCTACAAGGAAATTAAATAACAATAACTTTTCATTCCAGCCTAGATGAACTCTATGGTAAACAAAAGCAGCAATAAAATTTAGAATGATAAACAATAAGAAAACTAAGAGCCATCATTGTCTGATAAATAAAAAAAATAGGTAAATAAGTGTAAAAGTTAAAAGAACAGACCTGATTCCAAGCTGCAAACTGAGCATTAAATCGTAACTCCTGTGGCCTTTAATAATCATTTCACCGGGCCTCTTAACTTCTTTGGCTAACATTTTTTGTCTCCGTTTATCTCTTCTGGATGATGCTGAAAAACTATCATTTAACACAAACTCGCTGATTAAGACACCTTGCATGTATTCACGTTCTAAGACTGGTGCATTTTTTTCACTCCCCTTTTCTTCTCCTTCTCTAAAAGAATCAATTAACTCGGAAGATGAATCATGCCCGATAACTTTTTCAATAGATACCTCTAGACTCCAGCGTCTTTCCAAGGAAACATTTCCGTTGCGAGACTGATCCAGATTTAATAAGTTCCCTTCTGCAAGCTTATTGGAATTACGATGAGACACCCGATTGCCGGCAACCTTCACACTCCCCATGTCTACAGAAGAAGCATGGTGGATATGAAAATGGTTATGCTTTCTCAAATCTGGTAACAATCCTCTTTTCCTCAGAGCATTGAGGTAAATCTCTTGTAAGGCAGGAAGTCGGCTGCCTATCGGATAAAATGATCCTTTTCCATCCTTTAAACCTCTTGTCCAAGTTCCTACATAGCAACCACCATCCCTCCAGTTATATACTCCAAGTCCATGCATCATTCCATTTAACCAGCTTCCTTCAAAGGAGTCTCCATTTGTCCAAGTGAGGGTTCCTTTGCCCGACATTTTACCACCTTTCATATTCCCTAGATAAACATTTCCATTGGCCCAAGTATATTTTGCAGGGCCTTCAGGTGTTCCCTGCATCCAAGAGCCCTCAAACACATCTCTATTGGGATAAACTTGATATCCCAAACCATGTTTGAGATTCAACTTCCATCTCCCCTTATAAGTTAATCTATTAGAGTCAATATATGTCCCAGTACCATGCATATAACCACCTGAGAATTCACCATCATAAACAGTTCCAGAAGGCCATTGTATCTTGCCAGTCCCTTGCCTCATCCCACATCTCCACTCTCCCTCATACACACAACCACCTTTCCAAACATACTTTCCACGACCCTCGGGCACATTGCCGAGTAATGACCCAGAATAAAAGTCTCCATTCCGAAGCAAGAGTTCTCCAACTCTAAATCCAGCAGGTTCAGAATTATGCACAGCTTCACCATTAGTTAGTATAGAACTGTTTTCTTTGTCGGAGATGGCATCAAGAGATTTTGTTCTTTCTGCACGAGAAAGTGATCCTTCCACTATATCAACAGTGACCACAGGGCTAGACATGCATAAAGCCCCAGAAAGTTACAGTTTCTTACAGGAAACAAAAATTAAGTCAATCACAAGGTTCTCATTCCAAAACGTAAAACACCATAAAACAGATTCTTACAATTAGATTCTGAGGATAATACAATCACAAACTCTCCTTCCTTTGATCTACAAATAAAATCACGAATCCAGAGAATTCATCAGTAAAATCACGAATCCCTACTCAATGACGACTTCCCATGGTTATTTTGCAAAATCAAAACAAACTGAAACCGAGTGCTTGATTGAAGCATACAATATACTAGTGAAATTTCTTCATGGGAATTAAACTGTAAAATCATATAAATACATAAATTCACGATTCAACTATAAAATCAATTCAAACCAAAAAAAAACCCTCCAGGTACCTCATCTTTTAGATACTCATTCAAAACAACTATAAAATCCTTACAAATTCAGTTACCAATGTTCCACCAAAAATCTATTGCCAAACAAACAGTAAAAAAATAAGGAAAACAAAAGGAAGCAAAACTAATAAAACAAAAAAGAATAAAAAAATCCAGCAGTTTATTCTACCGTAGTTAATCAACTAAACTGAAACATTGAAGCATCATTATTCATTAGCGATATACATATATGTATAAAAGTATATAATAATACGTACAAAAGGTGAGGGAAAAGGAAAAGAAAGATTACCTTTGAAGAAGACAAAGAGAGAAAATAAATTGTAGACGAAGAAGGAGAAGAAGCTTAGTCGCTGTTTTGAAGAGCTGACAATCTAAAACGCTCTCTGGCCATTAGGCTTTGGAAACTGGAAATCATTTTTTTTTCAACGGTGACAGTGACGACTTTGTCTTGAATCTCAAGAGCTGAAAACAAACACAAAAATTCAAAATTGTATTATATTATATATATGGCATAATAAACTTTAGGTTAAATTATGTAAATTATCACTGAATTTTAATCTCAAATCTATACTAACCGTTAAAGTTTTAAAATGTTCAATTTACCCACTGAAGTTTAGGCATTGTATATTTTTCGTCACTTTTCCGTTAATTTTTGGACAGATTTCATTACCGGTGAACGGAAGAATTTCTCCAACATTTAAAAGTTGGAAAGCTTTATCGGCGCGAAAAAAGCATATAATAAGAAATGAACTCTATCCGACAACAGAAGAGAGAGATCAACGAGAAAGGAATTAAAATATTTTTGCCCAATTTGTGGACTTCGAGACACTTCCTAGTAAAAATGAAGGTCGATTTGGACTCAAAGGGTCGAGACCGGTAAAACTTGAGACAAAATGACCATCATTTATGATCGTCGACGGTGAACGATAGACAGTGTTCACGTCAAAACGCGTCAAAAAGTTAATAGAGAAACGATAAAATAATGTTTAATATCTAAATTTCAGTGAATAAATTGACCGTTCTGAATCTTTAGTGATCAAAATAAGTTTGAGAATAAAATTTAAGGGTGATTTGCGTTATTTATCCTAAAATCTAGGCATGCGACAGTTCCTGAAAAGACGAAATTACCCAACTTCTGCCCGCCCTTTTGATTTACGACTGTCACTCAATGGTAAATGTATACAGCGGCGTGGGAGTACGTGTGACTTTTCTTGGCTGCCGTTTGATGGTGACATGGAACGCGGGGGCCACCATATCTAAGATAAAATTTTAGGATTAATTTCACTTTTGACCTATGTTTTTTACTCAAATTCATACTTTGGCACGTGTAATTTGTTTTTTCTTAATTTGACTTTCGTGGTCTCATTCTGTTTATCAGTCTATCTGGTCACTGCTACTGTTAAAAACATAACACAATGTGATGATTTCATGAGTAATTTTTAAAAAATATATAGATTTTAAATAAAATCATAAAATATAAAAATAAAATAAAATTTTTAATAACCCAATTTTCTTTAACAAAAAGAACTAAAGAGTGTTTTTAGAATATTTCAATTTTGTATATTTTATTATTTTATGAATTTTTTATAAAATTAAATTAGGTAAAACTATAATTTTGAAATATATATATATATATATACTCAAAACATAATTTTTTATATTTTTTAATTTATAATTTTTAAAATTCTTTTATATTTTTAAATATTTTAAAACTTTTATTATAAGTGATATATTATATTTTAAACAGAAAAAAAAAACCAATGATATAATAATAATAATAATAATAATAATAATATAATGGTTAAACCGAAAAAGATAAAATGAGGATTAAACTGAAAATTTAGATAAAGTATAAGGGTTAAAAGTTGTATACTAAGCTAAAATTTTATAGGTTATATTTTGATACACAAACTGTGTAAAAAAAATACACAACCCTTCATATTTAAGCTATAAAATCTAAAACCTAAAGTCCTAACCCTAACACCTAAACCTTAAATCTCTAAACTCTAAATTTTAACCATAAACCTTAAATTTTACACCCTACAACCTAAACTCCTAAACCCTACACTACAACTCTAAAGTTAAAAGACTTGTGTAGACTAAAGTTTATACAACTTTTGTATTAAAGTATTTTCTAAAGTTTATACAGGCAAATATTTTAACTCGTAAAGATTGTAATGAGAAGATGGAGGGGGATCAGGGGAGTATAACATGTTCTTTGTTTACTCAAAACATTGTTTTTGTCGTTTTTTTAATTTTAAAAAGTGTTTTAGATTGTTTGGTTAAAAAATAGGGTAAATTATAACGCAGATTATTCAATTATGGGTAAGATTACATTTGGGTCACCTAATTATTAATAGTTACATTTGGATCATTCAATTATGGGTAAAGTTACATTTGGGTCACTCTTCATATTTAAAAAAAAGTATATCAATTTGTGTATTAGATTAATTAATGGTTTCAAATAAAGTAATTTAACCTTAATGAGGGTATACAAGTGATTTAGAAGAAAAAATGACTAAATTGATGTACTTTTTTAAATGAAGGGTGACCCAAACATAACCTTACCCATAATTGAGTAACCCAAACATAACCTTTAATAATTGGGTGTCCCAAATGTAACCTTACTCATAATTGAGTGACCCAAATGTAACTTTTAATAATTGTGTGACCTAAATGTAATCTTACACATAATTGAGTGACCTCCGTTGTAGTTTACCCTAAAAATAAATGTTTATTATTATTGTTAGAAAGTGTTTTTAGATAAATAAAATGTTTAATTTAAAGATTTTCTTTTAAAAATATATAAAAGAATTAATAATATAAAAGAGAATAAATGAATAATTTTTTCTAAAGTTTTTTTTTTGTGTTGCCCTTCTTGTTTTCAAGGTCTCGCCCTGGCTAATCCAGACCGACCTACGTCACATATCTGACTTTGATAGGTGATCTTTCAACAAAAATTTTCTACATATACAACATCTCAAACTCGAGATCTGCTTAAGCAGAATCAAGCTGCTTACCACTTAAACTAACCCCATTGGTTGTTCACTTGTTCTAAGGTACTTCTTATCTAAAAAATTATTTGTTTTATAATATTTTAACTCAAAATCATTATTAATCTAAAAATACTTTTAAAAATAGTGTAGAATAGGGCGTATATTATTATTATTTGGACTAGGGGTGCTTATCGAGCGAGTCGATCGCGAGTTGAGTAGTGCTTGACTCTTTCTCAACTCGACTCGTTGCTCGTTAAGCTCGATAAAATTTTGCTCGACTCGTGCTCGTTAAGAAATCCAGTTGCTCGACTCAACTCATTGCTTATTAAGCTTGTTGGATTAAAATCCGCAATTGTGGGCGCATATGTAAAATGTATGATACTATTATAATGTACGACACAAATAATTAAGTGACCAATTATGTTAGGCGTGTCATGTGTATTAAAGTATCATGGAAATAAAAGTGTAGATACCATAACATATATTTATAATTCAATGAGGGGCAGAGTTATAAATATTTAATGTTGATTTAATAATTAACTATATAAAGAGGTAGTGGTCCCCCAAGAAATAAGTTAACTTGTATTACTCTTGTCACCGTCAGAAAATTTTTACGGCAAGGGCTAACCTATCTTCTTGGAAGATCACAACCACCTTTTAGGCGATCTTCATCAAAGGATTCACAGTTTTCATCTATCGATTAATTCAGGTACGGTTCCGCTTTCGGTTTATTGTTCCTGATGATTTAACATGATAGATCTTGGGTTAAGTTTTATATTAATTTATGATTTGATTCTAACAAAGCTCACCAAAATTTCTACATTGTTTTGATACTATTAGAACTTAATATAAACATAGAAATTTAGAAAAATGTGAGGTATGGAGAAATAAATAAACGAACTTGTCATGACTGAGTTAGAGATAAAGTTGATATTCGAGTGTGAGACTCTTTTTAGTTTGTCAACAATTTTCGATGAACAATAAATGATAGAATCTCTTAGGAATTCCGGGGTTTTAACTTTCAATCGTATTTTTAATATGAGAAGTAGAAACTGAAGACTTTTCTTCTTTTCTACTTTTATACATAAAGTAGTAATAAAAGAAAAAGGAAAAATTAATTATTATAATTTAATTTTTTATTAATACAAATGAACTTTTTTAATTCTCGAGAAATACAAAATATTTAGTAAATTTGAAACAAAAATTTTATGGGTAAATTATCTAGCAATTCACTTAATTTTTCTAGAGTTTTCACCTAATATTACAACTTTTTGGAACATAATTTTTTAAGGTAGCCACCAAAAAATCATAAAAAGACTTTTAAAAAAACGAACTGCTCACGAACTTATCAAGCTGAGTTGGGCTTGCTTGACTTGGATCGCTAAGATCTCGAGTCGAGTTCAATTTTGAGTCGAATTAACTCGAATCAAACATTAACTGAGTTTTGACCAAGTCGAACTCGAATTGTTTGTTAGTTGTTCAACTCAATAAACACCTCTAATTTGGACCGATTATTAGGCTTTGTGTTCAATGGCAATCGTCACCCTTTTAAATAGAATAGAAAACTTTTGTCCATAGCATTTAAGAAATTTTAACATTGTTTCAAAAAAAAAAAAAATAACACAGAATTCTTTGTTACTTTTAAGTTTAGCCGCCTAGGGTTTTTTTCTATACATAGTTGTTTGCTTCTTCTTTTTATGACCGACGACGAGTACTAACTGCTTTTTTTTTTTATCTCCCACCCTTATATCTCCTTAATTTTAAAATTAATAATGAGATTTTTATCGGTCGTTTGGATGTTATTTTATTTTTATTAGATTTGACGTCATATCGATTGATCAAGATAGTAATTGCTTGTTATTTTATTAATTTTTTTTGTTTTGGAGCCTTGAATTAAATTTAGATACGCGATTTGCGTACATAGATATTTTTCTCACGACGCTAGCTCTGGTTTACGGTTGCCAATGGTCTTTCAATAGTTTGATCCTCTTTTGTGGTTCGTTTGTCGATATAATCAGATATGTTTGTATCTATCTTTTGTTTGAGTCTTTTGGTTAGAGTTTTAACCTTTTTCTTGTATAGTGTGTGATCTCAAATGACTAGTTTATTATGTCAATAGTTATAAGAAAGTGTTCAAATTATATGTTTAGTTTACGATTCTTATTGTAAATGGTTATAAGAAAATGTCTAGATTATATGTTTAGTTTACGATTATTATTGTAAAATTCCGTTGTAATCTTAAGTATTTTTTCTTTTAATAAAATTGAGTTCAAAGTTTAAGGTGAGGTTTTGAATTAAAGTTTAGGATTTAAAATTTAAGATTTATGATGTAAAATATAATTTTTAAAATTTAAAGTTTAAAATTTAAAATTGGAGTATATAATTTGCAATAATCACCCCCTTTAAATTGAATCTCGATCTATCAAGAGAAAAGGTATGGTAATATAAGTTGTACAATCATAGTTTTTATAATTACCTTTCTTTTAAAACTATATTTTATTATTGCAAGGTTGTTTGCGGTACCGAATTCAGAATTTTAAAAATAGGGTCCAAAACTTCAATACACCTCTTTTTTCTTTTGTAAATGAGTATGCAAAATAATTATTTTTACATATTAAATTTTAATTTTAATTTTTTTTCAAAAAATAAGAATGCATATGCTCTATATAGTAATCATATGCATCCGCCCCTAGAGATGGGTACGGGTCGGGTCGGGCCGGGTTTTTGGCCCACCCGAACCCGACCCAAAAATATTAACCCTAAACCCGAACCCGACCCGACCATATTTTTTTAAAAAACCCGACCCGACCCGACCCGAAAATAAATACCTTAAACCCGACTCCGACCCGACCCGACCTATATAAAAAAATCAATTTTAGGGACTAAATTGTAAAAAAATTAATTTTAAGAGACTTAATTGTAAAAAATAATAAATTTAAAGACTAAATTGTAAATAAAAAAATCAATTTTAAGGACCTAATTATAAAAATATATATATATAAAGGGGTATTATTACAAATATCCCTAAAAAATTTAGGGGAAAATTACACTATTAGTCCCGGGTCGGGTCGGGTAGAATTTTTTCACACTAAAACCCGAACCCGACCCGAACCCGACCTCACCCTACACAAAAACCCGACCCGACCCGACCCAAACCCGAACCCGATTTTTTCATAAAATACCCGACCCGATCGGGCCGGGTCGGGTCGGAACCCGTCTGGTCCGGGTTCCGTGCCCATCCCTATCCGCCCCTGGTTGTTTGTGCTTTGTATCACGAGAGTATAAATTAATCTCTCTAGCATCTATAGGCAATGGCCACAATCTAAAGGTTTGGTTGGTTAGTTGGATAAATTATTTAGCTGGCCAACCACCATCTTATAAAAACTTGACTCACATTTAATTAATTATATGCTTAATGACCTCCTCTTGTTTTATGCCGGCGACCGACCATTTCCATTTTTTTATTCCTATTATCAAATATAGTATTATAAATGTATGTGTCTTATTAATTTTAGGGTAAATTACACAAATCATAATTAGACTTTACTCTATGACTTATTTGGTTATTTAACTTTTAAAATGTTCAAATTACTTACTGAATTTTAAATATTTAACATTTTTGGTCACTTTGCCGTTAAATAGTTAATAGTGTTATGATATGACGCACGAAACCAAAACGACGTCATTTTAGAGAAGCCTAATTTACATCAAAACGACGTCGTTTTGTATCCCTATAAGACCTCTTTTTTTCATTTTTTCCTTCATTTTCTCGATTATTCTCCTTTCTTCTTTTTTTTTTCTCTCCATATGCCCAGATTCCGACCACCATTCATTACAACCGACCACCACGTCGGCTGTCGTCGACGGTGGGCGATGAATCTCAAAATTTCCCAACAAACTCGTTTCCCCTCCTAAATTCGAATTTGATGTTCATTTAGCAAAAAAAAAAACACCTTAAATATCCACTTTTTATTTTCCAATTTTTGTTCTGCAATTTTCTAAAATCAATATAAAGTACTCAAATACTCCAAATTTGTTCTAAGTTTTCTGCAAACAAATTCACTTAGGGGTATTGCCTTGAATTTCCAGAATCATTTTCTTTACTTCATAAATCAAATTTAAAGAGAAACAGTGAAACCGAATACCATATCAATTTTTCATCTTTGGTTGCATAGATGGTAGGGATGTCCTTGCTTGGAGTCTACAAATTTTGGAAACTTGAGGAATTGTAAGATAAAAGAAGGGCTGGCTCTCTTTTTCCCGGATTAAGTTTGCAATTTCTTTGCCGATGAGCAAACTTTAAATTTGTAATGGTTGGGCTGCGGTGAGGGTTTGGGGATGGGAGATGGTGAAACTAGAAGAAATTATATTATGGTTCATTCTCGCCACGTCATCTATAAGACAAATTAATAAAAATTATTTATCTCATTATTTTTTTCATGTTATATTTTTATCAAGTGAATCTTCGCTAGGTAAAAATTATTTTTAAAATTGATTTACAGTAAATATGAGTGAAGATTCATTTGGTAAAAATATAACATGGAAAAAATAATGAGATGAGTGATTTTATTGGTTGGTCTCATGACTGACGTGTCAGGAATGAACCATAATATAATTTCTCTGAAGCTAGGGTTTGCGTAGAATTCAAGGATTTTTTTTATTTTAAATCTTACATGTGAACTAAATATTAATAAAAAATCCACATCACAAATCAAATATTAATAAAATAAGCCACATCATCGGCTTATTATTGAGAAAACAGATGAGTGACCAAAAACATTCAATGTTTAAAGTTCATTGAGTAAATTGGACGTTTTGAAAGTTGAGTGACCAGAATAAGTCAGAGAGCAAAGTTTAGTGATGATTTTTGTAATTTACACTTAATTATATATGAAATTAAGATAAACTACCCAGGTGACCACCGAACTATTTGGGCATACCTATTTTGCCCACCGTCGTTAAAAAATTAACGGATGGGTGACAGAGCAATTAACAAAAATTTGTAAAATTACACATTTGGTCTTGTTATTTATTATTATATCAATTTAGTCCTAATTTTAATTTAACTAAATAAAATTAATCAACCATTAGATGATGACACATGTCATGACCTGATTAGATGGTTTTATTTTAATTTTTAATGTAATTTATTTAATAGTTAATTTCCTCACAGAGAACACTCACTAAGGTTTAGCCACTATGCCAACCTACCCTTAGTAAAAAGAGTTGCGCCATTCTATATATATTTTATAATGCAGTAAATGTTAGGGAATAAAAAAGTAAAAATAGTTGTGATGAGACTCGAACTTAAGTCATTTAAGATATGTAAAACCACTTAACCAATTCAAATAAATTTTTTTAAAAATAAATATATTTAAAGTATAGTTAAAGCGTGATTTAAAATAAAAATAAATTTATGACTTTATATTTTTAAATTAAATTGAATATTTTTTCTTTCTCACGTTTATTTTAATACTTTCATATATATAATATTGAATCGAGTTCTTTAATTTAATTGATAGTTTTAAATTTTTATTAAATATTTTAATTCATTTATTATATATTAAAAACAATATATTTGATAAAAACCACTTAATCTATTTTTTATTTTTATTTTTAATATAATATATAACAACTACTTTTTAATATAATAAAAACATCCAATCGGGAAACTAAATATTAAATAAATTAAATTAAAAATTAGAGTAAAACCATCCAATCGGGTCATGACACGTGTCGTCATCTAATTTGTTGATTAATTTTATTTAATTAAATTAAAATTATGACCAAAATGATATAATAAGTAAATAACATAGACCAAATGTGTAATTTTATAAATTTTCGTTAACTGCCATGTCACCCTTCCGTTAGTTTTTTAACGGCAGTGGTCAAAATAGGACCAATTTAAAAGTTTGATGATTTGATTGATGAGTTGCATAGTTCGGTGGTCAAAATAGATATGCCCAAATAATTTGGTGGGTAAAATACCTAAACCATCACTCAACTTTGCTTTAGGACCTATTTTGGTCACTAAACTTTCAAAAAGCTCAATTTACTCATTAAACTTTACTTTTGACCTATTTTGGTCGCTTTACATTATTTTATTAATTTTGGGTAAGACATGACATATTTTATTATTATTTTGGTCACTTTAGATTCACAAGCTGCGATTTGTGCTGCCAAGAGTCAAGCTTACAATGGTAAGAAGAGGTACATTCACATAAGACATGAATCTGTTAGACACTTAATAAGGAATTAAGTACCTTATTTAGAGTATGTGAAGTCGGAAAGAAACCTAGCAGATCCGCTTACCAAAGGGTTAAGCCGGAAGTTGGTCCTAGATTCGTCGAGGGGGATGGGTTTAAAGCCTATTGGTTGAGGAATTCACGGTGGACACCCAACTTAGTTATCTAAGTTCAATGTGGTCAAACGAAACCATGGAAAGACTCATAGTGTACATTTCTCACTACATATCCCTATGACGAATAATGTACATGCCCAAGTTGAGTACTATTACTCTTAATAAATTCATAGCCCAAGTTTTGGGTGGTCTTAGTGAGAAAGACTTGATGAATTTACCGAATCATGGTTGAATACTTATTCTTAATAAGTTCATAACACAAGTTTGAATGTGTTGTCCTATTGAGAAGGACGAGATGAACTTACCACCAGAAGAGGTTGAATTTCAAGAAACTCTTAATGAATTCAAAGTTTGAATGATCCTATTGAGAAGAACAAATTGAATTCACCGATAATGAGGTTGAATACTTATTCTTAATGATTTCTTATCCCAATATTGGGTGGTTCATTTCAAATGAACTTGAAGAAATCATCATATCTCTAAGAGGTTGAGCCATTACAAATGGTTCTTAATTATTTCATAGCCCGGCTTCATGGTGGTTTATGTCGAGATAAACTTGATGAAATAACCTATGTAAGTGAGAAGGATTAGCCACCTTCTGTGAAAAACGTTAGGCCGTTTTTCTAATACACTTACTAGAATCCTTAGGTAAGATGGCCAAATATACACTTGTGTATATATATCTTACACATCGAGAACTTCGGTGGATGAAGGAGTTAGTTGTGTGTTATGAGTTTACCCCTATCTTAGAAAGTTTAAGACTAGTTTCACTTATCTAAGAGAAGGATCGATCATCATCACTATGTACTAGTTTAAGATACGTTCACTAGTGCTTAAGCAACTAATTCCGCTATTTCTCTTCTAAGGAGGTTTGTGTTTGAGATTCAGATGAATTTTTTCGCATTAGTGGGGGAATGTTGGTAATGCTTAAAGTGAAAACCAAGGCAAAAGTCTGTATCCCACATGGGCTGGGAAAAAGGCTTGAGAAGGGTATTTATACCCAAGTTTCCCCCCTCCCTTGTTGAGTGTGAAAGAACAAGGGGCATCCTCGCGCGCCACCGTTGCCGCCGTCTGGCTAGCTCGGTTCGGTTCGGTTAACACGTGTCTTCGACACATTCGCGCAGATATTATCTTTTTGGAGAAAATTCGCAAGGAATTTTCTTAAGAATAAAAGATAATCTGAAAGAATTTTTTCTAAACTATTCGAGTTCAGATTTTATTTTATTAAATTCGAATCAGAATGTCTTATTCTAGCTGAGCAGTTTCAATTTCGAACCGTGTTGAATTTGGACTATTTTTCAGTCAAATTCATTTGTTTAAAGCAGCTGTTACTAGACATTTCAACAACTGTTACTGTAGATATATTCTACTGTTTTGGAGAGTTGTTATTGCAGATTAACTCTGCAATTATAGATATTAATATAAGAGCAAATGGACAATTTTGTTAATGGTTTTCAGCATATAAATAGAGGTTTTTCATACAGTCTAAGAGTGCAATAAACACATACAAAATATTCTAAGCTCTCTGCTTTCCTCCTTCGCCAGTAGCAGCAATACCATCGTTGTTCACTCTGGTGTCGAGTGTACGACTCCCGGAGCGACCGTGTTCACATCGGGGGACAATCTGCCTGTGAAGCGACTACACTTATCGGGGCAGAATTGTTTCTAAGGTAGTGGTCTACATACCATGACACAGTTCAAACTCGTTTATTTACTGCATTCATTATTTTTCCAGTTAGTGCTAACCATGTCATTTTGCAGTTCTTCATTCCAATAATTTATAAACAATTCTTGATACTCCGATTTTGCAAAATGGCATCTTCATCTGCACTGCTTAGTAAGCTCATCCCAGACCTGTCAAAGCTTGATACGTTTGATGGTGAAAACTATCGAAGGTGGTCCCAACGCATCATGATCTTCTTCGAGCAGTTGGACCTTGACTTCGTGCTGCTCACTGAACCACCATCCGTGTCTGCCATTACCGTTGCTGTCTCTACGGACAACCAAGGGCAGACTGATGCTACCACTGAAGCTGCTACCGCTGCCACCACACTTGCCAAGTACGAGAAGGACAATAAGACGGTTCGTGGTCATCTCCTAATTCACATGTCCAATAAACTTTTCGACATGTACCTTAAGGAGAGGAGTGCAAAGGTGATCTGAGATTCTGTTGAGTGGATCGAAAGATCGATATTTACCAAGAGAGGGGGTGAATTGGAAATTTAAAGGTTTGTGGTGGAAATTGGCAAATTAAAAATTGATGGACAAGAGATTTAGAGTGGTTCAAGTTCCAAATGAACTCTACATCCACTACCTTAGCCTCACTAAGGATTTGCAACAATTTCACTAAATTGATCTTCCTCTTTTCTAGGACAAGGAGACAACCCTTTACAATTTCGGTTGATTTTTCTACCCAAAAATCAACCCAACCCTCACACAAGAGAACAAAGAAATTTGTAGGCTAATAAAGTATCTCTCAATACAAATGATAGCCCCAATACAAGCACTCAACCCAATTTTACAAAGTAGGAATGAAGAACACAAATTGGGATTTCTAGACAAATATAAAATTTAGCACAATTGCTTGGATTTGATGAATAAGTGTTTGCTTGAAGTTCAATAGTTGTTGTTGTAGCTTTTTGATGTGTCTTTTATACCTCTTCATTGATTTCTAGCCGTTTGGGTGGTTGGGGACTTAATTAGAGCCGTTGGAATCCTCTCTTACCACCATAAATGCACTTCTGCAGCTACCAGTATCGGTACGCGGGAAGGAGTATCAGTACCTGTCTCAGAAAAGAAAGAGCCGTTGTGTGCATTTAATACAGGGGTATCGATACGCGCGTAAGCGTATCGGTACGTGGTATCGAAACGGCAAGGGCTGTATCGATACTATTTTCTGAACTGAACTCACTGTTCACAACCGTATCGGTACGAGGGTTTGGCGTATCGATACGGGTCAACGAACTTTTAAAGTTTGGTTACCAACCAACTGACACCAACAGTCATATTTTTTAAACCGACTTATATTAAAAAATTACAAAGCCTGTATCGATACGAGGGTTAGCCGTATCTGTACCGTATTCAAACTCTTTGAATTTTAACACAGGACTGTATCGATACGAGGGTTTGGGGTATCGATACAGGTTCCGACAGTGACCAGGTTTGGTAAAATGGTATCGATACGCTGGGTGCTGTATCGATACGCCTGGACGTTTTTGGATGGTTTTGCCTTGGAACACTTAGAAAATATTTTGAGTTTGAGTTTTATAAATCAATTTCAAGGTGTTGGTGTTTTAAAAACTTATTAAGGGACTTAAAAACTAATTTTAAGTTTTACAAAATAATCTTTAAGGATTTAATTATATCAAAATCAAACATAGGTTTTACAATCTCCCCCTTTTTGATATAACAAAACTAAAACTTAAAATTTTTGAAAAACCTTTATAAAGAACTCCCCCTTAATATAAGCTTGGTAACCTTTGAATTTAACCCTTAATATAAGCTTGGTAACCTTTGAATTTAAATCAAAATATTTTAAAGTGTGAGCTAGTTTCTTCTCCCCCTTTTTGTTAGATCAAAAAATCTTTGAGACAATTAAGTGCATAAAGAAATCAAGGGTATAATAAGCAACATAAATATTATTCATTAAAGCAACATACTTAAAATCCAAACAAAGGCAAAATAGAAATCAAAGCATAGGTTTTAATCCTAAACAAACTTAATCGTAAAAACATAAAGCATAGGTGCATAATAATATAAAATCCTAAATGATATGCATGACAAACAAGAGAAAACGTCTAAGCATCGTCTTCGTCGTCTTCATCCTCTTCATCATCATCTCCCAAAGGCTCATTTGTGCGCATACTATTACGCCACTCATCATGGAAAGCGGCAATAGAGATATTCAAGGAATTGTGCCCACTTTCAAGAGATGTGAGGCGATTCTCAAAACCCGTCATCCTAGTGTCAAAAGTAGTTTCCATGGATGTGAGATGAGTATTCATGTCCGTACGTAACCCGGTGAATTGCTCATTGAGATAGGTCATGAGAGCATCCATATTGGGTTGTTGGACTTGAGGAGCTTGAGGAGCCTGAGCCGCTTCATGCATTGCGGCGACTTCCGGTGGTAACTCGGCAAGACGTATCCATTCACCATTAACATAAGAGAATTTTGCCCGAGCAAGGGAGTGCTCATCAATAGGATCGGTGAGAGGAGTTGCAATGTCATATGAGCAATCAATTTCCTTTTAACAAAGAAATAGCTCAAAGCCGTACCGTATGTGAAGGAGGTGACATGAGGAGTGTTACGATTTTGAATGAGGTAAACGATCTCCGCGAACATGATACGAGCTAGATTTGGTCGCTTGGCTTCACGGAAACACCGAATCCAAAAATCATCCACTTGACGGATGGTGGAATATTTTCCTCCGGAAGGGCGAAACCACCACGATACCATCAAATTAGAATCCGGTCGTGAGCATTAAGGGCGGTGACGGATCCACTAAGAACATGCCCCCCACGGTGCTCATCATCGAGGCCTTCATCATCCAACTTAAAAACCTCACAAATAGACTCGACATCAAGGGTTATTTTCTTTCCCATAAGATAGGAGTTAATTGCAACAACTTCCCCATTTCGACTAACACATCTCGCATTAGCATAGAAAATTAAAACCAAGAGACGATAGTAAAAACCGGGAATAGAGAGAAAGTGCATGAAATTCCAACGATGAAGCAAAGGGAGGTATTCAAACTTGAAACGCTCCGAATTGAGAAAGGGGATGGATATTACCCTTTCGGCACGGATCTTGTAATTCTCATATTGACGAAAGTGATTGAGACCCGAATTGCCTTCAAAGGATTGCTCATAGATTGTCGAGTAGTTAGGACGAGCAATCGCTCCAAGGTTGGAGGAATCACCGGCTTGATTAGCCCTTTGTCGCTTCCTCGATGGCTCTTTTGGTGCCATGATCTAAAAAAAATTAAGCAAGGGAGATTTCTTCAATTTGAGTAAAAATCAAGGTAAAAAAAATAGAAGAAAATTTTCAAGAGAATTTTTGAAAAGAAATATTTTAGAAGAAAATCTCAAAATTTTTTTTGAACAAAAGCAAAGTTTTTAAAGAAAAAAAAACAGAGAAAATTAAAAAGGAAGAAAGTGATTACCTTGATAGAAACTTGAAGAGTTGAAGAAAACTTGCACAAAGATGAGAAAGAGAGCACAAAGCCTTGCTTGATTTGAAAATTCTTTTAGGTTTGAGTTGAGATGTGAAAAATATGAAGGAGGAAGTGCCTTTTTATAGGCAAAAACGGCTAGGGTTAATTAGGTTTTGAAAAGTTTGAATTTGGGTAAAAGTTGAACTCATTAAAAGCTAATTAAAGCCATCAGCGCAGTCGAGTATCGATACGCCCTTTAGGGTATCGATACAGGGATAAAGATGTCATTTTGCAAATATAACCGTTTGAACAGTCGTATCAAAACGGAGGGGTCCGTATCGAAACAACCCGTATCGATACGGGATGAAACGTATCGATACACGTGAAGCGAAGAAAATTCTGGGAAACGAAATGAAGAACAGGTATCGATACGCGTACCATAGTATCGATACTATATGCCCAGAATTACCTATTTGGTTCAAAGAACAACCAAAAGCTCGAACCTAACAACTCCTATGAGTATGCAAATGATGTATGAGCAGTTCTAAGCATATTTCAATGGAAACATACTCCCCTAACTATAGGCATGGAAGAAATTGGGAGTCTAAGCATACAAACATGGCATTTCACAAAATCAAGCATATTTAAACACAAAGGAGGTCCTAAAAGGTCAAGATAGGCTAGCTAGACCTAACTCTCTCCTAAGGGACCAAAAACGCTCTTTGTCTAAGGGTTTTGTAAATATGTCCGCTAATTGATTCAAGGTGTCTACATACTCTATAACCACATCTTCCTTAAGGACATGATCTCTAATGAAATGATGCCTTATTTCTATATGTTTGGTTCTAGAGTGTTGGATGGGATTTTTTGTTAAACAAATAGCACTAGTGTTGTCACATTTTAGGGGTATGGTTTCAACTTTAATTCCATAATCTAAGAGCTGTTGCTTCATCCAAAGGACTTGAGCACAACAACTCCCTAAGGATATGTACTCGGCTTCGGTGGTAGATAAGGCTACACTATTTTGTTTCTTAGAGAACCAAGATATGAGCATACTACCTAAGAATTGGCAAGTTCCCGAAGTACTTTTCCTATCAATTTTGCAACCCCCATAATCCGCATCCGAGTAAGCATGAAGGTTGAAGGTAGAGTCTCTAGGATACCAAAGGCCTAAACAAGGAGTGTCTCTAAGGTATCTAAAGATTCTCTTAACGGCTATAAGGTGAGACTCTCTAGGACTAGCTTGAAACCTAGTACACAAGCAAACACTAAACAAGATATCCGGTCTACTTGCGGTAAGGTAAAGCAAAGATCCAATCATAGAACGATAAAGCTTAGAGTCAACACACTTACCTCCTTCATCTTTGTCAAGCTTTGTAGATGAGCTCATAGGAGTGGCTTGAGGCTTTGCATTCTCCAAGCCAAACTTCTTGAGCATATCCTTTATGTATTTTGCTTGGTTGATGAAGGTTCCATCCTTCTTTTGCTTGATTTGGAGTCCCAAAAAGAATGAGAGCTCCCCCATCATGCTCATCTCAAATTCACCTTGCATTAACTTAGCAAACTCTTGACAATGACATTCATTAGTAGAACCAAAAATAATATCATCAACATAAAATTGAACTACTAAGATGTCATTTTTATACATTTTTATGAAAAGTGTAGTGTCCACCTTACCTTTTTCAAATCCTTTTTCAATCAAAAAATTTGAAAGCCTTTCATACCAAGCTCTAGGAGCTTGTTTTAAACCATAAAGAGCTTTAGTAAGTTTGAAAACATGATTTGGAAATTTTGAATCTTCAAAACCCGGTGGTTGTTCCACATACACTTCTTCATTTATAAAACCATTTAAAAATGCACTTTTAACATCCATTTGAAAAAGCTTAAAATTATGATAACATGCATATGCAAGCAACATCCTAATGGCTTCCATTCTAGCTACGGGTGTATAGGTTTCATCAAAATATATTCCCTCTTCTTGAGTGTAACCTTGTGCTACAAGTCTAGCTTTATTTCTCACAATGTTACCACTCTCATCTAGTTTGTTCCTAAAGACCCATTTAGTTCCTATTGTAGATTGATTACTAGGCCTATCAACTAATGTCCATACATTACTTCTCTCAAATTGATTTAGCTCTTCTTGCATAGCCATAATCCAAAAGTCATCTTTCAATGCTTCTTTTATATTTTTAGGCTCTATGCATGAGATAAATGCAACATGGTTCATTAATCTAAGAGAAGAACGAGTGGTTACCCCCTTGGATGGATCACCCAAGATTTCACCATCTTTGACATAGTTCAACTCCCTTGGGTAGCTCACTTCCTTTTCCTCAATGACCAAGTCCTTCAAGGCTTCAAGAGGTGGTTCTTGTGTGTCTTCTTCTTTTGTTGGAATCTTATCCTCCTTTGAAGTTTGACCTCCATCAAAGGCATTTATGATTCCTACATCATCATCATCACAAGAATCCTTCCTATGAAGGAGGTTATCATCGAATACAACATGAATAGATTCTTCTACTACTAAAGTTCTTTTGTTAAATACTCGATAGGCTTTAGAGGTTAAAGAGTAACCTATAAAAATGGCTTCATCACTTTTTGCATCGAATTTACCTAAGTTGTCTTTTCCATTATTTAAAACAAAACACTTGCACCCAAAAGGGTGAAAATAGCTAATGTTAGGCTTTTTAGATTTTAAAATCTCATAAGGTGTTTTCTTTAAAATTGGCCTAATCATTACTCGATTTACAATATAACAAGCGGTGTTTGTGGCTTCCGCCCAAAAATATTTAGGTAAATTGTTTTCACAAAGCATAGTTCTAGCCATTTCTTGCAAAGTTCTATTTTTCCTCTCAACTACCCCATTTTGTTGAGGAGTTCGAGGAGCCGAAAAATTATGGCTAATACCATTTTCATTCAAAAATTCTTCAAACCCTAAATTTTGAAACTCGGTTCCATGATCACTTCTAATATGTGAAATTCTAAGTTCAAGATCATTTTGGGTTAATTTTGAAAAAGTGGTGAATTTTTCCAAAGCCTCATCTTTAGTACTTAAAAAGAGAACCCAAGTAAATCTAGAAAAATCATCAACTAGCACAAAAGCATAAGACTTACCACCCAAGCTCATAGTCCTAATTGGCCCAAATAAATCCATGTGAATTAATTGTAAGCATCTACTAGTAGAAACATCATTAATGGATTTAAAGGAAGACTTATGTTGTTTACCCTTTGAGCATGCATCACAAATTTTATCATTTGAAAATTTTATTTTGGGCAAACCTCTAACTAGATTTAGAGAGACTAGTTTTTCTAAAACACTTATGCTAGCATGTCCTAGCTTCCTATGCCACAACCATGCATCATTTTCATTTTGAGCAACTAAACATGCATGAGATGTATGTATGTCATCTAAATGCACCATGTATATGTTTCCTATGCGATAACCTATGAGCATAATATTATTAGATTTAATGTCTACAATTTTGCATCCATTTTTATCAAATAAAATATTAAATCCTTTATCACACAATTGACTTATGCTCAATAAATTGTGTTTAAGACCATCGACATATAAGACATTTTCAATATGAATGGTAGAGTGATTACCTATGGAGCCAACACCTTTAATGTGGCCTTTGGAGTTGTCACCAAATGTTACTACTCCTCCACTTTTTGGCTTTAGATCCATGAATCGACTCTTGTCTCCGGTCATGTGTCTCGAGCATCCACTATCAAGGTACCATGAGTTTTGACTTTGTGCCTTGGCCTTGTAGCAATGCTCCCCCTACAAACAAAGATATTAAACTTTGGTTTTTGGTACCCAAATCATTTTGGGTCCATGAGTGTTAGCTCCCAAAACCTTGGTTCCCTCAGGAATCCAAGATGACATAGCAATAATATTATTAGATTTTACAAGTTCCTTAGGAACCCATACACTTCTAATTCTTTTAGCTCTACTATGTCTAGGGTAGCTACCTTGTTTGTAGTAATTAGTCTTTTTCTTAGGTTGGTGTGTTCTAGAGGATTCTCCTAATTCATGCTTGACACTACCAACATTTTTTAAAGACTTTTTGAGCTCATTTAGCTCACCCAACACCTTTTGGTGTTCACTATTACATTGTGATAAAAGGTTATTAAGATCAACATTTTCATCTTGAAAGAATTTTAGCTCATCTTCTAATCATAATATCTTTTTCTCAAATTTTGAATTAGCTTGAGTGAGTGAGTCATTTTTCTCATTTAGTTCTAAAATGATTTTCTTGTTTTTAATGACCGACTCTTTAAACTTCTCAACTAATTCATCATATACCTCTTGTAACTCATCATATGCATCATTTAACTCTTCATATGAAAAATCTAAAGTAGATGAGTTAGAGGTTACCAAGGAGGAATCTTCCTCAAGTGCCATGAGACAAAGATTAACCACTTCTTGTTTGTCATCCTCCGATGACTCCTCATCACTCCAAGTAGCAAGCTTGGCTTTGAGTCTTTTCTTCTTCTCAAAGCCCTTCTTCTTGAGTTGAGGGCACTCCGAACGGATGTGGCCAGGTTGTTTGCACTCATAGCAAATGATGGGATCCTTTCCTTCTTCTTTGTTCTTCCCTTTGAAGTCCATCTTTCTTTGGATTTTTCTACCCCGGTTGGACCTCATGAAGCGTGAGAACCGTTTGGCTATCATAGCCAATTCTTCAAGTTCATCCTCATCACTAGATGAGCTCTCATCAAGTTGTGAAGCTTTAGCCTTGAGAGCTATACCCATCTTCTTCTTCTTCTCAACCTCAAGCTTCTCTACTCTTTTCTCTTCTTTCTTTTTCTCATCTTCCCTTCCTTGCTTCATTATCTCATGAGTAAGTAGAGAACCCACAAGCTCATCAAGCTTCAAAGTCTTCAAATTCTTTGCTTCGATGATAGCGGTTCTCTTCCCATCCCAAGATTCGGGAAATGAATAGAGTAGCTTCCGGACAAGCTTGTCTTCCGGTATGATCTCTCCATAGCCCTTTAGACCATTGACAATCGTGGAGAATCGATCAAACATCTTTGACACCGTCTCATCGGGCTCCATCTTGAAGTTTTCATAACTAAGATTGAGAAGTCCAATCTTAGTTTCTTTGACATCATTGGTGCCTTCATAGGTGGTCTCAAGAGTGTCCCACACTTCCTTGGCACTTTCAATTGATGAGACCTTTGAGTAGATGTCCGGACCGAAAGCACAAAATAGCATGTGGAGAGCTTTATCATTGACTTGAATCTTTTTCCTCTCCTCTTCACTCATTTCGGCTTTCTTCTTCAACACCATCTTGCCTTCACCGTTTTGCTTCCATGGAATGTATGGCCCATCTTCAATGACATCCCATACAAGATAATCACTAGACTTGATGAATAGACGCATTTTATTCTTCCAAAAAGAATAATTGTCACCATTGAAGAAAGGAGGCTTTGTGGTCGATTGTGACTCGTACATGCCGGAACTGGAGGTTGAAGCCATCTCTTGATATTTTGATGATCACACTCTTCCAAGGATCCCCTCTTGTGGTTGTTAATCCTCAAAGAGTTAAGCTCTGATACCAATTGTTGAGTGGATCGAAAGATCGATATTTACCAAGAGGGGGGGTGAATTGGAAATTTAAAGGTTTGTGGTGGAAATTGGCAAATTAAAAATTGATGGACAAGAGATTTAGAGTGGTTCAAGTTCCAAATGAACTCTACATCCACTACCTTAGCCTCACTAAGGATTTGCAACAATTTCACTAAATTGATCTTCCCCTTTTCTAGGACAAGGAGACAACCCTTTACAATTTCGGTTAATTTTTCTACCCAAAAATCAACCCAACCCTCACACAAGAGAACAAAGAAATTTGTAGGCTAATAAAGTATCTCTCAATACAAATGATAGCCCCAATACAAGCACTCAACCCAATTTTACAAAGTATGAATGAAGAACACAAATTGGGATTTCTAGACAAATATAAAATTTAGCACAATTGCTTGGATTTGATGAATAAGTGTTTGCTTGAAGTTCAATAGTTGTTGCTGTAGCTTTTTGATGTGTCTTTTATACCTCTTCATTGATTTCTAGCCGTTTGGGTGGTTGGGGACTTAATTAGAGCCGTTGGAACCCTCTCTTACCACCATAAATGCACTTCTGCAGCTACCAGTATCGGTACGCGGGAAGGAGTATCGGTACCTGTCTCAGAAAAGAAAGAGCCGTTGTGTGCATTTAATACAGGGGTATCGATACGCGCGTAAGCGTATCGGTACGTGGTATCGAAACGGCAAGGGCCGTATCGATACTATTTTCTGAACTGAACTCACTGTCCACAACCGTATCGGTACGAGGGTTTGGCGTATCGATACGGGTCAACGAACTTTTAAAGTTTGGTTACCAACCAACTGACACCAACGGTCATATTTTTTAAACCGACTTATATTAAAAAATTACAAAGCCTGTATCGATACAAGGGTTAGCCGTATCGGTACCGTATTCAAACTCTTTGAATTTTAACACAGGACTGTATCGATACGAGGGTTTGGGGTATCGATACAGGTTCCGACAGTGACCAGGTTTGGTAAAATGGTATCGATACGCTGGGTGTTGTATCGATACGCCTGGACGTTTTTGGATAGTTTTGCCTTGGAACACTTAGAAAATATTTTGAGTTTGAGTTTTATAAATCAGTTTCAAGGTGTTGGTGTTTTAAAAACTTATTAAGGGACTTAAAAACTAATTTTAAGTTTTACAAAATAATCCTTAAGGATTTAATTATATCAAAATCAAACATAGGTTTTACAGATTCGTTGGAAATGAAGTACGATACCGATAACGCGGGGATTAAAAAATACGTCGTCGGCGAGTGGTTGAAATTCTAGATGACCGACAACAAGCCGATCATGGACCAGGTTCATGATTACGAGAATCTTGTCTCGAATATCCTGGCGAAAGGCATGCACATGTGTGAGGTTCTGCAAGCGAATTTCCTGATCGAAAAGTTGCCTAAGTTCTGGTCTGACTACCGCAACTCTCTAAAGCACAAGAAAAAGGACATATCACTTTAGGAGCTGATCGGGCACATGAAAATTGAAGAGGCCAACAGATTGAAAGATAATCTTACTAATAACTTTAGTCACTTATCTTTTAAATCTAACTTAGTTGAATCTAGTGGTGGATCAGGGTCCAAAAAGCCCATTAAGAAGGGCCCCAGAATAAAAAGCCCAAACCACAAAAGACCATCAACTTAAAGAAACCAATCAAGGCCAAGCCGGACGTGAAAACACGGAAGTGCTACGTGTGCGAGCAAGCTAGTCACAAAGGCGTACCAATGTCAGCACCGTGTGGACCGCCAAAACGAGACTAGACCACGCATGCATGTGGCGGAGGACATAGACGATGATGTTATTGTCGCGGTGGTTTCGGAGGTCAACCTTGTAGAGAAGAACACCAAGCGGGTCGTGGAAACTGGAGCTTCTTGACATTTCTGCGCAAGGAAGGAGTTCTTCACCGAGTTCGAGGGCGTGAACAATGGTGAACGTGTGTACATGGGGAACTCCAGCAGCTCTTGGGTGATGGGCAAAGGCAATGTTTTACTCAGGCTGACTTCCGGTAAAACTTTGGCCCTTAACAATGTCCTATATGTGCTTGCCCTGCGTAGAAATATGATAAGTGGTGGTCTCTTAAATAAGGCAACATTAAGTTAGTTTTTGAGGCAGATAAACTTGTACTTTCCCGAAATGGTGATTATGTCGGGAAAGTTTTTTATGTGAAGGTTTATTTGTCATAGAAACTCAACTTAATGAAAACAAAGCTACCACTTCTGCTTATATTGTTGAATATGTTGATATGTGGCATGCTAGATTAGGACACGTAAATATTCAATCTTTAAAGAAAATGATGAGTATGAATATTCTGCCTAAACTAGACATAACAAACTTTAATAAATGTGAAGTTTGTGTAGAAGCTAAGCATGCTAAACCTACCTTTAAAACTGTTTCTAAGAGAAAGATTGAACTGTTAGAACTTATACATACTGATCTAGCAGACTTTAGAAACACTGGAAGTAAATAAGGAAAACACTACTACATAACTTTTGTAGATGATTACTCTAGATATACAAAAGTTTATCTCCTAAGAACCAAAGATGAAGCTGAAGATTTCTTCCTTATTTATAAGGCAAAAGTTGAAAATCAATTAGATAGGAAAATAAAACGTGTTAGGTCTGATAGAGGTGGTGAATATGGATCTAATTTTCTAAAAGAGGTTTGTGAGACGAATGACATAATACATGAAACCTTAGCCCCATATTTTCCTCAACAAAACGGTATAGTCGAGAGGAAAAATAATACTTTAAAAGAGATGATGAACTCATTGTTGATAAGTTATGGGTTGCCCGACAACATGTGGGGGAAGCCATTCTATCGGCTAATCACATATTAAATCGAGTGCCTCATAAGAAAATCGGTTCTATCCCATACGAATTATGGAAAGGGTATGCCCCGAATTTGTAATACCTAAAAGTGTGGGGGTGTTTGGCCAAAGTGGGGTTGCTAGACTTTAAGAAGTCCACCATTGGACCTAAGACCGTTGATGTAGTGTTTATAGGCTATGCTTCTAACAGTGCTACATATAGATTCATGACTTTACAAGATTCTTCTATTTGTGAATCTAGGTATGTTGTTTCTTTGAGGATATCTTTCCTCTCAAGAAACCTAGATTAAGTGATGAAACACAAATAGAAAACCTACCACCCACTTCTTCTAGTGTGCCTACTAGGTCTTCTCAAGAGATTGAATTTGAGCCTAGAAGAAGTAAGAGACAAAAAGTTGAAACCTCTTTTGGACCAGACTTTATAACTTCCTTTATTTCTGAGATAAATGATTTGACACTCTATCTGATCCTATAGCTCAAGCTTATTTGTTAGATGAGGATCCTAAAACATACGAAAAAGCTATACGATCTATTGATGCTAGTTTCTGGAAAAGTGCTATAAAAGATGAACTAGAATCAATAATGTATAATCATACTTGAGAATTAGTTGACTTGCCTAGAGGATTTAAAATCATCAACAGTAAATGGGTCTTTCGAAAGAAACTTAGACCAGATGGTTCTATCTAGAGGTATAAGGCAAGGCTAGTAGTCAAAGGATTCACTCAAAGATTTGGTCAAGACTTCTTTGATACCTATTCTCCCGTCACTAAAATCTCAACGATCCGTGCATTGTTTGCACTACCCTTCATTCACAAGTTGCAAGTACATCAAATGGATGTAAAGACTACATTTTTGAATAGGGATCTAGATGAGGAGATCTATATGGAGCAACCTCTTGGCTTCGAGGCGCCTAGTATGGAAGGCAAAGTTTGTAGACTTAAAAATTTGTTTTATGGCCTGAAGCAAGCTCCTAAACAGTGGTATGAGAAATTTCATAAAACTATCCTTAGTTTTGGTTTTGTTGTGAATGGTTCGGATGCATGCGTCTATTCGAGGATGTTCGGTACTGATTGTGTCATCATAAGCTTGTATGTTGATGACATGTTGATTTTCAGTATTAACATTGAGTCCATTAACAAAACAAAGAATTTCTTGTCCGCTAAGTTTGAGATGACTGACTTGGGGGAAGTCGATGTAATCTTAGAAGTCAAAGTAACCGAATCTGAAAAGGGATTTTCTTTAAGTCATACACACTATATCGAGAAAGTGGTAAAAAATTTGACAGTTTTAATATCATCCTTGTTCGAACTCCTTATGACCCTAGCATACATCTCTTTAAGAATAAAGGAAGTAACGTTTCCCAAACGAAATATGCCAAGATAATTGGAAGTATGATGTTCTTAATGAACTATACTCGACCTGATATTGCCTATGCTGTAAGCAGACTTAGATATACTTACAACCCTAGTGGTGAGCATTGGGTTGCTCTTAGACGCTTACTTAAGTACCTTAAGGGTACGATAGACTGGAGACTTGAGTTTGTTGACTTTCCTGCTACTTTAGAAGGATATTGTGACGCCAACCGGGTCTCTGATAGTGATGAAGTAGGCTCTATGAGTGGGTATGTTTTTACTTTGGGAGGAGCATCAATTTCTTGGAAGTCTTCAAAATAGACTTGTATTGCTCGCTCTACTATGGAGTCAGAGTATATAGCTTTTGACTTAGCTGGGCAAGAAGCTGAGTGGCTAAGGAGTTTGTTAGCCAATATTTCGTTGTGGGGAAGACCGACTCCTCCTATTTCCTTGTTGTGTGATTCACAAGCTGCGATTTGTGTTGCCAAGAGTCAAGCTTACAATGGTAAGAAGAGGCACATTCACATAAGACATGAATCTGTTAGACACTTAATAAGGAATGGAGTACTTTCTTTAGAGTATGTAAAGTCGGAAAGAAACCTAGCAGATCCGCTTACCAAAGGGTTAAGCCGGAAGTTGGTCCTAGATTCGTCGAGGGGGATGGATTTAAAGCCCATTGGTTGAAGAATTCACGGTGGACACCCAACTTAGTTATCTAAGTTCAATATGGTCAAACAAAACCATGGAAAGACTCATAGTGTACATTTCTCACTACCTATCCCTATGACGAATAATGTACATGCCCAGGTTGAGTACTATTACTCTTAATAAATTCATAGCCCAGGTTTTGGGTGGTCTTAGTGAGAAAGACTTGATGAATTTACCAAATCATAGTTGAATACTTATTCTTAATAAGTTCATAACACAAGTTTGAATGTGTTGTCCTATTGAGAAGGACAAGATGAACTTACCACCAGAAGAGGTTGAGTTTCAAGAAACTCTTAATGAATTCAAAATTTGAATGATCCTATTGAGAAGGACATATTGAATTCACCGATAATGAGGTTGAATACTTATTCTTAATGATTTATTATCCCAAGATTGGGTGGCTCATTTCAAATGAACTTGAAGAAATCACCATATCTCTAAGAGGTTGAGCCATTACAAATGGTTCTTAATTATTTCATAGCCCGACTTCATGGTGGTTTATGTCGAGATAAACTTGATGAAATAACCTATGTAAGTGAGAAGGATTAGCCACCTTCTGTGAAAAACGTTGGGCCGTTTTTCTAATACACTTACTAGAATCCTGAGGTAAGATGGCCAAATATACACTTGTGTATATATATCTTACACATCGAGAACTTCGGTGGATGAAAGAGTTAGTTGTGTGTTATGAGTTTACCCCTATCACAGAAAGTTCAAGACTAGTTTCACTTATCTAAGAGAATGATCACTCATCATCACTATGTACTAGTTCAAGATACGTTCATTAGTGCTTAAGAACCTAATTCTGCTATTTCTCTTCTGATGAGGTTTGTGTTTGAGATTCAAATGAATTATTTCGCATTAGTGGGGGAATGTTGGTAATGCTTAAAGTGAAAACTAAGGCAAAAGCCTATATCCCACATGGGTTGGGAAAAAGGCTTGAGAAGGGTATTTATACCCAAGTTTCCCCCTCCCTTGTTGAGTGGGAAAGAACAAGGGGCATTATTGCGCGCCGCCGCTGCCACCGTCCGGTTAACACATGCCTTCGACACATTCGCGCGCGAATATTATTTTTTTGGAGAAAATTCGTAAGGAATTTTCTTAAGAATAAAAGATAATCTGAAAGAATTTTTTCTAAACTATTCGAATTTTATTTTATTAAATTCGAATCAGAACGTCTTATTGCAGCTAAGCAGTTTCAATTTCGAACTGTGTTGAATTTTGACAGTTTTTCAATCAAATTCATTTGTTTAAAGCAACTGTTACTGGATGTTTCAGCAGCTGTTACTGCAGATTTATTCTGCTGTTATGAAGAGCAATTATGGAGATTAATATCAGAGCAAATGGACAGTTTTGTCCATGGTTTTCAGCCTACAAATAGAGGTTTTTCATGTAGTCTAAGAGTGCAATAAACACATACAAAATATTCTAAGCTCTTTGCTTTCCTCCATCGCCAATAACAACAATACCACCGTTGTTCACACCGGTGTCGAGTGTACGACTCCCGGAGCGACCATGTTCACTCGGGGGACAATCTGCCTGTGAAGCGACTACACTTATCGGGGCAGAATTGCTTCTAAGGCAGTGGTCTACATACCACGACACGGTTCAAACTCGTTTATTTACAACATTCTTTATTTTTCCAGTCAGTGCTAACCGGGTCATTTTGCAGTTCTTCATTCTAGTACGGTCGACAACTAATTTTAAAGCTGGTGTCGTCATCGGCCTTACATCATAGATGAAACGGCTAGGTTAAGAAAAGCCAAAGCGATTAGAGAATTTTTCATTAATTTTTAAAACATGTTTTTTTTATCAGTTTACTTCTGATCATTCATTAAATAAAGTTTTCATATAAAAAGTTTCTTTCGGTCACATCGTAACATAAGTGTAACAAATTCTATAATATATTATATTGATTTAAATTTGACTTGTTTAATGTTTTTAAGCCTTATTCAGTAATTTAACCTTTTCATTTCATTATATTGTTGTTATACTCATTAATTAAATATATCATATTTTGCATGCCAAAGAAAATATTACTTTATCATATATATTAGAGGCGATACAAAGATTTAGGGGCTGTTCATTAAAATGAGATTCTCAATTTAAAAATAAATAAATATTTGTTGACTTGTTATATGAATAGTAGACTGATTTTTTAAATAAAAAAATGAGTATAAAAAATTAGCTACATTTACATATGAGGATTACGACATACACCTTGATCAGATTAATTCCTCTTATCAAGGTCAAGGTGAAGGTGGAGGAAGGATATTATCATATACTTAAACTAGAATTATACTCGCTCTACGTTACGGGTTTATATATTTACATGTTTGATTGAATTTAATTTTGTCATAATGATTATTTTCAAGATTTAAAATAGTTTTTGAAATATTATAAATAGACCCTTGAAATTTTTAACTTGTTTTAATGGGTTCCCTCAAAATGTTTGAAAGTATTATTTTCCTTAATATTGGTTGGAATTTATTTAGGTATTTGGAGTTGTTTCTACAATAATTTCCCGACGAAAAAGGTAAAGTCGTCGTACATTCTCGGTGATTTTGTTATTTTTTATATTTTTAGGATTAAATTGGAAAGAATTTAAAATTACAAGACTACAATAAAAATTTTAAAAATAAGAAAACAGTGCTTTGAATGTGTTTCTGCTACCCAATTTCTTAATTCAGCCCCCCCCCCCCCCCCCCCCCCCCCCCCCCCCCCCCCCCCAACTTCTCCAATTTTTCACTCCGGTCTTCCAAATTTGCATCCCTTTAATTGTCCTCCCAAAATTAGAAAAAATAAAAGGAAAGTTGTCAAGAAAAGATAATAACTTCAGTTTTAATAAAAAAAGTAAAGCTTAAAAAGTCGTCGGAATAATTTGATGGCTTTTATAATGTCTTCGTAAATGTATGACGAGTTTTACGGTCATAATAAAAACAATCTAAAATTTCTAAATATTCTGAACCAACCTCATTTACTTTTTCTTTCAAAAACATTATTCCCCTCATTTAGCCTACATATCATTTTAAAAATTTTAGTTGTCTCCCATGTTGAGTGTTAAGATCCGTCATTAATAATAATAATATCATCCATGAAATATGGTATAGTGTTACTCACTTCATCTTTTAACTACGTGGTGAGAATTCGATTCTTTAGTTGTTTATCTTTTTAGAGAACATATACAACGAAGAGAGATAGGCATTACGTAGTTTAACATTTCTTTAAAAAAAATGTGTTGGAGAAGTGTTTTTGAGAAATACTTTTGATTATTTGGTTTTGAGATTTAAGTGTTTAGTATTGTTGTCAAAAATACTTTTAAAAAGATAATGATCAGTTTTAACTAGGGGTGTTTATTCCCGGGTACCTAACTTTTCGAGTATTGAAATTTTCGGCCCGATCCCGACCCGCAATTATCGGTTACCTGTAAAATCCGGTACCGGATACTCGGTTCACTTTTGTTTTTTATTTTTAAATTTAAAAGTTTTAAAAAATCACATAGTAAACATATAAAATTTAAAAGTTCATAATACGTAATCCAAACACAAAAATTATTGATTCGAAGTTAGTTTTAAGATAGAAATATTTGTATATATATATATTAAAGTTTATCACCAAAAAGACATTAAAAATATTAATCTTGTTTTTTCTTTTCTTTCGAATCTTGTATTAACAAATTAATACAAATTTTTTTGAAAAATTTAAAAGTAAATTATACAAACATAGAAAGAATTTAGAGATTTAAATTTACTTAGGGTAAAAATATTAAGGAACCTAAAATAAAAATATAATTTAAAACTAAAAAAATAAATATATTAAAAGTACCGGGTCGGGTACCTGATTATAAATTTTTTGGCACAGACCCGATCCAACTACCCGAATTGAGTATTTTTTAGGTTCGGGTCGGCGGGTCAACGGGGCGGGTCAATTGGGTTGGGTATTTTTGAACACTCCTACTTTAAACATGATGTTGCAAGTTAAAAAAATACATATATAAATAATATTCAAATTCATTAATATTATTATATATGAAATATATCAACTTAAAATTTGATAAAAATATAAAAATACTTTTATTAATAAATAAATAATTTTTAACAACTGTACGCGTTACCCGGAAATATATAAAATTTTTATCTAAAAATTTTGACATGAAAAGATATAAAAAAATTTAAACTAATAAATAATGTATTAATCAATTAGTTATGTTTTGGTAAAAAGATTACAAGTTTATAAATTATAAAAGAGTTAATTGTACCATATAACCTCAAACTATGACCTTCATTCTAAGTTACCCCAAACTTTTAAATTTCAAATTTATCCTCAAACTATGACATTCATTCTAAATTGATCCCCCAAATTTTGAGCATTCTAGTTTCATCCTCAAACTATGACTCTCATTCTAAATTAGTCATCTAACTTTTTTAGCATTCTAATCTCTTCCCCAAATTATCATTATATTCTAATCATATCTTATGTTTATAAAATCGATATAAAAATTATTAATTGTCATGAAGAGTGATGTGTATTATGTAATAATGTAATGTGGTATAAACAATAATTTTAGGATGAAATTGGAATATTCAAAAAGTTCGAGGGACCAATTTAGAATGAGGGTCATAGTTTAAGGATGAAAATGAAACATAGAAAAGTTTGGGGATCAATTTAGAATGAGGACCATAGTTTGGGGATGAAATTGAAATATTTAACAGTTTAAGGACCAATTTAAAATGAGAATCATAGTTTGAGGACATATGGTACAATTAACTCATTATAAAATAAACACATCATAAGATAACAAATAAATATTAAAATTGTAATTTGACTCTCTAAAACACTTTTCCAAACACAAAAATTAGAAATTTTAACTTTAACGTTTAAGTTGAAAAATACCTTTTAACCACAATATTTTTCTTTCAAAAGTTATCTGTTAATTATTGCTTATGACTACACAAAACATTTTTGAAAAAACAATACTCTAAACAAAGCTCAGTAGTGTATACAAAAGAAATTTGGGTTGGGTTTAAGCCCAAAATTAAATGGTTTTATTGGGCTTTAAATTAACCCATTTATAAATCAAAATCCATAGGACACAAAATTTGATGGAGAGTGGAAACAGAGACCTTTGCTTAAACCCTTGTAACGGTTAAACCTCAAGAGCCGAAAAAAACCCAAACCGCCCGAGCAGAAAGAAGCAACACCAGCTGCGGCGGCGACCATGGTGAAATCCTACTTAAGATACGAGCCGGCGGCTGCCTTCGGTGTAATTGTATCCGTTGAATCGAATATCACTTACGACAGCTCAGGCAAGCACCTTGTCGCCCCGGCTCTCGAGAAGCTCGGTGTTTGGCACGTCCGTCAAGGCGTCTGCACCAAAACTCTATCTCCTTCTGTTTCTTCTCACGGACCCTCTCCCGCCGTCACCTGTGTCGCCTCCTCCCCTTCTTCACTGGTAAAAGATTTTTTTCTTTCTCTTCCTGTATCATTTATTGTAATGTATGCTCCGTTTTATTTTTTTTTTACCTTTGTTTGAAGCAAAACCTGAAAGTTTGGTTTGGATATAAAATAAATATATATATTTTTTGTGAATAATAAACATTTGTTTTTGCATTGATAAATTAGGAACTTTTAAAAACTTTTGAACTCTGATAGTAACAACCAACCGGGTTCTTAAAGTTCTTCATGAATTTTTAGTGATTTTCATGAAAATAAGTATGAGGAAATGAAAAAAAGGGGTTCAAATTGCAGGTAGCAAGTGGTTACGCGGATGGCAGTGTAAGGATTTGGGATTGTGATAAAGGAAGTTGTGAGACTACTTTGAAGGGGCATAAAGGGGCTGTGACTGCTTTAAGGTACAATAAGGTTGGATCTCTACTTGCTTCTGGAAGTAAAGACAATGATATTATATTGTGGGATGTGGTTGGTGAGACAGGTCTTTTTCGCCTTCGTGGGCATCGTGATCAGGTTTGTCATTTGTAAATTTTTCTATTGAAGTTAAGAAATTATCTTGGTATTTGCTTTAATGTCATTGCATTTTGCAACTTGCAGATAACAGACCTTGTTTTCCTTGATTCTGGTAAAAAACTTGTTAGTTCTTCCAAGGATAAATTTTTAAGAGTGTGGGATCTTGAAACTCAGCATTGTATGCAAATAGTTAGTGGTCATCATAGTGAAATTTGGTCTATTGATGTTGACCCGGATGAAAGATACCTAGTCACTGGTTCAGCAGATCTTGAACTCAGATTTTACAATGTAAAGCTTGAGTCGATGAGTGCAGAGTCTATGGTGAATGTAACTGGGGCGGAAACTGGGAATGATGGTGGGTCATCTACTCAAAATAAGTGGGAAGTTCTAAAGCCCTTTGGTGAAATTAAGCGGCAAAGTAAGGATAGGGTTGCGACTGTGAGATTTAACAAGTCTGGAAATTTGCTTGCTTGTCAGGTAGCTGGAAAAACGGTTGAAATATTCCGTGTACTGGATGAAATTGAATTCAAGCGCAAAGCAAAACGAAGACTTAACAGGAAGAAAGATAAGAAGTCTGCAAAAATTGAAGTTGAAGCAACGGAAACTGTAGAAGCAAATCATGATACTGAAGAAGCTGGGAATATCTTGGTTATTACAGTTCCTGATGTTTTTAAGCTTCTTCAAACTATTCGAGCCAGCAAAAAGATCTGTTCCATCTCTTTTTGTCCAGTCACTCCAAAGAGTTCACTATCTAGTTTAGCATTGTCTTTGAATAATAATTTACTAGAGTTTTATTCAATTGAAAGTAGTGCAAGTACGAAAACACTTGCTATTGAGCTTCAAGGACACCGTTCCGATGTTAGAAGTGTCACACTTAGTTCTGACAATAGTCTTTTGATGTCAACCAGTCACAATGCTGTGAAGATTTGGAATCCAAGTACTGGTTCTTGCCTTCGAACAATTGATTCTGGTTATGGACTCTGTGGTCTAATTGTACCCCAGAACAAATATGCAATGGTTGGAACTAAAGATGGGAAAATTGAAATTATTGACATTGGTAGTGGAAATTGCAGTGAAGTTGTTGAAGCTCATGGCGGCTCTGTAAGGTCAATTGCTACCATTCCAAATGGAAATGGTTTTGTTACCGGCAGTGCAGACCATGATGTGAAGTTCTGGGAATACCTGATCAAGCAAAAACCTGGTCAAGTGCGTTCCTCATTCCTTCACAACCTACTTAAATTTTTTAATATCTAAACCTATTTACTTATCTTCTCCAACTCCCGGCTTGTTTAGTTTTGCCTTGGTACAATATGAAGTGGAATGTATAACTCATCCTCTATTACAAATGCAGTTTTCATGCTGAGTTAACTGATGAGTGATGCTAGATTGGTCTTGTTGATTTTCAGGATTCCAAAAGCCTTACTATATCAAATGTAAGGACTATGAAAATGAATGATGATGTTTTAGTGGTTGCTGTTAGCCCTGATGCTAAATATGTTGCTGTGGCATTGTTGGATTGCACTGTAAAGGTAAGGAATGATTGACTTATCCTTCTCTGTATTGAATTTTACTTTGTCCACTGTTGGTTGTCTTGGTGAATTTATTCTGTAATTGTTTTCCTATATTTTGTAATTGGAAGCACCGTGCTGTTTCCTACTCAACTTGTAAAACACAAAGTTTTGGTCGATGTCTTCAACCCTCTGTTTAAAGCCTTCTATATCTCATGATTTGTATGTGAGAGTTAGATGTGACCTTGCATCCGTATGCCTCTGCACTAATCATGTCTTACAAAGATTGACTTATATAGTTGCCCTTTCCGTCCATCTCACTTTTGGTCGATGTCTTAAACCTCTGTTTAAAGCCTTCTATATCTTATGATTTATATGTGAGTTAGATGTGACCTTGCATCCTTATGCCACTGCACTAATCATGTCTTACAAAGTTTACTTATATGTGCAACAAATTAGATCTTTTGATTTCAAAGATGTTTGTTTTCAGATTCCTTCTCTGTAAACATGTTTTGGTAGAAGTTTCTGATGGAAAAAATAAGTTTAACCAACTGAATAGCTCTCCAATTTGTCTTCATAATAGCACGCAGATTATCGTGGTATCCTATTATCAATTAGGATGTGCAAGTCAACTTGTTTTGCATTGCTACGAGCCTATTATGATAACAATGATTTTCTTTTCCCTTTTTATGCAGATTCTTTTTATGGACTCACTCAAATTTTTCCTTTCCTTGTACGGCCACAAACTTCCTGTCCTATGTATGGATATTTCATCAGATGGAGATTTAATTGTAACTGGATCCGCTGACAAGAATTTGAGGATTTGGGGCTTGGATTTTGGCGATTGCCACAAATCCATCTTTGCTCATGCTGACAGGTTTTGTATGATTTTTATTATCATGGAATGTATAAGGGTTTTTTTTATCCTAATTGTTTATATAGTTTTGTTGAACCTTTAAATAACCAAATCTGATTAGGTATTTTTTCAGTGTTATGGCAGTTCAATTTGTCGGCAACACACATTACATGTTCAGTGCCGGGAAAGATCGCCTTTTAAAGTACTGGGATGCCGATAAGTTTGAGTTGCTTTTAACGCTTGAGGGACATCATGCAGATGTTTGGTGCCTTGCAATCAGCAACCGTGGAGACTTCGTTGTTACAGGATCTCATGACCGGTCCATTCGCCGTTGGGATCGTACTGAGGAGCCATTTTTTATCGAGGTGTTTTTGAATGTTTTTCTGTGTACCAAAAGTGAAATTCTTGGCTCAGGAATGAGAATGCCATTGTTAAACTAGTTCTTCTATCTGCATTTGTGATTACATTGAGAGATGGATTTTCTTCTTTTTGTATTTAACCCTGCTTGAATGTGCAGGAGGAAAAAGAGAAAAGATTGGAAGAAATCTTCGAGGCTGACATTGACAATACATTTGAAGACAGACATATACCAAAGGAAGAACTTCCAGAGGAGGGAGCTGTTGCATTAGCAGGGAAGAAAACTCAGGAAACCCTGACCGCCACTGATTCTATTATTGATGCACTAGATGTGGCGGAAGTAGAGTTAAAACGTATAGCTGAACACGAGGTATTCTCCTCTTGCCTTGATCCATTTGTTCTACACTGATGTGTTAATGGCTTTAACTAGCTTGCTAAATTTGGGGAAAAACTAGGATCTATATTTGAATGCCAAACTTGTATTTTTTTGAAGTTACAAGTTCATTCACAAATACAAATGATATATATCCGATTAACTATCACAATATCTAACCATTATAAAGCACAACTGTGCTAATAATAATAACTAGCTTGCTAAATTTGGGGAAAAACTAGGATCTATATTTGAATGCCAAACTTGTATTTTTTTGAAGTTACAAGTTCATTCACAAATACAAATGATATATATCCGATTAACTATCACAATATCTAACCATTATAAAGCACAACTGTGCTAATAATAATAACTAGATATCCAGACTACTCCCACACAAGGTGGGACTTAAATAAAGTCTGGAGTAAGACCCTACGCATGGTGGGACTAAAACCTGGGTCATTAAGGTTCTCAAGGCTTCAACATTACCATTGAGCCAAGGCCTCATTGACTCCAAATTTGTATTTGACCCTCAATGGTATGCTTTTAAATAATCTTTTTTTCCCCTATGGAAGAAGGGGAAAAGAAAATGAAAGTTGTTGACTATATGGGGGTGCTGTGGTCGTTACTTTTTGCGGTCCACTATATTGAGTATAAGAACATTGTTTACTTATAGAAAGATACAACTGCCAATATGATAAATCTGTCTTGTTCATCTTGCTCAGAAATGCTTGTTAGAGTTAGTCGGAAAGGTTGTAGAGCAGCAGAAAATGCTTGAAGAAAACTGAAAGAGGATAGGTTTTCAATACTTGGGTTGCAATTAATGGGTTTACTATGTTATATTTCAGGAGGAGCTAGCCAGAGGAAAAGCTGGTGAATTCCAACCAAATATGATTATGCTTGGTTTGTCCCCATCAGACTATGTCCTTCGTGCTCTCTCAAATATTAGCACCAATGATCTGGAGCAGACTTTACTGGTAATTGAACATTGTGCCATGAGATTATCTCCTAGTTCTAGTACAGAATTCTAGAAAAGATAATATGGTATTTCATCCATGTTTTCTAGTGCATGCATGGAGACAGTTTGACATCCAAAATCAGTTGTATGATGATTAAGCTCTTATTGAAACTTCTGGATAAGCTCCTGTTGTCACTTATCTTTTTGTGATCTATCTGATGCTGACTGTTTTCTTCAGATTGTAGTCCACGATCTCCAATTGTTTAGTTAATTATTTGCCTAGTAATGGGACTAAAGACCATCCATCAACTGAAATTCTAGTCACTTTGAGTTTCTTTTTCGTATTCCATCTACCTGATGCTGGTCTGTCTTTGTTTATGTAGTAGTTAACTTGTCTTCTGGATTCTACTGGATGATGCTATGCTGCGGATTACAGATAGGATCTTATCATTATTTACACATCTTATTGTTTATCTCAAGATCTGAGTCCAAGTTGTTTTATTCCCAGGCATTACCATTCTCAGATGCTCTCAAGCTTCTCTCTTATACGAAGGGCTGGACTTCAAATCCTGACAAGGTTGGCCTCTATGCTTATGGTTGGATGTTTTGGTGAATAGATGTGTGGCATGTACACCATGCATTCTCTTTCTCTCTCTGAGACACACACTAAAGCGTTTGATGTTAAGAAAGTGTATGTTTTATGCATTTGAGTGCTAGACTCATAACACTTATTGTTGTTATTACAATGTATGGTGTTTTGCACAGGTTGAGCTGGTCTGCAGGATTGTTACAATTTTGTTGCAGACGCATCATAGTCAGTTAATTAGTACCCCATCTGCCAGACCAGTGTTGGCTGTTCTAAAGGAGATTATTTATGCTCGAGTTAAGGTAAATATGTACTTCAGATTATGATTGTTTTAAACCTGCAGATTCCCTTAATGATCTCTTTTTATTTCTAATATCGAATTTAAGTTCAACACAATCACATAATCCACAAATAAATTTTAGATTTGGGAAAACTTAAGGATCTATTTCAATGACATAACCATTGAATTTATCAGGAATGCAAAGATACTCTTGGCTTCAACCTTGCAGCAATGGATCATCTAAAGGTTTGTAAAATTGCTTTTCCAATACTATCAATCAAAATTTCTAATAGAATAATAGCAAAACTGTTACGTGTCATTTGATTTCAGCAATTGATGGCTTCAAGATCGGATGCTCTATTCCGAGATGCAAAGTCGAAGTTGTTAGAGATTCGTTCCCAGCAGTCGAAACGTTTAGAAACAAGAACAGAGACCAAAACAGAAAAACAGAAAAAGAAGAAACAGAAGAAATAGACTGCCGTACACGTTTGATGTCCAAGATGGGCAAAACTTTGATACTTTATTTTCAAGGTTTAGATAGTGCTTGGCAGAATGATGTTCTTCCTGCTCCAGGTAAGAAACATCTTCATTTTTGTATTTTATGTTTCATTATTTGCCCCAACTGTCTCTAATACATGAATATCATCATCCAAGTGAAATTTTGAGCAATTTTCATGACCAGTTTGGCTAATACAAAATAGACATGATTCTTCTCTAATTTATTTTTATCTGTATTTGCATACAAGTTATTTATGAATTTTAAAATGTTTTGTTATTTTAGATCAAAATATGTTATTTCCCTATACTTGGGCAAAGTACAAGATTCATTCCATTTACTTAAAAAGTTAAAAAATTAAAGTGTTACTCTTCTATCAAAAAAATCTCAATGCAATTGTAGACACCATTACTTTTTGCGGTAAGAATTTGCTTGCTAGCATGCATTCTTATGGAGTCGATAATGATTTGCTTCTAAAGTACGAGATTTAATCCATTGCATGTGTATTGAGAAGAAATATCTGGCGAAAATACTAAATTTATCAATGATTAGACTATTTTTTATTTTTAAAATTATAATTAAATTATAAAATATAAACGCGTTATTAAAATATGAACGATGAAAGGCTATTGAAATTTCTAAAATCAGAAAAATAAAAGGGCGTATCGGTATGGAACAAAAGGATACCGATACGATTGTCTAGGTATCGATAAAGGGTATCGGTGCGCAAAGACAGTTTTTGACATTTTGGCTATTCTGAAAGTATTTAAACATGTCAAAAATTATTTGAAAATTTTTTAAATATATTTTTTAAGTTGACAAACTTTTAAATTTTTTTTTTGCAAAATTTGTCTAAGTTCATAATAATTTTTATTTTAATTATATCAAAATTAAATATCTCAACAATTTTATATTTTTATATAACGAAATAACTTGATTTTTTTTTTAATTTTTCTCTCCTTTAAAAAAAATTTTTAAAAAAATTTTTTAAAAAATATTAAATCTTGTCTTTTTTTTTTAAAATTAAAATTTTCAAACATATCTCTTCCTTTTTTGTTGTATAAAAAATAATTCAAAATTAAATTTGAAATCACTTGTTGGTACAATATAACAATGGAGAAAAGACCAAAACTAAGATTTAACATGAAATTTTTTAAAAATGGCTTCCCTTTAATCAAACATCAATAAAATTTAATTAAACATGCCATATATAAGAACTAATCATGTACACATACAAGGCATGGCCAAAAAAAAGACAAAATTGTGCTTTTTTTTACTTTGCGTGCCGTTACGGTGTCGAACGTATCGATACTGGTTAAAAATCGTATCGGTATGGTATGGACGGTACCAGTACCGAAGACACGAATTGATGAAAAATACAACAAAATCAACTCAAATAGCTTTACAACTTAGTCTTAAGTTCATATAAAGGCTCTAAGAGGTCATATATACATATTTTAATTATTTTTGCTACAAATTAACAACATGCTTCTCAAAACATATAATTTAAAACATAGAAAGCGTGATTTCACCAAGATTCAACCAAACATTACAAGTTTAAGTAAAAAAACATAGATATGAGCATAAAAGACCAAAAACATTTAACTCATGTAAATTATATGCAAGCACACCATGGAGTCACACAATCATGCTTAGATCATTACGAAAAATAAACATGAAAATCATGATCAAGCAATTGCATGAAACATAAATTTACCACTTGAACTAATGTAGGGTGTTAAGCCTCTCCTTCTTCAAGTGTCATTCTCCTTGTATGTCAAGAGCTTTCAAAAATTCTACTTTGCTCATCAATGCTCAAGCATACCTATAAAGACAATCACAAATATTTTAGTATCTAAATTACTTTAAATCCATTGACAGTAGTCTCAAAAAATTTAGTTCCCTTTAAAATTCATTTTTTAATATCTTCATTTTTTTTGAAAAAATAAATATTTTAAGGACTTAAATATTTTTAATCATTTTTCCTTTGAAAAATTTAGGGAAATGATAGCCTTTGATAAAAATTTGTTTTTAAAAAAAATTGTTTTTGGAGACAACTCCCTTTTCACTCCTTTAAAAATCTTTGTTAAACAATTTCTTTTTAAGATCATTAATTTTTCTTTGTTGATATTTTAAACTTTTTAAAGCAAGTTGTAAATCAAAATTTTTGTGCTAAAAAAGTCTTTGAGTTTTGTTTCATGTTCATCTTTGATTTTAGAAATTAAATTATTTTGAACTTTTAATTTAGAAACCATTTTCTTGCTTTTCAACATATGGTTTTCAAATTCTAAAACCAAATCGTCATAGATATTTTATAATTCATCAAATGTATATAAAATTTAAGGTGATAGATTATAAGTTACTCTTTAATTTTTTTCGATGGCCATGAGACAAAAGTTAGCTACCTCATCATCGGTGGAGTCCTCTTCATCACTCCATGTAGCCACAAATGCATTCTTCTTATGTCTTGATCCCTTTTTTCTTCATATTTGAACAATTGTACTTGACATGTACCGACTTCTTGCATACAAAGCATATGATAAGATTTTTTCTCTTCATTCTTGATTCATGTTTAGCTTTTTCTCTCTCGCACTTTATGAATCCTTTGAGCTTCTTGAAGAGCTTGGCTATCTTTTCATTCTCATGTTCACTCCCCTCTTCACTTGATTTTTCTTAAATGCTTGAGGAGGCCTTGAATACAACATTCTTTATCTTCTCTTCTTTTTTTTCCCTTTGACATCAATTCATAGGTAAGCAAGGAATCAATGAGTTCGTCAAGCTTAATTTTTGAGGTTTTTTGCTTCGATGATGGTGGTCTATTTGGAATCTTATGATTCGAAAAGTGAGTAAATCAACTTTCGAACTAGCTTGTCTTCCAGAATCACTTTTCCATAGCCTTTAAGTCCATTCATAATGGTGGAGAATTGATCGAACATAGCTTTGATGTCTTACGTTGGGTTTATCTTAAAGTTTTTGTACTCAAGGTTGAGAAGGCCGATCTTGGTCTCATTTATTTCGTTGGTTCCTTCGTGAGTGACTTCAAACTTGTCTCAAATTTCTTTGGCACTCGAGCAAGAAGATATCTTGTCATACTTGCTGGGTTCAAGAGCACAAAACAAGAAGTGCATAGTTTTGTCATTGAGTTGCAACATTTCTTCTGATATTCATCTGTCCATTCTTGTCTGTCTTTCTTGACAAGTCGACCTTGAAATGAATTGAGAGTCTTCAATGTAATAAGCACCAGAAATGGATGCCATTGTTTTGGTTGATGTTGAAATGACTTGAGCCCTTGAGGATTGGCTATATGATGTTAATGTGATAATATAGACCATGCTCTGATACCAATTGCTTCGGTTGATGGGGGCCTTTGAGTGATTGTGGTGGAAGTAATCAGAAAATTAAAAATTTACACAATGATTTATAGTAGTTAGACTTCTAAACTAACCTCCACTACATTAGCTATCTTCACTAAGAATTTTTCACAAATTTACAAATTTATCTGTTTTAGGCTCAAAGAGATAGCTTTTACAACCCTCAAAGCACCAAAGCTAAAAATGGCAAAGAGTATTTTTTTTTTCTATTTTAAGTTTAAACCCCTAAACTTATATTTAGACTCTAAAATTTACAAGTTTGTATAAGCGAAAGTTTACACAATCTGTGTATCAAAATATTTTTATATTTTTAAGGCTTAATACACTTTCACTAACGTTTTCACCGTTACCCATATTGCCCCTAGAGTTAAAAAAAAATATGTCTTAACCAATCAAAACGTGCCACGTCATTTTTTTACTTTTAAATTATAAATTAAAATAAGTATATTAAATATTTATTAATTTAATTAATTTTTCAAAATACCCAAAACACAACATCTTTATATCCCATCGTCTTCTTTCCCAGTTTTCATTTCTTTTACAGTAGAACAATCAAAAACCTATTCTCAATGTCGACGCCATTGTTAACTACACAGAGATTAGCCGATAAGTCCACCGGTCTGGCAACCGTTTCAAATTCTTTGGCAGCAACATCGGCCTTTTGGAGACCATCTTCATTTGCAGAAAGACTTTTATTAAACCCAAAAACAATACTCTGAATTCAAAACACATGGTTCAACAAGAAAGAGCAAAACCCAAAAAAATATTCTGAAAAAACTGAATAAAATATACCAGTAATTTAAGCTTCAAGAAAGTACTGAGTTCAGATTTAGCATCTTGAACTGGAGGCGGCGGCGGGGAGTCAAGAAGAGAGACACCTTCAATGGCTGATTTCGACACAAAGTTTATTTTCCTTTGAGGACAACGTTGTTTGATGTGAAGAAGAAAAATGTATGATTTTCTGAGATTGAGAGGAGCTTTAATGGAGGAAGAAGATAAAATGGAGGCGGGAGGTTCTAGAAGAGAGCTTGAAGTAGCCATGGTTGTGAGTGGTTTGGATTGCCCTGTTCTCTAGCTTTTCAAGTGTTGTTTGGTGACTCTGCCATATGGTGGAATCTCCTCTCTAATGTAAGAATCAAAATCTATGGTTTATATTGTATGACTATTCGAAGCGTATAAACTCAATATTATTGATTGAGGAAGAAGATAGCCAGGTCTGCAGTTAGCTATCCTAATGACGTGAAAAATTGGGGAAGAAGATGATGGGATGAAAACAGGGTGTTTTGAGTATTTTGAGAAATTAATTAAATTAATAAATATTTTAATATATTTATTTTATTTAAAATTTAAAATAAATAAAGAAAATAACTTGGCACATTCTGATTGGTCAAGATAAATTTTTTTAACGAAAACAATATGGGTAATGGCGAAAACATTAAGAGTCAAAATGAACTTTAGGGGGTAAGTTGGAAAAATAAATAAAGTTTAGGGGAAGTGTATTAAGCCTATTTATAATTAGATATTTTAAAATTTGACAATATTTGTAAAATCTATAGTTATTTTTACTTAATTTTATTTGATTTTACTTAATTAATAAGTTATAATTATAAAATATATCATTGTAGTATGTAATTATTTAATTTTATAGTTGATGTCAAAAATCAGCTAACACCAAAAAAAGATAGTGGACATGGGTTGTAGATGATGATGGGAATAAGTAGAGGGAAATAGAGGAGAAAGGCTGGAGGCTCTTGGCCTTGTGGCAGAGATGAGTGTTAGATAGGTTCAACCCGCCCGAAATGGGTTTTTTAAGGAGAAGGTCTGACATCATTGCTCGGTAAATTTTGATTCTAGGCCCGACGAATTGATGTTTACTGTCTGTTGACAAAACTATGTATCAGACGATAAATTTGACGAATGAAACATGTAAACTTAACGATAGCCTTATCTGAATATTAAAAGATCAGAGGAAGTAGCAAAGTGGCCTCCAGATGATCCTTAATGAACATCCACAAGGACCTTCGAAGTGTGCAAAGTATGCTTTCCGAGACTGTTGTATTGACATAGTAGAATTGTTATTATTATTGCCCATATACAACAAAATGCAAAGTTCAATAAAAAGTTTTGATTATTAAAAAAATTCACTAAATTAACAAGCCTCATAAATATTATATTAATTTAATGGGTTAAGAGCCACATTTCCTTCAACTTTAAGTTAGTTTTGGCGTGACACTTAAAGTTAAGTTATTTATGTTATTTTTACTTATTGTAACTTATGTAACTTTTAGATATTTATGAGATTTTTAACATTATATATCTCGAGTATACTTAAATCTTATTTCATGCCATTAGAAATTTCACATAAGAGAATATTTGTAAATAATATATTTCAAAAATCACTTTGCAGAAGAAAACCTAACTGTAGAAGCACATAAGTTATTTATGCTACATATTCTGCATTGCTTTTGACATTTTTAGCCCAAAAATATTTTTGAAAAGCTTTGCAGAAGAAAACCTAACTGTAAATAAATGATGAAGTTGTTATAAGTATAACACTTCCAATCGATTTTTTGTCGGCATCTACATGGTTTCTTTAAGACAGATTTTCGGTAACTCATATGGTGCTTGAAATTATCGGTAACTCATATAGTGCTTGAGATTATCAGTCGTCTGTCTCCCAAGATGCAATAACTAAACGAACAACTACAATAACACGACTGCAAAGACCACGAATTGTGATCTTACCTTTGTCTATCACCAAAAGATAAGATTTTTTGTTGTTGTACATTAAACCTAGTAGGTTTACACAATATTTATAAGAATTTCACATAGAAGAATAATTGAAAGTAATATATTTCAAATTAATGTCATTAATATTGTATCCAATTAACATCGGAAATTAAGTCATTAATATCGTATGTTCTCAAATATATATTTCATGAACTAGAAGGCATTACTAAAATAATATCCGAATTACTTGAGCTATTAATACAATATCTTTCCATATGTTTATCCTTTTAGTTTAGAATATTTAAAAAGATATGTCATATTTAAAGGAAAAAATAATTCATATATACATAAAGCCTCCAAAGGGCTCAACAACATTCACATCAAACACATATGCCCCTAACGCTAACAAGGTTCTACAAGATTAGTTACACACCCTTACACTTACATGCAAGATACAATTTTAACGCAAATCATTCAATAATTAGCATATGGTTGTTCTGTATAAACACTTCTTTATACTTGATATCTCACCGATATGAGACATATGTTTCTATTTTTTTTCTTATATAATTCACGACTACTCTACTTTGAGTATCAATTTCTCATTTATTACTCAATTTTTTAAACATATGAGATACCATTGTAAATGTCTCATAAAGTAAAATATGAATCTATAATTTCATTATTCAAATCTTCATCTTTAGTTACCCATTGAAAATATGGCTCAAAATTTTCAATTTATCATATTTTTTGTAACACCCTCAAATAAAGAGTAGAGGCTAAAAAGGGAATCAAGTTAAAAAAATGGTAAGTGTGGCTGTGAAGGCTTAAACTCGTGACCTATACTTAGTAAAGCCAAGCTTTAACCGTCTAAACTAAGGCAATCTATGGCCTTAGTTTACTCTAGTTTTTATTTAAGATATGGTTTAATTGTCTAATCTAATAACGAATAAAAGTGAGACTCCTCACCTACCCGAAACTAATGCACATTCTAGATTTGAATAAAATATCAGAAATCTTGAAATTTTAAAAGTGACCATTCACCTTCCCGATCGGCCGTCGTTGATCTCCGTCACCGTCGGGCGGTGGTGGTCACCGCCTACATCGCTGGAGGCATCACGTCGCCACGATCACATCCTTGACCACCACACGCGTAATCGATCTGCCTTTCGTCGGTGAATTCCGTTTGAAGCTTCGGCAAGAAACCCAAACTGTCGCCACTGTTTTCCTCTATCTTCGATCGATACAACCGTCCGTTCGAGACGTGGGTGTAGCCGTCGAACTCCCCGCGTCGAGCCGTGCAAAACCCAGTCAGTTGTTCGTTCGTCTGACTCTGATAAGGACCTCGTAGGAGCTACGTCACTCTCCGGTCGTTCCTTGGCATTTTGGGTAAGAATCGATGTGATTCCGACTTATTTTCGGTATTATTGAGGTTTGGGTTGGATTGTTGGTTGATGCTTTATGTTTTCCGGCAGAACAAGTGCATTTGGGGGCTTTGGGCGACCGTTCCGACGACCGTCCGACAATTTGGTATTGTTAGGTAAGCGAACCGGCCTAAACCGGTATGAACCCAACCAAATCGAACCGGTCAGGCCCATTGTTAACCCAAGCCCAAAACCCAAACCGAACCGACCCGCGTCCATTATGACCCGACCCGTTGACCGAGTTAACTCACTGAGTCAACTCAGTGAGTCAATTCGCACGAGTTGACCTAGTTGACCAGTGACGTCAGCATTGACTTGGCCGTTAACCGTTGACCGTTGACATGCCTGTTGACCGTTGACTTTGACCAAAAAGTCAAATTTTTTGAAAACTCTTATTTAATGTTTTTCGACGTTTTGAGTCCAATTTTGAAGCCCGTTTCGCAAAATTCTGACCCGAAGGCCTCCGAATCGGACCTTGAACCCGAGAGTGCGTATATATTTAATTAATTGGTTAAGAGCTTTGTGAATAAGGTCTGATCTTGGAATTTGTGTATTTGAAGGTGTTCAAAGTTCCTTGTATTCGAGATGTTGAGGGATGTCAAATTCGAGTTCGAGTGCGATCGAATGAAGTATCATGAATCGACCGATGTAGCTCGGAGTTGAGGTAATACATTACTACCTCTTGTATGCTTTATGAAACATAGTGGTATCCAGTAAACGCATTCATGATTGTGTTTAAGCGTATGATTAATTCCGTTAATGCCTAATCGAATATGAAAAAGTGTTGTAAACTAGTTGAGACTAGTGCTCGGTTAGAAAGACGAGTGACTTAAAAGAACTTTCGAGATCTAAGAATGATTGATAAGACTGTGATGCTCTAAATTGGGTTTTGCTTGTTAATGATTTAAATTTCTAAAATGCTAAGATAAGAGATGATGGTAATACCCTTGAGAGTAATGCGATATGAGATCTTACTCTTTATCTGATAAACAACTGACTCATCGGAAAAATCTCGTTATACTTGGAATGACATAGTAATAAGATTTGCATCTCCGAGAATGTAAACACTTAAGCTTTTCCTGAATTCTGAATAACCTCCAAAGAAAAATTTACAAGAGTTTTTCGCATGTCCAGTGCTACCAATGGTGTAATTATTGGATTGACTAAAGCGTCTGAAATGACAAAGAGGATTGAAAATATTAATAAGGCGGAACTAATTGGAACAACGTGATGACAAAAAAGGACTGAATTACCCTCGGGTGCTAGATGCCAAAATTAACCGAAATGATGAATATACCCTCAAGATCAAAAAGGAATGAATAGTTGGAAGTTGGAACGATCGAAAGGCTCAAATTTTTTGGAACACCTTCGGATATGAAGCATCTGAAATACCTGCGAATGTCGAAAATGACTGAAGGTACCTCTAAGATTGGAATAAGGAATACCAATAAAGCTAGACAATATAATGACTCTAAAGTGGTAATTCACGGCCTGTGTTTGTTGGTCGTTTTTGATACTATCGTAATTTTGGAAATATACCATGTGGCGACATGTTCGGGTTATTTGGAGAAAGTACTCAGCTATTGGTAAGAGCAACATGTTTCCTCAAAAAGATAAATTCGATGCTATGGAACGAGTTCGAGTGTTATATACATGTTCAGGAATTTTAAAAATTCCCGCTTGGATACATGTTTGATCTCTCGTAGTAAGTTCAGTGGATGTAGGGTGAAGACGAACTGCCTTGTTGTTACGCTGTAATCAGTTCTGGAAATGAATGCTTAAGATGTACTTATCCGATTATATTTCAAACTGTTGAGTTGTAAGGTGCTCGATTCATTCAACCGATGTTGCTCACCAAGTGGTGGAGAGGTGGATTTTTGGGTAGATGTGGTGTGGAAGCTTAAATGTAAATGACAATGATTTTATAGTGGTTCGACCTTCTAACCAAGGTCTACATCCACTACCTTAGCTTCCCACTAAGGATTTCCAATCAATCCACTATTGATTCGTCCCCTTTTCTAGGCTTAGAAGGAAACCCTTATACACCAATCAAGCTTTCTACCCAAAGCCTTGATCAAACCCTCTTTACAAGAGATAAGAAAAGCAAACACAAATCCCTCTAATAGGTGTTTGTTTACACAATTAAAGCACTCACTCAAAACCTAAAACACTTGAGCAAATTTGACAATTTTGGCTCACTAGTGTTTGTCTATACAAAGAAATGACAGTTTAGCTCTAAGACAATTTCTTGATCATTTGTTGATTGACAATTGAAGCATTAACCATTACTTGATGCTTGGAGGTCCCTTTTATACTCCTTAATGAGTTTGTAGCCGTTACTAGCCGTTGGGGTTGAATTGGAGCCGTTGGAGACTTAATTTCCCACCATAAATGCAGTTTTGCAGCTCTCCGTATCGAAATGCTCGAACCCGTTTCAAAACGCCCTTGTTCAGAACTAGCCGTTGGAGGCTGAAAAAGTTGGGCTGGTTTCGATACCAGCAAGGTGGTTTCGAAACCTACTAGTTTCGAAACCAGCAAGGTGGTTTCGATACCACTAGCCCTACATCTGGGTTTTGCTTACTAGAAGACCCCGTATCGAAACTCCTAAGGGTGTTTCGAAACGCCTGGAAGGTTTTCTTTATTTTGGCTTTGAAAAACATGTAAAACCCTTTAAAAACATCCCCTAAACATAGTTTCAAGTTATTTGGACTTTGGAAATAATTTTGAATTCTTTTTAACTTAGTCCAAAATATTTTTCAATTATTATATCAAAACATTAGTTCTACACAAACTCTGTGTTATTGATTTCAATTAGTTTAGAGAGACTCGAAAGCTTGATGAGCAGCTAGAATTCCTGAATTAGGTACATCATCGTTTATACCTTGTTGGTCCAGTTTACCAAATTACCCCCCGAAGGTCAGAATGACCAACATTACCCTCGTAAGCTTTAACGATCGAATCACTCTTGATTTATCTGAAATCTCAATGATTCTGATGCATCGACTTCCGATGTTGATTCGATCCGTCTTATCGAACTCCTCTATTCGTAGAGACCTCGTTCTGAAATCAGTTCAAAATTGTCAAATGTTATCTTTCTAATATCTATCAAGTACCTCTAAGAAATGAATTTGGGCCATAAAGCACGTACCATGTATTTGTAAATACTTTCTGTTCTAAACCAAGACCATATGCTTAAAATTTAAAAGTATGATACTATAATATGAAAGGAAAGCAATTCTATGATTTTTGACCTCTGATATGAAAATATATCTGATATATGACATTGAATACGAAATAATAATAATGATAATAAAACAAATTTGATATCTGTCTTTTGGTATAAAAATATATTTGATATTTATTTTCTGTAATATTGTCTTCTGAATATAAACTGAAATCATCTGAGGTATATTATCTGGGACATGAATGATGATCTGTAGGCTCAACGCTGGTAAGTCCTTATGGACCTAAGCTCCTACGCCCAATGGGCCTAGGGTAAGCCTTTCTGTTAAGCTCATACGCCCACGGGCCTAGGGTAAGTCTTTCTGGACCTAAGGCATCCCATTAGGTAGGCTCCTACGCCTCAGGCCTAGGATAAGACGTTTTGTATGCAGTTCAGGGGGGATTGCATTTTGGGGTTCGGTTGGAGGGTAGTTAAGTAAATTAATAAAACTTTATGACCTCTTTTGAAACATACCCTACTAAATTAATGTTTCAAGGTGAACTTTCAGTAAACTTACAATTCGCGCCTAATGAACCACTTTGAACTCCTTGATTTAACTTTTGAAATCTGAATCTCTTTGAATCTCCGGCTTTAGACTCCTCTCCTAAGATTCAGGTGATCGAATAATGAGCAACTCTGTTACCTTTGACATGATGATCACAAATCATTGAATCGTAATTTGGGCATAGTTGTCCAGTTCTTCACGAAGTGTTAAGTTTATCATATACATGCTTGTGATTTTAGCATCCGTTGGTAGTTTGTATTACTGAGCTTTACGAGGCTCATGTTGTTTTTACCATCACAGGTTAGAGGATCAACCAGGTTGCAACTACCAACGTTGGTACGAGAGTTTCTTCGGCTTTCTCGGAGTATGGTATCTGTGTAATTAGGGGGCATGTATGTCACGTCTTGTGTTATATATTTGAGTATGAAATATGTTTTCGTAACTTGTATCACGGTTTTGTTTTATTGTCTGAAATATTTATAAAATTGTATTTTAATTTAAAATTTGATTTATGATTTTAATAGTTTAACAATTTATTTTATTTAAAATTTTAACATGGGTCGTTCCGGTGGCCCTAATGTAACTTCTTAGGATCCGTAGTAACGCATAGGCGGGTCTAGGGGATTAATTTTTTCTAACAGAAATAATCTCAGAAAGTCTCAAGAATTCAAGTCATCGAATGTGTAGGAAAATGTCAAAGCTCTATGAATCCTATAATCAATTCATGTTCTTTTTACCAAACGGCCAATATATCACATGATGCTTTCTGTCTGTCTCTTTCATAGCATTTCATTGTTGTGAGCATCTAACCTTTTGTTTCTTTCTTCTCTTACGGTTCTTTAGCATTGAACATTCGAAATGGAATTTGATTTTTTTTCTTTTTAATTTAATGATTGAAACTTGAAAATATCGTAAACTCCATGATTCGAACTCAAATAATCTGTATGTACTATATGAAAGATTATTTTTTTTTTCAAAAATTATATGGTCCTATAAATGGTTCATTTAAGTTTTTTACGAGATTGATTCGGATAAAACTAAATATAAGTATTATAGCTAGTAGTGAGATTGAACGTATTGATCGTTGAGTTGTTTGAGAAACATCCAATTAAGGTGAGTTTGATAAAGTTAAGATGAGTTTAATATTTTAAACTCATCACGTTATAATGGATTGAGAGAGTATTATGTGCATTTATACTTTTTATAACTTTTAAATTTTCGTATAATTCATATATATTTTTTTATTATTTTATATCGATGATCTAAATCAAAGAACATCAATAATCTCAAGAGCCTATTTTATAAGCAGCAAAAGTCGGACATAACAACTCCTTAAATGCAGAAAAACATCAATTAATCTCAAAGTCAAACGTTATAAAGATTTTCTGTCAAAAATGATTGGACAAGACTAAAGTTACAGAGATTCATTAACGAAAATGTCTAGACAATGCTAAAGTTGTAAAGATTCTCTATCGAAAATGACTGTAAAAATCTAACGTTGCGGAGATCATTTTGTCGTAAATGATTGGACAATGTTAAAATTACATAGATTTTCTATCAAAAATGACCGGACAATACTAAAGTTGCACACATTCTCTAACAGAAATGTTTGGATAAGACTTAATTGTTGAGATTTGTGTTAGCTTTACTTCAAATCAATAACCTAAATATTTTGATTCTTTGTATTAAGGGTTTAAGGTTTGTGTTGGGGCGAAAATTATACAAATATTTGTTTTATATACTATATTTTATTTAAAATTTAAATCTGCAAAAAATATGTTTCGTCAATGCCTTTCATATCGTCTAATGAATACGCTATCATTTATCATTCGTGATTGATTGGGTGCGTCTTTGTCCTACGTGGCACACCTAATCGAAAAAAAGTATAATTTCCGTAAAAGAAAATGAATGTCATTTTGACAAATAGTTACAAAATTGTATTATTTTAATAAAATTGTCCATGCAATATATAGCATTTAGATTGAGTTAGGGAAGTAGTAACCAATTACCTTACATGGCCTATTTATCTAGATGATTACCAGACCTAACAATTTACCAAAGAATGAGTCTAGAGCAGAGGTGGCAAACGAGTCATTCGGTTCGGGTTCGGTTCGGGCCATTTCGGTTTTGCTTATTTAGGGTATGATATTATTCGATTTCGGTTTGGTTTTATTTCAGGTCTATTGTGATTCGGGCCATTTCGGGTCGATTAATATCGGTTCGGTTGATTTCAGTTCGGGTTAATTTTAGGTTAATGGGAGATCAGTCGATTTTAATCGAATTTTTAGGTCAGTCAGTTTTTAATACCCTATATATGGCTTTATAAAGCTAATATATTTGACTTTTTGGTGGGTTGTGTGGCTGTTCATATCTCATCTTTCTTTATTTCTATTTATATATATATTTTTATTTCAGGTTGCTTTCGGTTCGGGTGAAAATCGGTTCAGCTAAAATTCGGGTCGGTTTCGGTTTTGGTTCAGTTTATTTCGGGTTTCGGATCAAATTTTGGGTCATCATGTTTGGGTCGATTTCAGGTCTTAGTTCAGTTCGGGTCTCAAGTTTCGGGTCAAGTTTGCCAGGTCTAGTCTAGAGCGAATGTCACAGATTGATATGTACTACTAATATTTAAAAGAAGGCATAAAATCAAAAATAACCCCCAATGTTTGACCTTTTGGTCGCTTTAGCCCCTATACTCTTTTTGGTGCAGTTGAACCCTTAACGTTTTGATTTTGAGTTAAATTAACCATTCTGTAAAAAAATTATTAGTCAACTAACGGTCAACTCCCTTCAATGACGTGCCATGACAAAATTTGCTGACGTGACATCACTACATGTAAGAAAATGATGACGTGACATCAATAATTTCTTTTAAAAAATATTAATAATTATTTTTTGACATCATCTAATTGGTCGAAAAGGCAAAGAAAGGAAATAAATGAAAATTTGGTTTTGCATTTGATCCCATGTCTACTAATTGAAAAACGAAGAGCCTAGCCACCAAGCTAAGCCGTTAAGTTGAAAATGTATTAGCAATTATTGCTAGATAACAGACTTAGAAACTGAAGGAAGATAGGAAAGAGAGACGACACTCTCAGCTTTTTATTAATAAGTCCATAATATCTCAAAGAGACTGGACTGGGTATTTATACAATGCTGACTGAATCAGTTAGAGCTAGTAAACTAACAACCTCCCTAACCAACTCTTGCTGACTCAGCACAACAGACTCATATTACAACAGACTCATATTGACTCTATCTAATACTCATAACATTCACCCAACTTCGGATAACTCTAAAAACTGTTGATCTTCAACCGGGAAATAGAGAACCACCTGCAGCAGAATAAGGAAACAACAAGAACAAAACAGTAGAAAAATAAAGGAAAGAATACCTTAACCTATAGAGGACGAGGGAACAACCGCAAGCTTAGTACGAAAGCGAGTAAAAGCATGTGCAGACATCGGCTTTGTCATAACATCAGCAACCTGCTCATAGGCAGGAACTTCATTGACCAGAAGAGTCCCAACAGCTACCTTCTCCCGAACAAAATATAAGTCAAGTTCAACATGTTTGAACTTAGAATGCAACACAGGGTTTGCAGAAACCGCAACTGCACTAGAATTATCACACCACAAAGTAGGCACACCCTCACACAAAACATGTAACTCCTGCAGCAAAGAGAGTAACCACAGCACCTCAGAGGTAGCACAGGCAACAGCCCTGTACTCAGCCTCCGCAGTAGAGCGAGAAACGACTGACTATTTCTTCGAACCCCAGGAGACTGGATTCCCCCCAAAAAACAGATAAAAACCAGTAGTCGACCGTCGATCATCCAAATCAGAACCCCAGTTTGCATAAGCAAATGCAGTAATATTCAAACGAGAAGCCACTGTAAACTTCAAACCACAGTCAATAGATCCTTGTAAATAACGTAAAATCCGTTTAACTGCTTGAAAGTGAGTGTCAAGAGGATTTTGCATAAACTGACAGACTCTATTAACGGCAAATGCAATATCAAGACGGGTAATAACAACATATTGTAAGGCACCAACAATGCTCCTATACTCAGAGACATTAGAAATAAGAGACCCATCAGAAACTGAAAGATTAAGATTCGTGACCATCGGGGATGGAAGGGCCTTGGCATTTTCCAAACCACTCTGAGTTAACAAATCACGAATATATTTAGTCCGACTTAACAGAACAGAACCACCAACATAGGAGACTTCAATACCCAAGAAAAAATTCAACAATCCAAGATCTTTAAGCGAAAACTGCTTATCTAAATCAGTGATGACAGTCTGAACTTCAACAGTATCATTACCAGTAACAATTATGCCGTCGACATAAACCAGCAAATAAACAATAAAACTATTGCTCAATCGAACAAACATGGAAGGGTCAGATTTAGAAACAGTAAAACCAACAGAAACAAGATAATCCCGCAACTTTTCAAACCAGGCTCGAGGAGCCTGTTTCAAACCATATATAGCTTTATTCAATTTGCAAACTAACCTCTTATCATTACCTTGTTCATACCCAGGAGGTTGTGTCATATAAACCTTCTCAGCAAGATCGCCATTAAGAAAGGCGTTGTTGACGTCAATCTGCCGTAGAGTCCACCCTCGTGTCACAGCAACGGAAATAATGGTGCGAACGGTAGTAGGCTTGATTATGGGACTGAACGTCACGTGAAAATCGCACCCAGGTTGCTGCAAATAACCCTTAGCCACCAACCGGGCCTTGTACCGGGACACCGAACCATCAGCATGACGCTTGACCTTAAAAATCCATTTGCATTGAACAACTTGTCGATTTGGGGGCAACTCAACAATAGTCCAGGTATTGTTCTTCATCAACGCATCATACTCGGCTTGAGCGGCCTGGTGCCAGTGAGGATACTGCATCGCTTCGCGAATCGTGCTGGGTTCAGAAACATCAGGAAGGGAAGCAGCCGAGGCTGTGAAAACCTTTGGTTTACGAATACCGGCTTTCCCCCGTGTGACCATCGGATGCAAATTAACCACAGGAGGAGATAAAGACGGTGCAGACGGAGGCAAAGACGACGACAAAACAACACTCGTATCAGGTACAGGAGAAGACGACACCTCTGGAGAAGCACAAGACCGACCTTCTGATGAGGAAGAAGGCGGAGAACCACAACGCACTGGAGAATCAGACAAAGAAAGCAAGAGATCTTCGCGAGCAGAAGAGGAAAGCACAGGCTCTTGAGGAGGCACACAAACTGCATCTGCAGATTGAGCGGCAAAACTCGTAAAAACACCATGCCCTAATTCTGACTGAATAGCATCATGCCCTAATTCTGACTGAACAAACGGATCAAATGAAACCGGGTCACGAGTCGGACTTAACACATTATCACCATTATCTGGGCTATATGCCTGGCCCACAGCATTTGACGACAACTCAGGCCCTGCAGTAGCTACAACAGACAAACCAGGACGAGAGATGATATTATTTTGTTCACAAGTTCGGTCAACACCCTCCGGTCGTCCAGACCCACTAGAAGACGGCCCACTAGAACTAGAGGCACAAGTATTATTAAGAGGAGAGTGAACCGAGAAACCATGACATGGAGACTGAACCGGACCAGGAGGCTGAACCGGAGCCTATATATGCGGAGAGGACCCACTGGAAGGCCCACTAAGATCAGAAGACTTGGTCCGTGGAGGAGAAACCACAACATTGGGCCCAGGTGAAACCAAAATTAAAGGAAACCCATCAGAAACATATGACCCAGCATTTGACAACCCAATATCTTGAGAAGAATCCAATGTTGACCTGGCCCAAGGAAATTTCGTCTCATCAAAAATAACATGCCGAGACAGAATAATTTTACCATCTGAGTCGAGGCACTTATAACCCCGATGTTGAGGACTATAACCCAAAAAGGTACATTATCGAGTCCGAAAGTCAAATTTATGCTGATTAAACGGACGTGTTAACGGAAAACAGGCACAGCCGAAAACCCGTAAATAAGCATAGTCAGGTTTATTCTTGTATAAGATCTCATACGGTGACTTGCCATGCAAAACACAAGTAGGTAATCGATTTATCAAGAAAATGGCTGTAATGAACGCATGGCTCCAAAAATGCAAAGATAACCCGGCCTGGGCCAAAAGAGTTAGGCCCATATCCACAATATGCCGATGCTTCCGTTCGGCCTTACCGTTTTGTTCAGACGTGCTCGGACAAGAAATTCGATGAAGAAGACCATGTTCAACAAACCATTTCGAAAGAACCTTGTATTCACCCCCTCCATCCGTTTGGAATTCTTTAATCTTGCATTGAAACTGAACCTCAATCATAGTGTAAAAATTAACAAAACAAGAAGCAACATCGGACTTGCGTTTAAGCAAATACAACCATGTAAATCTGCTAAAAACATCTATAAAAGAAACATAATACCGATAGCCATCGGACTCTTCATGAGCCGGACCCCATACATCCGATACAACAAGTTGAAAAGGAGCAATGTACTCAGTTTGCGATAAGGAAAAGGGGAGTTTGTGTGCCTTGCCTTGTACACACGGAACACATACAGAAGGCAAATTATTGTCACTTACAGAGATACTACAAGAATTTAAAATTGAATGCAAAGTCGAAAGCGAAGGGTGGCCAAGACGTCGATGCCAAACTTCCAACGGCAACGCAGACTTTGAAATAGCAAAAACTTGTGTGATGGAATTATTCAAACCACTCGATCCAGCAGATCGAAGCTCATACAACCCCTCAGGAGTGAGCTTCCCCTCAAGCAGAGGCCTCTTGGTCTGTACATCCTTAACAAGACAATGCCGAGGATGAAATTCAAAAAATACATCGTTGTCACGAGCAAAAGTAGAAACTGACAACAAATTCTTCCTAATATCAGGAGCACACAACAGGTTGTTCAAGCTTAAGGACCTATCCTCACACACCAATTGACCACGACCAATATGAGAAATACGAGCTTGAGTGCCATTGCCAACAAGTAAAAAATCCATACCTGTGTATGATGTTTCAGTCTGTAGATTTGTTCGATCATTGGTGATGTGGTGAGTGGCACCTGAGTCAGGATACCACACCACATCACGTGAACCAGAAGCAGCACCAGGTGACCCAGGGTAGGGAGCAACACCTGGAACAGACGGAAAAACAGTAGAAACATATGGTAGGACAGTGGGAGTATTAGGAGAGAAAGTTGTTGGAACACCACCAGGTACAAAGGGAACAAACGGTGTAAAGTTCGCAGGATAAGGAGAAGCAACAGAAGGTACAAAGGTATGACTATACGCCTGAGCAGAAGAATGACTTGGACTAAAGGACTCAGACTTCGAACCAAAATTTGAAGCATTGGAGGAAGAGCCATAATCTCCTCTTGTGTTAGGAAGCCCAGTGAATGAATGATCAAACCGATAATAGCATTTCTGAACCAAGTGACCGTATTTGCCACAGAGTTGACACTGAGAACGGTTCGAGCCAAAACGACCCTTTCCCCGACCTCTGAAATAACTGTTTTCACGCTGCCCTCTAGTATCTTGGTTTATAGTGGAAAACTGATTCCCACTGAACTCATCTTTGTTAACAGAATCACCTGATTTAGTATTATGAGTGACCACATTAGCTTGAATTGCAAAGCCATCAGTCATGAATTCTTTCTGTCTTGCTTCGCAATCAAACAACATCTCAGTGAGGCTTTCAAGAGTTTGAACTTCACGCGATGCCACAGCAATAACAGATTCGAACTCAGCTGTCAAGCCTGCAAGAATGACACTGACTTGTTCTTGCTCCGTGACCACATTTCCAGCAGCACTTAAAGTGTCACAAATCTGTTTCACCTTTCCAAGGTACTCACTGACATAAAGCCCACGTTTCTTCTGGGAGTGAAGGCTGTGTCGAAGAGAGGAGATCTTCGAGGAGGACTTAGCACCATACCTCCTTGCTAAGGTATTCCAGATGCCCAGAGATGTATTGAGTCCAGTAAGATGAGGAAGCACATCAGCACTAATGGTGGACAAAAGCCATAAGGCAAGAAGTCTATCTTGCTTGAGATAAGCAAGAAAAATAGGATTCGCAACCGTCACCCCTGCTGAATCCACAATTGTCTTAGCAGGAACCTCATGATCCGAGATAAAATGCACTAGTCTATATCCTTCAACAATAAGAAGGACTTGATGCTTCCAAATAACATATGTGTTTTCACTCAGCTTGACAGTGTCAAGCTTTGGGAGTTGTTGAATTGAATACTCATTTGTCGAAGATGTTAGAGTAGCATAAATGGAGCTAGATCCAACAGACGAAGTGGTAGCCATCACTCAGACCAAACGCAGACTACAACTCAGCAGGAATAAGCAAATCACCAAAGTAAACAACCAAAGACAGGTCACAGAGACATATCATCGAACAGATTATGTGCACAAAGGACTAAAAACCTCCAACTAGCACAACAGAGGCATTCAACCAAACAAATTACACGCACAATAGAGCTAGATCCAACAGACGATACACATAGACCAGACTCAAAACAAACCAGATTATAACACAACTCAAACGAAGATCAACAGAAACCAGAACCACATGAAAACTAGAACCAGGCCAACAGAGTCATCAAAACCACTCAAACAATGAACAGATCAACAGAGCAGATCAACAACAGAGCTAGTAAAGACTGTGATGCCACAAAGATGATAAAACATCAAAAGGCACAGTTCTCGATCTAAAAGTTACTTGAGAAATCACTAGTCTGTTTTCGCAACCAAATCACAAACAGACGTTCTTGCGACTGAAAAGATAACTTTGAAAAAATAAGATCAAAGAACAGATGTAAAGATCAAGATAGGTGAGGACATGAATCTTACCCCGATTGGATCAATCCGAAGCAACTAACCGAAAATTGCAATGAGACGGAGAACAGAACCGGGCTGATTCTTGAGTCACTATCTCGAATCCACAATCACAGCCTTTAACAAGCAAGAATAACGCGAAACACAACGGAGACGATCCCAGAACAAGCGACTGATACCATGCTAGATAACAAACTTAGAAACTGAAGGAAGATAGGAAAGAGAGACGATACTCTCAGCTTTTTATTAATAAGTTCATAATATCTCAAAGAGACTGGACTGGGTATTTATACAATGCTGACTGAATCAGTTAGAGCTAGTAAACTAACAACCTCCCTAACCAACTCTTGCTGACTCAGCACAACAGACTCATATTACAACAGACTCATATTGACTCCATCTAATACTCATAACAATCATTAGATGTATTAATAATCTAAATTTTGCTTCAAATTAGTTGAAGACAGGACATTCCCCTCTGCTGGACAAAACTGCCATCGCCAATAATGCTTGGGACCTTGTAAATCAGACCCTCCCCCTTGTCTCTCTTCCTCCCAACATCTGTTTATTGTTTTCAGCATTATTGTAGAATTTCAGTGAGAGTTGGAATAAAGTTTGGGGTTGGCTATGTGCATGGCTTTTGTTCTACTTCATTGGGGCCGGAAGTGTTAACATTTAGGGTTAACTACTTTAGTGACCACCCAAATATAGGTCGCGACCTATTTTGACCACTCAACTAAAAAAAATTAAAATTTGACCACCAACTATTTAAATAGTCATATTTTGACCACCGGCCATTAAAATCTAGCGGAAATGTGACATGGCCGTTAAGTAAAACTTGTATAATTATATATTTGGTCCTTGTTAGTTTTTTATTATATCAATTTAGTCCTAATTTTAATTTAAATAAATAATAAAATTAATTAACCAATCAAGTGACGACACATGTCATCACCCGATTGGATGGTGACATGTGTCACCATCTGGTGGAAGAAAAATATAAGAATATATTTTAAATATAAAATACGAATATATTTAAAATACAATCATATTTAAAATATGAATATATTTAAAATATAAACATATCTAAAATATATTTAAAATACGAATATATTTAAAATACGAACATATTTAAAATACGAATATATTTGAAATATATTTAAAATACGAACATATTTTAAATACGAATATATTTAAAATACGAACATATTTAAAATACGAATATATTTAAAATATATTCGTATTTGAAATATGTCCGTATTTAAATTAATTATTTAAACCAATTAAGTAGTTTGTATAGTTTTATACATCCCAAGTGATTTAGATTTGAGTCTCCTTGCAACCATTTTTTATTTCTTTATTCCTAACATTTACTGCATTATAATATATATAATAAATGATACAATTCATTTCACAAAGAGTGTGTTGGTGCAGTGGTAAAGGTACGAGGTTTTCCTCCAAGAGGTTGTGTAATTATATAAATTTTACTTGACGACCACATTACTTTTCCGTTAAATTTTAACGGCCAGTAGTCAAAATAGGTCAATTTAAATAGTTAAGTAATTAAATTTTTAAATTTTTTACTTGGGGTGATTAAAACAGGTCGCGACCTATAGTTAGATGGTCACTGAAGTAATTTACCCTACCATTTATTACTTGTATATGAAATGTTGGAAAGAGAAAAAGGAATATGAAGCCTTTTACTTTTACTACTAATTAATCCTTATAGTATTAGTATATGTTACTTTGCTTACTTTCGAGACTTATATTTCTATTTTCTTCAATTCCATTTCTAGACTGCATTTACTCCATGAAAAAAAAAATGCTTGCATTCAATGCATCTTATGTTGTTTTCCTGTACGACTCTTTCAACATTTTATTCTCCTTTATTTGATAAGATATTTAACTTTAAAATATCACCACCAATATTTTATTTTCAGTTTTTGTTACTTTTTTACGATTTAAAAAAAACACATGGACAATAAGAAAGACAAGTGACAAGGATGATTTAATTTACATGTATGATTTTCATTAGTTATAAAAATATCACATTAGATTATAATAGAATATACATCATATCTAATGTAACATTATCGGTTAGATTAACGGTTTTAGTAGCAGAATGACCTAATTAATATAGCATGATAGTTTGAGGATCTAATTAGAACAATTTAAAGTTTGGGGATTGATATTGAATATGAGTCGTAATTTGGAGACGGTTAGTGCAGTTAACTCGATTTTTTAATTTATTTCCATCAAAACTATATATATAATAAATTCATTAACCATTTACACTAGATTTTCAAATCCAGTGTTTTTAATGACATTGGTTAATTAGGAAGAAAGAAAATGGAAATATTTTAATTTTTAGATTTCTTTCCTTTTAAATTAAAATGAAATTCAATGTAGAATTTTCCCTTACCAAAATGATATTTACAAGAAATAAACAATACTATTATATATTTGGATTTATCAACATGGATTAAATATTAATCTAATCCATATTTTGCTTTGTAACATCATTTCCCGGGAAAGAGAAAGCAATGGAGTTTGCAGAGTTGAGAGAAGCCATAGAGAAAATAGAGGTGGTGGATTCTCATGCGCACAACATCCTTCCTTTAGCTTCCCCTCCTGCTTTCACCGATTCACTGACCTTTGCTCCTCACTCCCTCCCTTTCAAGGTAATGCATTCCCATGCTTACTTCTTTATTAAGTCACTCCACATTGCCTCATAACTTTGAGAAATGGGATTCAACCCTTTTGTTTTTTAACAGAGGAATTTGAGGGAGATTGCACAACTCTATGGCACCGAATCGTCCTTGGATGCCGTGGAACAGTATCGCAGATTGTCTGGATTGCAAGCCATTAGCTCCAAGTGCTTTAAAGCTGCAGGAATCTCTGCTATTCTTCTTGATGATGGATTGAAGCTTGACAGTATACATGACATTCAGTGGCATAAAAAGTTTGTTCCATTTGTTGGTAGGATACTCAGAATTGAATCCCTGGCTGAGGAGATTCTTAATGGAGTAAGATACCTTTTGAATCTTCTTTTTCTACCAAATTTATATTGTCAGCATATAATTTGATGGCAACTTCATTCTTTTACATTTTTTTTCATAACATTGGTTTTTTTATGTATGTTTACAGGAGATGCCAGATGGATCTACCTGGACATTGGATGCTTTCACTGAAACATTTTTGAAAACCTTGAAGTCATATCCTTTTATCACATTTTGTTCATCCAATGACATTTGTTCTATCGATTCGATATTAACAAATCATCTGCAGTACTAATTGATTCGATATTAACAACTCATTGTCTTAGCTGGATTTCTTAACTCACTGTTACAGTTGCGAACGATATTGTTGGATTGAAAAGCATAGCTGCATACTACTTTGGTTTGGAAATCAATCCAAATGTCACCAAAGAGGATGCTGAGATTGGTCTTTCTGAAGTTTTACAACGTAAGTATAATATAGCCTGTGAATTGGATTTTTCGCATTCATCGGAGGATATAACAAGTTTCCTATTTCAGGTGGGAAACCTATACTAATTCTAAACAAAAGCTTAGTTGACTATATTTTCACTCATGCTTTGGAGGTTGCTCAACAGTTTGATTTACCACTGCAGATACATACAGGGTAAGAGAAGCTTTTAAATTGTGAAATAATCACAATTATTTTACTTATATGAATGCAACCTGTATGCTTTTTTTAGCTTCTTTTTCCTCATTTCTCATGTTGTTCCATTCTCCCACAACTAGTTTTGGAGACAGATATTTGGATCTACGACTATCCAATCCTCTTCATCTTCGAACCCTTCTAGAGGACAAAAGATTTTCCGGCTCTCGTATTGTTCTTTTACATGCATCCTACCCATTTTCAAAGGAAGCTTCATATCTAGCCTCTATTTATCCCCAGGTGAAAATTCTACTCTGTAATGAACCGCTTTCATTCATATTCAATTTGCCATGTTCCTTTCCGTGTAACGGTTTATACTTTCAGGTTTACCTTGACTTTGGGTTGGCAATTCCCAGGCTCAGTGTTCATGGGATGATATCCTCGGTCAAAGAACTTTTGGAGTTAGCTCCCCTAAAGAAGGTGAGAATAGTAACCCAAAGGAAAAACTGATAACTTTTGGACCAAGTTTGTTTTATTACTGATTGATCTTACACACAAAAATTGCAGGTTATGTTCAGCACCGATGCATATGCAACTCCTGAATCATACTACTTAGGTCTGTTGATGTTTTAATCCTTTAGCTGGAGAATGATGCTTCTCTCTTTTAGTTAAATAATTGTTATCCGTCTGTACTGCTAGCGAATCGAAGTTTGTATTGCACCAGGAACAAGTGCAAGTGTTACAGACTTTCAAATTGAAATTCTTGGTGTTCATTAAAAGTTCTGGTTAGAAAACACTGAATTACTATAAAAAACATCCCTTTAATATCTTAAAACATAGCTACGCCTTTATAGAAGTGATTTTCTCTAAAGTTTATTCTCCTATTCATGTACTCATAGAAGTGTTGCTGTTTGAATCGGTCATGGCGTTGGCATGTTCGAACATAAATTTTATTGCTCCTTTGTTTCAGGTGTCAAATATGCGCGTGAGGTTGTATTTTCTGTTCTACGTGATTCATGCATTGATCATGATATCTCAATCACTGAAGCTATCGAAGCATCCAAGGACATGTTTGCCCGGAATGCTATACAGTTTTACAAGATTAATATAGGCATGGAAGTTTTAGATTTAAAGCCTAGAGAATCTCCCAGCTGCATGTCAGGGACAAATATAACAGAACATGATGTTTCCCTTGTTCGTATTTTGTGGGTAGATGCTTCTGGACAGCATAGATGCCGGGTAAGGTTTCTTTGTCTTAGTATAGATCATATATTCTTGTACAAAGTCATATATTTATATGTTAAGTACTGAATAATAACTCTCCCTAATTTTACTTGAATTTTAGGTTGTTCCCAAGAAACGCTTTGACAATGTTGTGAAGAAAAATGGTGTTGGTTTGACTTTTGCTTGTATGGCAATGAGTTCAGCTGTCGATTGTCCGGCTGAAGAGACTAATCTAACTGGAACGGGTGAGATCAGACTGATGCCTGACCTATCGACTAGGAGGGATATTCCATGGTACTGTTTCTGTGAGGAATAAAATCTGGCTTACCACAATGTGAAATATTTCTATCATAATGCCTTTAAGATAATGTTCTCAATAGGAAAAAACAAGAGGAGATGGTTTTGGCCGACATGCATCTTAGACCTGGTGAAGCATGGGAATATTGCCCTAGAGAGGCACTGCGAAGGGTTTCGAAAGTTCTGAAAGATGAGTTCGACTTGGTACGTCAGGTGGTCTGTCATACTTACAATAATTGAGTATTCATTCTTAACTGATGCATTCAATGTATGCAGGCAATGAATGCCGGATTTGAAAATGAATTTTATCTCTTGAAAAAGCTAGAAAGGTGAGTGACATATGCAGATTTATTCCTTTCCGTTGTTTTAGTATCCTTTGGCCTTGCACAATTATAATGAAATTTTGATCTCAAAAACTTGCAGAGATGGGAAAGAGGAGTGGGTACCAATCGACTCGAAACCTTATTGCTCCTCTTCTGGATTTGATGCTATCTCCACTTTATTTCAAGAATTTGTTGCAGCTCTAAACACCTTGAATGTTACTGTTGAGCAGGTATAGATGAGAAGTCACATATTCTTGATATATAGGCAGTGCAGATTTGATTTTACCTGTTTCTGCTAGCTTACTTTAGCTTTTACAATTTACAGTTGCATGCTGAAGCTGGAAAAGGTCAATATGAAATAGCTTTGGGGCACACTGCTTGCACATATGCTGCTGATAATTTGATTTTCACTCGTGAAACTATCAGAGCTATTGCAAATAAACATGGTCTGTTGGCAACTTTTGTCCCAAAGTAAGCTGCACCGTCTTCTCATTTTGACCAATGTTTGCTTCGTTGTTCTCATGGTCCGGTTTTAACCTTAGAAATTTCGAATACCTAACCTTTTTATTTGTGTGCCCAGGTATGCTTTGGATGACGTAGGTTCTGGATCCCATGTGCATCTCAGTTTATGGCAGAATGGAAAAAATGTTTTTCTAGCATCTGATGAATCTTCTCAACATGGAATGTCTAAAGTTGGAGAGGAGTTCATGGCAGGGGTTTTAGAGCATCTTCCTTCAATTTTAGCAATAATAGCACCACTTCCGAATAGGTTCATCATCCTCTACTTCTTCCATATTATATTATACATATGAATATGTGTATCAGTTACTTACTGCAATGAATATATGTATTTTATATCTACTTTAATATTTTTTCAACCTTATTCGGATTTAGTTATGATCGCATACAACCTAATACATGGAGCGGGGCATATCAGTGCTGGGGAAACGAAAACAGAGAAGCGCCTATAAGAACTGCTTGTCCACCGGGGATCCCGAATGGATTTGTGAGCAACTTTGAGATCAAATCTTTTGATGGATGTGCAAATCCACACTTGGGATTGGCTGCTATCACTGCTGCAGGAATCGATGGTCTGTGGCGGCATCTGTGTCTGCCTCAACCTATTGGTAAGATTCATTTTTTTTTTTGGTATTTACCCTATCTGCTAACATACTAGTGAAGACCTTGAATATGTAGGGCTTCTTTTCATACATGTTAACAGTTGTGCCTAATAATGTTTGCATTTGGAAATCTAAAAGCATATGATACTTCCAAGATACAACACATAATAGTTACCTTAAAGTCCAAGTAACATAGCTTTTAAGTTTTAACCCATATATTTGCATAAATTGGTTATAAAGTTAATATGCAGAAAGTAATAGTTTTTGACTAAATGTTTGAGTACTACTTGAGACTTATACACTGACATTACATCTTGATGTATTTTTATGAATAAAACAGATGCAAATCCGGCTACACTCGAAGGAAAACTACCAAGACTCCCTATATCGCTCTCTGAATCTTTAGAAGCGCTTCAGAAAGACAATGTATTGAAGGAGCTGATTGGTGAAAAGCTTTTCGTAGCAATAACCGGAGTTCGAAAGGTAATTTTCAACCACCTTCGTCGTCTTGAACGATTCATCTGAGAAAATTTTCAGTCCATGAATTCATGCATCGTTTTGCATTGCAGGCAGAAATCGAGTACTATTCGAAGAACAAGGAAGCATACAAACAACTTATACACCGTTATTAAGCTGATGGTTCGACATGCAGAGGATGGAGTAAGGGATGTTGTCACTCTTCCTTTTTGTTGCAAACTCTATGATCCCAGTGCTTTGATTATGGCTAATTGCAATGCCCCCCAAATGTGCTTTTAAGAGATAATGGGGTTGTGCCAATCTAGCCGAAATAAATGAATAAATTATGCTACTTGGACCTCACATTTTCTTGGATGCAACATTTTGCACAATAAACTTTTATCTCCATGGAAGAAAAATAATATTATATTCATAATAATTTTTAATTTAAAAATACTTTTAATTAAAATATTTGTGTAAAATTATGTCAATTTTATATTTTGAAAATAATGAGCTATATTTTATATCCATACCCGCTTTACTTAGGGATGACAGATGGGTACAATTTCGTAAATTTCGCACCGTACCTGTTCCAATTGGGGTTGGGATGAGTTTGGTGGGTAGTGGACGGGTGTGGATGTAAAAAGTCATGTTCGTCGTAGGTAGGGATGGGCACGGGTCGGGTTGGGTTTTTGGCTCACCCGAACCTGATCTGAAAATTAATACCCTAGACTCACACCCGACCCGAAAATAAATATACTAAACCTGACCTGACCCAAACTATAGAAAAAATTAATTTTAACGACCTAATTGTAAAATAATAATTTTAGGGGACTTAATTACAAAAAAATATATTTTGAAGGAGTACATTTTAAATAAAAATTTAATTTTAAAGAGCTAATTATAAAAAATATATAAAGAGGGGGTATTATTATAAATATCCTTAAAAAATTTAGGAAAAAATTACACAATTAGTCCCTGGTCGGATATTTTTACCCTAAACCTGAACTCGAACTTACCATCAATAAAAACCCGACCCAAACCTGATTTTTCATTAAAAAATCTGACCCAGTCGGGCTAAGTCGGGTCAGAACTCGACCGGATCGGGTAAAATGCCCATCCCTAGTCGTAGCTAATGGGTTGGTGATGGATTTGAGACGTTACCCGCATAAACCCGCCCTACATTCGCCCACCCACTAACTATCCACCATATGAATTTTGGATTATTTATGTTTGTAGACTTTGATTATGCCTTTTACTATGGTGTTTTATGTATTAAGATATTGATTTGTTTTAAAATTTGTATTAATCTTTTAAGTTTGTAGATTTTGAACTCAATTAGTTTAGTTTAAAAAAAATGATGGTTTGTAATCGAGCTTGAATTAATTAAGTTGTAAATTTGTTATATGTGTGGCTAAGTAAAATTTATACATGTGTAAATAAACTTTAGTTAAGTTAACTAGTTAGCTGTAGTTAAGTAGAATTTATATCGATGAAAATGTGTTTTAGTTAAGATAACTATTGTTAGTTAGATGTAGTTGAATTTATACCGGTGTAAATGTATTATATATATGCACTTGATCGATAATAAAGTATGCAAAATTTTACTTTTCTTTACCTAATTCAATATTAATAGTTGGTTATAAATGTGTATAGACGGATAGTGGGTGTGAGATAAGTAGTAAATATAAAATTTTTAAATGGATATAAATATAGGAGAGAGGATATCCGCACCGCCCCACTTATTTGTCATCTCTAGCTTTACTGTTATTATTAAGGGTAATTAACAATAGCTTCTTGTTGTTTTTAACCATATTATGCAGCTCTTAAGGTGAGTATTTAACCGAACATGACTCCACAGAACGGAATAGGTTCGACAACTTCTACTAGGTACATCAATAATTATCGTTTTGACATTTGAAAATGGATGATTGATTAATTACATTACATTCATAAAATGAATGATCGATTAATTACATATATTTACCAAACAATAAAGTTTCATTAAGATAAAAATAAAAGTTAGACATCCGACAGGGCCAAATAATCCAGAGAAACAATGGGCAAACCGTGACCCATGAAAGAAACGGGCAAACATGACCCGAGAAACAAACAAGCAACCCTAACCCTAACATAATCGTAGAGCCAAAGGGTGGCGGGATTCGTCATTGGTAGAGAAACGACGTCGAGCGTCTGAACCAAAAGAAAAAACCTTGGCGGCTGGGTTGTTCGACGGGTGATTCAAAGAGTCAGGCTGACTACATTGACTGAAAAAGGGCCATAAAGGCCGATGAACCAAGTCTCACACCCATCTCGACGAGTCTGCCACCGAAGTGGCATGCATACATCGAGAGGGAAGCAGATCTAGTGAACCACCACCGTCGACATCAAAGAGAGGGAAATGTGAAGCTTAACATTGCTAATGCATTTGACTACGAATATTCCTCTAGTATGTCAAAACTAGGGTAAAGAAGCTTAACATTCCTCTTTAACTTAGTAATAACAAAATGAGTTGCCATTTGGCTAGGAATATTCCTCTAGTATGTCAATTTAATTGCTAATTTCACCATAAATTACAAATGCTACAAGCATCCTTCATGTAAACCAAGATCATAACATTCAGTATTCATCCTATCTTATAAGGTCCATGACAAAGCAAACCAGAAACATGTGCAGTCTTATAACTCTAATTTCACCAACTAACTTATACAATCATTTCAAATTACAACTTAAAAAAGTCTTAACCAAAGCAGGGCAAGGGAATCAAACTCCAAATTCCAAACCGTATCAAAATCAATTTGCTTGTGCATTGAAGATGTGTTACAAGTCGATACTGTTTTAAGCATGTTAAAAACACAATCATTTCTTCTAATTTCTACGCTCACACATCAACTTTACATCTCCAACTAACTCTAACTAGTCACAAATAAGAAATTCATAATGTAAGTTTACTTACCTACTGTTTTAAGCATTTTAAAATCACTATAATTTCTTCCATCTTTTTTTCAGCCAAAAGAGATTAAACCGACATGTATCCTTGTCAATTATCAAGACTGGAACTAATAAAGAACTCAAAGAAAAATTAGTTTCATATACAAATTTAAGTACCCATTAAGGAAAAACACAATATGAAATTCTGCAAGAAAATTATATATACACATATAAAGAAACATAACTTTATAGTTCGGGAAACTAATAAAGAAAATGGGTCGAAAAAAATATACGAGACATTATTACCAGATCATTGAATGACTTAATAGTGTTATGGAGCTATGGGTTGACGTCAAAGAAAAAAGAGAGAATAATCTTGGGTTTTTCTTTTCTAGTGATTTTAATCGAAATAAAAAAAAGATTCAACATATAATAAGCAAAATTTAACGACCCAAATCTCGGGTAAATAAACTGGGTCCCGAATTCGGGTATTGAATTCTTATTTTAGTGATAAAATTAAAGTGAATTAAAACAATAGAAGCTTTATTTAAGGATTTGAGGATTTAAATGAATAGGAGATGAAGTTTGTGTCCAAAAATAAAAATAAGGTGGAAGAATGTGTGTTGCTAGTGGGATTACTCATTAATGAGTGGGGTTGGTGTGTTTGAATTAAAGTGGCTGAGCCTGAGGATATGTGAAAAAGGGGAAAAAAGAGGATAAGATAGGATATATTTTAGAGAGAACAAATGGTGATAGAGAGAAAAAGTGAGGGGATGAGGTTTTGAGCCCCGATTTACTATCAGGAGTGACATCGCCGACACTATCGGGTCGAGCTTGTTGAGACGCATCGGTCGGTGGTCATCGCGTCATCGTCGACGCCGCCATTTGCCGAGGTGTGACGAAAGAAGATTTAGGGAAGCTTATTCACAAGGAACCACCGTCCACCGTCGCAAACCGAGGCCACCACGGTGTTCCGCAGCTTGAGATGAACGAATCTGAAGCTTGCCATCACCGTACAACCACTAGAGGACGCCGCACGCGCCGTTGCCTGCGTGTGGGCGAACTCCAGCCGCATGTGAGGTAGTTGTATCATGGATCTTGGCTGCTGGGCTGGTCGTTTGAGTCGGCCTACTTGTGGACCAAGCCGGCCTATCGAGCCGTCGCCGTCGCCGTTAACCGTTGATCAATGTTGACTTTTTTCAAGGGACCCTATCCGGGAGTTTTTGACGTTTTGAGTCTGTTGGCGCAATCCATTTCGCCAAATTCAAATTCGCCAAGTTGTTTTTACGCGTTTAATCTTGTGAATTAGCTAGTGAATGCAAAAATTAATGCATATTGTGTTTGTATTTATTTGAGGAATATTCGGGATCGAATATCAGGACAAGTGGAGTAATCGGGAAGCTCAGATGAGGATTTATCGCTAGTGCTCGAGGTTAGTACACCTCGACTCCGAAATACTTTATGAGCATCATAAGTGTAATTGCATCATCAAACATGTGTTGAGACTGATATTACGAGACCCGTATAAGCTTTAAACGTTGCTTGGTTGATTTACATGCTGCGTTGCTTGAGTGCTTAAGATATGAAATTAGCATGTTCGGTGGAAATTATACTTAATGAGCTGATAATTGGTAATATTCGATTAGATGATCATAAAGTCAGGAGTTGGTATTAAATAATTAAATGTGCTAGCAAACAAACCCTAATAACTTCTATAAGCTTTAGAGGGTACTGTGGGACATGGAATTGTTTTCGGCAGTCAGCGACATGATCATTTGATTGTTGGATATGTGGATTCAGACTATGCATGTGATTTGGATGATAGAAGGTCTACAACTAGTTATGTTTTCACCCTTCGTGGAGAGCCTATATGTTGGAAGTCAACCGTTCAGTCTGTTGTGGCATTATCAACAGCTAAAACTGAGTACATGGCAGTAGTTGAAGCTGCAAAAGAAGCCTTATGGCTTATCGAATTAGTGAAGGAATTGGGTATTCGGCAAGCTAGAGTTCAGTTGCATTGTGATAGCCAAAGTGCTATTCATTTGGCTAAGAATCAGGTGTATCATGCTAGAACTAAACATATTGATGTAAGGTTTAACAAGATTATAGAGTTGATTGCATATGGTGAGATATTGTTACAAAAGGTGCATACTGCAGACAATCCAACTGATATGTTGACCAAGCCTGTTACTACAGACAAGTTCAAGCATTGTTTGGGCTTGTTGAATGTTTGCAAATGCTAGAGAAGCATGGTAGCCCAACCCACTTTGATGTGCGAGAAACTCTAGATTTATCTCTTAAGGGGCATGATATTCGCCAAGATAGAGATTTGTTAAGTATGGCTCATACACTGTAAAATGACAAATGTTGGCTACTTTAACTAGGATTACAATTGTTCTAATCCTTCGAGGAGTAGTATTCCTTATCCTAGTTAGAATAGGACTTGGATGTAGGAGGCTATATAAAGAGGATTACCCCCACCTCATTAGGCACTTCATCAATTGTTCTTTAGGCTTTGCGGAGCGAGAGCATTTGTCCATCAAAGGAGTGCTCGAGTTTTTGGTGGGCTAGGATTAAGTGGGTTGGGAGTGCGGGGTGAAGCCCCCGGGGTACGGTACGAGGTATCTATGTAATTGTATCAGGTCTATAAATAGATGTGCTATTTGTAACCTAAGGACCATTGATCGAAGAAAAGAAAACAGTCGCTCTTTTCTCCCCGAGGACGTAAGCACACCGATGAACCTCGTTAAATCTCTTGTGTTCTTGCTTGTTTGATTTTCTTTTTTGTTTGTCGTGTGCACAACATACTCTGAAGTGATGCGGTGCTGGGAAATCTTTTTGCAACGTGCTCCTCGATCACGATCAACCTACTAACCTACGAACGGAAACAACGATTTTAAATGTTGAGCTTACAATGCTTAGTGATACATTTCTACTCTACCACAATTCGTGATTATCATAAAATAAGCATGTAAGATAAATACAGTCTAGAGAGCATAGATAAGGCTTCACTATCTATGACTTATTATCCAGCCTATACTAGCAAAGAGTTCTTAGATCACCTATATCAAGGCATCAATAAGTCTACAATAAGTCTTACATGTTCCACAATGCTTCACATTACTCGAGATCAATAAGCCTATCGAGCAAGATTCATCAATAGCATCTACACAACACATGAAAATAAATCGATACATCATCTACATAATGGCCAACGAAGCACTACTTTACCCATGCTCACACAGCCTTCAGGTTACTCACGCTCACATAGCCATCGGGTTGAGTGTACCATATCTTGATCACCATAGCCACGGATACGTCCTGAACGTACTTCGATCACATTAGCCACAAGTAGTCCTTACATGAGGTCACTCAGCCTATCAGGCTACTCGAGCTCACATAGACATCGAGTTAATTACCTTATCTGGATCACCACAGCCATGGATAGGTTCTTAACCGCACCCAGATCACTCAGCTCGTGAGTACGTCAGATGTACTTGTTCACACAGCCCTAAGTATGCATCCCCTTAAATAAGTATCATAGTACTGACTCTAGGACATCAAGATTCCTTTACAACAATCAAAAGATAATACATACTCCCTGAGTATTCGTACACCTCACCAAAAGGTAAGTGATACCAAGCCAAGCTATCATGCAAATTCCCCTAAGGCATGACACCAACCAACATGGTTATCTCTCTATTTATCATTTACCAAGCCTATGATATGTTATGGAAAGTATTAATCATCATTACATCAATTCATTTGTGTTTTCTAAATAACAAGCAAGCATCTATCTCATTATGCTTGCAGATAGGGGTGAAATCTTAGCCACGAGTTAATTTATGTCACCTTATGTCTTTAGGAGTATATTGGACTATAATTTCCAACCCTTCCAGCTCCAAATCAACTTTTTTGGGCAGAATGCCCAGTGAATACCGATACTAGGCCCTAAGTACTGGTACGGTTCCCTTGTGTACCGGTACTCATGTGCGTACCGATACCAAAATGGCTTATTGAAATTTTATAAGTCTGCGTGTACCAGTACGGGTCGACCCGTACCAATACTACTTTAAATCACGTACTAGCACTGGTTGAACATCGTACCGTTACTCCTCTCACAATTCATCCTTGTTCTTCACTCGAACAAGGGGTACCGGTACGGGCTTCCCGCATATCGATATTGAGGCCCAGAAATGGCTTTCTAAGGCTCGAAAATCCATCCTAACTTGTCTCTAACTACTTCAACCCTCTCAAAAAGGTTATTAAGGTTTACCAATTTATTTATGGGTATATTAGAGTCATCTAACGTCATTTACATCATCAAATTCATTACTTTGATTACTTAAAGCAAGCTCCACCCATACAATACCCATAAACCATAAAATCAAGCAAAGCGATCACTTTGTGATCTTCAAGAATATATAAGAGTCAGAGATGTACTGACTTTTAGCAAAAATTCCTGGATTTGAGCTTTCAAGCAAAGCCCTTCAACTTTCTCTCTTGACCCACGCTTGATGAAACCCCCAAATCATCTCCTCTTGCCATACCAACATAAAAAATGAAACAATACTTGATAACAGCTAAGGGTAAGCTTAAGTACGAATTTACAACATCAAACATCAAAAGAAAGCTTCAAAAACCCATAAAGCTCCAAACTTTCTAACAACCCAAAAAGTCTCTTACCTTCTCTCCAAAAGATTTTGGTCTCTTTAAAAAGCTCTTTAAATGCATATCAACATACTTAACTCTTGAATCTAGGATGATAAAAATGATTTAGAAAGTTAGCTCCTTTAATCAAAATATTTATGTGTTTTTGGAGACAAAAAGATACGAGGAAGAAGAAAGAGAAAAGAATGGGAAAAGTGGTGATATCACCCAAGCTACTTTTTGTCCCCTTAAACTCTTATGTGAAGAACGCCCTCCTTAAAAGATGTCAACCTTTAATTTAAACTTGGTCTTATAAAAATATAAACTCTGAAGTTCTCATCCATGCCATAAGATTTAATCCTCAACTATTGAAGTCCAAACTTGGCCTAAGGCACCTCATTAATTACGAGGGTCCATAACCCGGGTTAACGCTCATCCGTTGACTAAAAAATTTAGGTCGTTGCATAAAACCTCTCCTACATTTTACAATGGCTAAAATAGAATCACTCTGATTTTTCTAAGGCTAAACTAGAACTTTTTTCTTTTACAAGATTGGATTTATGTAAATGAGGCATGCCTCTCCAGGTGGGTGTTTATAATGTTTAACGCTCACAAATAATAGAATATAAAGATATTCAACGAAACTCTTTACAAATATTTAAAAGAGAAAAGGAAAGAATGAAAAATTATTTTCTCTTGATCTTTAAGCTTAAATGTTCTTCTCATACTTCTTGAAGTGTTCTTATGGTGTTTATATAGTGAGGAATAATATTTTTAAAATGCTATCATAATAATAAATATTATATATGTCAATATAATTATTAAATTATACTTTTAAATTATTAAAAATTATCTTCTATATTTTAATAGTAATATTAAGAAATATTTGTTATTGAATAATAGTATTTTTGAAGAAAATTGAATAATAACAGTATAACAATAAATACTGGTATAATATTTATATTAAAAGATAAGTATTAATAACCATTTATTAAAAACAATATTATTTTATATATTATTAAAGCACATATAAGTCCGCTTATTATTCTTAAAATATTATAAAACTTAGTAAATGTTGTTTATATCAATATAATATTGAATAATAATTGTGTAATATTAAATGGGTAATTGTTCTATACACAAGCGCTTGTGGAATTTTTTTTACACAAGCGTCTTAATTTTAGGGGTTAGGGACTCCATTTAGGGTTTAAAATTTAGGGGTACAAGTGTAGTAGTTTTGAATTTAGGTATTGTTGATAGAATTTTGGGTTTAGGGTTAAATTTTAGGGATTATAGGTTAAAACCTAAATCTCTACCCATATTACCCTAAAACTAAACCCTAACCCTAAATTCTAACCATAAATCCTAAATTCTAAAGATGAACCCTAAATTCTAAACCTTTACACTAAAACCCCTAAACTTTAAAACCTAAACCCTAACCCTAAACCCTATAATTGAGGCGCTTGTGGAAACAAAAAATATCCACCGCCAGTGTATAGGATATTAATCCATATTAAATTACGAAATAGTATTAGTTATATTAATACTTTATTATTAAAATAAAATAATATATTATATATTATTAAAATATAGCTCAGTATATTTAAATTAATGATTTTACACAGATTTTGATTTAAAGAATTTTTAAAATTAAAAATTATTATGAACACAATATTTTTTTTGCCATGGAGATAAAAGTTGATACGCAAAATGTTGCATATATAACATAAAAGGTTTTCAACCGGGCTAACTGGCATAATTTATTCATTTATTTCCTCTAGATTGGCACAACCCCATTATCTCTTAATAGCACATTTGGGGGGGCATTGACATAAATCAAAGCACAGGGATCATAGAGTTTGCAACAAAAGGGAAGAGTGACACTGACAACATCCCTTACTCTTCCCCCCATCTACTGCATATTGAATCATCATCAGCTTAATAACGATGTATAAGTTGTTTGTATGCTTCCTTGTTGTTCGAATAGTACTCGATTTCTGCCTGCAATGCAATACCATGCATGAATTCATGGATTGAAAAATTTCTCAGATCAAGAGGACCAGTGTGGTTGAAAATTACCTTCCGAACTCCGGTTATTGCTACAAAAAGCTTTTCACCAATCAGCTCCTTCAATACACTGTCTTTCTGAAGCGCTTCTAAAGATTCTGAGAGAGATATGGGGAGTCTTGGTAGCTTTCCTTCAAGTGTAGCTGGATTTTCTTCTGTTTTATTCATAAAAATACATTAACATAGTAATGTCGGTGTATAAGTTTCAAGTTTTTCTACACACATGTTCAAATGTGTCAAACGCAGGTATTTCAAGCAAAATGAAGAATTTGAGCAAAATAGATTACAGGCTTCACATAACAAAAACTATGATGCAGCTAAAATAGCAGACAAAGGGTTTGACCCCAACAATTTCATCAGTATTCTTCATGGAGGAATGGAATTGTGTTATATCTTGAAAATATTGTATGCTTTTAGATTTCCAAATGCAAAAATTATTAGCCACAACTGTTGACATGGATGAGAAGAAGTCCAACGTATTCAAGGTCTTCACTAGTATGTTAGCACATAGGGTAAATACAAAAAAAAAACGAAATCTTACCAATAGGTTGAGGCAGACACAGATGCCGTCGCAGACCATCGATTCCAGCAGCAGTGATAGCAACCAATCCCAAGTGTGGATTTGCACATCCATCAAAAGATTTGATCTCAAAGTTGCTCACAAATCCATTTGGGATCCCAGGTGGACATGCAGTTCTTATAGGCGCTTCTCTGTTTTCTTTTCCCCAGCACTGATATGCTCCGCTCCATGTATTAGGTTGTATGCGATCATAACTAAAGCCGAATAAGGTTGAAAAATAATAAAGTAGATATAAAATACATATATTCATTGCAGTAATTAACTGATACACATATTCATATAGATAATATAATATGGAAGAAGTAGAGAATGAACCTATTTGGAAGTGGTGCTATTATTGCCAAAATTGAAGGAAGATGCTCTAAAACCCCTGCCATGAACTCCTCTCCAACTTTAGACATTCCATGTTGAGAAGATTCATCAGATGCTAGAAAAACATTTTTTCCATTCTGCCATAAACTGAGATGCACATGGGATCCAGAACCTATGTCATCCAAATCATACCTGGGCACACAAATAAAAAGGTTAGGTATTCCAAATTTCTAAGTTTAAAACCGGACCATGAGAACAACGAAGCAAACATTGGTCAAATGAGAAGACAGTGCAGCTTACTTTGGGACAAAAGTTGCCAACAGACCATGTTTATTTGCAATAGCTCTGACAGTTTCACGAGTGAAAATCAAATTATCAGCAGCATATGTGCAAGCAGTGTGCCCCAAAGCCATTTCATATTGACCTTTACCAGCTTCAGCATGCAGCTTTAAATCGTAAAAGCTAAAGTAAGCTAACAGAATCAGGTAAAATCAAATTTGCACTGCCTAAAGCACAATGAAGCAGCATACACAAGATAGGAAGGGAAGGAGGAAAACCTAGAAAATGATGACTCTACATTGAGAAAAAATAAAAGCACTGGTATATTTCATGCACTCACACGAAAAGAGCACCTGAATAGGTTACTTAAGCAAACTCAGAGTTGACCTCTGCATGTTTATACTTATCTTGGATTATGCTTTGTTTTAATGCAGACTATCAACCAAATAACTTACTTCATGAAGACAGACTAATTTGTCAGGTAAAATATGAGTAGTTAATGACATAGCCACCCGGTAAAAAAGTTGATAGAAAGTGCCTCTAAATTTAGATATCAAGAACATGTGACTTCTCATATATACCTGCTCAACAGTAACATTCAGGGTGTTTAGAGCTGCAACAAATTCTTGAAATAAAGTGGAGACGGCATCAAATCCAGAAGAGGAGCAATAAGGTTTCAAATCAATTGGTACCCACTCCTCTTTCCCATCTCTGCAAGTTTTTGATATCAAAATTTCATTATAATTGTGCAAAGCCAAAGGATATTAAAATAACAGAAAGGAATAAATCTGCAAATGTCACTTACCTTTCTAAATTTTTCAAGAGATAAAATTCATTTTCAAATCCGGCATTCATTGCCTGCATATATTGAATGCATTAGTTAAGAATGAATACTCCATTATTGTAAGTATGACAAACCATCTGACGTACCAAGTTGAACTCATCTTTAAGAACTTTTGAAACCCTTCGTAGTGCCTCTCTAGGGCAATATTCCCATGCTTCACCAGGTCTAAGATGCATGTCGGCCAAAACCATCTCCTCTTGTTTTTTCCTATTGAGAACATTAGCTTCAAGGCATTATGAAAAATTAACAATACTAGCAACAATGATCATGATGATGTAAAAGCATGAAAGTGTTAAAGGGCATATAGAAATATTTCACATTGTGGTAAGCCAGGTTTTATTCCTCACAGATACAGTACCATGGAATTTCCCTCCTAGTCGATAGGTCAGGCATCAGTCTGATCTCACCCGTTCCAGTTAGATTAGTCTCATCAGCTGGACCATCGACAGCTGAACTCATTGCCATACAAGCAAAAGTCAAACCGACACCATTTTTCTTCACAACATTGTCAAAGCGTTTCTTGGGAACAACCTAAAATGTCAAGTAAAATTAGAGAGAGTTAGCTAAACTGTAGATTATCCTTTCAATACTGAATAGTCAAGAATATTCCTTGAACAAACGACATCTTCAGTGGTTATTATTCAGTACTTAACATATAAATATATGACTTTGTACAAGAAAGAAAATATAGCTTAAGGCATAATTAATAGCATGCAAGGACCTCGAACTTCCTCCAATGTGCAATTAAGCCATCCCACTATTATTTGGATCAATCAAACCATTTACTTCTATTTTGGTGTATAAAGTCCAATTGCTAGCAGAATATCTACAACATCACACGTGCAATAGGAACTAACAAAACATAGAAATTAAAAATAGAAAAACATTTTGGCATATTTGAATGATGCATGATCTAGCCAGCATATGAACCCTAAATTAGCACGAAAGAGTAGTAACAAAAGGAAAACAATTTGATATTTAGAAGTTTTAGGTTTGCTCACTGAAGTTAGTAATTCCCTATAGTAAAGTTTTTGAGTTCCCTTATTTCTCAGATAGTGGCAAAGGAATAATTTAAATTTATTCAAGAGAGTTTGTGATGAACTTGATCAAAGAAATCTGATCTATACTAAGACAAAGAAACCTTACCCGGCATCTATGCTGTCCAGAAGTATCTACCCACAGAATACGAACAAGGGAAACGCCATGTTCTGTTATGTTTGTCCCTGACATGCAGCTGGGAGAATCACTAGCCTTTAAATCTAAAAGTTCCATGCCCATATTAATCTTGTATAACTGTATAGCATTCCGAGCGAAGATGTCCTTGGATGCTTCAATAGCTTCAGTGATTGAGAGATCATGATCAATACATGAATCACGTAGAACAGAAAATACAACCTCACGCGCATGTTTGACACCTGAAACAAAGGAGCAGGTTTAACACTCAGAAATTACTGTAGAAAGGTACTGAAAAGAGTCTCAATTTGAGTACTCTAATTTCTGTTATTTATTTGATAAAGAAAGACCATATTTATAGATTACAAGAGAGAGCTTAAACTAGGAAAAAGGAATTACAAATAAATTACAAGAATCTAATTCCTTATTTACAGCTATTAACAAGATATTAGGAAGATAATTGCTAACTAATAGCAACTTGATATTAGGGAATTTACATCCCTAATTTTCTGCAATCACACAATCCACACTCCCCCTCAAGCTGGAGAGTATATATTATATAATCCCAACTTGCATGTAAACTCATCAAAGGTTACTCTAGGAAGTGCCTTGGTGAGAATGTCTGCAAGTTGATCTTTAGAAGAAACAAAGTTCAGTTTTACTAGACCACTGTTGACTTTCTTTGAAATGAACTGTCTATCAATTTCCACATGTTTAGTCCTATCATAATGGACTGGATTTCTCACTATACCGATGGCAGATTGACTATCACTGTATAGTTCAAACTCTTTAGAGTCACTGAAGCCCAATTCAACAAGTAACCTTTGTAACCATATTCCCTCACACATTCCAAGTGCAATAGCTCTATACTCAGCTTCAGCACTGCTCCGAGACACAACAGACTGCTTTTTGCTCCTCCAAGTTACCAAATTGCCCCAAACAAAAGTGCAGTACCCACTGGTGGATCTTCTATTTGTCAGTTCTCCAGCCCAGCTAGCATCAGTGAAGACTTTTACTGATCTGTCATTGGTTTTCTTGAAAATTAGCCCATGGCCAGGTGTCATCTTTAGGTATTTTAGTATTCTGTTGACAGCTTCAAGATGCTCATCTCGAGGGTCACTCAAATATTGACTAACAATGCTCACAGGAAAAGATATATCAGGTCTAGTAAGAGAAAGATAAATTAATTTCCCAACTAACCTTTGATACAATCCCTTATTAACTGGACTTCCAAGAACATCCTTCAGTTTGAGATTGAACTCCATAGGAGTCTCAGCTGGTATGCAGCCTTTCATCCCAGATTCAGATAACAAGTCTAGGATATATTTTCTCTGGTTAATTACTAGACCAGCTTCTGATCTTGCAACCTCCATGCCAAGGAAGCATCTTAAAGTACCAAGATCCTTGGTTTCAAATTCACTTGCAAGCAATTTCTTTAAATTTCCAATTTCTTCATTGTCATCACCAGTGATGATGATATCATCAACATACACAATGATGATTGCTTTCTTCTTTTCTGATCCCTCTTTGATGAACAAGGTGTGGTCGGTTTGGCCTTGCTTGTACCCATTTTTCACAATAGCCTTTGCAAATCGATCAAACCAAGCCCTAGGAGACTGTTTCAATCCATACAATGACTTCTCAAGTTTACAAACTTTCTGTTTGTCAGAATGATATCCCAACCCCTGTGGAATTTCCATATATACATCTTCTTCAAGATTGCCATTCAAGAAGGCATTCTTGATGTCAAGTTGATGTAATTTCCAGTCCTTGTTAACTGCCAAAGACAAAAGAACTCTCACTGTATTCAGCTTTGCTACTGGAGCAAATGTCTCCTGGTAGTCTATCTCATAGGACTGAGTAAATCCCTTGGCCACCAATCTTGCCTTATAACGTTCAATGCTCCCATCAGATCTATACTTGACAGTAAAAATCCACTTTCAACCTGTTACAGATTCTTAGGCTAAAATCTAGGCTACTTATTAGGCTAGAATATATTGTAATTAATGTTAAATATTATGTTACCTAGTTTAGGTAAATTAGATGTGTATATATAGCCTATATGTTCTATGAATAAAATACAAGGAATTATTTCCTACATGGTATCAGTTGTCCTAGGGTTTTTTTCGAATACAATAAAATTTTTTGTTTTGGGCTGTTAGGGTTTTGACCTAAAGCCAATTTTTTGGTCGTTCTTCACCGGCCACCTTCGGAGGCCTTTTCTGTCGACACCGCCCGTACCACAAGGGCCGTCGTCGGCCGATCTGGAGTTTCCGGTCACCGGATTCCCTGCGCGTGAGCCTCACGCGCCGCCACAAGCTTCCGCCTGTCCTTCATGCGCCGGCGCGTGAGAGCGCGTGGTGGCCCCTTTTCGCCGCCGATTTTTCCACCGCCGTCGCTGCTTCATTCCGATCACACCCCTGCCGCCGGTCCTTGCTTTCGGATTGTTTTGGGTTGGGTGTTCTATCTTTTGAATTTATTAGGGTTTTGTTTTTTGGTTCTTTGCTTCTTTGACTTCATGGCTGATAAAAAGATTGACTTTATGTCTGATATCGTTCCGATTACGTCTAAGATTACTGATCATAAATTGAATGGCTTTAATTTTCTCGATTGGAACCATACAATTGAGTTGTATTTGTTAAGCCTTTCTATGGACAGACATTTGACTGATGATCCTCCGACGGATGATTCTCGCCTTCCTTGGATGAGAGAAGATGCTCGCCTCTATATTCAGATTCGTAATTCTATTGACAGTGAGGTGGTAGGTTTGGTTAATCATTGCAAGACGGTGAAACAGTTGATGAGCTATTTGCAATTCTTATATTCTGGCAAAGGAAATTTTTCTCGTATCTATGATGTTTGTCAGCATTTTTACAGGGCTGACAAAGAAGACCGGACTTTAACTAGTTATTTTATGGATTTCAAGAAAACGTATGAAGAGCTTAATATGTTGCTTCCTTTTAGTGCTGATATTGAGGTCCAACGTAGTCAGCGCGAGCAAATGGCGGTTATGAGTTTTCTTGCTGGTCTTCCACCGGAATTTGAGACAGCTAAATCTCAGATTCTCTCTAGTTTCGAGATCTCCAGCCTCGATGTTTTTTGGAGTCCGTCGTACTGAGAATTCTTTGCCTACTCCATCCCCACAACATGGCAGTGTTTTGCTTAGTCGTGCTCTTCCTTCCGACTCCGGCAAGCAAAATTTCAAGAGTAGTGGTTCTGGAACATCCAGAACGTTTGGAATTGGGTCGGAAGGTGGTATCTTGTGTCTGCTGATGTTACTTTTTTGGAACACAAACCTTTTCTGTTTTCTTCAGGATCTATCGCTCAGGAGGACGAGGATTTCTTGTTTCCGGTCCCATCACCTTTGGAGTTGTCCTCATCCTCCTTGGTTCCGCCCTCTTTTGTCAAGCCCTCCATAAAAAACATCTATACTCGTCGGCCACAACCACCACCTTTCGACCCAATTCCAAACGTTCCGGATGTTCCAGATTCATGTCCTGATGAGCCAATATCTTCGTCATCAGATTCGCCTTGTATTGCTGATCTTGACCTTCCTATTGCTCTTCGGAAAGGTAAACGTGCTTGTACTTACCCCATTTCCTCTGTTGTTTCCTATAATTGTTTGTCTTCTTCTTCTCGTGCCTTTGTTACATCCCTAGATACTATTTCTGTCCCTAAAACTGTTAGCGAGGCATTATCTCATCCTGGATGGCGTGCGGCTATGCTTGAGGAAATGACTGCTCTAGATGACAATGGCACGTGGACTTTGGTTTCTTTGCCTAACGGTAAGCGAGCTATTGGATGTAAGTGGGTGTTTACTGTTAAATTTAATCCTGATGGCTCTCTTAATCGTTTGAAAGCCCGTCTTGTTGCTAAGGGATATGCTCAGACCTATGGTGTGGATTATTATGATACTTTCTCTCCTGTTGCCAAACTTGCTTCTGTCCGGTTATTTATCTCCCTTGCAGCAATTTTTGATTGGCCTTTGCATCAGTTGGATATCAAGAATGCTTTCCTTCATGGTGATCTTCAGGAGGAGGTGTATATGGAGCAACCACCTGGGTTTGTTGCTCAGGGGGAGTCTGGGAAGGTATGTTATTTGAAGAAATCTTTATATGGTTTGAAAAAGAGTCCTCGGGCTTGGTTTGGTAAGCTTAATCAGGCTATTGAAAAGTTCGGGATGCAAAAAAGCGAATCAGACCATTCTGTTTTCTTTAGAAAGTCTGATGGGGGCACTATTCTACTAGTCGTGTATGTGGATGATATTGTACTCACTGGTAATGACACTAGTGGAATTTCTCCATACTCAGTTTCACACTAAAGATCTGGGGACGTTGAAATACTTCCTGGGGGTTGAGGTGAACAGAAATAGAAAAGGAATCTTCCTATCTCAGAGGAAGTATGTGCTTGATCTTTTATTGGAAACAGTGAAATTGGGCGCCAAACCTTGTAGTACGCCAATGGTCCCTAATCTACAGTTAACTAAAGAAGGTGAATTATTTGATGACCCTGAAAGGTACAGAAGACTTATCGGTAAATTAAACTATCTCACGGTGACGCGTCCTGATATATCTTTTCCAGTGAGTGTTTTGAGTCAATACATGTCGTCACCGACTGTTGATCATTGGAAAGCAGTAGAGCAAGTTTTATGTTATCTGAAAAGTGCTCCTGGGCGTGGAATTCTATATGGCAATCATGGTCATACTAGAATTGAATGTTATTCCGACTCGGATTGGGCAGGATGCAAGGAGGATAGATGATCCACCTCAGGATATTGTGTGTTTGTTGGAGGAAACTTGATTTCTTGGAAGAGTAAAAAGCAGAACGTAGTTTCACGATCTAGTGCAGAAGCCGAATATAGAGCAATGACCAAGTCCGTATGTGAGATTATATGGGTATATCAGCTCCTCGGTGAGATTGGAATTAAAGCCTCAATACCTGCAAAACTTTGGTGTGATAATCAAGCTGCATTACACATTGCTTCTAATCCAGTTTTTCATGAAAGAACGAAACACATTGAGATTGATTGTCACTTCATTCGCGAAAAGATACAACAAGGTTTGATATCTACTGGTTATGTGAAAACTGGAGAACAACTAGGAGACATCTTCACCAAAGCTCTCAATGGAATTCGAATCAATTATCTATGTCACAAGTTGGGCATGATTAATATCTATGATCCAACTTGAGGGAGAGTGTTACAGATTCTTAGGCTAAAATCTAGGCTACTTATTAGGCTAGAATATATTGTAATTAATGTTAAATATTATGTTACCTAGTTTAGGTAAATTAGATGTGTATATATAGCCTATATGTTCTATGAATAAAATACAAGGAATTATTTCCTACACAACCCACTGGCCTTTTTCCTGGTGGAAGATCAGTGATTTTCCAAGTTTTATTATCTTCTAGTGCCCTTATCTCTTCTTCAACAGCCTTCTTCCATCTTATGTCTTTCATTGCTTCCTCTATTGTTTTTGGAATGAAAGTGTTATCAACACTAGAAGTGAAGGCTTTAAAGGCAGGCTTTAAGTTTCCATATGCCACAAACTTTTGAATAGGATGTGTTGTACACTTCCTTACACCTTTTCTCTGTGCAATAGGCAAATCATCAGTATCCATAGTCGGAGCAATACTTTGAGAATTTTTCATACCTTGTGGATTCTCTGAGGCTGTAGGAGTAGGTTCCAGCTCTTGGAAGTTACCAAGTTGTATGTCGGTCTCTTTATTGGGCTTTGTTCTCCTTTTATGGACACTGAGCTCTTTGGCCTCAAGTTGCTCTGGTTGGGTTCTTTGTGGTGTGCGAGGTGTACTTGGAGGCTCCAAGACAGTAGTTTCAATGGAGTTAGGAATGATGGAAGGTTCATTGGTTTTAGTAATAACAATGGGTTCATGTTCAGAAGAAATAATAGTGGGAATTTTAGTGATAGGAAAAATGTCAAAAGCTTGGAATTCATTTAAGCGCTCCCCTGAATTTCATGCTTGGTATAATATGGCTTTTGTTCAATGAAGGTGACATCCATTGAGGTATAGGTTCTTTTAGTTATGGGAGAGTAACATTTGTAGCCCTTCTTAGTAGAAGAATAACCTAAGAAGATGCATTTTAAGGCTCTAGGATCTAACTTAGACCGATAATGAAGATAAATGTGAACAAAGACAGTGCATCCAAAAACTTTTACTGGGATAGAGGAAGTGAGGGGCTGAAAATGAGGAAAGGATTGAAGAAAAAGATTTCTAGGTTTTTTAAAATTAAGAGGTTTACTAGGCATCCTATTGATGAGGAAGGTTGCTGTAAGGATGACTTCCCCCAATAAAATTTAGGCACATTAGTAGAGAACATAAGAGACCTAGCAACTTCTAATAGATGTCTATTTTTCCTCTCGACAATGCCATTTTGTTGAGGAGAATCTACACAAGAAGTTATATGAACAATCCCCTTTTCTTGAAGAAAATCCCCCAAAGCTCTAGAAAAATATTCACTACCATTATCAGTATGAAGGATCTGAATTTTGCTTTGAAATTGAGTTTCTATTAGACTATGAAATCTCTTAAACAATTTTTCAGTTTTTGACTTTTCTCTCATAAGAAATGTCCAAGTGAGCCTAGTGTGATCCTCGACAAAAATGATGAACCATCTAGAACCATCAATATTCTTAACTTAGGAAGGGCCCCAAATGTCACTATGTATGATGGAAAAAGGTTTAGAGGTTTTATATTTAGAGGGAGGATAAGTGTTCTTTGTATGCTTAGCAAGAGGACAAATTTCACAAGAAAAAGATTGAGGATTTTTACCGATAAACAATTGTGGTAGCAATTTGGCAAGATATTGAAAACTAGGATGCTCTAATCTGTAATGCCATAAAAGAACATTTTTTTAGGATTATGATATATTGGAAAAACAATGAAAAGGATAAATAGAGCTTGAGTGTGCTTGTCCACTTTGAGAAGGCTGCCCTTGAAGAATGTAGAGGCCACCACACAACCTAGCACTGCCAATCACTTTCCCCGAGTCCAAAGCCTGTAATTTACAACCAAGAGGTGAAAAATTAGCTGTGCATTTTAGGTCAGCAGAAATTTTACTGACTGAGATGAGATTACAAGCTAATTTAGGAACATATAACACATGTTGCAGTATTAAATTCGGAGATATTTTAACAAAGCCACTTCCTGATATGGAGGAGAAAGAGCAATTAGCAATCTTTATTTGAGAGGAGATTGATGAAGGCTGAAATGTATGGAAAAGGGAGGCATTGCCAGTCATATGATCTGAGGCCCCTGAATCCACAATCCACTCGAAACAGTCAGTAGTACCAGCCATGGACGCAAAAAATGGACTACCTTCTGGGATTATAGCAGCATTGGTCGATGCAAATTTTTCTGGAATTTTTATGGAAGTAATTTGGGTGGTGGAGATATCTAATGTGTCATCAAGAATAGGATTTTGTTCTGTTTCAGAACTGATTTTAGCGGAAGTAGAAATATCAACCATGTTGAGAGTTGATAGGATCGAGAAATTAGACTGATACCATGTAGAAAGGTACTGAAAAGAGTCTCAGTTTGAGTACTCTAATTTCTGTTATTTATTTGATAAAGAAATACCATATTTATAGATTACAAGAGAGAGCCTAAACTAGGAAAAAGGAATTACAAATAAATTACAAAAATCTAATTCCTTACTTACAGCTATTAACAAGATATTAGGAAGATAATTGCTAACTAATAGCAACTTGATATTAGGGAATTAAATCCCTAATTTTCTGCAATCACACAATCCACAATTACTTTCTAACCAAAGTTTTTCCTTCAAAGTTCAAAAGTTGTTTTATCAAATAAAAGCTCGGACAACTGAAGGCTTCTACACTTTCCAGCGATTTAACAATTGAGTCCTATTTTTTGTCAATGTAGTGAATGATAAGGGCTGGGCCAAATACATGCATGTGCACATAAACGAACTTGTTCCTCAAAGAAATAAAATTTATGTTCGAACATGCCAACCCCGTGACTTATTCAAACAGCAAGACTTCTACGAGTACATGAATAATATAAACTTTAGAGAAATTAGCTTCTATAAAGAAGTAGCTATTTTTTCAGATATTAAAGGGATGCTTTCGATAGTAATTCAGTGTTTTCTAATCAGAACTTTTAATGAATACCAAGAATTTTCAATTTGAAAGTCTGTAACACTTGCACTTGTTCCTGGTGCAATACAAACTTTTATCCATAGCAGTACAGACAGACAGACAACAATTATTTAACTAAAAGAGAGAATGACACCCATCATGAAATATGAAATTCAAGGCATGTTACGGATGATCAGATAAGGACATGAAAATCTTAAAAATAAAGTGCAATATAATCAGAAGCATCATTCTCCAGCTAAAGGATCAAAACATCAACAGACCTAAGTAGTATGATTCAGGAGTTGCATATGCATCAGTGCTGAACATAACCTGCAATTTTTGCGTGTAAGATCAATCAGCAATAAAACAAACTTGGTCCAGAATTTCTCAATAATTCCATTGGGCGACTATTCTCACCTTCTTTAGGGGAGCTAACTCCAAAAGTTCTTTGACCGAGGATATCATCCCATGAACACTGAGTCTAGGAATTGCCAACCCAAAGTCAAGGTAAACCTGAAAGTACAAACCGTTACATGGAAAGGAACATGGCAAATTGGATATGAATGAAAGTGGTTCACTAGAGAGTAGAATTTTCACCTGGGGGTAAACTGAGGCTAGATATGAAGCTTCCTTTGAATATGGGTAAGATGCATGTAAAAGAACAATACGACAGCTGGAAAATCTTTTATCCTCTAGAAGGGTTCGAAGATGAAGAGGATTGGATAGTCGTAAATCCAAATCTTTGTCTCCGAATCTAGTTGTGGGAGAAATGGAACAACATGAGAAATGAGGGAAAACAAGCTAAAAAAAGCATGCTGGTTGCATACGTGCAGCCTGATAGTCACACTTATAAGTAAAATAACTTGGAATATATGAGCTGCCTGGCTCGGGAGGGGGGGGGGGGGGGGGTTCCAACATTGGATCTGAATAAACGATTCTGTTTTCCATAGCCCCATTCATATTGCTATCTAATCCAGTTCAGGTTCATTTCCTCATATTCCTGGCCATCAACAAGAGATCAACTGGTGAATATTTCACAATTTAAAAGCTTCTCTTACCCTGTATGTATCTGCATTGGCAAATCAAACTGTTGAGCAACCTCCAAACCATGAGTGAAAATATGGTCAACTAAGCTTTTGTTTGTAATACGTATAGGTTTCCCACCTGAAATAGGAAATTGTTATATCCTCCGATGAATGCAAAAAATCCAATTCACAGGCCTTATATACTTACATTGTAAAACTTCAGAAAGACCAATCCCAGCATCCTCTCTGGTGACATATGGATTGATTTCCAAACCACTGCGGTATGCAGCTATGCTTTTCAATCCAACAATATCATTTGCAACTGTAACATTGAGTTAAGAAATCCAGCTAAGACAGTGAGGTCTTTTTATCTATTCATCCTTACCGGTTATGCAGGCTAACCTCAATAACCATTCAATGGTGGTCAACGAAAGTTACATGAACTATTCCTAAAGCTTTAGTTATGTATTGTGGATGATTTGTTAACTTCAAATCAATAGAACAAACGACATGGGAATAAATTTCATTGGATGAACAAAATGTGATAAAAGGATATGACTTTAAGGTTTTCAAAAATGTTTCGGTGAAAGCATCCAATGTCCAGGTAGATCCATCTGGCATCTCCTGAAAACATACATAAAAAACCAATGTTATGAAGAAAAAAAATGTAAAAGAATGAAGTTGCCATCAAATTAGAAAAAGAAGATTGAGAAGGCATCTTACTCCATTGAGAATCTCCTCAGCCAGGGATTCAATTCTGAGTATCCTACCAACAAATGGAACAAATTTTTTATGCCACTGAATGTCATGTTTATTGTCAAGCTTCAATCCATCATCAACAAGAATAGCAGAGATTCCTGCAGCTTTAAAGCACTTTGAGCTAATGGCTTGCAATCCAGACAATCTGCGGTACTGTTCCACGGCATCCAAGGATGATTCCGTGCCATAGAGTTGTGCTATCAACCTCAAATTCCTCTGTCAAACAACAAACAGTCTCATAACAAAAGGATAGAAGTAAGAGCCATGGCAATTTTGAATGAATAATCCTTTTTAAATTATTATTTGGGAAAATGGCTCCAAAAAATATTATTTGGCAAAATGACCCCAAACTTGCCACGTCGGTGAACCTCGCGTTGTGTAGGACGCGAGGTTTGATATCGCGTTCTACACAACGCGATTTTAGTTTACATAGTCTTGTTGTTTGTGTTAACATGCATTTAATTTTTAAAAAACCCCATGACCTGACGCGAGGTCCACCAACGTGACAAGTTTGGGGGTCATTTTGCTAAATATTATTTTTTGGGAGCCATTTTCCCAAATAATAATTTAAAAAGAGTTTTTCACCTAAAATTGCCGAGAGCCATAGTATGGATATAATATGTAGAACCATGCAGTTATTAAAAAATCTGCATTTTCACATTTAAATCAAGGGTTAGTCTAAACAGTTATTCATTTCAACTTTCAACCAGCAGATTCAAGGACCCCAGGAAAAAAGTAAACATTTTTCAGATCTAACTAAGAACCAAATCCGATATTGATTTTCAGGAATAAACTCTCCATCTATAGAACAAAAAAAATGCAAACAAGGCATTAAAGAAATAGACAAATAGTAAAAAGAATTTTGAAATGAAAATGAAAAATGACTGATTTGTAACATAAAAGAAGAAGAAGAGGGGGTGACATTACCTTGAAAGAGAGGGAGTGAGGAGCAAAGGATAAGGCGTCACCAGTTGCTTCGGACAGTGAATTGATGAAAGCAAGAGAGGAATCTAAAGGAATGATGTTGTGCGCATGAGAATCCACCACCCCTGTTTTTTCTATGGCTTCTCTCAACTCTGCAAACTCCATTATCTTTCTCTTTCCCGGTAAATTAAATCAAATGACGTTATAAAACAGAGAAAAGTTTCTTGGATAATAAATATACTCGTTTGTTGAACCATTGACTATCAACGGCAACGTTTTAAACGTTGAAATCCCCCCATCACGACTTCTTTTTCTTTAAAATATAATTAATACTATAGGCTTGTCTAAAAAGAAACATGTTAAAAGAAGTCTAAAAGATATTTCAAAATTACTTTAATTTAGAAAAGTAACCTCAATTTTTACATATTGTTATAATTTAGTCCTAATTTTAAAAAATTAAGCCTTGATATTTTGAAATTACTTCAATTTAGTCCTTCACCATTTCCTCCTCTGATTGCAAATCTTCTATCATGTAATCCCTCCTTCTAACACCCCCATTTAATTCCAGTGAAGGATTGCTAAAAGAGTGGCTGGTTGTTAGGATGAGTTGCTGTGCGAAAGAGATTAGAAACTCTAGTGTTTGATTTCATTTAGGTGCTTGTTACAGGTTGCAATTGTGGTCGGTGGGGGGAATATTTTTCATGGATCCTCTAGGACTGGGTGTAGTGGGCTTGACCAGTAATATTTTTGCACAAAATAATTAAATCTAGCTATGTTGTAGAAATCTTTTCTTATGTTTATCTTTTTATATACGTAGAAGGGCAGTGAGGCATTTGGAGAAAGGGAGGGTAGTCATTTTTGCAGCTGGAATTGGTAATCCATTCTTCACCACTGATATTGTTGCAACAATCCACTGTGCAGAAAGTAATTCATTTTCCTTACATATGAATGCATACTAACAAACTAGGAAATCCATCGCTGTTTGAAGATTTGGAATTGAATGGGGGATTATATGACAGAAGATTTGGAATTGGAGGAGGATGGTGAAGGAGATGATAATAGTGAAGGAACTATTGTTTGGTGTTGAATTATTTTCCCTGCTGAATGTTGTGAAATGAGCAGGGAAAAGGGATGTTGAATCCCTAAAAGCATTTGCTTTGGAATAAGCAGAAAAAGCACAGCTAGACACTGATAAAGAGTTGTAAAGATAAGCATCGAGGTCTCAGTAATTTTGTTTATATGTTCCACGATATAATTTGCCTTAAATCTCCTATACTGATTAAGATTGACAAGGAACGAACTATTAGAGTAAAAAATAACGATTAATGAAAGTATAAAGTTGCTTCTATGAAACCAAAATCTGATATAAAAAAACGCAGCTAATGGTTTTTGACAACATGGATGACCATCTAAGCTGCACACCACTTAAAATCTTTTATTAATGTTTCTTATTTTAGTGCACAAATATAGACATGAAATTTGTGAGTATATATAAAAATATACATACACACAATATGTTGCTTCTCCATTTCATTTCATCGCCCTGTTTTGTAACACCTACTGCAATTCAGCATGTTCTTGGACTATTGATCAATACATAATCATCGATGCAGGGATTAAACTTTCGAGCAGAAAACAGGGCACTTGTGGTTGTTCACGAAGGGATGCTTAAGTTTCGAAGACACCCCAACTTACACACGTTCTTTGCCTTCCTGAATTTTGTTACAAATATTATGTTTCTTTTCTTTTAATGCTTAAACTTAACTTCTAGGCATGGCAAGCAATGGCCTTATCAGAAATACAAAGTAATATTAAATGAAGCAAATTTTTTATTAGAGAACAAAAAAGAAAAGTTTACTATTGGTAATTTAGCTATCAACTTAATATTTAGAATGTGTCATTGTGGTAACGAAATTTTTTCTTTCTAACACTATTTGTTCTTGTTTAATACATGCTTCATGCGCTATGAAAGTTGTGTACTCAATGCTATATCTCCTACTCACTTATTTGCTAGTGAGTAAGTCTTATTTTTTAATGATTTTCGTCATTGTTTTCTTATTTGATTTGCCTTGTTTGTATAACTTTATTTATTTAGTTATTTTAAATTTTAAAGATCTATAAAAATATAATTTTTATATGGGTAAACTACATAAATGACCACCATACTATTGCAAAAGTCGCGATTTGACCACCTTACTTTTTTTTGAAGCAATTAAACCATCATACTATTAAATTGGGTGCAATTTGACCACCAGCCGTTAAAGGTTAACGGCAGGGTGACGTGTCAGTTAAAAAAATAAGGGTATAATTACACATTTGGTCCTTGCAACTTATATATTCTTTTAATTTAGTCCTAATTTTAATTTAATAAAATAAATTAATTATTTAATTAGATAATGACACGTGTCACTACCTTATTGGAGGGATTTAATTATTTATATTTGATTAAATAAATTTATTTTCATCCTCCAATCAGGTGGTGACATTAAAGGAAGAAAATAGAAACAAACCACAAATGCAAGTGGGGGGAGTCGAACCTGCAACTCCTAGCAAGGAAATGTGATAGCTTACCACCACACCAAATGCTACATTGTGATACAATTCCTGTAATATAGTATATCTAAATAAACATTAAAATCGTTTTCCATTGCCTCGCATCATCTTCATCTTCATCTTATTGTAGAAAGGAATCATAACGTGCAGCCACCATGGAGCTCCGGAGACAAATGTTTCAGCCAGGGAGGCTCTGGTAATATATGCTAATCTCTCGCCATCTTTTATTTATCTTTGAAATGGAGAAGCTTAAGCATTAACTTGGGAAAATGCTCTCTCAATGATTAACTTTGGCAGTATGAAGTTCATACAGGAGTAGGAGCAGACGTGTCTGCTTGTACGATTGTGCATTTCTTTGGCTTCTGATGCTTGAATTGCCTGTGTTTTTCAATACTAAACTTTACTGTTTACTGCAAATCTGTTGTTTAGTTAAATCTATTGTTTTCATGCTGTGTCTGTAGGAGCTGAGCAGTCAGCAGGAATATCTGAAGCTCAAAGCACGTTATGAAGCCTTACAAAGGTCCCAAAGGTAACCACTGAAATGACTCCAAATTGTTTCTACTTTCTAAATGCTGACATAATGGAAATGATTAATGATTCCTTTGATTTATGCTGCTAGGAATTTACTAGGAGAAGATCTGGGACCTTTGAACAGCAAAGAACTCGATGAAGATGAAGATGATGCGAGGCAATGGAAAACGATTTTAACGTTTATTTATATAAACTATATTACAGAAATTGTATCACAATGTAGCATTTGGTGTGGTGGTAAGCTATCACTTCTCTTTGCTAGGAGTTGCAGGTTCGATTCCCCCCACTTACATTCTTGCATTTGTGGTTTGTTTCCATTTTCTTCCTTTAATCAGGTGGTGACACGTGTCACCACCTGATTGGAGGATGAAAATAAATTTATTTAATCAAATATAAATAATTAAATCCCTCCAATAAGGTAGTGACACGTGTCATTATCTAATTAAATAATTAATTTATTTTATTAAATTAAAATTAGGACTAAATTAAAAGAATGTATAAGTTGCAAGGACCAAATGTGTAATTATACCCTTGTTTTTTTAACTGACACGTCACCCTGCCGTTAACCTTTAACGGCTGGTGGTCAAATTGCACCCAATTTAATAGTATGATGGTTTAATTGCTTCAAAAAAAAGTAAGGTGGTCAAATCGCGACTTTTGCAATAGTATGGTGGTCATTTATGTAGTTTACCCTTTTTATATATAATCATTGATTAACATATGTCTTGGTTTCAGACAACACATGCTTAGTGACAATTTTTTTTGGTGCGCAACGAATTATGTGCCCCTTTATATATATGAATTCTTTGTATAATGGATTCGGTTCTCAAAAAGTTCCTAAAATTTTGACACATGCAGTTAAAGTGGCATTTTAAAGATATAGTTCATCATCGTATGTGAACTAGAGATAGAAGTTTTGTCGAGGTAGATTTGAATTCTCCACTAAATCTATACAAGATGATAACGTAGCTCTGGATCTGTACAAACTAATATAAACTTACTTATTAAATTTATCTTTTCTTATTTCTATGTGTATCATTTCCTATCTTTTCTTATTTGTAAGTGGCTTATATTCTTGCTTCTTATTGTTCTGTTGCGTTAGTGAAATGTAAGGCTTCTAGATTGAATGTAAATCAGATAGCTTTTCAGGAGAAATGGTGGGACTTATAAAATTCTCATGATGAATTCTATCATGTCGAGCTGTTCACCGACATGCACTAAATTCCATATTATTTGTATAGGGTAATATGAAAAAATATAACAAATTTAAACGTCATCACGGTTCAGCTAAAGGGTGTTATCAAATGTAAACATTTGATTAAATAACCTATTTCATATGAATAACATTGGGTGTTTTCTCATATAACAACTGAAAAGTATAAAGCAAATGAAAATCAATTTTACAAATTCTTATACATGTAACATTTTAGGTTGAGACAAGTTTTCTTCCAAATCGAGTAACTTTTTCGGTTGGACAAGTTAACATTTTAGGTCGTTTACTATAAAAATTTAGGTTGTAACTATTATTTTAATTAATTGTACATACACCGGTGTATATCTTATGTTAATGAAATAAAAGTAGAGTTCAAAGGATTGAAGGTAATGATGATTCATTCAAAATGTCGTGTCAACGTATGACAACAATGTCTTAGAAACACAGAAAGATTTGAAAGAGAAACAAAAGAGCTACTGCCAAGAACGCTATTGCCAAGCAGGTTTCGAAATTGGAATATAGTTGTTTCGAGACCCATGAAATTTGCATCCTTGTAAGAAAATACATTTTCTTGTAGGCCAATCTGTATGTACACAAATATTTATTCTAAGTTGAGCTCCTTTTAGTTTTGGTGATCACGAGTAAGAATTTCAGTACCTAGCTTGTTTCTTACAGTTTTTGTAACAAATTATGTATAATTTGTAATAATTTCTGTACCTACTGAAATTTCCATCATTCTTGTACTAAAATTCGTTTTCTTGTAGGAAATTCTGTTTGTACATGTAACCCCTCGACCCGGCCTGGCCGATAGACCGAACCGAACGGATCACACAGGGAATATTGAAGTAAACCGAGAAGGTTTACCTCAATAGACGACCCTATTTTTTTCCTTTCATCTTGTCTAGATGCAAATTACATTCCTAAGTGTGTACACAAGCAGCGAATTAAACAACGGCACAATCACCCATTGATTAACACCAAATTAAGGTTTAGGGACCATATTGTAAACTTGACAAATTAGAATGGTTATTACCAAATTCGTGTTACCAATCTTTAATAAGGTTCATTACATGCTCCTCAGTAAAATCTCAACTTAAAACGACCAGTAGAACCCATCCAATTGCACACAAGGCAAACAAGGACCAAAACGTAAGAAACAAAAACTCAGAATAATTCAAAACTGCATTAACGGTCGAATGTTTCGGAACAGTGAGCCCTATATCGGAACGGTCGTTTTGCAACACAGCTGACCGTTTCGATACGCGGGTTCATTTCGAAATCCTTAAAGACTCGTTTCGAAACGATGTTTCACATAGGCAAAATGTTTCGAAACAAGCAAGGGTGTTTCGAAACACCTGGGCCTGCAATGTTTTCAAATGTTGTTTTAACTCAATTTAAACCATCCGAAACCATTCCGACATATGCCCAAACATGTTGGCAACTCAAATATACATCAACAACAACTTATACGAAGCATAGGCATCATCATAGCATCATTCACAATAGCAAGGAAACTAAAGGCATGCTCCCTAAGAGAAAATGCACAAGAAAGGTCAATTGCATATCCAAGCATAAACCAAAGCTTAAAGGCCATTTACACAACCGAATATGCTTAATAAACTTGCACCAAAGCAGAAAATAATAAACCAACATAGTATTGGACACCCCCATTGCCTTTATTACACTAATCCAAAACCAAAACTTACCTTCAATCAAAGTCTTTCACCGATCCCTTGCAAGTGCTGCCTCCAAAGCTCGAATTGACTGCATTGACGAACGAAGAGAGCCTAAGCATACAAGCTTAGTGAGGATTTCTCAAAACCAAAATCATGATCAATGCACAAAACTATTTTCACTCTTTTCAAAACCATCATGCCTCCTTTGAATAACCATGCACTATAACATTAAAATCAGCATGCTAAACATCATGCAACATAAATCACATAATTTCCAGCAATTAAACCATTGCTACACAACCATCAAGTCTTCCAAGCATAAACATCATTACGATAAGCTTATGGTACAACATGCATTTTTCACAATATGCATCAACAACATTTCCATAGCATTATAATTCATTATATTGGCTTTCATGTAACACCCGATTAAAAAGGAAAAAAAAAGAAAAAAAAAAGAAAAAAGGGAGTGGAGGCTCGAACTTGAGACCTGAGACCTCAGCCCTCACCACCCAACCCGCTAACCATTGAGCCAAGTGCTCTCTTCTGTCAAGTATTACCAACGGTAATATTTATTTGTTAACAAATGAGTCAGATTGAGTTAGCTTTAATTTAACTCTGACTCCTCACCTACCGACTTTATGGTCGTATCGAACACACCCCCCATTCTCTCTCTTTAATCTTGTTTCTCTGCCGTCCCTAATCTTCGTCCATCTCCGGCACCGCCGCGCCGTGAGCCTCACCGCCGGTGCCAAGGCATTCCCCGTTGAGCCCTGACCAAAACCCCCATCTCTACGCGCCGTCTGCCGTCCCCAATCACCGTGAAACACCATTGAAAGCCTTGTGGAATCCCTAACGCTGCCGCCTCTGTTTTACTCTTTTTTCGATCGTCCTCGACGTCCGTTCGAGGAACGGCTGTCGGATCTCGGCTCCCCTCGTCTTGCCGTGCAAAACCCCTAAAGTCTCGTGTCCAACCGACACTGGCGAGGCCTTCATCGGAGCTACATAAGTTCCGACGACCCTTCGGTTTTCCGCAACGTTTTCCGTTTAAATCCGATGATTTTTCAGGCTTGTGTGGGTTGGGTTAGATCAATAATCGATTCTGCCATTTTTTTCAGGTGAAACCGACGCGTTACGGGCTCTCCGGCGAGTTTCTGGTGGCCGTCTGACGTTGTTTCCGTTGGGGTAAGTAAGCCGGCCTGAACCGGCTGGACCGGTCGGCCCATCATCCAAACCCGAGCCCAAAAAACCCAGATGGCCCAAAACCCGAACCCAGTTAACCCGAGCCCATCGCCCGAGTCCGGCCCGACCCGTCTCCGACCTGAACCGACAGGTGTCCGAGTCAACTCAGTTGACCCCTGTTGGTTGCTGACGTCATCAGTTGACCTGGCCCCGTTGACTTTGACCTGCTGACGTCAGCGTTGACTTGCTGACGTCAGCGTTGACTTTGACCAAAAAGTCAAATTTTTCGAAAATGCCCTATGTTAAGTTTTTTCGACGTCATGAGTCCGTTTTTGAAGCTCGTTTTGCGAAATTCTGACTCTAAGACCCCCGAATCTGACCTTAAACCCAAATCATGCATATGTACTTAATTATTCCATTCAGATATCAATAAATCGAATAAGTGTCTAAACTAGTGTTTTAATTGTGTAAAGGTACCCGGGACTCGTGTGACCACTCACGAGCTCAGCCTAGCTCCTCTCGACCCGCTCACCCTCACGCTTCGGTGAATATCAGTATGAATTCAAATCCTTTGTATAAGAATAAGTTTAACTCTTATTTCACATTATGACCATTACTCTTTCTTGATCTAGGATCCGACCCCGTATCTTAGCGTACTGAGGCAGGTGTCCGTTAGACCCTTCTCCGACCAGCTTTGAGGTGTGTTCCATGTGTGCTATATTCTGTTGAATGAATTGCTTAATGATTTAATCATAAACAATACTATGTTTGTTTAATATCTTAATAGTTGTTGATATTGCATCACTATGTTAGAAATGAGATGAAATGATGAACTGGTTATATAATGACATTCTCTGCCGACATGATGTATGTTTGCTCAATTCATATACTTGTAATATGATTTCTTGAACGGTGATGGAATTGCCTGATTGTCTGATGAACTTGAAAGTATGACATGTTAGCTTGACCTGAGATGTTACAATCTGTTTGTATGTTGAATGATGAGAATGTCTGCTTTGCTCAATAGGTATGCCAAATTATCTGTCAAAAGTATAAATCTTTTGTTTCTGATATTCTAAATAGAATGCCTGCCACATGTACTTTGTTATTCATATCTGAGATCTGGACACTGATTACTATCTGGGTATACTATTGGGTTATGTTGTGAAGTCTCTGTTGGTACAGCCCTGATCAAGCTGATAAATCCTTATGGACTCAAGGTCTCCCCTTGAGTGGCACCTAAGCCCATCGGGCCTAGGGTAAGTCCTTATGGACTCAAGGTCTCCCCTTGAGTGGCACCTATGCCCATCGGGCCTAGGGTAAGTCCTTATGGACCTAAGGCATCCCCTTAGGTGGCACCTATGCCCATCGGGCCTAGGGTAAGTGTTGAGTGTGTAAAAGTTCTATTATTTACACCCTTTTTAACCCATATTTCTGCTGCATTCAAGCATCATTGTATTGCATTTAGGTTAGTTTTCAGTAAAACATCACAAATATGTAAAAGGCACGGATTCTACTAAAAGATGGCTTATTTTGCAGGTATCTGCCATAGTTGACAAAGAAGGCAGGCGCAAGGCAGAAAAGCAGAAGAGCTGAACTGGACAAGCAGACGAAGAAGACGAAGCTGCCATGGATTTGTCGTGACAGCAGGGCGACAGCAGATTTATGAAGAGGAAAAGTAAAGTGGACCTCGATAGATAGAGAAAAATATGCTCGTCTGTCGTGTGAAAGCCAAATATTTTTCCAAGCCCCGGATCAAAAGATATGTCAAGCCAAAGCTCAAGGAGAGGAATTCCCATAAAGCAAGGAGGCGGCTGAAAAGTAGGAATCCTTAGAGATTAAGCATTTATTAGAATCTTACTTTTTATTAAAGTTGTAATCCTTGTTAACTTAGAATACTTGAGCCCAAAGCTTATATAAGGGCATAGGTTTTAACCTAGAAAAATATCCCTCATTCTACCTCATAACCGATCACCTAAACCCCCTACCGTTTACCCGTCACCGACATGTTCTAAATTCCCCCTAGGGTTACGAGTTGTTTTGTAAAGTAGTTGCAAGGGTTGTTTTGTTTTAGGATTTTCCAAGTTCAATAAAATAAACTTCAAGTTCTCTTATTTTGGTTTTAATATCTTGCAAGAGCATCGAGAGAGCATTGTGAGGTTATCTATTTACTTAGCATCAGGAGAGTTAAGTATACGAAAGAAATAAGAGCAAGTTCTCTAGTTTATAGTTGAACTATCTCGTACCTAGGGATAGGGCGAGGTTAAGTGGCTAAGGAAGAATTCATACACATCGGTGTTCATCCTTTGATTCACGCCGGGATGTATCATCAAATACGTGATCATCAACAGACTTGGACCTAGGGATAGGACAAGGCAGATCTGGGATTCTTGCCAAACTTGAAGTACGGAGTTGGTGTGTCTGCTGCCGCGACAGCCAACGGACATCCGCCGCGACAGGTGTTGCCGTGACGGGCACGACGACAGAACTGTAGTTCCTAAGCAATTCAATACCTGCACTACTGAGCAATTCAATACTAGCCCATTCTCTCTATCTTGATATCTCAATTATTTTATTTGCGATTTTACTTATTATTTTCGTGACAAAACTCTCAAATATTTCTTTTACTTTCGTGCAGTGAATCAAGGTGAAGCTATTAGCCCAATCCCTGTGGAGACGATATCCGATACTTCGTATCACTTTACTACTTGCGTCGTGTATACTTGCACTACAATTGCGATAGACTCTTTTACACGCAACAAGTTTTTGGCGCCGTTGCCGGGGATTGGCAACATAACTACATCTTTCTTTTATTGCACTTTTCGTTCTTATTTTTATTTTCATTTTCGTTTTTATTTTTAATTTTTCTTTAGTGTTTTCAACTCTCGCTTTTCAAGAGGTTTTTCTTGTTTATGCGCAGATCTAAAAGAGGTGAAGATCCTGAGTATCCATTAGATCAAGAAATCGAACGTTCCTTCAATCTCAAGAAGCAACTTCGCCGACTTTTAGACAGAAACGAATACCTCGAAGAACAGCTAGAGAAAATGGGTCATAACCAACCTACTGGCGGTGGCATACCACCCCTTGGCGACAATCACCCGCTTGTCGGTGACCCGCCGAGAGCAGATGGACGACGGTCATGTCGTGACTACATGCTAAACGATCATGTAGAGCTGGAAACCACGCTGCCGGATATTGATGTTGACAACTTCAAACTTAAACCTGTCATGTTTAGCATGATCAACAACGCCGGGCAGTTTAGTGGTTCTGCGACAGAAGATGCTAGGGAGCATCTCAAAACGTTCCAGGAGATCTGTGGTTCGTTTAGACTACCAGGAGTCAGTCCGGAGATACTGAGGCTTCGGTTATTTCCCCATTCATTGAGGGACAGAGCTAAAACTTGGTGGAATAAACTTACACCGGGTTCAATTAGAACTTGGGCAGATTTATCTCATGAATTCTTATCTCGTTTTAATCCTTCGCATTTATCTGAGCGATTACGTAATGAAATTGCTACTTTTCAACAGGAAGACGACGAGCCAATGCACGAGGCCTGGGACAGATTTACTACTCTTCTTCGGAACTGTCCAATGCATGGATTTCCCGTCTGGAATCAGGTAACTAAGTTCTATAATGCTGCTAACTTACAAACTCGCATTCGGATTGATTCTACAGCGAATGGACTATTATTGGATAAAGATCCGGACGAGGCATTGCAAGTTTTGAAAAATCTGGCCAAGAATGAGGAGCAGTTTCCGACTGCAAGAAGAGGGCGTAAACGGGTACTTGCTGTCAAAGACTATGAGGCCGACAGCACTATGAAATCACAGGTAGCCTTCCTTACTAAAGCAATGAAACACTTATTAAATGAAGATGAATTACGAGGATTTGCTGTCAAGGAAGTTTGTATTGTCTATGAGGGAAATCATAGTCGGGATGAATGCCCAATACAAATAGAAGAGGGAAAATATGTTGGAAATTACAAGCCGAATTATAATTCCAACAATTATAATCCCAATTGGAGGAAGGATCCCAAATTTTCCTAGAGTAACCCTAACAATGCCCTGAATCCGCAAGCATATAATCAGAATCAGGGAGGACCAAGATTGCTGACGCGACAGCAACTGCCGCAGCACCTGCCGCCGCAGCAGCAACAATAGCCACCACCTGCCACGAGTAGTATATTGGAACAGACTCTGGCCACCTTTATGTCTCAGACCGGTACGTATATGGAGAATATGAATCAGTTTGTCAAGAAAACGGAAACCTTTATGGATAAAACCGAGATGAGGATGACAAACCATGAAGCTACTTTGAAGTCTCTAGAGACACAAATGGGTCAGGTTTCGCAACATATTAAGCCGAGGCAGAATGGAGGATTCCCTAGCAATACTGAAAATGCTAGACCGCCCACACATGAGCAATGTAAGGCAATTACTACTAGGAGTGGGAAAAAACTACCAGGGCCGGAAAAAGAAGCTGAAATAGAAAAGGAACCTGCCTTGGATAAACCTGCCGAGGAAGCTGCCCCGAGAGGTGATAAACAGACTGCTACCGATGAGCCTGTCACGACAGTAGAAGCGACAGAGGAGAAAAAAGATGATTATCGTCCTCAGATTCGCATGCAGTGGGAAGGGCGTATTGCTGATTATCGTCCTCCACCACCTTTTCCTCAACGGATACAGCAAGCTAAGCATGAATCTCAACTTAAAAAAATTTATGATATTTTTAAGCAGGTTCATATTAATATTCCGTTGTTAGATGCTGTTAGGGAGATGCCCAGTTATACTAAATTTCTCAAGGATGTTATGTCAAAAAAATCTAAACTTGGGGAATTTGAAACGGTAAAGATGACAGAAGGTTGCATGAGTATTCTTCATAGGCAGCCGCTCCAGAAAAAGAAGGATCCAGTGAGCTTCATCATACCTTGTGTAATCGGCGACAAATTTGTGGGTAAGGCACTTTGTGACCTTGGTGCTAGTGTTAATCTAATGCCCAAATCTGTTTTTCAGAAACTAGGTATTGGCAAGGCGCGGCCCACGACAGTAACTCTGCAGCTGGCCGACCGCTCTTACGTTCATCCCGAGGGAAAAATTGAAGATATTCTGGTAAGAGTGGATAAACTTATTTTTCCTGCTGACTTTCTTATCTTAGATTGTGAGGCAGACGAAAACGCACCAGTCATCCTTGGGCGACCCTTCTTAGCCACGGGAAGATCATTGATTGATGTGGAGAAAGGAGAACTCACCATGAGAGTAAACGATCAAGAAATTAAGTTGAATGTTCTCCAAGCGATGAAACATGCTGATGTGGATGAGGCATGCAAGGCCATCATTGAGGTGACCTTTGATCAACCTTGCATCAGGTCGGACTGCCGTGATATAAAATTTGGTCACTGCCGCGACAGCCACCTACAGGCCTGTCACGACAGCAACAACGACAACACCGACGACATCGACTCCTCTGAATCCGATACATCTGACACTAAAGGTCAGAAAGAGGTAAACTGGTTAGGCAATCGTCCAGGTAAGTTATTCGAACCCTTGAATTATACTTCGGATAACCATGTAATCCAAAAGCCATCTATTGTTGAACCACCTGTCTTAGAACTTAAGCCCCTGCCAGGGCAGTTAAAATATGCTTATCTTGGCTCCAATGACACACTGCCCGTAATCATCTCTTCTAAGCTGCCGCAGGAACAGGAACGGCAGCTAATCGACATGCTAAGGCAGCACAAAAAGGCGATTGGATGGACGATAGCAGACATACAGGGCATTAGTCCGGCATTATGCATGCACAAAATTCTCCTCGAGGAAGATCATAAGCTGACTATTGATGCCCAAAGGCGGCTAAACCATGCGATGAAGGAGGTAGTGCGTAAAGAGATAATTAAATGGTTAGATGCCGGTATTATTTACGCTATCTCCGACAGCAAATGGGTGAGCCAGTGCAATGTGTTCCCAAGAAAGGAGGAATGACAGTGATAACTAACGAGAACAATGAGTTAATCCCAACCAGGACTGTGACCGGTTGAAGGGTTTGTATGGACTATCGGAAGCTTAACAAAGCTACCCGAAATGACCATTTTCCTTTACCCTTTATTGATCAAATGCTTGACAGATTAGCAGGTAAACCTTATTATTGTTTTCTTGATGGTTATTCAGGTTACAATCAAATTGCTATTGCACCGGAGGATCAAGAAAAGACGACTTTTACATGCCCCTACGGAACATACGCGTTTAGGAGGATGCCGTTTGGACTCTGTAATGCACCTGCCACCTTCCAAAGGTGCATGATGGCTATATTCTCCGACATGGTAGAAGACTTCCTTGAAATTTTCATGGATGATTTTTCCGTCTTTGGAGACGATTTTGGGAGCTGCCTCGACAATCTTCAAAAGGTACTTGAAAGATGTGAAAAAGCTAATCTTGTGCTAAATTGGGAAAAATGCCATTTTATGGTGGACGAAGGGATAGTCCTTGGCCATAAGATTAGCTACCGTGGGATAGAAGTCGACGGGGCTAAGATTGAAGTCATAGAGAAGCTGCCGCCGCCAACAACAGTCAAGGGCATTAGAAGTTTTTTAGGGCATGCTGGTTTTTATCGGAGATTTATCACGACTTTCTCGAAAATCACAAAGCCCCTATGCCATCTCTTAGAGCAGAACCGACCCTTTGACTTTAATGAAGAATGTACTGAAGCATTCAAGGTTCTGAAGGAAAAACTAGTGACAGCCCCCATAGTACAGCCACCAGACTGGACACAGCCATTTGAGATTATGTGTGATGCTAGTGACTATGCTGTCGGGGCAGCACTTGGGCAGCGCAAAGACAAGTTGTTTCATGTCATATACTATGCCAGCAAGACGTTGAATGACGCCCAAGTGAATTACACCACCACAGAAAAGGAGCTGTTAGCTGTGGTGTTCTCCATCGACAAGTTTCGTTCTTACATACTTGGAATGAAAGTAATAATACACACCGACCATTCTGCCCTAAAATATTTGTTCGCAAAGAAGGATGCAAAGCCTAGATTGATACGGTGGATCTTGCTATTACAAGAATTCGACCTTGAGATCAAGGACAAAAAGGGGACAGAAAATCAGGTGGCAGATCACTTGTCAAGGTTGGAGAAGGGACAAAGTCTACCAATCGACGAGACAAACATACTGGAGACCTTCCCTGATGAGCAGCTCTTTGCTGCTGCAATCGCTGTCGCGACAGCCATGGCAGCAGGTAAGTTTTCTGACCTTCCCTGGTATGCTGATTTCGTTAATTTTATAGTTAGCGGAATACTTCCTTCTGATCTTAATTATCAAGCCAGGAAGAGGTTCCAAAATGATGTTAAGCATTATTATTGGGACGAACCTCTTCTTTTCAAAATGTGCGCAGATCAGGTTATAAGGAGATGTGTACCACAAGAAGAGCAAGAAGACATTCTCCATCACTGCCATGCTTCACAATATGGAGGTCACTTAGGAGGTAATAAAATTGCTGCCAAGGTGCTGTAGTCAGGGTTCTACTGGCCGACACTGTATAAAGATGCACAGGACTTTTACAAGAACTGTGACAGGTGCCAACGGACAGGTAACATCTCGAGGAGAAACGAGATGTCACTGCAGAACATTCTAGAAGTCGAGATCTTCGACGTTTGGGGGATTGATTTTATGGGACCTTTTCCATCTTCGGGTGGAAATCTATACATTCTCCTAGCAGTGGACTACGTCTCTAAGTGGGTTGAAGCCATCGCCACCCAAAAGAATGATGCCAAGACGGTCCAAAAGTTTTTGCACAAATTTTTTTTTTCTTCTAGATTTGGCATCCCTAGGGCGATCATCAGTGATGAGGGGAGACATTTTGATAATAGGGTAATTGCTGCCGCCTTAAAAAAATATGGCGTCAAGCACAGGATCGCGACAGCATACCACCCACAGACCAATGGACAGGCTGAGATATCCAATAGGGAAGTGAAGAACATTCTTGAAAAGATGGTTAAGCCAACTAAGAAAGATTGGTCTTTACTTCTGAACGATGCATTATGGGCATATCGGACAGCTTTTAAGACTCCATTGGGCATGTCTCCATACCGTTTAATTTATGGGAAAACCTGTCACCTGCCTGTCGAGATCGAGCACAAAGCATATTGGGCAATCAAGGCAATGAACATGGACTTCGACAAGGCAGGCAAGAAAAGGCTATTAGATCTGAACGAGATTGAGGAATTACGGACAATGGCCTACGACAATGCAAGGATTTACAAGGAAAAGACAAAAAAATGGCATGACAAAAAGTTGCTGCCACGACAGTTCTGCCCAGGGCAGCTTGTGTTGTTGTTCAATTCTAGGTTGAAACTTTTCCCAGGAAAGTTAAAATCTAGATGGTCTGGCCCGTTTCAAGTGGTACAAGTTTTTCCCCATGGTGTCATCACAATCCGATCATTCAAAGACGGGCACCAATTCAAAGTCAATGGACAACGCCTCAAGCATTATCAGGGGACTGAAGCCCCAGGAATACCAAAAGTGGTTACTTTAGGAGATGACCCACAAGGCATCCCTAATTTAACCTAAATTATTCTTTTATTTTTATTATTTTCTGTTTTTAGGAAATAAAGGAGTCAAGAAGAGAAGGAGAAGTGATCCAAGCCCACCACCCATCCATCAGCCCAACAAAGCCCGTTTATGGAAGCCTGTCATTTCGGCTGCCGCCGCAGACAGATATGACAGGCTGTCAACAGACTAAAACGGCAGACGCAGAAGCGTGTGGCAGACGCGTAACAGACGCATAAATGCTTGTCAGACGCGTCAGACACGCTATATCCCATCCGTCGCCCCATTATTCACGCCTGCTGTTACAGCATTAAACGGGCAGCAACTCGACCGCTATAAAACCCCGTTTTCATTTTCATTTTTCTCACTTCTGCTTATTCTTCCTTGCTTACTCCTCTAGTTTTATTTGCTTTCTTCATTTTTCACAACCCTTGCAACTAACATGTCATCTAGACAGACCCGCCGTAGTGCTGCCTCAGCCTCTTCTTCGGCAGCAGCAACGCCCTTCGCCACAAAGGAGTTATGGGAGGAACGTGGTTTCGTGTACATCCGACAGGCACCCAACATGGGACTCTGGCTGTTCATCGTAAAGGCCATCACAGCTCAACTATGGGAGCACTTCGCGGAACAACCGGCCGAACTAAATGACACATTAGTCCGAGAGTTTTATGCTGCCATAGACAGCAGAACGGAAACATCTGTCACCGTTCGAGGTGTAAAGGTGCCCTTCACTGCCGACAGCATCAACCACATGTTTGGCCTCTACTTTGGCCCCGATGATGATGCCCACCAGAAATTTCTTGACACCCTCGATGCTGCCGCTTATGATGCTGTCATGGTGGAGTTGACAGAGGAGGGAACATCATGGACAACCAGTAAAAAGAACCCCCACTCCGTCAATAGGGGGCAGCTCCTCCCGGAAGCCAAACTCTGGAACGCTTTCATCCAAAAGCGTATCATGCCTTCTTCCCACCACACAACGGTCAACCGGCTGCGGCTTGCCCTTATTCATTCCATCATGCACGACAGGCCTATTAATGTGGGCCGATATATGAGAGACAGCATCCTGGACTGCGCCTTCTGCTCCGACTCCCGCCTCTGCCTGCCGTTCACAATAACCTCCTTATGCCACTGTGCTGTTGTCCCTGAGGAACCTTCCGACAAAATAATCAAGGGCAGAGGCTGGACAGACAACAACATCAACAGCCTCATGGAGCTGGTCGTGGCTACACCTGTCTCATCTTTCAATCCAGCCGGCTCCCCAGAAGAATCATCAGAGGAGCCTGCCTCTGAACCTGCCGCCGCCACCGCTCCGACAGACCAGTCTGCCCTCCTCCTTGCTGCGCTACAAAGGGTAGAGGAGAGACAAATGAGATTGATGACGTTCATTCGGGACTCCACTAACTCGACGGTAAACTTCATTACCCAAACTTTAAATTTTCCCGATGTTCAATTCCCTACTTTTCCTGCCCATTATTTCCATATCCCCACCCCTGTCCACACACCCACACCACCCGCCTCCCCACATTCCCACTCGCCTGCCTCCACCACATCACCTGCCCCGACGGCAGCAGGTAGTCCACCGGCCAACACCCCTGCCAGAGGAACGAAGAGACCTGCCTCCGATGACAGCCCTCTGATCAAGAGGAATTTGGAGAGGGAATTTACGCCGGTCAAGAGGATAAAACATGTGGCAGACCAGAAACGGTTGCCCAAGGCTAGCACCACCACCAGCAGCACTTGGGACAGTGGCAGCAGTTCCGACATCCAGCTCGTGGAGCAACCTGCCCCTGAACCTGCCCAGCCTCCTCCTCAGCCCAGACGCCGCCGTCAGATCCTTGTCAGCAGCAGCAGCGAGGACATCGACTGAAAATTTAAGTTTTTTTTCCTCTTATTGCTGCATGCTTTTATCATTTGTGATGTACTTATCTTCATATTTTTGTTTTTATCTGTCATTTTGCATTGAGGGCAATGCAACCCTCGAGTTTGGGGGTGGCAACCCTCCATCATTAATGGAGTCTTAAGTACATCTTTTTATTAATTGTTGTGTCTTTTATTTATTTATTTATTCTCTCAAAAAAAATCAGAAAATATTAAACTGTTGGCTTAAAACTGTGAAGTTAACTTACCTGTCATGACAGCTCTGTCGTGGCAGCATCTTTAGAACAGTTTAAGGAAAAATTTAGAGCCTTTCTATAGTTCTGAAATCTTAAACACCATTGTGACTGTTATATTGCTTAGATTTCTTTTAGCCAAACTAGAATAGGAAGCTTAGAACTTGAATAGCCCCTAGAGGTGCCTAACACTGGCTCTAGGAAAGAAGTTTAGCAAAAGAAAATCAAAAGCCTAGAGGTGCCCGAAACCGGCTCTAGGAAGCTAACTAGAGGTGCCAAAAACTGGCTCTAGAAAAATTTAGCTTGAAAATAGAAGAAAAAGAAGCATGAAAATGTGCCTTCTAAAAAAATAAACTTTGGCATAAAAATTCGAGTTAAGAAGTTGAATATTCTAGTGAAACTAAGAGAGTCTTAGCATATAACTGTTCACAAGCATGCACACACTGCAGGAGAGCTATAGGGAGATTCCGGACAGATCCTAACCTTTCCGACAGGTTGCTGCCGCCATAGAGAGTGAGCGACGGGTAAGGGACAGTTCACTGTTTGAAGGCCAACACAAAAATATTCACTTTTCTTTTAGGTTTAATTGCTTGAGGGCAAGCAAAAACTTGAGTTTGGGGGTGTGTTGAGTGTGTAAAAGTTCTATTATTTACACCCTTTTTAACCCATATTTCTGCTGCATTCAAGCATCATTGCATTGCATTTAGGTTAGTTTTCAGTAAAACATCACAAATATGTAAAAGGCATGGATTCTACTAAAAGATGGCTTATTTTGCAGGTATCTGCCATAGTTGACAAAGAAGGCAGGCGCAGGGCAGAAAAGCAGAAGAGCTGAACTGGACAAGCAGACGAAGAAGATGAAGCTGCCATGGATCTGTCGTGATAGCAGGGTGACAGCAGATTTATGAAGAGGAAAAGTAAAGTGGACCTCGATAGATAGAGAAAAATCTGCTCGTCTGTCGTGTGAAAGCCAAATATTTTTCCAAGCCCCGGATCAAAAGATATGTCAAGCCAAAGCTCAAGGAGAGGAATTCCCATAAAGCAAGGAGGCGGCTGAAAAGTAGGAATCCTTAGAGATTAAGCATTTATTAGAATCTTACTTTTCATTAAAGTTGTAATCCTTGTTAACTTAGAATACTTAAGCCCAAAGCTTATATAAGGGCATAGGTTTTAACCTAGAAAAATATCCCTCATTCTACCTCATAACCGATCACCTAAACCCCCTACCGTTTACCCGTCACCGACATGTTCTAAATTCCCCCTAGGGCTACGGGTTGTTTTGTAAAGTAGTTGCAAGGGTTGTTTTGTTTTAGGATTTTCCAAGTTCAATAAAATAAACTTCAAGTTCTCTTATTTTGGTTTTAATATCTTGCAAGAGCATCGAGAGAGCATTGTGAGGTTATCTATTTACTTAGCATCGGGAGAGTTAAGTATACGAAAGAAATAAGAGCAAGTTCTCTAGTTTATAGTTGAACTATCTCGTACCTAGGGATAGGGCGAGGTTAAGTGGCTAAGGAAGAATTCATACACATCGGTGTTCATCCTTCGATTCACGCCGGGAGGTATCATCAAAGACGTGATCATCGACAGACTTGGACCTAGGGATAGGACAAGGCAGATCTGGGATTCTTGCCAAACTTGAAGTACGGAGTTGGTGTGTCTGCTGCCGCGACAGCCAACGGACAGCCGCCGCGACAGGTGCTGCCGTGACGGGCACGACGACAGAACTGGAGTTCCTAAGCAATTCAATACATGCACTACTGAGCAATTCAATACTAGCCCATTCTCTCTATCTTGATATCTCAATTATTTTATTTGCGATTTTACTTATTATTTTCGTGACAAAACTCTCAAATATTTCTTTTACTTTCGTGCAGTGAATCAAGGTGAAGCTATTAGCCCAATCCCTGTGGAGACGATATCTGATACTTCGTATCACTTTACTACTTGCGTCGTGTATACTTGCACTACAATTGCGATAGACTCTTTTACACGCAACAGTAAGTCCCTATGGATGCAGTTCTGGGGGACTGCATTTGGTGTAAGGTTGGAGGGTAGTTACTAGTAAACTCATGCATGCATCTGAGCATTTGCATTGATCTGCTATGTGTTCTTATGATCTGATTGTTATGTATTCATTGTTTGTTTGATCTGCACTTATTGGAACACACTGAGCTCCCTAGCTCATGCCCTCTTCTTCTCCCCTTTCAGATACTTGTGATAGGCTACCCCTTTTAGACCCAACAACTGGAGGATCGGCACATTTAGCTCTAGACTGTTGTAATGTTCTTATCTTCCAAACTGTCTGTATTTGGGTGACTTATGCCTATATTTTGATACGACTTATCTTTTGGTATTGCCGGGTGTTGGCTTTTGTTATAACTGAACAATTTATGCTTTCATATCATCTATTTTGTAATCATATGATACTAAACTTTTGCTTACTACTTTTGGACGGATTTGAAAGCGTTACTAGTAGATTTTATAATCGTTCTGAGAATAGCATTGATATGTATTCGATAACATGTTTTATGGTATGATTCGTAAATCTCCCGGAAGGGGGAAACTATGTCAGTTTTGATATTTTGACTATCATATTTCACAAGGGTTTGATTATAGGTTGTGACTGCCTGAAGTTGGGTTAAACGCATAAGCGGGTCCAGGCGGTTACATTTCAAGTGATTATCAACAATCTCATTTCTCAAAACATATCGAATACACGGATTACCAAAGGTTTCCCAAACCCTTAATACACCCTACCCACATCTCAAGGCTCACACACGAGAGCAACCCTCCACCGTTGTGACACTCGTGGTGGAGTATTCGGTACAATCACAACCCCTCAACACCACTCGTCGGTAGTTGTATAGCCCACTAACGAGAGATGGGACACACACAAGGTTCGTACCCGGAAGCTACCCTCAACTGTTGCAACCTTAAATAATCCTCAATTGTTACGGTACTTGGAGTTTTCGGTACAATCACAACCCCTCAACATCCAAGGTGACTTGTTTATAGTGCACTCAATCCTATAGCCGGCTAACTATATCCGATTTCATTTATAAAACACTTTATACAATATCACTTGCCAATATAACCCACACATTTCATATACTCAAAACATGCTTTAAAACAATAGGTTAATACAATTAAAACAAGTGCATTCAAAATCTCACAATAGCACAATCCGAGAGAGAAATTCACTTTACTAACTTCTAAACTTAGTAAAGTGTTTCAAGCTCTTACTAAGTTTCCAAAACCTTTTCTAAAACATTTCCACGTCGAAAAAGCAAGTTCCACTCACTGACTCGCGAAAACACACTTGCCGACGAACCTATCGATCGTCCGAAGCCTCTAAAATCACTTCGTTTGTTTCCGGATTACTATCCCCTGTTTTCAACACATTAAAACAGAGGTTCAATGCATAAAAATGCATCCAAAACAATAGCACTCAAAAGAAATCCCGCAGCCATGCTTTAAAGCATCAAATCACCCATCCGAAATAACCAAAAACTTAATTGATTGATCTCTAACCTCAGCCCAACCATTACCCAACACATTTTAGGCATCAATCAACATCCAAAAACAACCTAAAACCATACTTATACCATCAGCAACCCGAATTCCACAAAAACACCTCAAAAACCCAACCAAAAACACTTCAAAAACCAAAGATCTCAAGGATTTCGAGATCTCTATGATTAAGACTCCACTTCAACACAAAAAACCTTTCAAACTCATTTAGAAATCATCTCAAACCAGCCCAACCATTACAATTCCGAAAATCACATAAAATCCACTTTTTACTAAGATTTCAATATTTCATCAAACTAACAACAAAACCTCAATAAAAAACATTAATAAAGAGTCAAATATCTTTGGAATTTCATTAAAGAATCTTGATTAGAGGGTTACCACGAAATTTACCTCCAATCCTTGCTTCTCCTCTAATTTGGCAAGATTAGCTTAAAATAACTTGATTTGAGGTAGATTTGGATTCTTCAATCTATGCAAGATGATAAACGTAGCTCTGGATCTGTACAAACTGATGTAAACTTACTTGTTAAATTTATCTTTTCTTATTTGTATGTGTATCATTTCCTATCTTTTCTTATTTGTAAGTAGCTTATATTCTTGCTTCTTATTGTTCTGTTGCGTTTGTGAAATGTAGGTGTTCTAGATTGAGTGTAAATTGGATAGCTTTTCAGGATAAATGGTGGGACTTATAAAATTCTTATGATGAGTTCTATCATGTCGAGTTGTTCACCGACATGCACTAAATTCTATATTATTTGTATAGGGTAATATGAAAAAAATATAGTAAATTTGAACGTCATCACGATTCAGCTAAAGGGTGTTATCAAATGTAAACATTTGATTAAATAACCCATTTCATATGAATAACATTGGGTTTTTTTTCTCATATAACAAGCGAAAAGTATAAAGCAAATAAAAATTAGTTTTACAAATTCTTATACATGTAACATTTTAGGTTGGGACAAGTTTTCTTACAAATCGAGAAAATTTTTTGGTTGGACAAGTTAACATTCAGGTCGTTCACTATAAAAATTTAGGTTGTAACAAGTTTTCTTACTAGTGTAAATACGTTATAGTTAACTATTATTTTAGTTAACTGTACATACACTGGTGTATATCTTATGTTAATGAAATAAAAGAAGAGTTCAAAGGATTGAAGGTAATGATTATTCATTCAAAATGTCATGTCAACGGAAGACAACAGTGTCTTAGATACACAGAAGGTTTGAAAGAGAAACAAAAGAGCTACTACCAAGTAGGTTTTGAAAACTGAATACAATGGTTTCGAGACCCATGAAATTTTCATCATTCTTGTAAGAAAATACGTTTTCTTGTAGGTCAATCTGTGTGTACACAAATGCTTATCCTAAGTTGAGCTCCTTTTGTAACACTCTGAATTCTAGCCTTTAAAAAAAGAATGGAAAACAAATATTAAAAGAGAATAAGGTTGGTGGGGTTTGAACCCACGACCTTAACCTTTCTTTCTCCCTTGGGTGGCAAACCATTGAGCTAAGTGCTCATGTTCGTCATGTTTTCCTTGGAGTAATACTTGGATTAAGTTTGGGGTGATATTGAATCAAATTCAATAACCCATCCGACTCCCCACTTACCCAGATTGTCGTTTCGAGTTTGAAAATATCCTTGGGATATCCAAAGATTTTCTCCCACCCAACCTCATCGGCCACTCGTTCGATCTACACCACCGTCGCGCCGTGCACGTCACCGTCGTTGCCAGAGTGTTCTCCACCTTACGTCGATCTCATCCCTGGCCTCCACGCGCAAAATCGATCCACCTTTCATCGGGAAAACTCGTCTGACGTCTCGACCAAAAACCCCAAATCACACTTCTGTTTCTAGCATTTTCCAGCCCCGTCTACCGTTCGTTCGCGACATAGCCACCAGATCTGAGCTCCTGACGAAGTGGCAAGCAAAACCAAACTGATCGATCATGTATCTGACGCCGAATCGACGCTTTAGGAGTATCCGATGTGCATTCCGGTGACCGGCCGACATGTCACTGCCAAATAAGGGTACTTTTAGTTCCTGGAATACGAATCGTTAAGGTATGTCAAATCCGGGTTCAAGGGTGTTCGGATGTCGTAAATGGATCAATCGATGTAGCTTAGAGCCAAGGTAATACATTACTACCTTCTACATGCTTTCAAAACTTGTTGATATTCGATTAATGTTTGCATGACCATAATTGAGCATATGATTATTTCTGCTAATGTCAATCAATTAAGAAGTAAGAATATAAGGTTACGGCAAAAAAAACATTCGAATAAGAGGTTTGATATATCAAAAAGACTCCCGAGTTTAGTAATCGATTAATAAAAGCAGTTGATCTCCAGGTCTGATTACTTTGACTAATGAATTACAAAAATGCCCTTGATGTATGAAAATGACTAAAGTACCCTTAGCCATGAAAGCAATATAGAAATCTACCCTAAATCTAGTAAAACAACTAATTCATCTACGAACCTCGTTTCGCTTGTAAAAGTTTTGGTAACAAAGCTTAAACCTTCAAAATTGTAAAATACTCGAATTTTCTTGAATTCTGAATAAGTCTCCAAAGAGAAGCTTACGAAAAACTATATGTATGTCTGGATTTGTCAAAGTGGCGTAAAAATATTGAAAACATCGATAAGGCCGAATTGATTGAAATGAACGTAATGACCAGAAGACTGAAATATTTTTGGGTACTAATTGATGATTTATCTGAAATGATAGATATACCCTCGAGGTCTGAAATGAATGAATAGTTAAAAGAACCGAAAGCCTCAAAATAATGGGAGCACATTTGGGCATCAAAGTGATTGAAAGTACCTCTAAGACTTGGAATAAGAAATATAAATAAATCCAAACAAAGGTAATGGCTCTGAAAGTGGTAATACACAACCCTCGTTGGTTGGTTTTTCGGGAACTATTGTGACGTTAGAAGAATACCTTACAAGAGCATGTCCGAGTTATTTGGAGAAGGTACCTAGGTTAATAGTAATTATTGAAAAAATTGGACCCCTTATAACAAATATAGAAGAAAATTAACTCTAAACTAGATATTGATTACTTACATGCCTGCTTTGTTTGTCCTCAAACGAAGCAATCTCGTTTACCTTTTCCTTCTAGCATTTCCAGGGCTGATAAGCCTTTCCATCTTATTCACATAGACCTTTGAAGTCCTTATAGGGTGTCTACGCATAGTGGGTATCATTTTTTTCTCACATTGTTGATGATCATTCACGTATGACTTGGATATATCTGTTGAAACTTAAGTATGATGCTATCTTGCATCTTAAATCTTCTTTTTGCTTATGTTCAAACTCATTTTTCTGCTATAATTCACATTGTTCGCGGTAACAATGGTTCTGAATTTTTTAATTCAAACTGTTCTGATTTCTTTGCTTCTCTTGGTGTTTTGCACCAGAGTTTTTGTGTGCACACCCCTAAACAAAATGGGTGGCTAAAAGAAAACACAGACATATCCTTACTGTTGCTAGGGCACTTAAATTTTACTCTAATGTCCCTCTTAAATTCTGGGGAGAATGCATTAAAACTGCTTGTCACATTATTAATTGCATCCCTTCTTCTGTTTTGGCATGACAATTTCCTTTTGAAGTTATGTTTCACAAAGCATCTGATCTTTCTTATTTTCGTGTCATTGGCTGCTTATGCTATGCAACTATTCCAAAGTGTCAAGATAAGTTTTCTTCCCGGGTAATACCTTCTATTTTTATAGGCTATTCTCCCACTAAAAAAGGTTATATCTTGTTTAACTTGGATTCTAAATATTTTTTTGTGAACATGGATGTTAAGTTTCTTGAGAATATTTTCCCTTTTAAATTTCCTGTTTCTTTTCAGTCTTTTTTCCCACCTTCTCCTACTTTTACTGACATTGATTTTTTTATGTTTACAACCTCTCGAGTCTTCCTCTTCAGCAGATATTCCTAGTCTTGTTGATCTTGATGTGAATTCTAATGACCCTTGTCTTTTAGTTGATGCTAGTTATGTTTCCCAATTTGCACCTATGCCTTCTACACTTGTGCCTTCTGAATCTGTGCTTGTTGAGTTTGTTCCTCACAGGTCCTCTCGTGCCTCGAAAGATCCAGGATGGTTGAAGGATTTTTCTAGAGTTTTTCAATCCTCTACTTTCTCTTATTCTCATCTTCTCACTTCCACACAGTCTTTTCTCTCTGCCACTTCTATTCTTGAGCCTCAATATTATTATGAGGTTATTTAGAACCCTCTTTGGGTTCAGGCTATGTAGGATGAAATTCGAGCTTTAGAGTTGAATGAGACCTGGTCAATTTTTCCTCTTCCACCTGGCAAAGTCCCTATTGATTGTAAGTGGGTGTTCAAGGTGAAATATCATGCTTCTGGTGAAGTTGAACGATACAAGGCTCGTATGGTTGTCAAGGAGTATACACCACAACATGGAGTGGATAATCTTGATACCTTCTTCCTTGTTTCCAAGATGGTAACTGTGCGTACTATTCTTGCTCTTGCCTCTTCCCAGCACTGGCCTATTTTTCAGATGGATGTTTATAATGCTTTTTTGCAAGGTCATCTTCCTGAAGAGGTTTTTATGGATCTTCTTGAAGGGTTTTGCAGCCAGGGGGAAGATGGTTTGTCGGCTGCAAAAATTACTATATGGTCTCAAGCAAGCCTCAAGGCAATTGAATTTACAGTTGACAGAAGCATTGTAACTTGCTAGTTTTGTTCAAATCAAGATGAATTACTCATTGTTCACAAAGAAACAAGGGGACGACATAGTAGTACTACTGGTCTATGTAGATGACTTGCTGATTTCAGGGAACAACAACAAGATAATTGAGGATTTGAAGAATTTTTTAAACTAAAACTTTATAATAAAGGATTTAGGTAATTTGAAGTTCTTCCTTTGAATTGAGGTACTTCGAGCTGAGGAAGGTATACTCATAACTCAGAGAAAGTATGCCTTAGAACTTATTAGAGATGTTGGCTTAGGGAGAGCTAAGCATGCCTTGACACCCTTAGAGCAAAATCTGAAACATACAAGTGCAGAATTTGATGAAAGATGTACTGGGGATAAGTTGGATGAACTGTTGCCGGACAAGACAACTTTTCAAAGGCTAATAGGAAGATTAATCTACTTAACCCAAATGCGACCAGATATAATTTTTGTGGTTCATCATCTCAGTCTATTTATGCAGAATCCCAAGCACTCTTATATGAATGCAACACTCAGGATCGCGAGATATATCAAGAAAGATCATGGAAAATGATTGTTGTTCAAAGCTACTAGTGATAGTAAAATTGTAGCATTTTGTGATGTTGATTGGGCAGCATGCCAGATGTCGAGAAAGTCCATAATATGATTTTGTGTCAAGATTGGGGATTTTTTTGTCTCTTGAAAGTCTAAAAAGCAAGCGATCATAACAAGATCTTTAGCTGAAGTTGAATATAGGAGCATGGCCATGACCACAACGAAATTGGTTTGGTTAAAAGAGCTACTTGAAGATCTAGGAGTGAAAAATATAGGACCAATATTACTGAATTGTGACTACAAGGTTGCACTATAAATAGCGGCTAATCGAGTGTTTTATGAGAGAACCAAACACATAGAGTTAGATTGTCACTTCGTATGAGAAAAAATTCAGGAAGGTCTAATACGAATTAAAGTTGTGCCATCTACAAAACAACTTGCAGATATAATGACTAAAGCCTTGAGTTCCCAACAACATGACAAGTTGATATCCAAGTTAGGAATGAAAGATGTGTTTCATCCTCCAACTAGAGGGGGAGTGTTGAAGATGAAGAAGCACTTAGTTAGTTGTTGTTTAGTTAGTTTGTTATATTAATTAGACGGTTAGCTTAAAATATAAATATGTATGTATTTTAAGTGTAAAATATGATATGAGAATAAATTAGATTATTTTCACATTTCCAATTTTATCATCTTCTATCGAACTTCGTAGTTGCATACTTTCCCAAAAATATATTAAAATATGTGTTCATAGACACAAGTTAGCAATTTTCTTGTTAATATAAATAAAATTTTAACATTTATAATATATAACAAATATACATTCTATATTTTTATTTTTAATAGTATTAAGGTGATTACAAGTTATTTGTTCATAATGTTTCTTAAGTCTTTGATTAGGCACATATACATTGTAAATAATACTAGTCGAATCATGATCTCTTAAGATTAATATTTTCCTCATTTTCACTAAAATCAATATAAAATAGCATAAGAAAATTAGACTCTATTTATTATAACTACGATGAAAATTTAAAACCGATTAAAATAGAAAATAAATGAAAAACTAAAAAATAGATAGACATGTGCCCAAAAAGATAAAAACAAAATTAATATCAACTCTCTAAACAACAGCAATAACAATAAATCTCATACCCTAACTACATTCAACTCAATTTTTTTTATCGAAAATGGATAATGTTTATTTTTGTTCTTATACTACACTTTTTCTACTGTTATAATATGTTTTTTTTATGCTTTTATAGTTTTTTTCCTTCTCTTTTTAGGATCAGATTTGATGTCGTTTGTTTAGTTGGAGGTTATTTGATTATCATGCTTATCAATATCTGGTTTGAATTCTCGAATTAGTTCTCTTGTATTGATAGATGATCTCAATCATTGAAGATAGCTTATGGTTGAGTTGCGGTAAAACTAATTTTGTCAACATGCTATCATTGTTATATGCAATTTTATGTTAGTGTTGATGATGTTTATCGTTTACCGACGACAATAATTTTTGTTCATCTATTATTATTTTTTCATGTTGTGCGATTGTGTTTTAACCATTTCTTTGTGTGGTATTATTTTATGCTTTAGTTGTTAGTTTGTGTGCTTCAATGGCTTTAGGGAAATCACTGATTAATGTAATTTTATTGCATTACCTCTTTGTTCAATAAAACTAAATGGTATTATTTGTAAAAAAAATATACTTACTACATTGCTATTTAAAATACTTTTTTCAAATTAACTTATAAATAATGTAAATAAAGTTTCTATTTTAAAATTTTAATTAAATTAATTTTACAATATAATTATTTTTAACAAATTTTATTAATTTAAAAAATATATTTTTACTGAACCCAACAAGTGTCTCAGTGGAAAAGAGGATGATGTTCATCCTAGGAGATATGAGTTTAAATCACTTTGTTTACAAAATGTCTATATATTATCAAAAATTTAAAATATGTATGAATAAATATTACTTTATAATCATCTTTGGACCATTCAAGAAAAAATATATTTTCACTCACTATATATGTTGTCATTTGATCTTCCCTTGCATTCGCAAAATGTTAGTATTCTTTTTTTTCGTTCTTACGCAAAACGCTAATTGATGTTTATGATTTTGCCTTTTTAGAAAATGTTTATGATTTTCAGATGTTTGATAATTTATGTCGCGGGGAGGATGATATCGATGAGATTGATATTTAAATATTTCTTCTTAAAATGTATTGATTTGACCTCTTAAGTGAGACCACCACCCCATAGCATGTTGCTGCCAAAAGCAGAACCCCGTATTTTTTCTAGAGAATCTCCTAATTGTTCCAGAGCAACTAAAAAGAGATTCTTTGACTAGAAAGAATTCAGTTCAGATGTAGGATACCTATCCAGAAGTTTTCGCAACTCAATCATGTATGATGGAATCATCAATGATTTGACCTTTTCAAACTCTGTCTGTAACTCACTATAGGTTCGGGAAACAAAGAGAAGATGTCTACGAACGAGATATCCAGCAACAAAAAGAAGGAAAAGGATTGAATAGAGAAACTCCTGAACATTTGGCGATCTCAGACGTGTCGATATCAATACGTGTCGATATCAATGGTGACTCATTATTTCCATGAATCATTTCTTCGAACAGAAGAAAATTATGTAAACACTTACTCGAAATCAGATTCTATTGTGGAAGACATAATTTTTTTTGAAGAATTCGCCATGATATATATGATCAATGCATAATATCATGAAAAATGGATACAAATTTTTGGCTGCTACTTAGTATCGGCAATAGGTCTGAAAAAGTATCTAAAAATATCAAATTTAGATATTTGTACATTGTATACGTGTGTATGGGGAAATCGAATGAAGCTAAAAAGTAAATTTTGAGATCTCCATACATATACTGGAGGTGAAGCAGAGCGAGAGGCGGCACTCGCCCCCTATCGTGACAGTAAGGGGGTGAGCTACGTGCGTATACGCACACGCATACACACGTGTACACGCGCACACACGCGCGTAAGGCAACATTAACTCAGAGGCAACTAAAACGAGCTATATCGCGTGTTTAAGCTACATTGCGTGTGTTTATCTATGTGAAGCTTATCCATGCAATAAAGCTACCTATTTTGCATATCATCCTATATACATAACTCAAGAAACAACATGCTCAACCCAATAACCACACTCAAGAAACAACATGCTCAACCCAATAACCACTGAAACATTTTGCTTAACACAATACAAACAATCAGGTGCAAGCTAAGCACCCAACCCAGGGGGATTACCACCCCCTAACCCCCCACCTCTGCGGGGCACTCACAGTCCGACCATAAAGAGAGTTGGAAGCGAATGAAGGAAAGCAACATGCAACATGTGCTTGAAGGAACTGAAAGCGAACTACACACACCGTTCGTGTGCTATCTCCAATAGCCCACTCCCTTGAATTTAACCGGTGGTTGATTCTATTGAAAAAGCAGATGATGTTCATCTAAAGTTGGGCGAAGCGGCATATAAAATTGGGATGTGTGATTACACCCAAATTTTTTGGAAACTTTTTCCTATATAATTTATATATATATATAATTAAAAATATTTAAAGTACACATCTTTTATAAATAAAATAACACTCATTAATAAATAAAATGATACCTCTTTATAAATAATTAATTCTACTTAAATATTGTTGAAAAAATGACACCCCTTAAATAAACTTTTACCTCCTCCTTGATCTTAAGAAACCCGAGTTCAATCACTTTATTTGTAAGGTGTATGTACAATGTCAAAAAGTTAAAAATATGTATAAATAACTTTATAATCACATTTAAACTATTCAAAAAAATAATTACTAGAACGAATACAAATATTATATGAATTACGCTTATTTATGGATACTAATTAGTTTCCATCCCTCCCTAGAAAATCTCGGAACTTGAAGCTTTTCAAAGATTTTTTTTAAAAAAATTATTTGCAATAATTTGTTTCTTAAATAACATATCAAAAAAAAAACTTTCCTCAAAGAAAAAGAAATATCTCCCTTCAATAATATTATTAATTGACGAGATCTAAGATTATATATGTTTACCGTAAGCTTCGGGCCTTCTAATATATATATATATATAGAGAGAGAGAGAGAGCACTGAGCACCCAACTCTTAGGTCTAAATTGATAATCTCAGCATAAAGAATTGAAGATATTTTAGTGATGATGAAGGCTCAGCTAATCTTTGGCCTTTTGCTGGTGGCCTTATTCTTTTCTGGTAAATCCTTTTAGTTTTTCTACTAAGATAATTTTTTCAATTGAAATAGTTGTTTTTGTTGGAATTTTCATGTTTAATATTGATTCTAATTATATGATCCAATGCCCAAATTAACGCAGGTGCTAAATCAGCAACATTCACTTTGAACAACAATTGTCTTTCATCAGTTTGGCCTGGAATTCTCACAAGTTCAGGTCCTGCATTATCCACCACCGGCATCGAGTTACCCTCGAAAGCGTCATCCGTCCTAGACGTTCCGGCCACATGGTCAGGCCGTATCTGGGCTCGAACCCAATGCGCAAACGTAAACGGCAAGTTCCAATGCCAAACAGGCGACTGTGCATCGGGTCAAGTCCAATGCAACGGTGCTGGTGGCATCCCACCAGTAACCCTAGCGGAATTCACCCTCGCAGCAAACAACGGACAAGATTTCTTCGACATTAGCCTCGTCGATGGCTTTAACTTGCCGCTTTCGATCGCCCCACAATTAGGTTCTGGTGGTTGCACTCCAGTCAGCTGCAGCGCCAACATGAATGTGGTCTGCCCTCCTGAATTGCAGGTTAAAGGCTCCGATGGAGGTGTCGTCGCCTGCAATAGTGCATGTTTGGCGTTCAACCAGCCTCAGTATTGCTGCACCGACTCTTTCAACACCCCACAAACATGCCCTCCGACTAATTATTCGAATATTTTCAAGAGCCAATGCCCTCAGGCTTACAGCTATGCTTATGACGATACCACTGCTCTGGCTTCGTGTACCGGTGGAGCTAATTACCTTATCACATTTTGTCCTTGACCATTGATTTCCTTCATCACATTCATAGTTGATTATGTATTTTTTTTTATTAATGTTAATTTCTTTTAGTGTTGGTTGATAATTTAGGAAATCTTCTTGTAATATTGCTCATACAGAGAGCAATACATTTATTTACCTCTAATTAATTAGTAGCAAATAAATCTTTCTTTTGAAGCAATAAATGAGATTTAATTTAATGAGTCCAAAATCATTTGTATCAGTTTCTTTTTTTATTCATCTATATGGATGAGTATAGAGTAAACACCATATACATTAATCATATGCACCGAAACATACCATTAACAATTTTAATAGTTTTTAAAATTATAGGGCCTAAAATGTAATTATCTTTTTAAGAATAAAATCTATTAAAAATACTTTTTATGTCACTTTTTTCAGATTTTTAATCTAAAAATAAAAAAAATATTATGATAATAATTATTGTTTAATTTTTAATTAAATTCTATTCACAAAGAACTACTAGGTAAATTAAAGGTCTAATTTTTTTATCTTATATTTAACCTAACCTAGTTCCATATTCCCCCAATTAACAAAACCCTAACTTCTTCGGCTTTATCTCATAATAATTTTTGTTGTATCATATAAGCAGTACCTAGTAATAGTGTGCGAATAATGCACACATCAGTCAGCTCTTTTTCCTGGACAGTGTACTGCCTCTCTGCCTCATTCAACTTTTTAGTCTTGAAAGAAACTGAATGCCCCTCTTGCATGAGCACCCCGCCCCTCCAATGATAAAGTCGGATGCATCTATATGGATCTCAAATGACTTGGTGTGATTTGACAGCGTCAACACGAGCTCACTTACCATGCTTGCCTTCAATTTCTCGAAGGCCTTTTGACACACATGACTCTAAAATCCCACGTCTAGTCCTTCAACAGTTCGATCAATGATAAAGTAATTTTGAAGTAGCCTTGACGAACCGACGATAATAGTTGGCCGACCCAATGGATGATCTTAGCTTCGTGGCCTTGGTTAGTGGTTCCCATTCATTAATGGCATGGACTTTGTTCTTGTCTATTTAGATCTTGCTACCTCCCACGACATGGCCTAGGAATGGTACCTTATACTGGGTAAACCAGCACTTTTTTCCTTTGACATAGAGCTTATTTTCTCAGAGAGCATGGAATACATATCTCAAGTGTTCTACGTGCTCTTCCAGAGTCTCACTATATATCATAATATAGTCAAGGTATACAACAAAACGATCCAGAAATAGTTGGGTACCTTGTTCATCAAGGTGCAGAGTGTAACAGGTAGGAGTGTTCAAATCCGGGTATCCGGGTCTTCAAGTACCCGAATTATCGGGTAGTCATATAATCGGATACTGTCCCGGCCTAGATATTGCAGTTACCCGAATATTGCGGTTACCCGAAAAATCGAGTACCTGGATACCCATATATATATATATTAAAATAAAAAATATTTTATTAGTTTAATATAAAACTATGCATATATCAATTTAATATAAAATATGTATTTATTAAATTTAAAAATATAAAAAAATTAAGATTTTTTATTAGTTTAATATATATATATATATATATTAAATATAAAAAATACTAATTTCAAATATATCCGGGTACCCCAAAAATTTGGAATATTGTGACCCGAGCCTGACCCGGGTAATAAAAATTCCGGGTAAATACCCGATTATTTATGTTCGAGTAGTCGGGCCGGGTCGGTCGAGTCGTGTATTTTTGAACACCCCTAGCAGTAGGAGCATTGGTGAGGCCGAAAGGCATCACAAGAAACTCAAAAGATTCGTACTTCGTGACACAAGTTGTCTTTGGTTCATCTCCTTCGGCTATTCTCACTTGATAATATCCAGAACGTAGATCCTACTTGGTAAACCACCTTGCACTCACAAGTTGATCAAATAAATCGACAATGAGTGAGATCAAGTACTTGTTCTTCACTGTATCTTATTCAAAGCTTGTTAACGGTGCACAATCGAAGGATACCATCGTGCTTCTTATGGAACAATACATATGCACCATAAAAGGCATTGGATGGTCTAATGTACCATACATCCAAGAGTTCCTTCAACTATCTTCGTAGCTCCTCTAACTTTGTTGTTGTTATCTGATATAGAGCCTTGGTTGGGGACTCGATATTTGGAACAAACCTAATCTTGTGGTTCACCTTCCTCTTTGGTGGCAAAAACTTTGGCAATTCGAAAGGAAATGTATCCTGAAAATCTTCTAGAACTCGTCCCACTATCTTTCAAACCTCCATGGCATCATGGGCTCGTCACTTTTTGAGACTGCCAAGTAGGATGTTTTATCCATGTGTACACCCTTGACAAATTGGATTGCAGACAAAACCTTGACTCTAACCCGGCCCCGCGGCTCACCGACACAATACATTAAGGGTAAACTACATAAATGACCATCATACTATTATAAAAGTCGGGATTTGACCACTTTACTTTTTTTCGAAGCAATTAAACCATCATACTATTAAATTGGGTGCAATTTGACCACCAACCGTTAAAGGTTAACGGCAGGGTGACATGTCAGTTAAAAAAATAAGGGTATAATTACACATTTGGTCTTTACTACTTATACATTCTTTCAATTTAGTCCTAATTTTAATTTAATAAAATTAATTAATTAATTAATTAGGTGATGACACGTGTCACGACCTTATTGGAGGAATTTAATTATTTATATTTGATTAAATAAATTTATTTTTATCCTCCAATCAGGTGGTGGCACGTGTCACCACCTAATTAAAGGAAGAAAATTGAAAAATTCACAAATGCAAACAAGGAGGGTCAAACCTGCGTCCCCTAGCAAAGAAGACTGTTAGCTTACCACCACGCCAAAAGTAATATTGTAATATAATTCCTGCAATATATATTATATCTAAATAAACATCAAAACCGAAAAACTCTAGACGAAGGCATACAACATCAAAGGGGACGATCAAGAGCTATAGACGAACTCAATCGGAGAATCTTAATAGAAAGAACTGCAACAAAGCTTGCAAGAAACTGAGGAAATCGAGATTGGAAAAGTACATAAAACACAGTGATTCCAATGAGAAAACAATGAAGAGTTCGTATTCAGAAGATGAATTAAGCAGCGAACAGTTTCGAAACTTAAATTTCTTTGTACGTGTACATCTATTCCTTTAAAATTCTACACTTGATAAGCTTATCAGCAAACCATCTGGGTTTCTTATTCTATGCCTTAAATGATCCAGCCGTCGCATTCTGCAGGGAAATTGATCGGATCATATGCCATAGAGTCATCGAAATCTAATGAGAAGTTGCTGCCTCCATTAATGGAGGAGAGGAGATCAACATTCAGAAGAATGCCCCAAAACTTTGCTGCTGCAACTCCATCACTCGAGCTTCCATTGATTCAAGCTGCATCTTAAGTTCTTGCACCATCTTTTGCAGTTGGCAAATAGCTCCGGTGCATCATCTTAAGGCAATGGAAAACGATGATGGAGTTTTTCGATTTTGATGCTTATTTAGATATAGTATATATTGCAGGAATTATATCACAATATTGCTTTTGGCATGGTGGTAAGCTATCAGTCTTCTTTGCTAGGGGACGCAGGTTCGACCCCCCTGGATTGCATTTGTGAATTTTTCTATTTTCTTCCTTTAATTAGGTGGTGACACGTGTCATCACCTAATTAATTAATTAATTTTATTAAATTAAAATTAGGACTAAATTAAAAGAATGTATAAATAGTAAAGACTTAACGGCATGGGTTAAAGATCCATAAACAACCGGCAAAGGGAATAAGGGGTACATTAATCTGATTAAGAAAATGAAGCCTAAGAGCAAAATCAAAACCATCAATTGAAATTACCTTGATGGGTTCCATACCGATCCACCCTCTAAGTTCAAGATCTTTCCCCCTCGCAATCCTGACAATCAATGCTTCCTTGAAATTGACGATTTTCAACCAACTGTTTGCCTTCTCCACACGAAGACCAAGTTTATACTAACCATCCTTACTCATAAGGGCATTTTAGTCTTTTTAATAAATACTAGGGTTTAAATATCAACCAATCGTCATTAGGGTAATTCAATAATTTACCCTATTAACACTCGAATCACTGCAACATTCATATATTTATATGCATTACATGCAAGGCAACTTATTTATAAAAATCATGAAACAATTCAAAGTTCGAGGTGTACTAACCTTAAACAAAAGTCCCAATGGCTACTATCAATTATTCCTTAATTGAGCATATCCAATATTCTCTTTTGATTTGATATTTGAGTCCGAAGAATCCTCATATACATATAAATATATAATATATCAATAACGGTAACAAATCGCATAATCAGGTTTGAATTGTAGAGTGAAATGCAAAAAAAAAAGTTATTAGGTTCGAATTTGGCGAAACGGATTGCGAAAACGGACTTAGGATGTTGAAAATCACTAGATTAAGTATCTTAAAAAACCAACAATTGGTCAATGGTCAACGACGATCAACGGTTGGCGGCTCGTCTTGACATGTCGGCTTACTAGGTCGACTCGTTGGGCTGACCTAGAAGCTGTTGGAGCTAGTTCCCGCTGGCAAGGCACATATACGTGCAAGCGGCGACATGTGAGGCCTCTTTCGATGGCTTACCAACAACGACGAGCTCCAAAAATTCTCTTTATCGGATGGGAGTTCAGTGAGGTCGCTGATAATTAAATATAGTGAGCCGTGGAAGAGCACTATCTTGCAACCCGAACCTTCCCTTCGTTTATCCTCCTCCATGGCAGCTCTAATAACGATGCCGTTTGCACTGACTTAGGACGACGCGAGGAATGAAATGGTTCGACAATGTCGACCACGATGGCTTAGTTTGCAGCAAATTGAAGATGGAAATTTTGAGAAAGAATGAGGGAAAATAAAGTGAAAATGAGGGGGCAATGAAGAGAGAGTAAAAATAATATGAAATTTTGTCTCTCCAAATTCAGCCAACCCTTTCAAAATATTGCCTACAAATTTTAAATGGGTAAATTGCTTCATAAATGCACATTTGTCCCTTTTTTTCATTTTGATCTAAAAATTTAATTCTTTATATTTTGGTATCTAATTTCCTCAAAATTGCGTTTCCTAGTTCTAATTTCTTTCAATTTAGTCTCAACCATAATATACTTAAAATCCAAATCCAAGATTCGAAACACTAACCCGAAATCCAAATCGTTACAAATAGTACAACATTAAATTCATTGGATAAACATTATATTAAATAAATTAACATATGATATAACACTAGACCTGAAAAACTTGATCTGATCCGGATTATTCAATCCAAGAATATATATATATATATCTCAATTGGACTCGTATCCAATCCAACCCAAATTGACCCAAAGATTCAAATGTTAACCCAAATCGAAAATCGACCGATCCGATATTTACTTGATCCGAAAAGCAACAAATTCAATATTGACCTGACCTGATACCATACTCGACCCAACTTATCATAAACTTAAATTAAATAAAAACCAGATCTGATCCAATCCAAATCGAATCTAAATCAATTTTAGTCCAAACCCAAAATTACCGATCCGAACGACCTGATTGTTACCTTTATTAATAACACAACATATTGTATATAACTAATATGTAAAACGACATAATACAAATCCAAATACACCTAAAAATCATTTAATTATATCTCTACAATATTTTAAACATTAAAAAAATTAACACAAAAATAAAAATACAATATTTTTAACCTCTCTTTCTTTCCCCTTTCATATCTCCTCGTTTCTTTCTTTCTTCGTCTAATTTGCCAATATAGACTAAGTTATAGGGATTTAAAATAAAGGGGCTAAATTTTCAAATGTGTGAAAAATATAAACTAAGAGCTCAATTAGACCTTTTCCCCCTTTCTTTCATGTTACTTTTTTTTCTTCCCTATTCACTCACATCACATCCTAGGGGTAGATCTACTGTACGACAGGTTAAAATGCGGTTAATATACGGCGTGACCGTTTTTTTACCGCTTACCAACCTAAAATGATATATATATATATATATATATATATATATATATATATATATATATATATATATTAGTAACAATTTCAGTTGCAACCTAAATTGTTATGACCATGTTGTGAAAATGATGTAGTTTTAGAATATGTTGACACCTTAAACCAATTAGTGAATATTTTTACCAAACCTTTAGATAAAGAGCGTTTTTTGACCCTTAGGAGAGAGTTAGCTTTAACTAGCCTTTCTTGACTCTTTTAGGTCCCGAATGGTAAAAATCTTGCTTGAAATTAGTTGATATGCATGCCTATGTTAATTTGCATTATTTTGCTTCTATGCTTGTAGCTAGGGGGAGTATGTAAATGTTTTTGCCTATAGTATTTGCTTATTCATCTTGATCATGCATTTTGAATCGATTAGAAATCAATTTTTCTGCAACTTTGTACCCAAACTGCACATTCTGACATATATGTATTGAAACGAGTACCTCTGTTTCGATACGGGCTACCTCAAAGGAGATCATTGAACAAAATTGTATTGAAACAGACAAAAGGGTTTCAAAACGTTTTGGTTCTGAAATAATCAGTATCGAAACACCCTCCATCTGTTTCGATACGAGCATCTTTGTGGGAATCGATACAGTCAAACTTGTATCGAAACGGTCATATTGTTTCAGAACGGTCGAATACATTTCGATACTCCTGTTTTGATACGACTCTACCTGTATCAAAACGCGTTTCCGGAAAAGCCTCTATTTAAAAGGTTATCATCTTTAAAACAACTTTTTATCAAACCTAAACTTCTCAAAACCCTAACCCTAATTTTCCTTTAAATACCCATCAATCCTAAACGTTTTTCACTTAAATCTTGATGGGTTTTAGTCTTCAACTCCAATCTAGGGAAGATTCATCAAGTTTGTGCATTTACATTCATTTATTCCTCCAAAATCCCAAATCAAAGTATTTTTCTATTTTCTTTTTCTTTTCAATTTTCGTTGGAATCTCTAGTTTAAAATTATGTTTTTTTGTATATATTACATATTTACAATATGGGTTTCAAAGTTTTTGCAAAAGTTTCTTCAAAACTCAAATTTTTTGATTCGAATATAAAAAATTTTAACCGTATTTTTTTATCTCAGTTTTTCAAATTATCTTTTTAAATTTATATATATATATATATATATATATATATATATATATATATATATATATATATATATTGTATATATTAAACCTTGATTATAGGATACCCGTTGGATTGAATGTGAATTTTAATGCATACATTATTTGCTTGCTTAAAACATTTTAGGCTTTTAAATGGCTCACAAGAAGCGAAAGACCGAAGAGACGGGCGAAGAATCTAAAGCTTTTGTTGAAGGTTCTTCTTGTCGTCCAAACTTATCTCTTCTTTTCACAAAGAGTCTCAAAAACAATAAAGCTCGACCCAACTTCAAGCTCTACAAAGACACCATCATTCGTCGTGAGCGTATAGTTGATATGACTTTCCTTGACTCAAAACACTTTTATTTCAAATATCTACATCTTTTACAGCGTTGGGGATTTTTATTTTTCATGTCTATACCCGACATTCTTTACCGTAACCTTGTTTTGTATTTTTATGCAAATGCCCGGTTAGTGAGTAACCAAGACCATTCCCAAGTCATTGTCATTGAGTCCTTTCTTATGGGGAAATATCCGAATTGAACCATCAACTTTGGTCAATTTCCTAGGCCTTGTAGATGAAGGCATTGATGATGAGACTTCTTTGGGCTCTAAAACCAGCTCGGTTCTCTCCTTAGATGCTCATGATCGTTTCTTGCATCTCATTATCTCTTGGTGGTTCCGTTCTTTCGGAGGCAAGTTTGCTCACATCCGCCAAGTTGACAACTTTTGGCTAGAGTGCTTACGTCAAGAAAAGAAACAGAACCTTGTAAATATCATGTTTGCCGAGATGGTGCATTTAGTTAGGCATCGTGGTTCCGACTCTATCCAATCTTTCACCTATGGGACTACATTGAACTACATTTTCTTAAAGTCCGGGATTGATTGTTCTTGTGACTATTTGGAGCCTCTCAAGCAAAAGCTCGATGAAAGTACTCTCATAAGGTCAGAGTTTCGCTACATTGAAGGTGAGTGGGTTAGTGTGGATAGAGAGGCAATAGATCCTCTGATTGATCCTCTACATCAATCTCCTCAAGCTCTTATTGCTCCTCAAAACAATGATGCTCTTATGGCTTATCTCAATAAGTAATTCACCGGCTTGCGAACTGACATCTCTTCCGGATTTGCTGTTATGGACACACGTTTCACTTCTTTGGAGGAAAATGTTCTTAATGTGGAAAATCGTCTCTCTTCCCTTGAGACTCAATATGCTTCGATAGATCTCTTCTTCACCAGATTCTATGGAGAATAGAAACACTTTAGGAGAAGTCAAGAGGAAGATAAAGACGAAGATGGAGATGATGAGGATGGTGGCGATATGGCTCCCTAGACTAGTTTTAATCTCATATCATATCATCTAGTTTTCTTTTTATGCACCTTTTTAGCTTTTGAACAATGTTTTTTTCCTATGTTATGCTTTTAGGCATTAAGTTTGGATTTATGTTCTATGCTTTGGATTTATGGACTTAATATATTATGTTGTTTGCTTTGGTATACTATTATTGCCTTTTTATTTCTCATTGAATTATGCCAATTTTGATCTAACAAAAAGGGGAGAAGTAGAGCCAATTTTGAAACTTTGCAACTTAATTTTAAAAAAACATATCTTAAATTGAGGGGAGTAATTTTTACAAAGTTCTCAAAACTTAAAAAATTTATATTTGGTTTTGTTACATCAAAAAGAGGAGATTGTAAAACCAAAACTTTGATTTTTGATATAACAAATATTTCAAGGACCAATTTGAAAAGAATATAAAATTTTAAGTCCTCAAACTTCCCAACAAGCAAAATGTTTAAGTCAAAACTCAAGTTTCCATAAATTTTACTAAGTGTTTTCCAAGCCAAAACAGTGATTTTCGACTAATTGTTTCAATACACCCCTTAGATGTTTCGAAACGATTTGAAACTGTAAAGTTTGGGCTCGAAACGAGAAAACTTGTATCGATACGGTGCAGGTAGTTGCAGAACAGCATTAATGGTGGGAAGATGAAGTCCTAACGGCTATAATTATGATGTCAACCATCCAAACGGCTAGAAATCAATGAGAATGTATAAAAGCAAGCATTTTGAGCACCAACAACAACTATTGAACCTTCTAGAATCATCCAAGCATCAAATCCAAACCCTTGTGCCTTTTATTTTCAAATCCTTGTACCCAACTCTATTAAGTGTTCTATTCTTATTTGTATTGTGAGTTTGGGTAGTGATAAATTGTATTTGGGTAAACAATTCATCATTTGAAAGGAATTTGTAAGGTTTACCATTTTCTCAATTGTAAAGAGTGTTTCAAATTAAGCTTTGGGTAGAAAGGTTAATTTCTTTATAAGGTTTCCTCCTCATCCAAGAAAAGGGGAAGAATCAATAGTGGATTGGTTGAAAATCCTTAGTGGGAGCTAAGGTAGTGGATGTAGAGTTCATTGGAGAACTTGAACCACTATAAATCTTTTATGCAATTTTTTATTGTTCATCCATTTCTCTCCTTTCAAATTTTTAATTGCCAATTCACCCCCTCTTAGCCAATTGCATTGTTTGATCAACTCAACTGTCGGGGTACTTGGAGGCGCCACATAGTTTTCCATAGAGAATGCTTCAGGTCCCATGCTTGATAGCAAAGGCTTTTCATACGCTGAGCATATGCTAAACCTGTGAGTTGTATTTTATCGCCAAGAAATAACATCATTAGCAGCCGAATTCATAGGAGCAAGTGTTCCGAGAATGTGAGGGATACAATCTAATGTGAACATTGACTCAAGTAGACTAACATTCCACTGGCCATTAACATCAATAATGTCTGATATTCGCATATGTTTACAATCCTGCGCGTAAGAAAATAAATGATTGTGCAAGGGACCCAGAGCTGCAAGCCATGTATCATCAAACAAGTTAATAGAGGATCCACAACCTACAGACTATAAAATACCATTTCGGATAGCTTGCCAATAGTGTGAGATTGCCCTCCAAAGGGATGAACAAGCATTCTGATGGATGGTTAAAGGACAAGCTTCGTTGACTTCGTATTTCTCTCGAAGCAGCTTTACCCAAAGAGAATTTTGCTGGGTAATGAGAGCATATCCAAGTTTCATCATATAAGCATTGTTTTGATTACGGACATGTCGAAATCCAAGACCCCCTATCAATTGGTTGGCACATTGATTCCCATTTTACCAGGCTCGACTTGTGAAAATTTAGCGAGGATCCCCAAACAAAAGTTTGTAAGATACGATCAATCTCATTGCAAACACACACATGAAGCATCGCGGTTTGCATGAAATACATTGGAATAGTTGTTAACACTGATTTAGCAAGTGTGATATGTCCGGCAAGCGAGAGTGTAACATCAGACCAACCATTGAGTTTGTTATGTATTGCATCGAGGATAAAATCAAAATCTGAATAGTGCACACGCTTATGAAAGACTGGAACCCCTAGATTCTTTCCCAAAGATTCTGTGGCTTGGAACCCAAATTTTGCATTGATAGTCGTGCGCAAGGATGGCTATGTGTGCAGCGAAAAATAAATTTGAGTCTTCCTCATGTTTACTGTGTGACCAGAAAAATTACTAAAGACATTCAGGATGTCATCAATTACCATAGCTTTAGAGATGCCAGCACGTGCATACAGGATGAGGTCATCTGCGAAGAATAAGTGTGATAGCAGAAGGCCCTGTCGTGTAAGCCAGAAAGGCTGCCATAGCCCCGTGTTAACCGCATCCGTAATCAGATGTCTGAGTCTTTCCATTGTAAGAACGAAGAGATATGAGGAGAGGGGGTCCCTTGTCGAATTCCCAATTCTAGTCTGAAGGTGGTAGAACAACGACCATTAATCTGAACTTGGAGCGACGAACTAGTAATGCAGTGTGTAATCACATGAATGATGCTTGGAGGAAATCCAGCTTGTACAAGAGAGTCTCTAACAAAATCCCAACGAAGTTTGTCAAAAGCTTTTTCCAAATCTACCTTGATCGCCATCCACCCTTTTTTAGCTTTGGAGGCTCCCATTGAATGAATGATTTCCTGATTTATAATCACATCTTCAGAGATTGAACGACCAACAATAAAGCTTGTTTGAGTCGGCTGAATTAGCTCAGGCATGACGGACTTCAAATGACGTACAATAAACTTAGTGAGAATTTTGTATATGACTGTACACAAGCTGATAGGCTGAAAGTCAGCAAAAGTCTCAGGCGAAGAAGTCTTTGGGATGAGTACCAAGGTTGTTTTGTTAAGATTTTGCTCTAGAACGCCACCGACGAAGACATCTTTAATCACGGTACAAATAGAAGTGCCGAAAATATGTCATTGTTTTTGGGAGAAGTCTGCGTGTAGTCCATCATTACCAGGGGCCTTGAGGGGGTTCATGTCAGCGATAGCCTCCCATATTACACTATCTAAAGGAATATCATCTAATTTAACCTTAAGAGAAGGACTCATCGAAGGAAAAGAACCTGTGATAAGGAATGTGCCAGACGACATAGGAGGGGCGGCAAATATAGTTTGAAAATAATGCACAACCACGAATTCAATTGAGTCAACATCAATAGACCAATTGACGCCATCAAGCTTTAAGGCAACTATTTTGTTCCGACTCTTGCGTTGCATGGCCTTTTTGTAGAAATATTTTGTATTTCTGTCACCTTGAGCGATCCAAGTAGTGTGAGGGTTTTTACTACAAAAGAATTTCTTATTGATCAAGGATAGATTCAAGATCAAGGAGTAGTTGTTCTTCAAGGCGAATCAGGAAGCTAGAATGTCTGCGTTGCAAAGCCTTGTGAACTCCACAGATCTGAGCCATAATAAGACGCTTGCAGTGTTATAGTTCTAATATAGGATAGTGGTTAGTCTCGTTGGTGTGGTTAATTGTTTGTTGTAAGTTGGAGCCGAGTCAGCAAGCAGTTAGGATGTTGTTATTGTTAATTACTGTTTACAGCTGACTCACCCAACTATCAACTATCTTGTATAAAACTCAATCCAGTCTCATTTTAAGATAGTATGGGTTTCATCAATAAAATGTGTGAGAGTACCGTCTCTCTTCTATATTCTCTTAATCACTTCTAATTTCTTCTAAAGGTTCATAAACCTTAACATGGTATCAGTTGCTGCTATTCCTGGTGTATTCTCGCTGCGTTTCCTCTTTGGTTCTGGTGTGCGATGTTGTTCGTCATTGTGGATTGAGCTTATGACTCAATAATCAATATGAGTCTCATCTTCTCATTCGTAAGAATCTTCGTTCTTTTGTGAAGTAGCGGTGAGTTGTGTCGAGCTCTGGTAAGATTTTTGTACTCATCAGGATCTGATCCATTGATTTTCTGATCTGTTTTGAATGTTCTTTGTGCATCGCTAGGATATTTGTTCTGTGGTGATTGTTAATGAACATATGAGTGATGTTTTTGAACGATTCCTAGGTTAGTGAATTGTATTCTCTTGTTATTTGCAGCTCGGCAATATTGTTGTTTTCCTCTTCATTTGTGGTTTGGATGTGCTTTTGCTGGTTTGACTTGGTTTTGCGTCTCTGATTTTTGTTGCTTTGGTTCGTCTGTATTTGTTGCACACAAGGTGTTCGACATTTTGTCTATTAGACTGTTGTTTTAGAATTTTTTGCTTTGCGTCATGGCTACTACGTCCTCCGCTACCTTGTCTTCTATTCATTCTTCTCTTATATATGATTCCAGCATGTATACTGTGCAACAACTCCCCAAACTTGATACGATTAAGCTTAGTGCAAGTACTTATGTTCTCTGGAAGCATCAGGTCATGCTGATTATTGAAGGTTATGGTCTGATATCTTTTTTAACTTGTCACAAAATTCCAGACAAGGTTATTTCTACTGACTCTGGTCAGCCAGTGGATAATTCGATTTTTTTTTTGCTTACTTGAAGCAAGATAAATTACTCGCTTCCTGGCTTCTTTCCACGACCGGACATGAGGTTCTTCTTCATCTCACTGGTCTTAATACCTCTCATGCCATTTGGGATGCTTTATCGCGTCGTTTTTACTGCCAAGTCTACTATGAAGATCTCCTCGTTGCGACATAACCTTCATTCTCAAAAAAAATAGAGGATTATCAATCAGTGAGTATCTTTGCCTTTGCCTCAAGGAAGACTCAGACACTGGAAAACCTATCTGAAAAACCTATCTGATCGCTGAGTTTGAGAGTGTCATTACCTTTGCCTCAAGGGAGACTCAGACACTGAAAAACCTATTTGAAATGTTGCTTGACTGTGAGGCTCGTCAGCAAGAGTTTCTGGCCGAGAGCTTTTCTCTTCAAGCTAATGTGGTCACTCGCTCCACCACTAAGTTTGAGTCCTATAAAACTGATGTGTTTGATGAAAAAGATGATGTGTCTAGTGATAAGAATTCGAGTCAGCCTGTGAATTCCTTCTTCAGAGGGCAGCATGGCGGTGCCAACTTTAGAGGTCGTGGTCGAGGTCGCTTCAATTCCAACAGGCCGCAATGTCAACTTTGTAGGCGTTATAGTCATCTTGTTCAATGATGTTGGTATCGATTTGATCAGAATTTTTATGGAGTTCTATCTGAGGATGCTGTTTCGTGACGATCGTTTACAAATTCACCTAATGATGGCAAACCAACTCAGTATGTTCAGGGTTTTGTCTCTTTTCCTACTTTACCGTCTGCTCACTTGGTCTCTTATGCTCCTACGTATACTTCATTTGTTCCAGCTGGTTCTGACTCTTTTGGTACATCAGTTGCCTTTGGATCACCTTCAGTTTTCCCTCATCCATCATCTTCTTTCGCTTCTCACATGCCTTCTTCTACTCGTTTTCCTACTGCTCCTGCTTTGGTTGGGTAGAATTCTTTTCCCCTACGACTTGTAGTGGTGCTCGGGAGGTGGTTTGGTGTCTCGATTCATGTGTGACACATCACATAACCTCTGATCGGTCCAATCTGCAATCCGATAGGGTGTACACATGTATGGACTCTTTGCGTGTGGGTAATGATAATGCTGTTGAAATTACTGGTGTTGGTGTTGGTAGTATATCAACTTGCAATAGGTCCTTGTGTTTACAAAATTTGCTTTGTGTACCTGATATTAAAAGGAACCTTTTGTCTGTGTCTCAATTTGCGCGTGATAATTCTGTCTTTTTTGAATTTCATCCTGATAAGTGTTTTGTTAAGGACATTCGAACCAAGGAGATACTCTTGGCGGGGAGGCTCACTCTTGATGGCTTATATGAGTTGGATTCTGCTACTATTTTTAATAATGATGGTGGCTCTGTTTCGGCAACTCCTAGTATGGCTTACAATGTGTCTAAATGTTTTTCCTTCGACTTGTGGCACAAGCGTTTGGGCCATCCTTCTAGTTATGTTCTTAAGTATGCATTATCTTCATGTAATATTTCTTTTACTAATAATACTTTGATTGAGGTTTGTTCCTCGTGTATGAAAGGTAAGGCACATAAGCTACCTTTTCAATTGTCTACTACCTTGTATGACTCCTCTTTTCAGCTTATTGTTTCGGATGTTCGGGGACCAACCCATACTGTTTCAGATGAATTTTTATATTATGTCTCGTTTATTGATGCACATACTCGATTTACCTGATTGTACCTACTTAAAAAGAAATCATATGTGTTTCAATGTTTTGTCAATTTTCATAAAATGCTGCAAGTTCAGTTTGGTTGTTCAATTAAGGCTTTTCAATCTGATGGTGGAGGTGAGTTTAAGGCTTTGGATGTTTGGTTGACTACACAAGGTATTCAACATCGTCTCTCGTGTCCGAACACGTCGGAACAAAATGGTATCGCCGAGAGGAAACATCGACACATTGTTGAGATGGGATTGATGTTGCTTGCTCAAGCGGGTCTCTCGTTTAGTTTTTGGAGTCATGCCTTTGTAACATCGGTGTTTCTAATAAATCAGTTACCTACTCCTGTGTTACATGGTTTTTCTCCATATGAAATGTTGTATAATAAAAAACCAAATTATGAGTTACTTCGTGTTTTTGGGTGTGCTTGTTCCCCTTTACTAAGTTCGTTCAATCGTCACAAGCTTGAGTTTCGTTCTAAGGAGTATGTGTTTCTTGGTTATAGTTCCCAGCACAAAGGCTACAAGTGCCTTGATGGCAATGGGAAGATTGTGGTGTCACGTCATGTTATCTTTGACGAAAATAAATTTCCAATGTTACCCGTTCCTGTTTCGCAGAATTTTGGTCACGCTTCGTCTCGAGATGGGAATTCTACTTCAAATTTTCCCTTGGTTATTGTCTCCTCTGACTCCTCTTTATTGGGTCAGGCCTGTGTTAATACTTTTGATGCGTTTGATGATACTAGCCCGACAAGCTTACACTCTTCTTTTTCTGATGGGTCTTCTTTGGGCCCTTGTTCTATGGATGAAGGAGATAATGCTTGTTCAACCCAAATGGAGGGTGTATCTGGTCTTGGTGTTGGGATAGGGCTCCCAAGTGATGCTTTGGATCATTGTGCTACTTCAAAAAATCAGAATGGGATTGAGGAGTGTCCCTCTGGTGGTTTGCGTGTTCCTCTTCAGCCAACGGAAGCCACTGTGTCTTGTTGTCTGACGGCTGCCGTTGACGCCAGTGATGATGCTTTTTCTGGCTCATTTTTTCAGCAAGCTGAGGTGCCAGATTCTGTTTTGACTCCTCAATCTGATCTTGGGTTTTCTCCCTCTGCTGCGATTCAGGCTGATTTTTCTCCTGATATCGCGGTCTCATCGGCACGGCTAGTGTCTTCCGATGATGGTACGCAGAATGATTCTTCCGGTGGTTTGCTTGGTTTGTCAGTTCCTCTGGTATCTAGCGGAGATGGAGCTCCTACTACGATTGTCAACTCTCATCCCATGGTGACTCGTGGAAAAAATGGGATTCACAAACCCAAGGTGTATAATACGAGTATGGCATTTATTTATGGTGATACAGAACCTCAGAATATTCGTGAGGCCGTGAAAAGTGATCACTGGCTACGACTTTCATGAGACTTTTAGTCCAGTAATCAAGCCAACTACTGTTCGGATAATTCTATCTTTGGCTGTTTCAAAAAATTGGGCTCTTCGCCAAATCGATATCAACAATGCGTTTCTTAATAGCGAATTGGCTGAAGAAGTTTATATGGTTCAACCTCCCGGATACGAACAAGGCGACAAAAATCGGTTTGTTTGCAAGTTACACAAAGCTATTTACGGGTTGAAACAAGCCCATCGTGCTTGGTTTGATCGTCTTAAAACTTATCTTCAATCTGTTGGTTTTTGTGTTTCTAAGTCTGATGCATCCTTGTTTGTGCGTTTGGTTGATAGTCAACATGTTTATCTTCTAGTTTATGTTGACGACATAATTGTCACAGGGAATGATAGTGCTATAATACATAATGTTATTGATGATTTGCATAAAAAAAAATTCTCTAAAGGATTTGGGGTTGTTAGACTATTTTCTGGGTATAGAAGCTCACTATATGAATGATGGTTTGCTGCTTAGTCAAAGGAAATACATTCATGAATTGTTAGTAAGAAGTGGTTTGGCAGATTCCAAAGGGTTGCCTACACCAATGGTTTCCAATTGCTCTTTGTCTAATGATGTTGGAGGCCCTATAGACAATGTGACTAACTATAGAAGTTTTGTTGGGGCGTTACAATACATTGTCATTACACGACCATAGATCACTTTTGCGGTTAATAGAGTCTGTCAGTTTATGCAAAACCCTTTGGATTCACATTTCAGGCTGTTAAACGAATCCTACGGTATTTAAGTGGCACTATTGATTATGGTTTGGTTTTTAAGCCTGCTTCTAGGATCGATATTACAGCCTTTGCAGATGCAAATTAAGAATCCGATTTGGACGATCGTCGTTCAACGATTGGGTTCTGTATATTCTTTGGTGGTAATCTAGTTTCTTGGGGATGCAAGAAGCAGACTGTGGTCTCTCATTCGACTGCGGAGGCAGAATATCGTGTTGTTGCTTGTGCAACGACGGAAGTGTTATGGCTTCAATCTCTGCTTCATGAGCTTCGTGTGGTACCTGATGGAATGCCCACTCTTTGGTGTGATAACTCGAGTGCTGTAGCAGTCTCGGCCAATCCAGTGTTGCACTCCAAGTTCAAGCATGTCGAACTTGATCTTTACTTTGTTCGTGAAAAGGTTGCATCTGGGCAGCTAATTGTCAATGAAGTTCCAGCATATGAACAAGTGGCGGACGTTATGACGAAACCTCTGTCGGTTGCCTCTTTTTCTCGGTTTCGTCATCGGCTTGTTGTGCTGCCTTTGTATTCTGCAGATTTTGCAAACTTGGAAACAGGTAAAGCAAGGTGAATGTTATAGTTCTAGTATAGGATAGTGGTTAGTCTCGTTAGTGTGGTTAATTGTTTGTTGTAAGTTGGAGCCGAGTCAGCAAGCAGTTAAGATGTTGTTATTGTTAGTTACTGTTTACAGCTGACTCACCCAACTATCAATTATCCTGTATAAAACTCAATCCAGTCTCATTTTAAAATATTATGGGTTTTATCAATAAAATGTGTGAGAGTACCGTCTCTCTTCTATATTCTCTTAATCACTTCTAATTTCTTCTAAAGGTTCATAAACCTTAACATGCGGTACCCAAGATAACAAAAGACCGTGTGATTCCAAACATCCGCAACATGTGTGAAAGATGCAATAGTTTCAGAAAGGGAGTTGGACGGGTCCCAATTATCTTGCACCATGCGAGAGAAATCATCGTGTGTGAGCCAACCGGAAAAGTAGCGAAATTGTCTGTTACCTTGTTTAGGTGCAGCGGATCCAACTTCTAACAAGACATGCCTATGATCAGAACGCATACGATAGAGATGGTGGACAATTGCTTCTGGAAAGACATCATCCCATACGATCGAGGCGGACATGGGCAGACCCTTTGGTCCATGTGAATTTAGGTCCCTGAAATCCCATGTCACGAAGGCCATAATCGAATAGGAGATCCTTAAAATCCCTGCTAGGCTGTAAGGATGAAGAGCACCCTTTTCGACCAGAATAACTTAGAGTTGTGTTGATGTCACCCCAGAAGTATCCAAGGAGAAGTCACCAATGACGCAAGCTGCCGGAGGTGAGGCCAGACATTGGGGCTCGCATACACCACAGAGGCTAGGAAAGATTCATTAGTTGGCGAACATGTGATACGACAATGGACAAATTGAAAATGGTTCAAAAGAATAGTTACCGAGACAGAGTCATACCAGCAAAGCCATATACCTCTAGAAAATCCATGAGAATTGGGAAAACCAAGAGTCAGCTCTTCTACCACTGATTCGAGGCTCCAACATACATACCATCACGCAGATATTGTCTAGCGGCATTCAGAAATTATAGGTTACCGCAACCCTGTACATTCCAGCAAACAAGATTAAGATTCATAGTAAAACGAAGGAGGAAGGAGATGTCAATCAAGTGTTTCCATCTGGTCACCAGGTGAGCTAGAAGGCCTGGTATTGACTAGAACAGACACAGGTGCTGCGGTGTTTGCTGTAGAATTTAAGGGCACATTTGGGTCATCATTCTCCGAGATAACAACTGTTGAGAGTTGTACAAGTCTTGAGGACAGGTGATTTCCGTGGCATACCAGATACCCTCGACGACGAGTAAGGCTTGAGAGCCTTGGGGGGGGGGGGGGGGGGGGGGGTCTTCCTTATGACCCGTGCACAGCTTAGAAGACAGGCTTGACTGCTTCTTGAGAGAAGATTTAACTTTGGATGAAACACTCAGTGACAGCGGGGGATGCTCAATGGATGAGGGGTTGGTGCAAGACCTTTTGTAGCAGGTGCAGCGGCCATCACATTGGCGAGTCCTTTTGTAGCAGATTTAGTGGCCAGTGGTTGATGGTCCATTGCTTGCGCTTTTTTCATGGTGGGAACAACTGAAGAAGATGACAGTGTCTTTGAGGAAGAGAGAGAGGCATCAACAATCAACATCCATGCCAGAGGCAGATCCACTAGCGTCAGGCGGACGACCCCTAGAGAGCGAGAGAGGCGTTGACTTTTCCATGGTATTTTAGTACCTTTTTAGCAATTATCATTTTTGGAATTCAGATTATTATTTATTTTTTTGTACGGAGAATAATTTGTAAGTTAATAAAATGAAATTTCATAACTTTATTGTAGATTTTCTATTAAAAGGATACCATAAGTGACAGAAGAATCAAATCTTTTGCATTAATTAAAATTTGAATTTTGAGCAACGGACAAAGATTGTCCTTAATATGTATCAATCCTAAAATTAAGACCCAAAATTATATTTTGCCTTTTTTATTTTTACAGAAAACTTAAATTAAAACTAATTAAATCGGTAATAATACAATATAAAGATGGAATATTTTGCTTTGTATATACAATAATTATTTAGTTATTATATAGTATCTAAATTTGAATTTCAAGTTCACGAAAAACAAACATACACGAAAAATATTATTTTAAAAAGTGGTGCAAAGATTTACTGTTTTATTCCAAGTGTTTAGTTATTATAATTTTTTTGAAAAGTTAAAATTTTATTTTAAACGTATTTAAAAAAAACCCAAAATAAAATAAATATAAAATACATGATGATTAAAGATTAATAAGGGTGTAATTACTTTTTGATATAAAATTTATTTAGCAAATATATCTAAAAGGGATTAATGGGATTTTCTAACCTGATGATTAATAATGGGCACAACCCCTTGTGTCTCAGTGGCAAAGGATGATGTTCATCATCTTGGTGATTCGGGTTCGAGCACCAGTATTGTCATGCTGTGTGTGCCTTCTTAAAAAAAATTAAAAAATTTGAACAATGCTACCCTTGCATCGTGTGAGCAAAACTCGGCTCGAAAATTTTATTTTTTTACTTAGTTCTACGTAAAAAATTAGACTCGACTTGAATCGTTATTTCATAAACTCAACTCAACTTAAAAAAATCAAGTAAAGTTTAAGTTATAAAATGAGAGTTCGAATAACTCGAATATTTTAATAATTAGTGGATCAGTTTTCAAGTTCGACTTAAGTCTCTCAACTTTGCCTGATATATTTATATCACATGTTAAAAATATGAAGACTATATAAATGTATATCGTGCATGGATATAAAAATTTGTTTAAATTGGAATCAATCCGTCATATGACATTATAAATAGTTACAATTAAAATTTTACAAAAATTCGAAAACTTGACTCGACTCCAATCGAAAAAATATCAAATAAAATTTAAATTGACGAGTCATAAAATAGGACTTGTAAACTCATCTAACTTGAAATTTTTTTAAACTCAATCGAACGCTCACCCATAAAGGTAGATGTATTTTACACTTAATCTTAAAAAATATTAATTTAAATGATATTCAATTTTGTTAATATTCCGTGATATAAAAATAATTTTTAAGCAATTAACATATTTTTTTATAAAATTTAATTAATTAAAAAATTTGAATGTATAAAATATAATATATATATATATATATTATAACTCATTATTACTATTATGATATAGGAAATATAAGTTTTAATACATTTTAAGCAATTAAAATAATTTTTTTTAATAGAGCAATTAAAATAAACTATTTCCAAAATATTGAGTAAATTGTATGTGAATAGTTATACATACCTATTAAAATATTCGTTTTTCTTAATTTCCTTTCTTTCATATAAAACTATATATTTTTCCATTTCTTTATAACGAAAATTTAGTACTTGGAGAGCAAGTTTACCGAGTTGAACCAAATCACTCCTAAACCGTTCCGAGTTGAACCAAAAACCGTCATAAAATCCCAACTATGATACTTGGAGAGCAAGTTTACCCAATTAAACCGTCCTCGAACCCTTATAAATTTACAACTCACAAAGCTTTTATCAGCGGGTTTTTTAACTGAAATATTAGGGTTGAAGTAAAGAAAGAAGAAGATGAAGGAGATCGCAGTATATCTGTTGGCCGTGTTGGGAGGCAACGCCAACCCTTCTGCTCAGGATTTGAACCGCATTCTTGCTTCTGGTTGTCTTTCTTTTTCTCTTTGTTTCTTGGTTTATTTGCATTGCGTTATATGTTTTTCCTTTTCATTATATCTTCCAAGGATGATTGGATGAATAACCACAGTTTTTAATGCTTAATTAGTTTGACGTTTTCCTTTTTCTTATCAAAGATTTAATCTTTTTCTTCCCCACATGTATGTATATATATCCCAACTATTTTTTAGAAGTATATAGATTAAATAACATTCCCATAACGTGGGGTATTGTTCTTTTTCTTTTTAATTATGTATACATGTTTTCAGGAATTGCAAAGTATAAAGTAGGAGGTTTAGGGTCATGTTATCTAGTTTTGAAAGATAAGTATTGTATGTATTTTTTTATATGAATATTAATATTGTTTTGGATGGCAGTTGGAGCTGAAGTTGATGATGGCAAGATTGAGTTGCTTTTGTCCCAAGTTAAGGGAAAGGATCTGACTGAGCTTATTGCTGTTGGGAGAGAGAAATTTGCAACCATTCCTTCTGCTGGAGCCGCTGTCACAGTTGCTGCTACTGCCGTTGGTGGAGACCCTGCTGCTGCTGCTGCTGAGGCCAACAAGGAGGAGAAAGTTGAAGAAGAAGATGAGGAGGACTTCTGTTTCAGTCTATTTGAATGAGGAGTTACAATACTATTGACCTACATTACATACTTGCATTGTCTTTTCAGATACGGATATTTTTAGTAGATGTTCATCTTTTGTTAAAGATTTGGTTTCTAGACATATTGTCCTTTGTTTGTCAGTCGTGGCTCAATGATTATGTCGTTCACAAGTTTTTGTTTGTTTTGATGTTTCTGGCCTATGATGTTTAAATCGTGTTCAACTGTCCACAGAATTCTTATGTCTCAACTCAGCCTCATCTTTTCGCCGAATAAAACCAATATGCTTATGTATGCTCTTGCATCAGCATCCCAATAATACAAATCTGAACTGAACCTCACACTTCACTATATATAACAGATATCGGCCCCCTTTTTATTACATATTCAGTTTCGTCTTCTGTTTACTCTTATTTCGATGGGTTCCATATCCGAACAGCCACACTTTGTGTTGTTCCCTTTCATGGCTCAAGGCCACTTGCTCCCCATGGTGGATATTGGTCGACTGTTGGCACAACGTGGGGTGATTGTTACTATAGTTACCACTCCTCATAATGCAGGCAGAGTCCAGAAATCGATCTCTCGAGCCATCGAATTGGGGCATCCTATCCGTTTAGTGCAGCTCCGGTTTCCTGGCAAAGAAGTCGGATTTCCGGACGGGGTTGAGAATGTAGACATGGTGTATTCACAGGAGGACTTCCGCAAATTCTTCATTGCAGCAAGTAAGATGGAAGGAGACGCAGAGAAGTTGTTCGAGAAGCTAACGCCACCCCCCATTTGCATTATTTCAGACATGTGCCTCTTTTACACCCACAAGATTGCTACCAGGTTTAAGGTTCCAAGGATATCGTTCAATGGATTTTGTTGCTTCTGTGTCCTTTGTTTGCACAAACTACATTCCTCCAAGATACATGAGACCATAGCCTCTGATTCTGAATACTTCACGGTGCCAGGTTTCACTGAAAATTTTGAGTTTACTAAAGCGCAGTTACCGCTTCATGGTGATGAATCTTGGAAGGAAATAAAAGAACAAATTGTAGAGGCTGAACAATCATCATATGGGATTGTGATAAACACTTTTGAGGAGCTCGAGTCGGCTCTCATCGAGGAGTATAGGAAGGTAAGGAAAGCTTGGTGCATAGGTCCAGTTTCTCTTAGCCACAAAGACGAGTCGGACAAGGCTGAAAGAGGCAACATGGCTTCAATCAACGAGCAGCAGTGTTTGAAGTGGCTTGATTCTCAAGAAACCAACTCTGTTATGTATGCTTGCCTTGGAAGCATTAGCACTGTCCGGTGTCCAGAGCTGATAGAGTTGGGTTTGGGGTTAGAGGCATCGAGCAAGCCCTTCATTTGGGTCCTGAGAGGAAATAACACGACATCGAAGCAAGTGGAGCAGTGGATGGAAGAGGATGGATTCGAGGAAAGAACAAAAGGAAGAGGGGTTGTAGTTAAGGGATGGGCGCCCCAGGTGCTCATTTTATCACATCCAGCCGTAGGAGGCTTTCTAACTCATTGCGGATGGAATTCGACAATCGAAGGCATTTCGGCAGGCGTCCCATTGATAACATTGCCGCTGTTAGCAGACCAGTTTAGTAACGAGAAGCTTGCGGTGCAAGTGCTTAAAATCGGAGTCAGCCTTGGAATCGACAAACCTACGAGCATTGGTGATGAGAAATCTGGGTTCTTGTTGAACAAAGAAGAGGTTCAAAAAGCGATACTCCAATTAATGGATGATGGAAATGAAGGAATGGAGAGAAGGAAAAGAGCTAAGGAGTTTGGAGAGAAAGCAAAGAAAGCTGTTGAAGTGGGGGGCTCTTCTGACCTTGATATGACTTTGTTAATCCAAGATGCCATCCACCAATCTCAAAAAATGTGAGGGTATGCATTTTACAATGTCAAAACAAATAATGAAAACTCTCCATTTTTCTTTCAATTACACTTTGAAAGGGCCCATAATCTAGTGATACAAACAAAACAACTCAAACCAAATCTCAGCGTTTTTATTTTAACTGGATGATGATGTTATTATAAGATAATATATATTCATTAGTTTTAACTATTTAACAATACACCGTACAATTAAATTATTCGAATTCAAGTCATTTAGAGATAACAACTCAAACCGAATTTTAGTGTTTTTTTTTTTAACTTTGCTCTTTTTATTTGAACTCCAAGGCTCGTGTTTCTAAAGATTTTAGAGTTGATGATGTAGCATATACAATTTTACACTATTCAATTACATGTTTTTAAAGTTTGGTTCACATTATTTCAAAAGGACTGTTTCAATCATAAATATTTTCGTTTTCATGAATTTCTATGTTGGGTCATATTTTAACTTTTTAAAAATATAATCTATTGTATTTTAGGTTATTTCATTTTTCACACCATTTATTAGAATTATATTTTTTATAATTCTAAATCTATTAAGATAAAACAATTCAATAATAATTATTTAATATAATAAAAATTAAATTTATTAATAATTAAATCGGGCAAATCCTGGAATAATTTCTATTATATAAAATATATTTAAAAAAATGTATACATTTTACCCTTAAAGCCAAAGAACAAAGGAAACAAATGGCGCATAAAAAGAGAGAAGAGAATTGTGTGAAATGTGGATGCTCTGTGTATTTCTCAAAACTGAAGTGTGAAATTAGATGGCGGTAAACCTTTATTTACACTTAAAGTCCTCTTATATTTAATGGTTTAGATTAAAGTATATCAACGGACGAGATTTAATTTTATCTACAAAATCACTCAATCTAAGAAAATCATATTAATTTGTCATTTTCTTCTTCTTTGTTCTTGTTCTTGAAGTCTCATCTTCTATGAAAATTTCTTCCTCTATTTGACTTCATGAACCAAGTGAATTTCTTGGCTATCAAAACTAAATCTTCTTCATTCTCATCTAAGCTAAAATCACTCTCTTTATGTGAAGCTTTGAGAGCAATTTCTTGTTTTTTCTCTTCTACCTTCTTTTTCTCCACTCTTCTTTCTTCTCTTCTATTTTCTTCTTCTCTTCCATTCTTCATGATCTCATGAGTGAGAAGAGATCTCACCAACTCAATGAGCTTTAACGTCTTCAAGTTCTTGGCCTCGATGATTGCAGTTATTTTTCCTTCATATGAATCCGAGAGAGAATATAGGAGCTTCCAGACTAGCTTGTCTTCAAGAATGGTCTCACTGAAGCCCTTGAGACCATTGACGATGGCCGAGAAGCGATCAAACATTTGAGTGACGTTTTTCTCGGGCTCCATCTTGAAACTCTCGTAGCTATAGTTAAGAATCCCAATTTTGGTTTCCTTGACGTCGTTGGTTCCTTCATATGTGGTCTCTAGCTTGTCCCACACCTCCTTAGCACTTGTACACGAAGACATCTTCGAGTACATATCCGGTTCAAGAGCACAAAAGATCATGTGTAGAGCTTTGTCATTGATTTGAAGCTTCTTTCGTTCTTCATCGGTCATTTCGTGCTTGGACTTTGGAACGAGTCTTCCTTCATCGGTTCTCTTCATGGGAATGGTTGGGCTATCTTCCACAACATCCCATATGAGATGATCATTGGATTTGATGAAGAGCTTCATCATATTCTTCTAATAGGGATAGTTATCCCTATTAAAGTAAGGCGGCTTCGTGATAGATTGTGACTCGTAGTTGTTACCGGAGGTAGATGCCATTGCTTCAAGTTGTTGTTGATCAAACTCTCCAAGAATCGACTCAAGAGGGTTGTAATCTTTCCAATGAGTGTAGCTATGATCCAATTGTTGAGTTGATCAAACAATTGCAAATGACCAAGAGGGGGTGAATTGGCAATTAAAAATTTGAAGGGAGGAAAGAGAAAGTTGAAAAATGTAACACCCCTAATTTAGTAAGGCAAACAAAAATGAAAATGAAGAAAAAAATGAAATGGTGCAGCTACAAGGGTTTGAACTCGTGACCTACCCTTGGTGGATCCAAGCCTTAACCATTTGGGCTAAGGTCCCTTTTTGGTTATATCATACGACCTCAAATATTTGAATTATATTTTTTCAATCTGATTCAATAATATTTACAAGTCAGACTTTTCACCTACCGGGGGATGCTTATTCGAATAAAAAAAAGAAGAGAGGGGAAATTGGATCTTTCTAGAATACCAAAAGTCTCATCTAACCACTGTCGTTCTTAGCTCCGATCTGTGCCACCGTCGGGTCGTGGCCTTCACCGCCGCTGCCACCGTGTCTGCCAGCTCTCCCCGAACGCAGCTGTGGTAACCACTCGCGGTTATCAGCCGTCGTCCACCGTGGGAGAAGCCCAAAGTGGCCATTGTTTTACGCGTTTTCCGGTCACCTTGGTCGTGCAACCACCAGATCTAGGATCCTTATACCACGACGAGCAAAACCCAACCGTCCGACCACACATCCGACGCCGGTAAGGGCTTTATCGGGGTTACACGGTAATCCGGTCATTTCGTACAAATTTGGGTAAGTTCGGTGAGTTTTGGTTAAATTTATGGGTTGTTGGTTGAGATAGATTAGATTTAATGTTGTTTTTTTAGCGTTTCTGGGTTGTCTGACGAGTTTTTCGACCGGGAAAGGCCGCGCGTGGGTTTCACGCGCCATCCAAGGTGATTCCCGGCCGCCTTGGACGGTGGCTGCCGAACCGGCCGGCTCAGGCCCGGTCTAGCCGTGAACCGAGCCACTCGAACTGGTCCAAACAAACCAGCCCAAGCCCAGTGGTAAACCAAGCCCGTTGACCTGATCTGTTGACCAACCCGACCCGTTGACCGAGTCAACTCAGTGAGTCAACTCGTCCGAGTCAACTCAGTGAGTCAACTCGTCCGAGTCAACTCAGTGAGTCAACTCGCCCGAGTCAACCTAGTGAGTCAACTCGCCCGAGTCAACCCAGTGAGTCAACTCGTTGAGTCAGCCATTGGACCAGTGACGTCAGCGTTGACTTTGACCGCTGACATCAGCGTTGACTTTGACCGCTGACATCAGTGTTGACTTTGACCAAAAAGTCAACTTTCCCCCCGAAAAGCCTTATTTTATGTTTTTCGACGTCCTGAGTCCGTTTTTTATGCCCGTTTTACGAAATTCTAACCCGAAAGCCTCCGGATTGGACCTTGAACTTGAATTTGCTTATGTATTTTAATAATCAATTATGAGCAATGCGAATAAGGATTGAAATTAGAATTTGTACGATTGAAGGTATTCAAAGTTCCTTGTATTTGGGATGTTGAGGACGTCGTATTCGGGTTCGAGGGTGATCGAATGGAGTACCATGGTTGACCGATATAGCAAGGATTAAAGGTAATACATTACTACCTCTAGTGTGCTTTATGAACATGTTGGTATTCGGTAAATGCATGAATAAATATGATGAGGAGTGATGTTAGCTCTGCTTAAGTCAAACCGGATATGGAATTCAGTATGATAACCTGGATAAAATTAAAATACTCGAACGAGAAAGTTAATAAATATAAGGATCTGGAGTTCAATAAATAACTAATAAGGCAGCTAATCTCCAAATCTGATTATCAGTGTCAAATGATCAAATGTTAAAAATATTCGGATATAAAATTACGAAAATACCCTTAAAGTATGAGAATGACTAAAATATCCTTGGAATTGGAAGCGATCTAGAAATCTATGCTAGATATGGTAAGACAACATGATTCATCTAAAAACCTCGAAAAAACTGGAAAGTTATGGTAACAAGATTTGAACCTTTGAGATTGTAAGGTGTTAAGTTTCCTTAAATTCGGAATGAATCTCTGAATATAGATTTACGAGAAGTTATTCGTACCTCTGAATTAATCAATCGGCTTGAAATACGGAATTGACTGAAATGACTAAATGTATTAGAAATATTGTTATGGTCAAATTAATCGGAATGATCGTAGTGACCAAGAAGACTGAAGTATCTTCGGACACCCAAGTTTGCAAATTAACTAGAAGGATGGTCAAACCCTTGAGTCTGAAACAAATGAAGTGGTTGGAGGGTACCAAAATTTCTTGAATGGCTGAAACACCCACGAGTACTTAAATGATTGAAATACTATAAATGGTTCAATTGATGGAAATGATAGAGATCCCGATCTTCAGAATGACTGAAATACCCCATTGTCTGAAGTAAGTAAATTGCCTTTGATGAAATTCTAGAAATGCCAATAAAGCTAAAAATGATTGAAATGCCCCTAAGGGTTGAAGCATGACTCATGTACGTCAATCACTCCTGATATTAACATAAGGTTGGAAGTTTTTCCGCACAGAATATAAGTTCGACTACTTCGCGGCAAGTCCGGTGGTGAAATATGAAAGCAACCGTTCAGATATACGATACAACCGGATACATTAGAAGGGTTGGTTAGTAATGCAAGGTTGAGGTATGTTAGTTCGAATAGTTTTAGAGGCTCGATAAACTTCTGGAAATCTTAAATATTGTAGATCATAATTTCCTCATGATTGGGCTAAGTTACAAAGTCCCCTATAATAGTTAAATGACCAAAATGCCCTAATTGGCCAAAGTGATCAAAATAGCACTGAATGTATCTGATACCGTGAGAGATCTGGACATGGAAACCTCTAAATGCTTGGTTGGAAACCTGGTGAGCAACTAAAATTTTTCCGAGCCGCTGTTTATGCCTTTTTGGTAAATTACCAAAATGCCCATATGTGATAAAATGACTATAATGCCCTTGTAGGCTTAAATGAGTAACTCGCTCATGATATATCTATACTCTCAAAGATCTTGATGTATCATCTCCCGAACATCTAGTTTGAACCGTTAGTATAAACCCCTCTTTTAATAGGGGCCTCGTTTCAGAAATCCGTTCAAATTGCCAAAAGTTTAATGTGTTCTCTTCCGTGAATGTCAAGTATCTCCAAGAAACAAATTGTTCCACCAAGTGTGTTCCATGTGTGCCACACGACTGTTTTTGCATACTGATTTACATGTTATAATACCGATCACGTGCACATGATTGACATACTTGAACTCACATGAACATGACATGTTTTATAATTAAACATGACAGTACTGTATTTATGATATATGCCTATGCACCTGATATGACCAACATGTTATATGGATAATGTATTACTAAAAATACAGTTATTGATTAATGAACTATTGATGATTTGATTCACTGGGGTACTTGGGACATGATATGAAGTTACCGTCGGCTTAGCCCTGATCTAGCTGGTAAGTCCGCCCGTATTCGGATCCTAAGCTTCGGCTAGGTTCGCCCGTATTCGGATCCTAAGCTTCGGCTAGGTCCGCCCGTTTTCGGATCCTAGGCTTCGGCCAGGTCCGCCCGTTTTCGGTTCCTATGCTTCGGCAAGGGCCGCCCGTATTCTAAGGTATATCCTTAGGATGGTACCCACGCCCAATGGGCTCGGGTTAATGCCTGTACATGATACCGCACTGGGGAAACTATATATTGGAGTATGGTTGGGGGTAAATAAAGAGTAAAAATGAACTTTACGGCTACTTGAAACAAAAGTATTTAAAATAAAAAGGTTTATTGCATTGTTACATTTCACGCATTAACGTTGCACCGTTGGAGCACACTAGACACCAAACTCTCTGATTCCTATCTCGTATGTTACCAGCCTATATAATTCCCGTCTAATTCTTGATATTTGAATAAAGAACAAATATCGTTATTCTCGAGTATGATGCACCCTCGAAATAGTAGAACAGAAATGGAGACTGTTACCGCATGGAACATCATGAAAGTGTTATGCCTACCATATATCTGCATAAGCTTATAGCATCTTTTGGTAGTTCTGTATTACTGAGCTTTTTCAAGCTCACGTTGTTTTTACCATCGCATGTTAAAAGAATATATCATGGTATAATGGTCGACAGCAGTATTCGGAGTTGTCTTGGCGTTGCCTTTGGAGTACGGTACTGTATATGTAACCCCCTCGTCCCGGTCTGGTCGGAAGACCGGTCCGAGTGGGCCACACAGGGAAAACCGAAGCGAAACCCGTTAAGGTTCCTCCTCGGTTAACGACCCAGAAAATTTCTTTTAACTTTATATTGTCTATAGGCATGATTAAATCCTATGTGCAACACGTCAGCGGAAACAAGAACAATCCATAGATCAACCATTCAAGACATCATTCATAAAACAGCCCATTTTCTGTAATTAAGCAGGCCGTACCGATACACCTGTTAAGGGTTTCGATACGCCTTGACCAAAGTCAACACTCAGGGTCAACGCAGGAAGACCGTATCGATACAGCCCTTGAGCGTATCGATACGCCCTTCCCAGTTAACATCTCGTGGTCAACGAGATAAACCTGTACCGATACACTAACCCACCGTACCGATACGGTAACATCTCACCAAAATCTCATAATTCCAGTAGCTAAAATGGTATCGAAATACCCCCCCTCACGTATCGAAACGCGTGGCATGAGACAAGAAGGTCGTTTCGATACGGGTCCAATCGTATCGATACCCCTGCTCTGAAATTCCACAATTTCCAACTCAACGACCCCAAACACGACTCTAGATGCACTTTCAGACTCTCCTATGCACATACAAACATTTAAGCAATCATACTTGAGCCAAAGGAAACAATCAAACATGAAACAAGACATCTAATCATGGCATTTATACAAGGGCAACATTTTAGCATAAAAGGGCATACATGAAAGCTCAAAAGGCCAAAATGGCACAATTCAACACATAAGAGGTTTGCACTCACTAACAAGGCAACCTAAACATCTAAAGGTATGCCACCACACACAAACATTCATCATGGCATATCATGCTTTACAAACCATAGTCAAACCAAAACATCAACATATCAGTGAGTCATACATAGCTCATACAAATACCCTTGCCACATTGCTATCTAATACGTAATTAACAACCGTACTTGAGTCACAAACTTGGAAAGCCCTTCTTGCATTGCTCCGAGCTAACACCACGCTAATGATCTACATTGTTGAAAATTGAGAGCGTAAGCTATAAGCTTAGTGAGGGTGCTCTAAAACGAAAAACATCAACAATGCAGGGTTCAAGCATGTAAATCCTAATCTCACCTACAACATACATTGGCAAAGTAATCGAGTAGACCTATCTAGTCTTCCAAGAATCATAATATGGTTTCTCATATCCTACCAAGCTCAATCATCACATAACAACACCACATGTCAACATCATATATCACAAACACATGGACAAGTGTAATTGGCCACTATTAATTACCCGGATGTGCGGATTTAACCTCAACAATCACATTACCTCGGTGGGATTACACTCATCACCGGACCTTGCATGTGCGGGATTCCACTCATCGCCACATGCCCTACGGATGGGATTCCACTCATCATCCCGTAGAAATATATAAAAGCTTCCGGTGGAATATTACATCACCGTACTCCTCCTTGATGACTTAACGCCATCAAGGCCACGTACGTTTTGACTCAATTTGTGTGCACACTAATCCTAATGATCGATCATTTACAACTGGTAATTTACTTAGTGCCAATTTTCATTTACACATCACATTTCCATCAACCATATCATCATGCTCATCACATATTCATACCATGGCATACATGTACAAATTAACCACATATCACTAGAGCATAGATAGGCAATACACAATAGTACTTGAGGGAACTCATTGGATAAGATAAACAACTTGAATTAAAGAAATGGCCTACAAAGAACATTCCACACACACTCTTCGCACACTCGAACCAAACTTTAAAACATGGTTAAAACCACTCACCGCCCCTCCTTAGCAACCAAAGCAAATCTCCTACGAGCCCGGATTCGGTCCCAAAGCTCCTTCGACGACTCATCTTGCTTCTAGTCAACCAAAAACACAACCAACAACCTCAATCAATGCTAACATTCAATCAACATTCAACCTTTGAGCTTAAACTAACTTCACCCACCATTTCCAACCAAATTAATCCCCAAATATATCATTTTCGTGCTCCCCCAAACCTTAGCTGAAATTTCCATTTTCAATCACCCAAATGACCCCCAAAAGGTCCCAAAACATCCTCTTAACCTATATAGACCATCAGCCCTTTAATTTCAACCTAAAACCCACCAAAAAATGAGATTTTGACATCTCAAAAATGGCTCTAAGAACCCACTTCGGGTTTTCAATAAAACTCAACCAAATTGACATATATAATACATCTTAATGTGATTAAGATAAAACTCAACTTCATATTTCAAAACAAGGTGAAAATCACCATAAAAACCCAAACTTTAAACCAACCCAAATTTTCAAAAGCTCATGGTTTTAAAAACTATGACCATGGATAGATAGGAATTGAAGGGGAGGGTGAGAATATACCTTTACTTTTAAAAAAGGCCTTGAGATGAGAGAGAAATCAATGGAATAGTGAATTTAGGGCTTGGGGAGGTGTTTTAGGATTTCCAACGTTAGAAAGGGATGTGGGGGAGAAGATGATACATTTTTTTCTTTTATTCAAAAGTTGTCTTGCTTTTTAAAAGTTTTGGGTCAAATTACCAACAAGGTCCCTCCTTTACTATTTAAATCCCAATTAGATCCTATTTAGGGTTGAGTTGATTTTATTTAATTTTATTGACTCGGACTACAAACCTAACTAACTCCTAACCCCAAAACACGAGCGTTACAACTCTCTCTCACTTAAGGAATTTTGTCCCCGAAATTACCTGACTGAAAGAGATACGAAAACTGCTTTTCCATATCCTCCTTCCTCTCCCAAGTGCCCTCGTCCACACCTCGACGTTGCCACCGCACCTTCACCAACTGAATCGATCTACCCCTCAACAACTTACTGTCAGAAGCTAAGATCTCCACTGGTTCTTCCTCATAAGTCAAATCCGGATTCAATTCAATTTCCTCTACGGGCATAACATGTGATGGATCGGACCTATACTTACGAAGCATCGAAACATGGAACACATCGTGTATCTTCTCTAGCTCGGATGGAAAACGCAACTAATAAGCAACCGGACCAACCCTCTTCACAATCTCATACAGTCCTATGTACCTCGGACTCAACTTCCCCTTTCGACCAAATCTCATCACTTTCTTCCACGGAGACACTTTCAAGAACACCTTCTCACCCACTGAGAACTCAACTTCCTTCCTCTTCGAATCGGCATAGGACTTCTGCCTATCCGAAGCAGCTTTCAAACGATCACAAATCAATTTTACCTTGTCAGTTGTCCCCTTGAGTAAATCCGGCATAGGTAACAATTTTTGTCCCGCTTCGGCCCAACAAACTGGATTTCTACACTTCCGGCCATACAAGGCCTCATACGGAGCCATCTGAATGCTCGACTGAAAGCTATTATTGTACGCAAACTCTACTCGAGGCAAATGCTTCTCCCATGTACCCTGAAAGTCAATGATACAACAACACAACATATCCTCTAACATCTGAATAACTCTCTTCGACTGACCATCTGACTGGGGATGATAAGACGTGCTGAAATTCAAACGGGTACCCAAAGCTGTATGCAGACACTCCTAATATCGAGAAGTAAACCGCGGATCTCTATCTGACACAATGGACTTCGACACACCATGTAGTCTGACAATCTCACCAATGTACAAATCGGCCAATCTATCTAAAGTGTAAGTAGTATTGACTGCCAAGAAGTGAGCACACTTCGTAAAACGATCCACTATCACCCAAACTAAGTTCTTCTTCGTAGGAGTCAAAGGCAAACCCGAAACAAAATCTATGGTGATGTTCTCCAATTTTCATTCCGGAATTCTCAACGGCTGTAACAAACCTGAGGGAACCTGATGTTCCGCCTTCACTCTCTGACACACTAAGCACTTTCTCACAAAGTCGACTATATCTCTCTTCAAGCCAACCCAAAAGTACTCATTCTTCAAATCACGGTACATATTCGTACTTCCAGGATGCATAGCAAACGGACTACTATGGGCTTCAGTCAAGATCGTATGTCTCAAGTCACTATCTTCTAGCACAACTATTCTATCCTTGAAACACAAAACCCCATCAGTGTTGAAACTGTATTCTGAAGATCTACCATCGGCTAGATCTTGCACGTGAGGTGCCAAAGATCTATCTAAGAGCTGCTTCTCTCTAATCAACTGACCCAGAGTAGGTCTAACCTGAAGCTCGGCTACCAAGCCACCATCTCCAGACAAACTCAATCTAGCAAACATGGCTCTCAAGTCCACGGCCATCTTCCTACTCAATGCATCGGCCACTACATTGGCCTTACCCGGATGGTACTCAATGGTAAGATCATAGTCTTTTAGAAACTCTAACCACCTACGCTGTCTGAGATTCAAATCTCGCTGAGTCATAATGTATTTCAAACTCTTGTGATCGGTGTACACGTTGCATTTCTCACCGTACAAATAGCGCCTTCAAATCTTCAGAGCAAACACAACTGCAGCTAACTCTATGTCATGGGTCGGATAGTTGCGCTCATGGGTCTTCAACTGTCTTGAGGCGTAAGCCACTACTCTCCTGTCTTGCATAAGAACACATCCTAGCCCTACATAAGAAGCATCACTGTAGACTACATAGTCCTTCCCAGACTCAGGCTGAATCAAGATCGGTGCTTGGGTTAAAGCTTCTTTCAATTTCTCAAAGGCTCTCTGTCTTGCATCTGTCAACTCAAACTGAACACTCTTCTTAAGCAACTGTGTCAATGGAGCAGCTAACTTAGAGAAACCTTCTACAAACCTCCTATAATATCCGGCTAAGCCTAGGAAGCTACGTACCTCAGTCACAGACTTCGGTTGCTTCCATTCAACAATGGCCTCAATCTTCTTCGGATCAACTCTAATCCCATCGGCTGACACTACGTGTCCCAAGAAGACTACCTCTCGAATCCAGAATTCACACTTGCTTAGCTTTGCATACAACTGATGATCTAGCAAAGTCTTCAAAACTAGTCTCAAATGTCGGTCATGGTCTTCTTCAGTTCGCGAGTACACCAAAATATCATCAATAAACACAACTACAAACCGATCTAGATACTGATGAAAAATCCTATTCATCATGTCCATAAAAGCAACCGGTGCATTAGTCAACCCAAAAGGCACGACTAAGAACTCATAATGTCTATACCTAGTCCTAAAGGCCGTCTTCGGTACATCAACCTCTCTTACCTTTAGCTGGTAATAACCCGATCTAAAATCAATCTTCGAAAAGACCGATGCTCCTCTCAACTGGTCAAACAAGTCATCAATCCTGGGCAACAGATATTTATTCTTCACTGTCAACTGATTCAACTGTCTGTAATCTATACACATTCTCATGCTTCCATCTTTCTTCTTAACAAACAAAACTGGTGCACCCCAAGGCGAAGAACTAGGCCGAATAAAACCTCTATATGTCAATTCTTGCAACCGAGTCTTCAACACTTTTAATTCTTTCGGTGCCATGCGATACGTAGCAATCGAAACAAGAGCTGAATCAGAATAAGTCTCAATGGTGAACTCTACCTCTCTGTCCGGTGGTAACCCTGACAACTTTTCCGGAAATACACTAGGAAAGTCACATACTGTTCGGATGTCCTGAGGTTTAACCTCACTTATGTTAGGGTTCATCACATACGCCAAGTATGCTTCACACCCCAACTCAACTAATCTCTTAGCCTCTAACACTGAAACCACATTGGACAAGAACTTCAAGTTCTCACACGCCACTACAATCTCATAGTCATCTGTGAGCCTCAAAGAAATCCGCTTAGTTTCAAAGTCTATCCTACCTCTATGCTCCGTGAGCCAGTCCATACCCAGAATCACATCAAAACCATAGAAAGGTAGCTCCATCATATCCACTGGAAAGACATGCCCCTGAACCATCAACGGACACCTTCGGTACATCTTCCTAACTACTACCGTGTCCCCAAAGGAACTAGTAACACTAACTCCTACCTCTAACATCTCACAAGGCAAATTCAAAGACTGCGCATGCTCACTCAATATGTAGGAATGTGTAGACCCATAGTCAATCAAAGAAAGCAAACCCAAAGACTGTATCAGAAAGTTACCTGCGATCACATCAGTGTCATACTAATCCCCACGCTGAGCGTAAACTCTGGCCTGACCTCCGCCCTCCGACTGAACTGCAACTACATGGGCTATGTTCCTCTGACCATTGTTCCTCGGATGGAAGTTATCTCTACCGCGCCCGCAGCCCCTCTGAAAGTCATTGGCTCTAGCAGGAGCCTGAGCTGGTGCCTGTCCCACCTGATGTGGACAGTCACGCCTAATGTGGTCTCTAGCCCCACAACTCCAACAAGAATGAAAATTTCCCCAACACTCACCGGTGTGGTTCCTCCCGCAAGTAGCACATATGGGCAACTTCCCACCAGCTCTCTGGCCCTGTTGGCCCCTCCCGTGGTTACTGCCACCACGTCTAGGATCATAATAATGCCTGTTGTCCCGATGCCTCTTGGCATCACCTCTATCAAAGTTACTGGACCTCTTACCTGAACTAGATTCACCTGACCGCCTGGTCAAACTCAAACTGTGCTCTAAGTCCTGTGCCCTCGCGACCAAGACATCAAAATCGGTGTAGTCTGAAGCTAGAGTATACGTCTTGATCTCTTCACTCAGCCCATAACGAAAACGGTTACAACGTTCTACCTCAGTAGGAACAAGCTCAGGTGCATACTGACTCAATCTGACAAATCGGATCTCATAGTCTGTCATAGACATACTCCCCTGAAGCAATGCCATAAACTCCCTCTTCCTCTCATCGAGGTATCGCGGACCCAGATACTTCTTACGAAATGCTGTCTCAAAGAACTCCCAAGTGATCTCGGCCTCATCCATACCCGTAGTAACGGTGACCCACCAAGTGTAGGCATCACCCTGAAGCAAGGACTCAAAACATCCCAACCTGCGCTCACCAGTACACCCCATCTGAGCAAGGATACAGACAGTCTTCTCAGACCACAACTTTGATCTCTCTAGAGTAGACCCCCTGAACTCTTCGGCCCCAAGGCCCCGAAGTCTCTCTAAAGGCAATCCGGTGCCCTCACCCTGATGATGTGCTGCCTGACCCCAGCTATTGCAGCCTGAAACGCCCCGGCTATCGCCTGAACCAACGAAGCTAAGTCTATTCCGGCCGGTCCTTGGCCTCCCTGTGGTCCCTCTCCTTCGGCCCCAGCCTCGCCTCCTGCTCCAGGTGGAGGAGCTCCAACTCCAACCACAGGCTCTCCCACTTGGGCCTCAACCCTAACTACTGGCTCAACTCCTGGAGCCGCTGCCCGTGGTTCCGGTCGAACCATCCTAGGCCTCCCACGTGGTCTCATGGTACAGCTAGCAAGGAAATAACTACAACAACAAACAAATAGGGATTACATTAGTCAAAGCAAGGGTCCAATAGTGCTCAAGTACTCCTTTTATTAAAAATCTTTTTCAATTAAGTAATAGTAGCGATGGGCACACACTCCACACCAGACACAACAACTCATGCTTTAAAACATCATGCGAACATTCAAATATCAAAAATTTATGGCAAGGCATGCATCGAACAACACAATTACTCAACGTAACAAGCTTACCTCACTTACCTGCCGGAGGTCTCGGTAACCTCAGGCTCTGATACCAACAAATGTAACCCCCTCGTCCCGGTCTGGTCGGATGACCGGTCCGAGTGGACCACACGGGGAAAACCGAAGCGAAACTCGTTAAGGTTCCTCCTCGGTTAACGACCCAGAAAATTTCTTTTAACTTTATCTTGTCTATAGGCATGATTAAATCCTATGTGCAACACGTCAGCGGAAACAAGAACAATCCAAAGATCAACCATTCAAGACATCATTCATAAAACAGCCCATTTTCTGTAATTAAGCAGGCCGTACCGATACACCTGTTAAGGGTATCGATACGCCTTGACCAAAGTCAACACTCAGGGTCAACGCAGGAAGACCGTATCGATACAGCCCTTGAGCGTATCGATACGCCCATCCCAGTCAACTTCTCGTGGTCAACGAGATAAACCCGTACCGATACACTAACCCACCGTACCGATACGGTAACATCTCACCAAAATCTCAGAATTCCAGTAGCTAAAATGGTATCGAAACACCCCCCTCGCGTATCGAAACGCGTGGCATGAGACAAGAAGGCCGTTTCGATACGGGTCCAATCGTATCGATACCCCTGCTCTGAAATTCCACAATTTCCAACTCAACGACCCCAAACACGACTCTAGATGCACTTTCAGACTCTCCTATGCACATACAAACATTTAAGCAATCATACTTGAGCCAAAGGAAGCAATCAAACATGAAACAAGACATCTAATCATGGCATTTATACAAGGGCAATATTTTAGCATAAAAGGGCATACATGAAAGCTCAAAAGGCTAAAATGGCACAATTCAACACATAAGAGGTTTGCACTCACTAACAAGGCAACCTAAACATCTAAAGGCATGCCGCCACACACAAACATTCATCATGGCATATCATGCTTTACAAACCATAGTCAAACCAAAACATCAACATATCAGTGAGTCATACATAGCTCAACAAATACCCTTGCCACATTGCTATCTAATACGTAATTAACAACCGTACTTGAGCCACAAACTTGGAAAGCCCTTCTTGCCTTGCTCCGAGCTAACACCACGCTAATGATCTGCATTGTTGAAAATTGAGAGCATAAGCTATAAGCTTAGTGAGGGTGCTCTAAAACGAAAAACATCAACAATGCAGGGTTCAAGCATGTAAATCCTAATCTCACCTACAACATACATTGGCAAAGTAATCGAGTAGACCTAGCTAGTCTTCCAAGAATCATAATATGGTTTCTCATATCCTACCAAGCTCAATCATCACATAACAACACCACATGTCAACATCATATATCACAAACACATGGACAAGTGTAATTGGCCACTATTAATTACCCGGATGTGCGGATTTAACGTCAACAATCACATTACCTCGGTGGGATTACACTCATCACCGGACCTTGCATGTGCGAGATTCCACTCATCGCCACGTGCCCTACGGATGGGATTCCACTCATCGCAACATGCCCTACGGATGGGATTCCACTCATCGCCACATGCCCTACGGATGGGATTCCACTCATCATCCCGTAGAAATATAGAAAAGCTTCCGGTGGAATATTACATCACCGTACTCCTCCTTGATGACTTAACGCCATCAATGCCACGTATGTTTTGACTCAATTTGTGTGCACACTAATCCTAATGATCGATCATTTACAACCGGTAATTTACTTAGTGCCAATTTTTATTTACACATCACATTTCCATCAACCATATCATCATGCTCATCACATATTCATACCATGGCATACATGTACAAATTAACCACATATCACTAGAGCATAGATAGGCAATACACAATAGTACTTGAGGGAACTCATTGGATAAGATAAACAACTTGAATTAAAGAAATGGCCTACCAAGCACATTCCACACACACTCTACGCACACTTGAACCAAACTTTAAAACGTGATTAAAACCACTCACCGCCCCTCCTTAGCAACCAAAGCAAATCTCCTTCGAGCCCGGATTCGGTCCCAAAGCTCCTTCGACGACTCCTCTTGCTTCTAGTCAACCAAAAACACAACCAACTACCTCAATCAATGCTAACATTCAATCAACATTCAACCTTTGAGCTTAAACTAACTTCACCCACATTTTCCAACCAAATTAATCCCCAAATATATCATTTTCGTGCTCCCCCAAACCTTAGCTGAAATTTCTATTTTCAATCACCCAAATGACCCCCAAAAGGTCCCAAAACATCCTCCTAACCTACATAGACCATCAGCCTTTTAATTTCAACCTAAAACCCACCAAAAAATGAGTTTTTGACATCTCAAAAATGGCTCTAAGAACCCACTTCGGGTTTTCAATAAAACTCAACCAAATTGACATATATAATACATCTTAATGTGATTAAGATAAAACTCAACTTCATATTTCAAAACAAGGTGAAAATCACCATAAAAATCCAAACTTTAAACCAACCCAAATTTTCAAAAGCTCATGGTTTTAAAAACTATGACCATGGATAGGCAGGAATTGAAGAGGAGGGTGAAAATATACCTTTACTTTTGAAAAAGGCCTTGAGATGAGGGAGAAATCAATGGAATAGTGAATTTAGGGTTTGGGGAGGGGTTTTAGGCTTTCCAACGTTAGAAAGGGGTGTGGGGGAGAAGATGATACCTTTTTTTCTTTTATTCAAAAGTTGTCTTGCTTTTTAAAAGTTTTGGGTCAAATTACCAACAAGGTCCCTCCTTTACTATTTAAAGCTCAATTAGATCCTATTTAGGGTTGAGTTGATTTTATTTTATTTTATTGACTCGGACTACAATCCTGACTAACTCCTAACCCCAAAACACGGGCGTTACAACTCTCTCTCACTTAAGGAATTTTGTCCCCGAAATTACCTGACTGAAAGAGATACGAAAACTGCTTTTCCATATCCTCCTTCCTCTCCCAAGTGGCCTCGTCCACACCTCGACGTTGCCACCGCACCTTCACCAACTCAATCGATCTACCTCTCAACAACTTACTGTCAGAAGCTAAGATCTCCACTGGTTCTTCCTCATAAGTCAAATCCGGATTCAATTCAATTTCCTCTACGGGCATAACATGTGATGGATCGGACCTATACTTACGAAGCATCGAAACTTGGAACACATCGTGTATCTTCTCTAGCTCGGATGGCAAACGCAACTGATAAGCAACCGGACCAACCCTCTTCACAATCTCATACGGTCCTATGTACCTCGGACTTAACTTCCCCTTTCGGCCAAATCTCATCACTTTCTTCCACGGAGACACTTTCAAGAACACCTTCTCACCCACTGAGAACTCAACTTCCTTCCTCTTCAAATCGGCATAGGACTTCTGCGTATCCGAAGCAGCTTTCAAACGATCATAAATCAATTTTACCTTGTCAATTGTCCCCTTGAGTAAATCCGGCATAGGTAACAATTTTGTCCCGCTTCGACCCAACAAACTGGAGTTCTACACTTCCGGCCATACAAGGCCTCATACGGAGCCATCTGAATGCTCGACTGAAAGCTATTATTGTACGCAAACTCTACTAGAGGCAAATGCTTCTCCCAAGTACCCTGAGAGTCAATGATACAACAACGCAACATATCCTCTAAGATCTGAATAACTCTCTCCGACTGACCATCTGACTGGGGATGATAAGACGTGCTGAAATTCAAACGGGTACCCAAAGCTGTATGCAGACACTCCCAAAATCGAGAAGTAAACCGCGAATCTCTATCTGACACAATGGACTTCGGCACACCATACAGTCTGACAATCTCACCAATGTACAAATCGGCCAATCTATCTAAAATGTAAGTAGTATTGACTGCCAAGAAGTGAGCACACTTCGTAAAACGATCCACTATCACCCTAACTGAGTTCCTCTTCGTAGGAGTCAAAGGCAAACCCGAAACAAAATCCATGGTGATGTTCTCCAATTTCCATTCCGAAATTCTCAATGGCTGTAACAAACCTGAGGGAACCTGATGTTCCGCCTTCACTCTCTGACATACTAAGCACTTACTCACAAAGTCGGCTACATCTCTCTTCAAGCCAACCAAAAAGTACTCATTCTTTAAATCACGGTACATCTTCGTACTTCCAATATGCATTGCAAACGGACTATTGTGGGCTTCAGTCAAGATCGTACGTCTCAAGTCACTGTCTTCTGGCACAACTATTCTATCATTGAAACACAAAACCCCATCAGTGCTGAAACTGTAGTCTGAAGATCTACCATCGGCTAGATCTTGCACGTGAGGTGCCAAAGATCTATCTAAGAGCTGCTTCTCTCTAATCAACTGACCCAGAGTAGGTCTAACCTGAAGCTCGGCTACCAAGCCACCATCTCCAGACAAACTCAATCTAGCAAACATGGCTCTCAAGTTCACGGCCATCTTCCTACTCAATGCATCGGCCACTACATTGGCCTTACCCGGATGGTACTCAATGGTAAGATAATAGTCTTTTAGAAACTCTAACCACCTACGCTGTCCGAGATTCAAATCTCACTGAGTCATAATGTATTTCAAACTATTGTGATCGGTGTACACGGTGCATTTCTCACCGTACAAATAGTGCCTTCAAATCTTTAGAGCAAACACAACTGCAGCTAACTCTATGTCATGGGTCGGATAGTTGCGCTCATGGGTCTTCAACTGTCTTGAGGCGTAAGCCACTACTCTCCTGTCTTGCATAAGAACACATCCTAGCCCTACATAAGAAGCATCACTGTAGACTACATAGTCCTTCCCGGACTCAGGCTGAATCAAGATCGGTGCTTGGGTTAAAGCTTCTTTCAATTTCTCAAAGGCTCTCTATCTTGCATCTGTCCACTCAAACTGAACACTCTTCTGAAGCAACTGTGCCAATGGAGCGGCTAACTTAGAGAAACCTTCTACAAACCTCCTATAATATCCGGCTAAGCCTAGGAAGCTACGTACCTCAGTCACAGACTTCGGTTGCTTCCATTCAACAATGACCTCAATCTTCTTCGGATCAACTTTAATCCCATCGGCTGACACTACGTGTCCCAAGAAGACTATCTCTCGAATCCAGAATTCACACTTGCTTAGCTTTGCATACAACTGATGATCTAGCAAAGTCTTCAAAACTAGTCTCAAATGTCGGTCATGGTCTTCTTCAGTTCGCGAGTACACCAAAATATCATCAATAAATACAACTACAAACCGATCTAGATACTGATGAAAAATCCTATTCATCATGTCCATAAAAGCAGCCGGTGCATTAGTCAACCCAAAAGGCATGACTAAGAACTCATAATGTCCATACCTAGTCCTAAAGGCCGTCTTCGGTACATCAACCTCTCTTACCTTTAGCTGGTAATAACCCGATCTCAAATCAATCTTCGAAAAGACCGATGCTCCTCTCAACTGGTCAAACAAGTCATCAATCCTGGGTAACGGATATTTATTCTTCACTGTCAACTGATTCAACTGTATGTAATCTATACACATTCTCATGCTTCCATCTTTCTTCTTAACAAACAAAACTGGTGCACCCCAAGGCGAAGAACTAGGCCGAATAAAACCTCTATCTGTCAATTCTTGCAGCCGAGTCTTCAACTCTTTTAATTCTTTCGTGGCCATGCGATACGGAGCAATCGAAACAAGAGCTAAATCAGAATAAGTCTCAATGGTGAACTCTACCTCTCTGTCCGGTGGTAACCCTGGCAACTCTTCCAGAAATACACTAGGAAAGTCACATACTGTCCGGATATCCTGAGGTCTAACCTCACTCATGTTAGGGTTCATCACATACGCCAAGTATGCTTCACACCCCAACTCAACTAATCTCTTAGCCTCTAACACTGAAACCACATTGGACAAGAACTTCAAGTTCTCACCCGCCACTACAATCTCATAGTCATCTGTGAGCCTCAAAGAAATCCGCTTAGTTTCAAAGTCTATCTTAGCTCTATGCTCCGTGAGCCAGTCCATACCCAGAATCACATCAAAACCATAGAAAGGTAGCTCTATCATATCCACTGGAAACACATGCCCCTGAACCATCAACGGACACCTTCGGTACATCTTCCTAACTACTACCGTGTCCCCAAAGGAACTAGTAACACTAACTCCTACCTCTAACATCTCACAAGGCAAATTCAAAGACTGCGCATGCTCACTCAATATGTAGGAATGTGTAGACCCAGAGTCAATCAAAGAAAGCAAACCCAAAAAATGTATCGAGAAGTTACCTGCGATCACATCGGTGTCATGCTGATCCCCACGCTGAGCGTAAACTCTGGCCTGACCTCCGTCCTCCGGCTGAACTGCAAATACATGGGCTATGTTCCTCTGACCATCGTTCCTCAGATGGAAGTTATCTCTATCGCGCCCGCGGCCCCTCTAAAAGTCATTGGCTCTAGCAGGAGCCTGAGCTGGTGCCTGTCCCACCTGATGTGGACAGTCACACCTAATGTGGTCTCTAGCCCCACAACTCCAACAAGAATGAAAATTTCCCCAACACTCACCGGTGTGGTTCCTCCCGCAAGTAGCACATATGGGCAACTTCCCACCAGCTCTCTGGCCCTGTTGGCCCCTCCCGTGGTTACTGCCACCACGTCTAGGATCATAATGATGCCTGTTGTCCCGATGCCTCTTGGCATCACCTCTATCAAAGTTACTGGACCTCTTACCTGAACTAGATTCACCTGACCGCCTGGTCAAACTCAAACTGTGCTCTAAGTCATGTGCCCTCGCGACCAAGACATCAAAATCGGTGTAGTCTAAAGCTAGAGTATACGTCTTGATCTCTTCACTAAGCCCATAACGAAAAGGGTACAACGTTCTACCTCAGTAGGAACAAGCTCAGGTGCATACTGACTCAATCTGACAAATCGGATCTCATAGTCTGTCATAGACATACTCCCCTGAAGCAATGCCATAAACTCCCTCTTCCTCTCATCGAGGTATCGCGGACCCAGATACTTCTTACGAAATGCTGTCTCAAAGAACTCCCAAGTGATCTCGGCCTCATCCATACCCGTAGTAACGGTGACCCACCAAATGTAGGCATCACCCTGAAGCAAGGACTCAACACATCCCAACTTGCGCTCACCAGTACACCCCATCTGAGCAAGGATACAGACAGTATTCTCAAACCACAACTCTGATCTCTCTAGAGTAGACCCCCTGAACTCTTCAGCCCCAAGGCCCCGAAGTCTCTCTAAAGGCAATCCGGTGCCCTCACCCTAATGATGTGTTGCATGACCCCTAGCTACTGCAGCCTGAAACGCCCCGGCTATCGCCTGAACCAACGGAGCTAAGTCTATTCCGGCCGGTCCTTGGCCTCTCTGTGGTCCCTCTCTTTCGGCCCTAGCCTCGCCTTCTGCTCCAGGTGGAGGACGTGGTGGTGGTGGAGGAGCTCCAACTCCAACCACAGGCTCTCCCACTTGGGCCTCAACCCTAACTACTGGCTCAACTCCTGGAGTCGCTGCCCGTGGTTCCGGTCGAACCATCCTAGGCCTCCCACGTGGTCTCATGGTACAGCTAGCAAGGAAATAACTACAACAACAAACAAATAGGGATTACGTTAGTCAAAGCAAGGGTCCAATAGTGCTCAAGTACTCCTTTTATCAAAAATCTTTTTCAATTAAGTAATAGTAGCAATGGGCACACACTCCACACCAGACACAACAACTCATGCTTTAAAACATCATGCGAACATTCAAATATCAAAAATTCATGGCAAGGCATGCATCAAACAACACAATTACTCAACGTAACAAGCTTACCTCACTTACCTGCCCGAGGTCTCGGTAACCTCAGGCTCTGATACCAACAAATGTAACCCCCTCGTCCCGGTCTGGTCGGATGACCGGTTCGAGTGGACCACACGGGGAAAACCGAAGCGAAACCCGTTAAGGTTCCTCCTCGGTTAACGACCCAGAAAATTTCTTTTAACTTTATCTTGTCTATAGGCATGATTAAATCCTATGTGCAACACGTCAGCGGAAACAAGAACAATCCAAAGATCAACCATTCAAGACATCATTCATAAAACAGCCCATTTTCTGTAATTAAGCAGGCCGAACCGATACACTTGTTAAGGGTATCGATACGCCTTGATCAAAGTCAACACTCAGGGTCAACGCAGGAAGACCGTATCGATACAGCCCTTGAGCGTATCGATACGCCCTTCCCAGTCAACATCTCGTGGTCAACGAGATAAACCTGTACCGATACACTAACCCACTGTACCGATACGGTAACATCTCACCAAAATCTCAGAATTCCAGTAGCTAAAATGGTATCGAAACACCCCCCTCCCGTATCGAAACGCGTGGCATGAGACAAGAAGGCCGTTTCGATACGGGTCCAATCGTATCGATACCCCTGCTCTGAAATTCCACAATTTCCAACTCAACGACCCCAAACACGACTCTAGATGCACTTTCAGACTCTCCTATGCACATACAAACATTTAAGAAATCATACTTGAGCCAAAGGAAGCAATCAAACATGAAACAAGACATCTAATCATGACATTTATACAAGGGCAATATTTTAGCATAAAAGGGCATACATGAAAGCTCAAAAGGCTAAAATGGCACAATTCAACACATAAGAGGTTTGCACTCACTAACAAGGCAACCTAAACATCTAAAGGCATGCCACCACACACAAACATTCATCATAGCATATCATGCTTTACAAACCATAGTCAAACCAAAACATCAACATATTAGTGAGTCATACATAGCTCATACAAATACCCTTGCCACATTGCTATCTAATACGTAATTAACAACCGTACTTGAGCCACAAACTTGGAAAGCCCTTCTTGCCTTGCTCCGAGCTAACACCACGCTAATGATCTACATTGTTGAAAATTGAGAGCGTAAGCTATAAGCTTAGTGAGGGTGCTCTAAAACGAAAAACATCAACAATGCAGGGTTCAAGCATGTAAATCCTAATCTCACCTACAACAGACATTGGCAAAGTAATCGAGTAGACCTAGCTAGTCTTCCAAGAATCATAATATGGTTTCTCATATCCTACCAAGCTCAATCATCACATAACAACACCACATGTCAACATCATATATCACAAACACATGACAAGTGTAATTGGCCACTATTAATTACCCGGATGTGCGGATTTAACCTCAACAATCACATTACCTCGGTGGGATTACACTCATCACCGGACCTTGCATGTGCGGGATTCCACTCATAGCCACATGCCTTACGGATGGGATTCCACTCATCATCCCGTAGAAATATATAAAAGCTTCCGGTGGAATATTACATCACCGTACTCCTCCTTGATGACTTAACGCCATCAAGGCCACGTACGTTTTGACTCAATTTGTGTGCACACTAATCCTAATGATCGATCATTTACAGCCGGTAATTTACTTAGTGCCAATTTTCATTTACACATCACATTTCTATCAACCATATCATCATGCTCATCACATATTCATACCATGGCATACATGTACAAATTAACCACATATCACTAGAGCATAGATAGGCAATACACAATAGTACTTGAGGGAACTCATTGGATAAGATAAACAAATTGAATTAAAGAAATGGCCTACCAAGCACATTCCACACACACTCTACGCACACTCGAACCAAACTTTAAAACATGATTAAAACCACTCACCGCCCCTCCTTAGCAACCAAAGCAAATCTCCTCCGAGCCCGGATTCGGTCCCAAAGCTCCTTCGACGACTCCTCTTGCTTCTAGTCAACCAAAAACAAAACCAACAACCTCAATCAATGCTAACATTCAATCAACATTCAACCTTTGAGCTTAAACTAACTTCACCCACATTTTCCAACCAAATTAATCCCCAAATATATCATTTTCGTGCTCCCCCAAACCTTAGCTGAAATTTCCATTTTCAATCACCCAAATGACCCCCAAAAGGTCCCAAAACATCCCTCTAACCTACATAGACCATCAGCCCTTTAATTTCAACCTAAAACCCACCAAAAAAATGAGTTTTTGACATATCAAAAATGGCTCTAAGAACCCACTTCGGGTTTTCAATAAAGCTCAACCAAATTGACATATATAATACATCTTAATGTGATTAAGATAAAACTCAACTTCATATTTCAAAACAAGGTGAAAATCACCATAAAAACCCAAACTTTAAACCAACCCAAATTTTCAAAAGCTCATGGTTTTAAAAACTATGACCATGGATAGATAGGAATTGAAGAGGAGGGTGAGAATATACCTTTACTTTTGAAAAAGGCCTTGAGATGAGGGAGAAATCAATTGAATAGTGAATTTAGGGTTTGGGGAGGGGTTTTAGGCTTTCCAACGTTAGAAAGGGGTGTGGGGGAGAAGATGATACCTTTTTTTCTTTTATTCAAAAGTTGTCTTGCTTTTTTAAAAGTTTTGGGTCAAATTACCAACAAGGTCCCTCCTTTACTATTTAAAGCCCAATTAGATCCTATTTAGGGTTGAGTTGATTTTATTTAATTTTATTGACTCGGACTACAAACCCGACTAACTCCTAACCCTAAAACACGGGCGTTACAGTATTGTTAGTGGGCATGTATGTCATGTATTGTTTTATGATAGTATTTGTAAAGCACTTTCTGAAATTTTTGGTTATGTGTTTAAATGACTTCCCGAAATGGTATTTAAAACAAAAGTTGATTTTACAGTTTAATAAATGTTTTGAAGAAATATATTTTTATGTGTATTTTTACTGTGGGACGCTCTTGTGACCCTAATGTAACTTCCTAGGATCCGTTGTAACGTATAGCGGGTTTAGGGGGTTACAAAAAAGATAAGACAAGACAATTTAGAGTGGTTCAAGCTTCTAACATGCTCTAAATCCACTACCTTAGCTCCCACTAAGGATTTTCAACTAATCCACTAATTGATTCTTGCCTTTTTCTCGGATTAGAATGAAACCTTACAAATTGATTAAGCTTTCTACCCAAAGCTTAATCAAATTCACTCACAATTACAAAGAAAGAAAGGCAATCTGAAATGTATCTCTCAATAGACTAATTAATTGCCCAATTACAAACAAACACTCCCCAAACTTGAAAGATAGATAAATAATGAAGAATTTTGCAAGTTGAGTGCACAAATTTGACTCTATAAGCTCAAGGGCTTGGAATAATTGTTTGGATGTTGCTAGAAGGTTCAATAGTTGTTGATGTAGCTTTGGAAACTTGTTTTTATACCCTTGCATTGAATTCTAGTCGTTTGTGTGGTTGAGGTCATTAATATAGCCGTTCGGCTACATTTTTCCTGCAATAAGTGCTCCTCAACTACACAGCGTATCGGTACCCTCGGGACCGTATCAGTACATGTCTCAAAGAAGAAAGAGCCACTGTAACTGAAAACAAGGGCGTATTGGTACGGTTATAAGTGGCGTATCGATACGAAATGTCGTATCGATACGGTTTTTGCTCACTTGAATCCTGAATTGTGTTTTGACAAAAAACGTATCGGTACGCTATCTAGGCATATCGATACAATTAACGATCATTTAAAAGTTTTAGGATTCCATTAACTGACAGCCAGCATTCGACTCATTTAAAATAAAGATTTGCTATCATCATCCAAATTGTATCGATACGGGGTGAGACCGTATTGGTACGATATGCCTTAATAGCTTGACCAGACGAAGATCGTATCGATGCGTGCAAAATTGTATTGGTATGCTATAGTCTTTTGAAATTCAGCAGCATAAATTCGTATCGATACGCCATAAGGGTATCGATACGCTTAAGCGTAAAGTTGAAATTTTTCTTAAGACACTTAGAAAATTTTGAACCACTTTAAAATATTTTGTCTTGAAAGATCATATGGTTCAAAAAGGCTTGTCAATTTGTGAGTCTTTGAAATACTTAAAAATTTATTGTATTTGCAAATAAGCCCTTATACAATTTGTTATATCAAAATCAATTTAGGTTTACACATTGTTAACCACTAGATCAATTTCAAGCCAAACTATATTAACCTTTTGGCCAACCAAATCATTCACACCGTTGGGATTGATCAACGACGTCTCCGTTCATCGAAATTTTGGCCTTGGTGGTGTTTGTAAATATGAAAAGTTAGCATTTTTGGAAGAATACTTTGACTTGTCAAAGTTTTTCGATTTCAATGACCAAAGTGAAAGCGCCATGAAAGTTTAGTAACAACCGGTGTAGTTTACCCTGAAAATATTAAGTATTTTTTGTTTAAATGAAAAATCAACCTTAAAATATTATTATTTTTGCTTTGAGCTTTTAAACTATTTTGGTCAAAACAAATATCCAAACTATCATTCTATAACTATTTTAAGTATATTTGTTAGTCTCGTTAAAAATTTTGGTTAAATACATTAACATTTATGTTAAATAACTTAACTAAAATTTTGGTTTAGACTTTTAAAAACATTACTAGTTAATTTAAATAAAAAAATTAATAAAATATTTTTTAGTTCTCAAATAAACACGTTTACCTCAAAAAATATTGAATATAAAACTTATGCTTGCTTACACAAAAATTGTCACTATCAATATTTAATTTCACAAGAGTAAGTTTTTCTACTCTCTAAAATACAATTACATTCGTGTAAGATAGTTCTAATCTCTCAAACAAATTTATATGAATTGGTTATTCAATGTCAATATGTCTCTAACTATAAATCATGTTTATTTGCACAAAAATTATCACTAATCAATACATTTTTTTTAATATGCTGGTGTGATGCAAGGGTAGTATCTGTTCAACTTTCTTAGTCTTTTCAAAGACGACACACACAACATGGTATTACTGGTGCTCGAACCCGGATTCCAAAGGATAATAAACATCTATCTTTGCCACCAGGACACAAAAATTATCACTAATTAATACATTTTTTAAAATGGTATAGATTAATTTTAAATTATTAGACTGATCAGTGGACTATAAAACATAAATTTCTAGATCGGTTACTAGTTATCAATCCTGGTTTAAATTGATATCTATAATCACCGAACAAATTTTCAATTCATTAAAAATATTCTTTTCACCACAATATTACTATCGAAACATATATTTTATAATGAATTTAATTTCACAATTATGACATTTAATTTCAACAATATAATTTATTTTATTATCACTCAATTTTCTATCTAAATATCAGCATTATAAAATCTTCGATTTACGTTAAGGCGCATTTAATTATTTCATCTTTTTGAAAATAAAAATAAAACTTTTCATGTTGCACATGTGTGGTAATTTTTGTTGTATCATAGGGATTAAATGAAAGAAAATTAAAATTTCAAGGAATAAAATAAAATGTTCATACTACATTAAAATTAAAAGTATTAAATTATTATAAGTAATGCTATATATATATATATATATATATATATTTAAAAATCAAATTTGTAAGTCCGACTGATTAAGAAAGATTGAACCAAATATTAAAAAAATAGCGATAAATTCAAAATTGAAGGTCAAAAATGATATTTTTTTATATGAGAACGGTACAAGGCACCTTTGGCCTCTTGTCAAAATGTAGGTCTCTAAAAGTTACGGGGTTTAAAAAACAACCCAATTGTATACATCCAGACACAAAGTTATGACCATTCAAATTTTTTATCTAACCTTATACTTCAAACTCTTGAAAGTCGCTGCCAATGAAGCGTGTCTTTCACATAAATAAAAAAAAAAAAACCTTAAAATATGTTGATTGGACTACAACAGGAAACAAAGACACAGCTGATAAAATGTGACTTTACTTCATGTGTTAGAAAATAGTTTCATTTGCTACTAAAATAAGAAAATAGTCACACAATTTTTTCTTTTACTTCAATATTTTTTAATAGTCTAAAAGTAATTATAATGTAGTATATGTTCATATATCCTTGACAATGAACATACACCTTATAAACAGAGAAATTTAAACCCGTCTTTTCTAAAATGAACATCATCCGTTTTTCCACTAGAACACTTGTTGGGTTCCCTTTCACCTTAATATTAATACCGATACATATATATTATGATAATTTTAATTTCACAATTATAATACATAAATCTCACAACTACAAAATTTATATTGTTATCAATGTTATTTTCAAGTTTATTTGCGAAAAATTCCGTGTCAAACTTGTTTTTCCCTTTTTGTTTGTTTCTTACTTTTGTGGTCACATGTGGTCCAACTCCAAACATCCAGACTTGGACCCCAAGTAGTGTTAATTATTGAAGTAGATTTGATTCTTCCGGGACTTGGTCTCCAAGTCATATTATTTTAGGAGAGCATAGTATCACGTCCGAGAGAAAACAACGAACATTAATCTCACCTCTAAAAAGAAAAAAAAAAGTTTTAAGATATAATATGGTAGCGTTGTACATCTAATTAGATGTCTTTTTAAAAAGAATGTAATGATCATGTGACAATAGGGTTGATACAACCATGGAAGTTCAACGGTCCACATAATAAACCAGAATGCTTCCATGTGCTATAAATAACTCATTTTGCATCCTTGTGCTCACAATTCACTTTCTTTCTATGTTCCTGTCATGGCTGAAGCCCACTTTGTGTTGTTCCCTTTCATGGCTCAAGGCCACTTGCTCCCAATGCTAGATATTGGTCGTCTGTTAGCACAACGTGGCGTGATTGTTACCCTCGTTACAACACCCCATAATGCAGGCAGAATTGAGAAGTCAGTCGCCCGAGCCATCGACTCAGGGCTCCCTATACGTTTACTGCAACTCCGGTTCCCCGGCAAGGAAGTAGGATTGCCGGATGGGGTCGAGAACATCGACATGCTGAATTCATTGGAGGACTTGATCAAATTCGTATCTGCAGCAAACATGATGGAAGATGCAGGGCAGAAATTGTTTGGGAAGCTAACACCACGCCCCACTTGTCTCATTTCAGACATAAACCTGTATTATACCCGCAAAATTGCAACCAAGTTTCGAGTTCCGAGGTTGTCGTTCCATGGATTTTGTTGCTTCTGTCTCCTTTGTTTGCACAATATCCATTCCTCCAATATAACAGACACCCTGACCTCTAATCACGAGTACTTCACGGTGCCTGGCTTGACTGAAAAGGTCGAATTTACACGAGTCCAGTTACCGCTGGACCATGATGGATCCTGGAAGGACATTTTCGAACCGATGTGGGAAGCCGACCGAGCATCCTATGGAGTCGTCGTAAATACTTTCGAAGAGCTGGAATCAGGTTTTGTGAAAGAGTACAAGAAGCCTAAGAAAGCTTGGTGTATTGGTCCGGTATCTCTCAACAACAAAAACGATTCGGATAAGGCTGAAAGAGGTAACAAAGGTTGGATGAGTGAGAAGAAGGTTTTGAAGTGGCTTGATTCTCAAGAACCCAGCTCTGTCATTTATGCTTGTCTCGGAACCACAGGGGCTCTACAGACCCCAGAAGTGATAGAGTTGGGTTTGGGTTTGGAAGCATCCAACAAGCCATTCATTTGGGTATTAAGAGAAAACAACACAATATCAAACCAAGTGGAGAAGTGGATGAAAGAAGATGGATTCGAGGAAAGAACAGAAGCAAGAGGTGTTGTAGTCAAGGGATGGGCTCCCCAAGTACTCATTTTGTCACAACCGGCGATCGGAGGTTTTCTGACTCATTGCGGATGGAATTCGACAATCGAAGGCATTTCTGCTGGTGTCCCATTGATAACACTGCCGTTATCTGGGGACCAGTTTTGCAACGAGAAGCTGGTAGTGCAAATACTGAAAATTGGAGTCAGCCTTGGGGCCAACGAACCTACGACGTTGGGAATTGAGAAATCTGGGTTCCTGCTGAAGAAGGAACATGTTAAAAATGCAATAGACAAGTTAATGGATGAAGGGGAAGAAGGAATAGAAAGAAGAAAAAGAGCAAAAGAGTTTGGAGAGAAGGCAAAGAAAGCAGTTGAAGTGGGGGGTTCTTCCTACCTTAATATTACATCATTAATCCAAGATACTATCCATCACTCTCAGAAACTGGGCTGGGATTTGGTTCAAACTTCACATGCTGATGACAACTAAATAAGTTTTTATTCCTCTTTTCATGTTTTGGATGTTTGGAGTCATTCTCATCTCCTTTAAATCTGTGCAATTATCTTCTTATAATGAAATAAGAGACCATAATTTTCTAGGCCTCCTTAAATTAATTTAGGAATGTCAAATTTTTATATAATCAAATATTTTTATTTCTGGAAGATCTAGGTGCGAACAATTTATTTTCAAAGTATGGATCCATGTTTGGCAATTAGCGGATAGTTGATAATTGTTATTATGTTAGCTGATTTGATTAGTAGATTGTATTAGTTGATTGTATAAAAGTGTTTGGTAAAACTAGTTGATAGCTATTTCATTATTTAAACAAGTCAAATGACGTATAAGTACATGATTATATTCGATACTTGTTTGAATATTTTATTAGTTATCAACATTTTGTATCTATTAATATTAGGGTAAACTACACAGATGACCACTGAACTATGAGTTTGGTGTCAAAATGACCACTATATTATTTTTTCCGCAAATGAATCACACAACTATTTAAATGGTTCCATTTTAGCCACACGCTGTTTTAAAAAAATAAAAGTTGACGGAACTGTTAAAAAATGGTTTAATTACACATTTGGTCCTCTATATTTATACAATATATCAATTTAGTCCTAATTTTAATTTAATAAAATAAATTAATTATTCAATAAGATGGTGACACGTGTCACCACCTTATTGGAATTATTTAATTATTTTTATTTAATTAATTTAATTAATTTTCCACCTCCAATCAGGTGGTGACACGTGTCACCCAATTGGAGGTGGAAAATTGAGAGCAACAAAATCACCCCATTAGGAATCAAACCTAGGACCTTAGAATACCTAAGGTGTGTGCTTGTCATTGAACCAAGAACGCTTTTGTGCTATAGGATACAACAATTAATATATGTCTTTAATGATTGTTAATGCCCAGAAAAATTAAAGAGAAGAAAATACAAATGGACGGATTCAACCCAAGGACCTTGTAGTCCAAAGCGCATGTGCTTGCCACTTCACCAAGTGTATGCCTTGTGATATAAAGTACAACATTTAATATATGTCTTATATAGATTTTAATGCTTAGAAAAAGGAAGGAAATGTAGTTTTAGGAAACTCGAATATAATATTTTTATGATGCATAAAAACATCTAAACCAATTAAATAAATCTAATAATTGAAGTGGGGGGCTCTTCCTACCTTAATATTACATCATTAATCCAAGATACTATCCATCACTCTCAGAAACTGGGCTGGGATTTGGTTCAAACTTCGCATGCTGATGACAACTAAATAAGTTTTTATTCCTCTTTTCATGTTTTGGATGTTTGGAGTCATTCTCATCTCCTTTAAATCTGTGCAGTTATCTTCTTATAATGAAATAAGAGACCATAATTTTCTAGGCCTCGATAAATTAATTTAGGAATGTAAAATTTTTATATAATCAAGTATTTTTATTTGTGGAAGATCTAGGTGCGAACAATTTATTTTCAAAGTATGAATTCATGTTTAGCAATTAGCGGATAGTTGTTATTACATTAGCTGATTTGACTAGTAGATTGTATTAGTTGATTGTATAAAAGTGTTAGGTAAAATTAGCTAATAGCTATTTGATTATTTAAACAAGTCAAATGACGTATAAGGACATGATTATATTCGATACTTGTTGGAATAGTTTATTAATTATCAACATTTTGTACCTATTAATATTAAGTGTAAACTACACTAGTGACCACCGAACTATTAGGACGTACCTATTTTGACCACTGAACTATCGAACTCGTCATCAAACCACCAAACTTATTAAATTGACTCATTTGGACAAATGTCGTTAAAAAACTAACGGATGGCTGATGTGGCAGTTAATGAAAATTTGTAAAATTACACATTTAGTCCATGTTATTTACTTATTATATCAATTTAGTCTTAATTTTAATTTAATTAAATAAAATTAATCAACCAACTAAATGGTAACACATGTCACCACCCGATTAGAAGAATTTACTTTAATTTTTAATTTAATTTGTTTAATAATTTTTATCCAATCAAATGACGACATATGTCATCTGATTGGGTGAAAATTTAAGCAAATGAGAAATGTAGGAATCAAACCAGCAAATCCAAGTATAAACAACACCCACTCTACTACTAGGCTAAACCTTTCAATTGTTTCAAATATGCTAACTTGACTACAAGAATGAATTTGACGGTGAGCATGAGTTGGAATAAGGGTACAAAGCATTTCTTGATTTGAAGTTTCGACTGCCATAGATTTCACCATTAAAGTCCCTCCTTGAGCTTTACTAGATTCTTACATACGATGGACTCTCTTTTCCATGTGAAGCTCCTCTCAGAGATAAAAAACTCATCTTTTTTTTTACTTCAACGTTGGTTTGACAGCTACCCATTGGCGGAAGTTTGATGAACTGTTCACCGATTTGATAAGTTTGGGCCTTTAGCAATGGCGACAGCAGATTCAAATTAGGAGAGTCGAGCTCTCGGTGAAGCTTTGTCGTCGGAGGAACTCTTCAGTCCTGCTTTGTTACAATTACATTGGTTGCTCTAGATAGACCTCGCTTTGCTAAGTTATCAGCCCGCTTTGCTAAGTTAATCAATTTAATAGTGTTCAATGATGTTCAGTGTTAGTGTTGTTCAACAATGTTTGTCGAGCATGGTAGACTCATCGTATATATAATAAAAAAATTCTATCACGCTCAACAAATAGCGCTGAACACCACTAACGCTGAACATCGTTGAACACCATTAAATTGATTAATAAAGATTAAAAACCTCAATGACTCAATATATAATTATAAATTATTTAAAATAAAATTTCAATTAATTATTTTCTATATATATATATATATTTAATTTTTTTAATAATTGTACCAAATATTAACCTTAGTCAATTTAAAAAATAAAAACTCGAAACCCTATACCCTATGCCTTAAACCATAAACCACAAATCCAAAATCATAAACACTACATTCAAAAATTGGGTTTAAACTTTAGGGTTTTAGGTTTAGTGTTATAATTTTAGATTTATGGTTTAGGATTCAAGGTTTAGGGTTTTTATTTTTTAAATTGACTAAGAATGATATTTGATCCAATTATTTAAAAATATAATATATATAGAAAATAAACTAATTGAAATTTATCTTAAATAATTTATAATTACATATTACGTCCTTCAAATTTTTAATTTTTATTAATTAATTTAATAATGTTCAACAATGTTTAAGTTAGTGATGTTTAAATGTGTTCGTCGGGCATGATAGACTTATTCTATGTGTAATATAAATATTTTTAAAGGTAGGAAGGGATTTCATAATCATGTTTCAATTATTATTTGAAGATAAAATAATGATTTTACGTAAAAATAATTATAAAATTATTTCTCAAATATTTTATAGATTATAATCTAAATTTTAGAGTCTGATTAATAGCAGCCCCTCTAATTAAGACCGAAAGTAGGCCGATTTGTAAGGGACATGGAAAAGCTCTTAAACAGAAGCCCCAAAAAAGTATGGAAAAATAAAACATAACGCCCACCGTGGGGCTCGAACCCACGACCACAAGGTTAAGAGCCTTGCGCTCTACCGACTGAGCTAGACAGGCTCTTTTATTTGTGAAATTAACAACACTAATACTATAATTATATTTATGCTATATTATATGATTAAATAAATATAAGTGAAATTTCCTTATATGTATAACATATAAATACATGTGCCACTAAGATAATTAAGATTACGTTAGTGTAACTGAACCATTGTTGATCGAAGCCCAATAAATAGTGGCAATGTGAAAACTTAATATTAGAGTTAGGGCGAGTAAAACTAAATTTGAGAAGGAAAAAAAAACTCTACTTGAATTGAAATTTTATGAATTTGATTTAACTCGGAAAACTTTCGAATAAAGTTTGAGTTATAAAATGAGAATTCAAATAACTTAAAATTTTAGTAATTAATTGATCGATTTTTAAGTTCGGGTCAAGTCCCTCAACTTTATCTGATATATTTATCTCACACATAAAAAATATGAAGAAATATATATGTATATCGTATATGAATATAAAAAGTCATTTAAATTAGAATTCATTTGTACTATAACATTATAAATAATTACAATCAAATTTGTAAAGAAACTCGAAAACTCGAATCAAATTTCATAAACTTGATTTGAATTTAAAAAATTTTAAATAAAATTTGAGTCGTAAAATAAGAATCAAATTTTTTAGCTCAACTCGTCTCGATCGAATGCTCATCACTAATTAGAGCAATAAAAAAGCTATCTTCTATCGTATTGTATTCATTGCTTTATTCTTCTACTTCTATAGTTTATACTTCAAATAGTTATAACATGTATTTTAATGTTAACATTTTAATATATATCACAAGACATATATAAGGTTATCAAAGAAATGAAAAATATGTTGTAAACTTGAAAATGGATTAGGCCAATCGAACTTAAGCTTTGAAAGTTGAAAATCCAGCATAATCCATATTTTAAACATGCTTAATTTTATTTTATTAATATCGGACAGATGTTGGAACTTAAGTAAGACCGGTAACCCCAGTTCTTGGACATCAAAGGGGAAATAAAAGCTCATTTGAGGTTTGAACCAAATCCAGCAGACATTTGGTGAGATTGTTGGATGATATCTTGGATTAACAGTGTAATATTAGAGTAGGAAGATCCCCCCATTTCAACAGCTTTCTTTGCCTTCTCTCCCAACTCCTTTGCTCGTTTTCTTCTCTCTATTCCTTCCTCCATCAATTCTTGTATTGCGTTTTTAACATTTTCCTTTTGCAACGTGAACGCAGATGTCTCGTCTCCGACCATCGTAGGCTTATCAGACCCCACACTCACTCCGATTTTCAGTATTTGTACCGCAAGTTTCTCGTTGCAAAACTGGTCTCCGATGAGCGGCAATGTTATCAATGGGAGACCCGCAGAAATGCCTTCGATCGTCGAATTCCATCCGCAATGAGTTAGGAAGCCTCCGATTGCGGGGTGTGACAAAATGAGTACTTGGGGAGCCCATCCCTTGATTACAACACCTCTTCCTTTTGTTCTTTCCTCCAATCCATCCTCTTTCATCCACTTCTCCACTTGGTTCGATGTCGTGTTATTTCCTCTCAGGACCCAAATGAAGGGCTTGTTCGATGCTTCCAACCCCAAACCCAACTCTATCAGTTCTGGCGACTTTAGAGTGCTGATGCTCCCAAGGCAAGCATATATGACAGAGTTTGTTTCTTGTGAATCAAGCCACTTCAAACATTGTTTCTCATCGATTGAAGCTTTGTTACCTCTTTCAGCCTTATCCAACTCATCTTTGTGGCTAAGGGAAACTGGACCAATACACCAAGCTTTCCTTATCTTCCTATACTCTTTCACATAACTCGATTCGAGCTCTTCGAAAGTGTTTATGATAGCCCCATAGGCTGTTTGGTCCGCTTCTAATAGTGGTCCGAAGATTTCCTCCCAGTTACCAACGGGGTTTAGGGGAATATGGGCTTCGGTCAATTCGACCTTGTCCGGCAAGCCTGGCACCGTGAAGTATTCGTAATCAGATTTGACCTCCTCAAGTATCTTGGAGGAGTTTACGTTGTGCACACAAAGAAGAGTGAAGCAACAGAATCCATGGAACGATATCCTCGGAATCTGAAACTTGGTAGCAATTTTGCGGGTAAAATAGAGGCACATGTCCGAGATAATACAATTGGGGCGTGGCGTTAGCTTCTCAAATAAGGTCTGCGCTGCATCTTCCATCATGTTTGTTGCAATGAAGAATTTAAAGAAGTCCTCCATTGAATACAGCATGTCTATGTTCTCAATGCCGTCTGCCAGTCCTACTTCTTTGCCAGGGAACGGGAGTTGCAGTATACGGATAGGGCGCCCTGATTCAACGGCTCGGGCGATTGATTTCTCGACTCTGCTGACATTAAGTGGTGTCGTAACTATGGTAACAATCACACCACGCTGTGCTAACAGTCGACCGATATCGACCATGGGGATCAAGTGGCCTTGAGCCAGGAAAGGGAACAACACAAAGTGAAGCTGGTGGGATATGGAAATGGAACCCATAGGAATGTGAGTAGAAGGAGCAGTGAAAGTGAATTGTGAACACACATAAGCATATTGGTTTATTATGGGAGAAGATAAGGTTGGCTCCAAAGAGCAGAATTTTGCGGACCGGTGAGCTTCAATAAAGTTGTATATATTTTTGGTCTGTCTCAAGTAAACTCCTTTTCAGCCTTGTGTCAAACCAGTGGCACCCATTATTTCAGTGTTATTTGTGAATGATCCTAATCCTGGAAGATTTATATGGTCCAAGTCTTGGATATGGCAATGACCTAAGCAACAAACAAACAAAAAGGAAAAATGAAGTTTGAAACGGTACTGCTTCGAAATATCCAACATGTGTCAGAGAGACAGTTGAACTAGGGATGGCAATTTCCCATACCCGATCCGATTCGAATCATATTTTTCTTTTTTAATTGGAATTCAAGATGATTTTTGTTAAATTTTTCGGGGTCTGATTACCTGCTTTCTGATTTATGAGTTTATGGTTTTGGTTTAAGGTTTAAGATTTAGAGTTTAGAGTTAAATTATTTTTAATTAAATTAGTCACAAATTGAAATAATATGTAAATAATGAGGGTTAAATCTATTATTTTTTTCGAATTATGATAAAATTGTTTGAATGAGCAAATGTGGATGACTAAATGTGTTATTATACAAATTGTTTTCACTGCCTTGTCACCCTTTTAACGGCTGCTAATGGGTCAATGACCAATTTGGAGCAAAACTAAAAGTTTAATGGTAACATTCAAGCAATTAAAAGTTTGATTATTACATTGAATACTTTACCTAAGTTTAGTTAACATTTGTGTACTTTACCCTAAAAATGACTTTAAAAATATTCAAAACTAGGTTAAATAAAGCTTAACTTAGAATACCCTTGTTTTCATTTTTTCACTTTTCTAAAATATTTTCAATGAAAATAATAAAACACATTTTTTTATGTTTCAAATCTTATCAAATTTGGTTTGGGAAGTGCATAATCGAATATTTTCAGGAGTGATGGATGCTGCGATTTACGCCTAGAGCTGGGATTATCGAGGCAGACAAAGTGGTAAAGGGTGAGATTTAATGAAAAAGAGAAGGTGATTAACTTCCGTGAAGGGGCTGTATGATGCAGGCCTGGTAGTTTCCTTCACGATTGGTATGTCATTTCGCTGCTGCTATGCCTATACAGGATGTTGTTTCTGCATACTGATCAGCATTGTGCGGGTACATACAAGGATATTTGGTATTTCAGTGTCTGAGTTTTGTGTAGTTGTGATTATATTCTCACAGTAATTCGTGTGGTATGTTGTATGTTAAGGAGCTGGTTACAGGTAGATTTAACGAGGGTGGTACCGTGGTAGTGTGAATGTAAATTAGACTTATGGAATGGTGATTGTACTTTTAAAATATTCGATAAAGTCACCTAACTTTTAGTTTAATTTTAATGTAGTTACCTTTAGTTCGCTTTCAATATGATCCCTCCCGTTACCATCCATTAGAAGTTTATGTTAGTGTTCGTTTTTCCTTAATAAAAAATGGGTAAGCTACACCAATAATCACTCAACTTTTTTCACACTCCTATTTTGGTCACTACAGTTTAAAAATTTTCAATTTAATAACTTAAATTTTAAATTGTTTATATTTTGGCCCACTCTCAAATGACAAGTTTATAAAATAGAAAATTTCAATTAATCCTTAAAACATATTTTGGTTAATTGGTAAATTTAGATTATTCAATTCTTGATCTTACAGTGTACCAATTAAATCAGATAATCGATTAAAATATTTGATTCTTGAAATAATTTTTTTACTTTGTTTATTAAAATATTAAATATCATAATATGGTAAATTTAATAATTGTTCGGTTGTGATAAAAGTTGTAACACCCGGGTTTGGGGGCCGGGAGAAAATAATATTAAAATATTGTTTCGGGTTTCGATTTTATAATTAAAATAATAAATTAATATTTGGGCTTCGTATTTTCAAAACGATTTATTTAATGTTTGACTTAAATTGTTTTGGAAATCAAATTCCATGGATTTTAGAATTTTTGAGATAGCCATCTCATTAATGGCATACTTGTAATTAAATGGATTTGGAGAATTAAAAACTCATTTTTAATTTTAAAATAGTTATTCATCATCTTCTTCCCTCTTCACTTTCCCACTTAACCGTCAAAAGCTCTCCTTACCCCAAATCACTATTCCATCATCTCCCTTGTTCATTGTTGGAGATTTTTCAAAGGTAAAACCAGTTTTGACTTGTCCTCCCTTCCCTCTACATGTTGGTACCATTAATTTTCATAAATCTTGTGGTTTTTGCATTTTGGTGTTTTGAAAGTTTAGATTAAAAATGTCATCTTTGTTGTCTTAAACTTGAGTCTTTGATTTATTAGTGTTAGATAAGATGTTTACAACCTAAAAGGGTCCAACATATCCGATTTTTGCAAGGTTTTATGGTGAATCCCGAAATGGGTTTTTAGGGGTATATTTAAAGTGTCAAAATTTGTGTTTTTGGAATGATTTTGTGAAGAATTGTTGGGCTGATGTTATAGCAACATTGGGTAGGTGTTTTTAGATGTTTTTTTGATGATTTTTGAGTGGTGATAGTGTTGGTTTGAATAGATTCCCGTATCTACTGCTGTAAGTGATTTTTAGGAGTGGAAAATGAGAGTTTTTAAGGTGTTTATGTGGGGAAATGAAGAGCTGATGGTTATACTATGTTTGGGTAGTGTTTTGAACATGTTTAAGAGTGCTTTGGATAACTACATTGCTGAAATTTGATGGGTTGTTGTGGAAGTACGAAAATGAGATTTTAGAGAATGGACCTTGCTTTGAATTGTGAGAATTGCGGTGGATTTGTGTGCTGGTGTTAAACTTTGGGTTTGTGGTTGACTAAGAGCTTAATGCATTGCTTTTGATTGGTTAGAAATAGCGGATTTGGCCTCGGGAGGTTCGGGCGCGATTCCGGAAGTTGTGGAGGCTTGAGTCGACCTTGCTTGGTTTGCTTAAGGAAGTAAGGTGAGTGGAAATATTTTTAAGTAACGTTTTGGTTCAAAGGTGGTTTTGAAAGAGATTGGATTGATCTTGAAAGGTTAATCTAAACTCAAGAGTAAGTTGATGTGTATCACCTCTTTAAATTTCCTTTTCATCGTTTGTTTTCGAATACTTGAAATGATAACTTGTTGTGCATGAAATTTCCATACTTGAGAGGAAGCATGTTGCTTATTATTATGTCGTTGATCATGTATGATGTAATCAATGGTGATGTTGTTATGCCTTGTAAAATATGTGTAAGTTGGTGCAGGTTGTGCACGGAAATGGTGAGTAAGACCAATTGTGGTTGGTAAGATTGGAAGTAGTAAGTTGGTGCATAGTTGTGGACTTTGTTACAACTTGTTTTGGTTGTGCATGATATAGTGAGTTCATGTCGCATGATGGTGATTTGTATATCGTGTTGCATGGTTGGTGTCGAACCTCATGTGATGGTTGTCGTTGCTACGGTAATGTGTAGTCCCACCGGTAGCGACTTGTATAAGACTACGGTGATGTGTAGTCCCACCGGTAGTGACTAGTAGAAGAGTACTTTGATGTGTAGTCCCATTGGAAAACTACTAGTCGAAACGGTGATGTGTAGTCCTACCGTGTGTGTTTTGGTGATGCTTGTGCATACCGTGTATTGTTCGTGTTATGTCTCACTATATCATTCTCCTTTAATGGTTTTGCTTTAAATCTAGGATCATGCCTTTATGCATACCACGAAGTGTGATGCTATGATTGATATCTATATTGTTGACTTGTGGTTGAACTTGTATGTTAGTATGAGGATCATGTCGTTGGATGGATTGTATGTGATAGCCTTTATTTTTAAGAAAGCTTTGAACCCTGCATTGGCGTTGTTATGTTTTTTGAGCTCCGCTCACTAAGCTTTATGCTTATGCTCTTCTTTTTTCTGACAATGCAGATCTTTAGCTTGAAGTTAGCAAGGAGCAAGAAAAGGGCGTCCAAGCGTATGGTAGTTTGCTCAAGTATGGTTTATTAAATAATGTAGTAATTTAGCAATGGGAAATACTACGTGTTTTAGGAGCGTGTATCTAGACTCCTTTGTGTTGGCTTTATGTTGTTAATGCTTTAGGTTGATGGATTTGTAAACCATGTTTATGTTGATGCCTAAGTGTTTGTTTAGAAGGCTTATAGCCATGTATTTTGGATGCTTATGTTTGTAGTGAAGGCATGTAAATCTTGTTATGCATGTATTATGTGGGTGCTTGTCCTCTTTCAATGTGGTTAGCCTTGGACGTGTGTTACTTTGAATGCATGCTAAGTGATGGGTCATGTTTGAGTAGGGTGAAATGCCTCTAAAGTATGTGTATGCATGTTGTATGTTTGTCTTGGTATATGATGTTTTGTTGTTTGTTTAAATTGATCTGTATGTTTAATCTTGGTTGCTAAATGATCTATGAATGTGGGTAAGTTGCTAGACGAGTTGTAAAATGTATATAGAGTCGAGTCTTAAGTCTTTTTGCTGCAAATTTGGGTATTGCAGTGCAGGGCGTATCGATACGCCTAAGGGCCGTATCGATACGGTCATACACTCTGAGACTCAAATTTGGCCTATCGTATCGATACGCGGGGGTGTATCGATACGCCAAATCTTCACTAGAAATCCGATACTTTGACGAGATTTTGGCGTATCGATACGAGCTCTAGGTGTATCGGTACGGTCTAATATCGTTGACTGCTAGATGTTGACCGAGGAGGGCGTATCGATACGCCCAAGGGCTGTATCGATACGGTCTCATTGGTTTGACTTGGGGCAGTTGACTTGGTCAAGAAGTATCGATACCTTCTGTAAGTGTATCGCTATGGCCTGCTTAAAAAGGAAAATTGGGTTGTTTAATTGCATGTCTGGTGGGTTTTTGTATCCGTATTTGTTCGATGCGTGTCTTATCACATAAGATTTAATAAAGGCATCTAAAAAAGATAAAGAAAAAAAAACAGGGTTGTTAACCGAAGGGCAGCCTTAACGGGTTTCGCTTCGGTTTTCCCTGTGTAACCTACTCGGACCGGTCAGTCGTCCAGACCGGGACGAGGGGGTTACATTTGGTGGTATCAAAGCCTGAGGTTTCCGAGACCTCGGGTAGGTAAGTGAGGTAAGTTTGAAGTGTATGTTGCTGTTATGTCTCGATGAATGTTTTGCCATGTATGCTTGATGTTTGCTTGTTAGCACGATGTTTGAAAGCATGTGCTAGCATGATGGTTGTGTTGAGGCGTAGAGTCGAGTTCCCATTGCTATTATTACTTATTTGAAATGATTTTGTAAAGGAATATACTTGAGCACCTTGGACCCTTGCTCTTGCTAACCCTAAATATTCTTGTTTGTGTGTTTTGTTTATTGTTGTATTGTTGTCTTTGGCAAGTATGAGACCGAGGTGTGGGCCTGGAGTTGGTAATCATGAATTTGAGGTTTCTGAAAATGTGAATGATGAGAGAGTTCATCGCTTTAGTTCAGGGCAATATGACCGTACCGGAGTTTGAAGTGCAGTTTGTCTGTTTGGGTCAACATGCATATGAGTTGGTTTCTGTCGAGAAAGAACAATGTGACCGATCCTGATAAGAGTTAGTAAAAGAAGAGAAGACCTATGAGTTGGTTTCTGTCGAGAAAGAACAATGTGACCGATCCTGATAAGAGTTAGTAAAAGAAGAGAAGACCTATGAGTTAGCTTCAGAATGATATCGATGTTATGGTAGGTAATCATCCGACACAGTCATTAAGTTTGTTTCCTCTGATTAATTTTGAATATGCGCATTCGTATATTTTGAGTGGGCCTGCAAAGTTGTTGAAGTTACCTTGTGAGATATTAGAGGTAGGTTTTAGTGTTACTAGCTCCTTCGGGGATACAGTCGTGGTCAGAAAGATGTACAAGGGATGCCCGTTGATGGTTCAGGGTCACGTGTCTCCAGTAGATGTGAGGGAACCGCCTTATTACGGTTTTGATGTGATACGGGGCATGGATTCGCTTATAGAACATAGACTTAGGGTAGACTTTGAGACAATGAGAGTTTTCTTAAAGCTTGCGGATGACTATGATATTGTAATGGTAGGTGAGAATGTAGATTTCGTATCGAATGTTGATCCAGCTTTAGAGGTCAAAGATTGATTGAGTTTGGTTGATAGGCTTGCCTAGAAAATGTGATGGATTTGATTTTTGAATGAGGATTAGACCGCAGAATGTTAGAATAGGTTGTGTTTATCCTAGAGGTATTTGAAAGAATTGCCCGGTTTGTCTCTTGATAGGGAAGGAGAGTTTGTTTTTGAGACCGTCTCCGAGTTTGCTCATGTTTTGTTTGCTCGGTATCTTATGATTCCTGACCAAATTGAGAGTGTTGAAGAATCAACTACGAGATTTGTTAGATCTTAGATTCATTAGGCCTAGTGCATCATCTTGGAGTACGACAGTGAAAATCGTGAAGAAGAGAGATGACAATATGAGAATGTGTCTAGATTACAGGTAGTTGAAACAAGTGACAGTGAATAATTAGCATCCGTTTCTGAGCATCAGTGATTTGTTGATCAGTTAAGGTGTGCTCCAGTCTTTTCAAGATTAATTTGAGATCCGATTACTACCAGTTGAAAGTGAGAGAAGTTGATGTACCGAAGACAACTTTTGGGGAAAGATATGACCACTTAGAGTTTTGGGTTATGACGTTTTGTTTGACTAGTGTGTTAGTTACTTTTATAGAGATGTCGAGCAGAATACTTCCTGAGCTCCTTGATCAGTTGTAGTAGTTCTCATAGATGATATATGGGTATATTCTAGTACCAATGAAGACCATGACAAGCTTTGGAGTTAGTGTTGTAGATCCTATTAGAGAATCATTTGTATGCCAAGTTGAGCAAACGTGAATTCCGAGTCAAGGAAGATGTTCTCCTAGGGCATGTAGATTAACCGAGTGTATTAGAGTGAATTCTAAGTAGGCAGAAGAAGATGTGATTTGGAAGGAATCGAAGATTGTGACATGTATTTATAGTTCCTAGGTCTAGCATTGTTACTAATGGAAGTTTGTAAGTGATCTTTTGAAGATAACTGCTCCATTGACAGATTACTACATAAGAATGTTCAGTTGTATGGCCAGATGCGAGACAACGAGCCCTTGAGAAACCGAAAAAAACTTTGAAGAGCACTTCGACCTTGATCCAGCCAATATCAGAGAAAGAATTTGTGAACCATAGTGATGCGTTACATGTAGGGTTAGGTTGTGTGCTTATACAAGATAGAAGATTTGTGGCCTATTCATCGAGGTAGTAGAAAGTACACGAAAAGAATTATCCGACACGAGACATAGAATTAATTACAGTTGAATTTGCTTCGAAGATTTAGAGACAAAGCTTGTATAGTAAGAAATGCACAATATATGTATACACTTATCATCAGAGCTTGAAATATTAGACGACTTAGGAAAAAAGGGTTGAAACTAGGACATCATAAGTTGTTAGAGCTACTTGAAGACCGTAATCCCAAGATTGAGTACCATCCGAAGAGAGTCGACGTAGTAACCGATGTTCCGAGTTATATTTGTTGTTAGATTATTAGTTGAGTTGCGAGCTATTTTTGCCGGATTCAGTTTATCACTGATAGTGGTTCTGTGGCCGAGTTTCGGGTTAAACCTACTTTGAGTCAAATGCTTGAAGAGAAACAGTTGAAAGACAGGTTCTTGGCACCTCACGTGCTAGACATATGTTGAGTTGTGTGGGGCTCGATTCGATCAACCAATATTGCTCACCAAGTGGTGGAGAGGTGGATTTTTGGGTGGAAGGGTTGTGGAAGCTAGAATGAAAATAGACACAATGATTTATAGTGGTTCGGCCTTCTAACAAGCACCTACATCCACTACCTTAGCTTCCCACTAAGGATTTCATAATCAATCCACTAATTGATTCGTCCCCTTTTCTAGGATTAGGAGGAAACCCTTACAACCGATCAAGCTTCTACCCAAAGCCTTGATCAAAACCCTCTTTACAAAGAGAAACAAGAAAGCAAACTTAAACCCTCTAATAGGTGTTTGTTTGCACAATGAAGCACTCACCCAAAACCTAAAACACTTGAGCAAATTTGACAATTTTGGCTCACTAGTGTTTGTCTATACAAGAAATGACAATTTAAGCACTAAGACAATTTCTTGATCATTTGATGTTTGACAATATGAGCATTGGCCTTCTCTTGATGCTTGGAGGTCCCTTTTATACTCCCAATTGAGTTTATAGCCGTTTAGGACCGTTGGGGTTGAAATAGAGTCGTTGGAGCCTTTAATTCCCTCTATAAATGCAGTATGCAGCTCCCCGTTTCGAAACGCTCGAAGCCGTTTCGAAACACTCTCAATGTAGAAAGAGCCGTTGCAGTCTGTCAGGGTACCCGTTTCGGAACACCCCCTTGCCGTTTCGGAACGCGTATCGGAACGCTATAAGCCCGTATCGAAACGCTTGCTTTTTGAAAGTTAGTTGGGAAAGAGCCGTTGGGGTTTATGACCGTTGGGGTCATTTCCACGTGGGCGTATCGAAACGGGCTAGGCCGTTTCGAAACGCTGGGCAAAAATCATGTCCAATGAAGGCTCGTTTCGAAACACGTTTCGAAACGATTTTGCTACTGGAGCACCCTGTTTCGAAACGCCCTAAGGTGTTTCGAAACACCTGGACAAGTTTGAGAAATTTGGCTTTGAAACACATTAAAAACCTTTATAAAAACTTCCCTAAACATAATTTCAAGTTGTTTGGACTTTGTAAATGTTTTAAATGCTTTTGAAATTAGTCCAACACATTTTTCAATTATTATATCAAAATATTAGTTCTACAACATAGTAGAAGAAAGACCTCCAGAATACAGTATTAGAGATGATAGAGTTTTGCATTCCAGAGACAGAATAGTTGTACTGATTGACATAATGTTTTGCGACGTATTGTTTTGGTCGAAGCACACGACAGTTCATTTGTATTGCATCTGAGTAGTATGAAGACGTATTGTGGGTTGAAGATGAGTACTTCTGGATTGAGTTGATGGATGATGTGGTTCAGTATGAGAGTAAGTGTATAATTCGCCAGCGTGTCAGGACCGAGCATCAGTTTTCTTCTAGTTTGTACATCCGTGGGAGATTCGTAATGAAAGTAGGTAATGGAGATTCGAGATTTCAACTAGATTATGAGAACGTCTGCATAGTGTTTGGTTACCTGTTGAAGTCTGATGGTCAGTCAGAGAAAGTTATGGGTCAAGTATTCAAACAATTTTGTATGAGATTGTGAATCGGGTTAGTTCTGTTGTTTATTTGTTGCGGTTACCACCAATGTTAGAAAGGGGTTTGTGATGTGTTTTGTGTATCTATGATTCGGAAGTGTGAGTCAAATTTGTCCCGTGCTATGTTGTTGAAGAGATTGAGTTGAGTTTAAAAATTGACAAGCAATGGAGGACCAGTTGAGATCTTAGCATCAGATATCAATTGTTGTGTGGTAAGTCTTTCGAGTTGAGTAAGAGGTTGCGGAGAGAAGGAAAGGAAAGTGTGTAAGAGCAGATTTCGTGGTATTTCCTGTCCGATAAATTTCGGGGACAAAATTTCCTTAAGTGGGGGGGAGTTGTAACACCCGGGTTTGGGGGCTGGGAGAAAATAATATTAAAATATTGTTTCGGGTTTCAGTTTTATAATTAAAATAATAAATTAATATTTGGGCTTCATATTTTCAAAACGATTTATTTTATGTTGGACTTAAATTGTTTTGGAAATCAAATTCCATGGATTTTAGAATTTTTGAGATAGCCATCTCATTAATGGCATACTTGTAATTAAATGGACTTGGGGAATTAAAAACCCATTTTTAATTTTAAAAGAGCTATTCATCATCTTCTTCCCTCTTCACTTCCCCACTTCAACGTCAAAAGCTCTCCTTACCCCAAATCACTATTCCATCATCTCCCTTGCTTATTTTTGGAGATTTTTCAAAGGTAAAACCGTTTTTGACTTGTCCTCCCTTCCCTCTACATGTTGGTACCATTAATTTTCATAAAGCTTGTGGTTTTTGCATTTTGGTGTTTTGAAAGTTTAAATTAAAAATGTCATCTTTGTTGTCTTAAACTTGAGCCTTTGATTTATTAGTGTTAGATAAGATGTTTACAACCTAAAAGGGTCCAACATATCCGATTTTTTTGCAAGGTTTTATGGTGAATCCCGAAATGGGTTTTTAGGAGTATATTTAAAGTGTCAAAATTTGTGTTTTTGGAATGGTTTTGTGAAGAATTGTTGGGATGATGTTATAGCAACATTGGGTAGGTGTTTTTAGCTGTTTTTTTGATGATTTTTGAGTGGTGATAGTGTTGGTTTGAATGGATTCCCGTAGCTACTGCTGCAAGTGATTTTTAGGAGTGGAAAATGGGAGTTTTTAAGGTGTTTATGTGGAGAAATGAAGGGCTGATGGTTATACTATGTTTGGGTAGTGTTTTGAACATGTTTAAGAGTACTTTGGATGACTACATTGCTGAAATTTGATGGGTTGTTGTGGAAGTACGAAAATAAGATTTTGGAGAATGAACTTGGCTTTGAATTGTTAGAATTGTACTGGATTTGTGTGCTGGTGTTAAACTTTGGGTTTGTGGTTGATTAAGAGCTTAATGCATTGCTTTTGATTGGTTAGAAACAGCGGATTTGGCCTTGGGAGGTTCGGGCACGATTCCGAAAGTTGTGGAGGCTTGAGTCGGCCTTGCTTGGTTTGTTTAAGGAAGTAAGGTGAGTGGAAATATTTTTAAGTAACGTTTTGGTTCAAAGGTGGTTTTGAAAGATTTTGGATTGAGCTTGAAAGGTCAATCTAAACTCAAGAGTAAGTTGATGTGTATCGCCTCTTTAAACATCCTTTTCATCGTTTGTTTTCAAATACTTGAAATGATAACTTGTTGTGCATGAAATTTCCATACTTGAGAGGAAGCATGTTGCTTATTATTATGTCGTTGATCATGTATGATGGAATCAATGATGATGTTGTTATGACTTGTAAAATATGTGTAAGTTGGTGCAGGTTGTGCACAAAAATGGTGAGTAAGACCAATTGTGGTTGGTGAGATTGGAAGTAGTAAGTTGGTGCATAGTTGTGGACTTTGTTACAACTTGTTTTGGTTGTGCATGATATAGTGAGTTCATGTCGCATGATGGTGATTTGTATATCGTGTTGCATGGTTGGTGTCGAACCTCACGTGATGGTTGTCGTTGCTACGGTGATGTGTAGTCCCACCGGTAGCGACTTGTATAAGACTCAGGTGATGTGTAGTCCCACCGATAGTGACTAGTAGAAGAGTACTTTGATGTGTAGTCCCATTGGAAAATTACTAGTCGAAACGGTGATGTGTAGTCCCACCGTGTGTGTTTTGGTGATGCTTGTACATACCGTGTATTGTTCGTGTTGTGTCTCACTATATCATTCTCCTTCAATGGTTTTGCTTTAAATCTAGGATCATGCCTTTATGCATACCACGAAGTGTGATGCCATGATAGATATCTATATTGTTGATTTGTGGTTGAACTTGTATGTTAGTATGAGGATCATGTCGTTGGATGAATTGTATGTGATAGCCTTTATTTTTAAGAAAGCTTTGAACCTTGCATTGTCGTTGTTATGTTTTTTTAGCTCCGCTCACTAAGTTTTATGCTTATGTTCTACTTTTTCCGAAAATGCAGATCTTTAGCTTGGAGTTAGCAAGGAGCAAGAAAAGGGCGTCCAAGCGTATGGTAGTTTGCTCAAGTATGATTTATTAAATAATGTAGTAATTTAGCAATGAGAAATGCTACGTGTTTTAGGAGCGTGTATCTAGACTCCTTTGTGTTGGCTTTATGTTGTTAATGCTTTAGGTTGATGGATTTGTAAATCATGTTTATGTTGATGCCTATGTGTTTGTTTGGAAGGCTTATAGCCATGTCTTTTGGATGCTTATGTTTGTAGTGAAGGCATGTAAATCTTGTTATGCATGTATTATGTGGGTGCTTGTCCTCTTTTAATGTGGTTAGCCTTGGACGTGTGTTACTTTGAATGTATGCTAAGTGATGGATCATGTTTGAGTAGGGTGAAATGCCTCTAAAGTATGTGTATGCATGTTGTATGTTTGTCTTAGTATATGATGTTTTGTTGTTTGTTTAAATTGATCTGTATGTTTAATCTTGGTTGCTAAATGATCTATGAATGTGGGTAAGTTGCTAGACGAGTCGTAAAATGTATATAGAGTCGAGTCTTAAGTCTTTTTGCTGCAAATTTGGGTATTGCAGTGCAGGGCGTATCGATACGCCCAAGGGTCGTATCGATACGGTCCTACACTCTGAGACTCAAATTTGGCCTATCATATCCATACGCGGGGGTGTATCGATACACCAAATCTTCACTGGAAATCTGATACTTTGACGAGATTTTGGCGTATCGATACGGGCTCTAGGTGTATCGGTACGATTTAATATCGTTGACTGCGAGATGTTGACCGGGGAGGGCGTATCGATACGCCCTTGGTCTCAATGGTTTGACTTGGGGCAGTTGACTTGGTCAAGGAGTATCGATACCCTCTGTAGGTGTATCGATATGGCCTGCTTAAAAAGAAAAATTGGGTTGTTTAATTGCATGTCTAGTGGGTTTTTGTATCCGTGATTGTTCACTGCATGTCCTATCACATAGGATTTAATAAAGGCATCTAGAAAAGATAAAGAAAAAAATAGGGTTGCTAACCGAAGGGGAGCCTTAACGGGTTTCGCTTCGGTTTTCCTCGTGTAACCTACTCAGACCGGTCAGTCGTCCAAACCGGGACGAGGGGGTTACAAAAGTGTAAAAATAACTAGAAAGTCAAAAATTGAAAGTTCACACCTAGAGCCAAAACTTTTCTTTAAAAAAATAAAAAAGTATCAAAATCACTATACTATAAGATATTATAATGTATAAAATTTAGATATATTGTATATAATAGATCAGATCGATTAATCAAGTTTACTTAAAATTGTGATCCGTAACCGAATCGAAATAATTTATTTTAAAAATTTGTACCGAAATCGGGTTCGATTAATCCTTAAAAAATTATTTTGGTTAATTGCTAAATTCAGATTATTCAATTCTCGATCTTATATTGTACCAATTAAATTAGATAATCGATTGATCTGTTAATTGGAATATTTGATTTGAGTAATAATTTTTTTACTTTACTTATTAAAATATCAAATATGGTAATATGGTAAATTTAATAAGCAAAGTAAAAAAAATTATTACCCATATTTTTTTAAGGATTAATCGAATTTTTCTATTTGTATAATCATGTCATTTGAGAGTGTCAAAATATGAACAATTTGAAAGTTAAGTTATTAGATTGAAAATTGTAACTTTAGTGACCAAAATATGTGTGAGAAGAAAGTTGAGTGATGGTTGGTGTAATTTACCTATTTTTTATTAAGGAAAAACGAAAACAAACGTCAACTTCTAACGGGAGGGACCGTATCAAATTCGAACTAAAAGTTAGGTGATCTTATCGAATATTTTAAAAATACGATGACCAAAATGAATCTACCCTAAAAGTTCGGTGACCATTTATAAATTTTACCCTTAATATTATTGTGATACTCTTTTTCCCTTTTCTTGAAGGGTTTTTCAACGAGGCCTCTTTTTCCTTTAATTTTTTATTTTTTTTTGTTTTCATTTTATAAAATTTATTTTTAATTTTACAACCAAACACATTTTCTTCACTATTTTCTATTCTTTTAAGAAAATAAAATGAACAAAATTTTCATTCTCTAAAATCAAACGAACCCTTAATTTTTATTGTGTGATAGTTTGTCTATACTTTCAAAACTATTACTGGGTAAAATAAGGTCATAATTAATGAGATAACTTTGTAGAGGACCAAAATACAAATATATGGTTTACATGTTCACATGCGACTAAATGATGGTGGACTAGAGTAAATGATGCATGAATAATAGATGTCTATTTATCCATTTGGGCTTAAATGGCCTAAAATAGAAGGGGAAAAAACTCCAAAAGGTCTCATGGTTTCAAAACTCAGGATCAGTTTTAAAATCGGAGCTCGAAAACTCACATGTTCAAGAATGTTCTGAAATACCCCAAACATCAACTTGAAACCTACAAATACTTCATACACATCAAAAAGGGATACAATGGGCTTCAAGCGGGCATTAAACACACTAAAACATGTTTCATTAAAAAAGATTCAAAGTCACATTAAAAACAAAAATGACATAACACATCTTTAAGTCGTCAAACACACGCCGCATGAATCATGAAGTAGAAAGAAAGTAAGGAATTTATTATGTCACGGGTGGTCAGCCCATGACTGAGACAACCACACAATAAAGGTCCGAGTCCTGCACACTACATACTGACAAAGAGGTTATGTTCAAACTCTTGGGCCTAACCAATTTGCCCAAGCCATCAAATCCTCCAAGCTAGCCCCTTCCTCGGAGAGTGCACCAAGTATGGTATAACTGATGAAGATCCTGCTCTCACCATACATGAAAAAAAAGTATCAACATTCAAAGTAGTTTCCATATAATCCCTACCATTAAGGAATGTTGTAACACCCCAAAAGTGGGGATATTTTTTTGAAATAATTTAATTGTATTTCAAGGACATGTTTGAAAAGAATTCAAAGTTGAGAGGTTAGTTTAAAATTTATTGAATGTTTAAGAATTTAGGCTTGAATTAACCCATTATCATTTAGATGTTGCAAAAAAAAAAAAAAAATATGAGGGAGCTCGAACTCGCAACCTGAGGCTTACAAGCTATGTGCCCAACCAATTAAGCTATACAAGCTCTTCGTTATATTTTCATCCACTTATTATTAAGTGGTTCTTGAAGACAAAAAATGGGTCTGAATTAAGTCCTACATGGGATAAATGTGGATAAAAAAGGAGAAAAATATCTGGTTCTTGTCCCTTGCTCTCCCTCGACTTCTCATCTTCCCAAGCACCAACATCGGTCACTGCTCGATCGCCTTCACCATTGCTTCGTACGCGACACCGCCACCACTGGCGTGCGCATCGTCTCACTCCGAACCCATAGCCGCCAGTCATGCGCGCAACCGCACCGCCGTTCGCCGTGAAATGTGGGTTGAAGGTTCGGGGAGAACCCTCCTTGTGCACCCTCTATATTTTGCGTTTTTCGGCCAACACGGCCGTCCTTTCGCCGCGCCGCCACTGTCAACGGACTCCTCGTGTCGAGGCGGGAAAAATCCAGGTTTTCAATCATCAGTTCGTCAACGTTTAACGCCTCGTCGGAGCTACGTTGTTTCGAACCCCATTTCCTCTTTTTGGTTAAATTCGATAAGATTTTCGGCTTAGATTGGTGTTTTTTTTGGCTTAAATGAATTGAGTAACTCATGGACTTTGTTTTCCGATAGAATCGACGCAAATGGTGCCTCTAACGACTATTTTTCGGTGACCGTCCGACGACCTAAAGATCTAAAATGGTAAGTGGGTCGAACTGATCTATATTAAACCCGGTTCGAACCCATTAACCAAACCCGGCCTAATCCCAACCAAACCAAGCCTAGTTTGGTGTATGATTCGGCCCGCATGAGTCCAACCCGACCCGTCTGCCCGAGTCCGACCCGACCCGTTTGCCGTGTCGACTTAGTGAGTAAACTCGCCCGAGTCGACTCAGTGAGTCAACTTGCCCAAGTTGACTCAGCCGAGTCAAACTAGTTGACCAGTAACGTCAACGTTGACTTTGACCCAAAAGTCAAATTTTCTGAAAAGCCCTATTTTATGTTTTTCAACGTCTTGAGTCCGATTTTAAAGCATGTTTCAGGAAATTCTAACCCAAAAGCATCTGAATCTGACCTTAAACTCGAACTTGTGTATGTACTTAATTATTTAGTTAAGAGTAATGTGAATAAGGAATAATTTTTGGGTTGTGGTTAAATGAATGTATTCACATATCTTGGAATTTAAGATTTTGAAGGACGTCGGTTCGGGTTTGAGAGTGATCAAATGTTGTATCACGGTTGCCTGATACTACAAGGATTCAAGGTAATACTTTACTACCTCTTGTATGCTTTATGAACATGTCAATATTCGATTGATGTGTGCATTCTGATAATGAAGTATATCGTTAACGATACTTACGACGAATCAGATACAGACTTTAAGTATGATAACTTAAATAAGTTTTTTATATTCGATTGAGAAAATTTTATAATTTGGAAAGATCTGCAGTTCTCTACTTAATTTGAATAAGACCTGAATAATAGGAATAAGGAATTGATGATTGATGAGAAATTTGAGTTTAGTGATTTACTCGAAAAAATAATTCACCTCGAAACTTCAAATTCAGTTTTTTCCATTCTAAAAGATGTCTTGATGTGTAAGAAAGACTAAAATACCCCTATAAATGAAAGCGACTTAGAAGTCTATGGTAGATCTGGAAAAACAATCGATTCATCTGAAAATCTCGTTTAGCTTGGGAAATCAAGGTAACAAAACTTAAGCCCTCAAAATTGTGAAGCACTTAGACTATTCTAAATTCTAATTAGACCTCTGAAGCTAAGGTTACGGGAAACTATTCGTTTGTCTAGATTAATTTTAAATGGCGTAAAAGGCTTGAATCGATTGAAATGCTGATAAGACTGTATTCAATGGAATGAGAGAAATGACCAAAAAGGCTAAAATATCTTCGGGCGCTAGATGCCAAATTAAACAAAATGATAGATATACCTTCGATTCATGAAACGAATGAATATTAGGAAGGATCAAAAGACTCAGTATAATTGAATCACCTTCAGGCATCGATGTGTCTGGAATACCTTCGAACACTAAAATAACTGAAAATACCCCTAAGACTTGGATTATGAAACATCGATAAAGCTAAACAAGTGTATGGCTCTGAAAGCGGTAATACACGACTCGTGGTTGCTGGCCATTTTTTATACGTATGTGAATTTGGATGAATACCATATGAAGGCATATTCGATCTGTTTGAGGAAAATACATGGTTAACGGTAAGAGAAATATGTTTAAGTGTACGCTCAATCTTATGGATTGAGTTCGGGTGTATTGCTCATGTTCGAATACTTGGTATATATTGCTTGAGTATACATTCGATTGCTTGTTGTAATTTAAAATGGATGGTTGGTGATGGCAAGCTTTTCGGTTATAAATTTTAGTCGGTTATGAGAAATGAATGTTTAAGGTGTACCCACCCGGTTAAATAGTAACATTGTGTTAATGTATTTTGATCGTTTTGAGGGACTCAACAAATAGAATTTTTGAATCCTGCACATCATTGTCCTTACCTTGTTGGTTTAAATTACCTAATTACTCTTGAAGGCCTGAATGACCATTTCACTCTCGTAAGCTTTAATGTTTGAATCCCTCACGATATATCTAAAATCTCAATGATCTCGATACATCAACTTTTGACGTTTTGGTTCGATCTGCTATCACCGGACTTCCCTTTTTGTAAGGACCTCGTTCTGCAATCAGTCCCAAATCGTCGAATGATCTCCTTCTGATAATTACCAAGTGTCTCTGAAAAAAATGAATCAAACCATAAAGTGTTTATTGCACAAGTATATCCTCTCTGATCTAAAACTAATCTTCTCTCTGATTCGAATCATGAATCATGTCTGGCTAAATTATATACATATGTATCTGATCTGTAATGCATGCTCTCGGATTTCTGATACTCTGAACATTATATGTACGATTACTACTTAGTATGTATTCACTAAATTATTTTTAATTGGGGTACTTTTGGGCTGTGTTATGAAGTCCCTATAGGTTCAGCGTTGGTAATTCCTTATTGACCCGAGGTCTCCCCTTGGGTAGGTTCTGATGCTACGACACGAGTAATTCCTTATGGACCTAAGGCAGCCCCTTAGGTTGGCTCCTATGCCCATCGGGCCTAGGGTAAGTCCTTATGGATGCAGTTCTGGGGAACTGTATATCGGTGTAAGGTTGGAGGGTAGTTAGGTTGATACTTAATTTTCCTTGTCACTCTCTAGCCCCAATCAAAACTCTATTGTTATCTGAATTATTCCGTCTATCATTCTCGATCGGTATTTGATTGAACATTCTAATCTCTCTGGCTGAAGTTTTTGTAATCCGTATGTCCCCACTTATTTCTTGAGTTAGACCTCGTGTCTGGTGATCGGAAATCAAATTAGAAATGACTATGTTACTTTGAAGTGTAATGCCTAAAATAATTATATTCTACATCTGAAACATGTTAATGATGGCTCATCCCTTTTGCTTTGATAAATCTTATACTTACGTGTGGCATGAAGCTTCAGTTGGTAGTTTTGTATTACTGAGCTTTCCCGAGCTCATGTTGTTCTTACCACCGCAGGTTAGAAGAGATCTATCATGATAGTGATCAACATCAATGTTCGACATTCTCTCGGTGTCACTTTTGGAGTACAATACCAGTCCAATTAGTGGGCATGCTTGTCATGTATTATTTTACGACAGTTTTTGTAAAATGTTTTCTGAAATTATTGTTATATGTTTAAGTGATTTTCTGGAAGTGTATTTTAAAACAGTAGTCAATGTTGTGGTTCAATTAAATGTTCAAAGGAAAAATGTTTTTATGTGGATTTTTTTACTGCAGGTCGCTCTTGTGACCCTAATGTGACTCCCTAGGATTCGTGGTAATGCATAGGCGGGTCTATGGGGTTACAAATGCAATTAGGACATGATTTCATTAGATAAGTAGATCAAGCTAATCTTAACAGTTGAAGTATTTATTTCCCATTTGTTGGATGTAAGGGGATTTACTTATAAATAGAGGCTCACTTCACCTCATTTTTCATTCCATTATTCCTTATAAAGAGCATTCACTCAATTCTCTTGTTTCTCTATTTTTTCTTGCCTTAAGCTTTTGCATGCTTCTAAGCTTTTTGGCTTAATTTTGCAGGCTTACCTAACTGATCCACTTCAGATCGTTGTTTGGGCCACATAATTCAGCTGGGATGATTTTTGCCTCGTGACAAGTGATACTAGAGCCACGTTTTTAGAAAGGAATCGGTCAAGATGACTAACTCAAGTGATGTTGTCGCAACAAATGGGTTTGAGACTCGTGTTGAGAAGGTCAAGAGGGCTAGCTTGAAGGACATCATGACATCGTTGGAGAGGAAGATCACCCGAATAGAGGAAGCCGCAAAGGACTCATGAGAAAATTTTGATGTGGTTTATGTTTGCCTTGAGGACTTGAACACCAAGGGAAACCAACTCAAGGAGAAGTTCCAAAGGCTACTCAACGAGATTATGATTCGAGTAGATGAAAAGGGCAATGTGCTCCAAGTCATGGTAACAAAGCTCAAGAAGAAAATGGAAGAGATCAAGGGTGGATTATTCTTATGAATGGTTGTTATGGCTAGTAGCATGATGTCCCTTACACCAAAAAGCCGAGTTGACGTCCCAAAGCCCAAAGAGTTCAAGGGGAAAAGGCCGCTTCAAGATGTTGAGAATTTATGCGTGGATTGGAGTAGTACTACAAAGTCGTGGTTATCGTGGAGTATACCAAAAAGGTAAACAATACCTCTATTTACTTGACTGATGTTGCTGTCTTGTGGTGGTGAAGAAGGTGCACAGATGAGAAACATGGTGACACCGCTATTAGAACATGGGTTGAGTTTTAAGACGAGTTCAAGCAATAGTTTTACCTGAAGTGTGCTGAAGACGAGGCTCATTCTATACTGAGGCCTCTAAAACATGATGGTTCACTCAAGAAGTATGTTCGATAGTTTATCGAACTTATGCCCTAAATCTGGAACATTGGTGAGAAGGATACCCTTTTCATATTCATAGATGGACTTCAAAAATGGGTTGAGACCGAGTTGTAGCAACCGAGAGTGATAGAACCAAGAGTTAGTCATTTCTAAATCATTGATTGGAATGAAAAGGCTCGAGTCTACTAAGCCAAAACCCAAGGGCAATGGTTGGGGAGACAAAGAGAGACCAACCAAAGTTGGGACCAAGAAGCCTTCGAATAGAAATGTGATGCCACCGAACAACAAGCCCAACAGATTCGTTAATCCATGAGAGAGGAAGGATCGAGAACCCGTGAAATGATACCATTCTGATGGGCCTCATTTCAAAAATGATTGTCCTGAAAAGACCAACTTTTATGCCGTCAAAGGATATGAAGGAACATAAGAAGAAACTATCAACCTTTGTTCGATTTTAAGTTCTCTTCAAGTCAAGAGTGGCCACAAGAAGGAAGGACTTATATTCGTGAACACCACAGTTTCCAATAAGAAATTGAGTGCACTAGTCGACACAAGTGCCTCATATTTGTCCATGTCTGAGGAAACTGCCAAGAAACTTGGCCTTCATGTGGAGAAAGCAAGCGATTGGATCAATATTGTCAATTCCAATTATGCATTGATTACGATGATTACGAAAGGAGTGGTGTTGAGTGTGTAAAAGTTCTATTATTTACACCCTTTTAAACCCATATTTCTGCTGCATTCAAGCATCATTGCATTGCATTTAGGTTAGTTTTCAATAAAACATCACAATTATATAAAAGGCACGGATTCTACTAAAAGATGGTGTATTTTGCAGGTAACTGCCATGGTTGACAATGAAGGCAGGCGCAGGACAGATGAGCAGGAAAGCTGAACTGGACTAGCAGCTGAAGAAGACGAACCTGTCATGGACCTGTCACGACAGCAAGGTGACAGCAGATTTATGAAGAGGAAAAGTCAAGTGGACCTCGATAGATAGAGAAAAATCTGCTCGTATGTCGTGTGAAAGCCAAATATTTTTCCGAGCCCCGGATCAAAAGATATGTCAAGCCAAAGCTCAAAGAGAGGAAATTCCTAAAAGCTAGGATGCGGCTGGAAAGTAGGAGACTTTAGAGATTTAGTCTTTATTAGAATCTTACTTTTAATTAAAGTTGTAATCCTTGTTACCTTAGATAACTTGAGCCCAAAGCTTATATAAGGGCATAGATTTAACCTAGAGGATAACCGATATCCCATAACCGAAACCAAACCCCTGCCGTCCACCCGTCACCGACATGTTCTAAATTCCCCCTAGGGCTACGGGTTGTTTTGTAAAGTAGTTGCAAGGGTTGCTTTGTTTTAGGATTTTTCAAGTTCAATAAAATAAACTTCAAGTTCTTTTATCTTGGTTTTAATATCTTGCAAGAGCATCGGAAGAGCATTGTGAGGTTATCTATTTACTTAGCATCGGGAGAGTTAAGTATACGAAAGAGATAAAAGCGTGTTCTCTAGTTTATAGTTGAACCATCTCGTGCTTAGGGATAAGGCGAGATTAAGTGGCTAAGGAAGAATTCATGCACATCGGTGTTCATCCTTCGATTCACGCCGGGAGGTATCATCAAAGACGTGATCATCGACAGACTTGTGCCTAGGGATAGGGCAAGGCAGATCTGGGATTCTTGCCAAGCTTGAAGTACGGAGTTAGTGTCTGCTGCCGCGACAACTAACGGACAGACGTTGCGACAGGTGCTGTCGGCGACGGGAGTGACGACAGAACTAGAGATCCTAAGCAATCCAATACCTGCACTACCGAGCAATTCAATACCAGCCCATTCTCTCTATCTTGATAACTCAATCTTTTATTTTGCGTTTTTATCCTATTATTCTCGTGACAATTCTAAACTATTTCATTTACTTCGTGCAGTAAATCAAGGTGAAGTCATTAGCCCAATCCCTGTGGAGACGATATCCGATACTTAGTATCACTTTACTACTTGCGTCGTGTACACTTGCACTACAATTGCGATAGACTATTTTACACGCAACAAGTTTTTGGCGCCGTTGCCGGGGACTGGCAACATAACTACATCTTTCTTTTATTGCACTTTTTGCTTTTATTTTTATTTTTGTTTTCGTTTTTAGTTTTTCTTTAATTTTTATTTTGTGTTTTCAACTCTTGCTTTTCACAAGGTTCTTTTGTTTATGCGCAGATCGAAAAGAGGCGAAGATCCTGAGTATAAGTTAGATCCGGAAATCGAACGATCATTCAATCTCAAGAAACAGATTCGCCACCTTTTAGACAGGAACGAATACCTTGAAGAACAGCTAGAGCAGATGGCCCGTAACCAGCCTGCTGGAGGAGACATACCGCCTGTCGGCGACCTGCCTGGGGCAGGTGGACGACGGTCATGTCGTGACTACATGCTGAACGATCATGTAGAGCTGGAGACCACGCTGCCGGATATTGATGTTGACAACTTCGAGCTTAAGCCTGTCATGTTTAGTATGATCAACAACGCCGGGCAGTTTAGTGGTTCTGCGACAGAAGATGCTAGGGAGCATCTCAAAACGTTCCAGGAGATCTGTGGTTCGTTTAGACTGCCAGGAGTTAGTCCGGAGATACTGAGGCTTCGGTTATTTCCCCATTCATTGAGGGATAGAGCTAAAACTTGGTGGAATAAACTTACACCGGGTTCTATTATGACTTGGGCAGATCTAACTCGTGAATTTTTATCTCGTTTTAATCCTTCACATTTATCTGAGCGATTACGTAACGAAATTGCTACTTTTCAACAGGAAGACGACGAGCCGATGCACGAGGCCTGGGACAGATTTACTACTATTCTTCGGAACTGCCCAATGCATGGATTCCCTGTCTGGAATCAGGTAACTAAATTTTATAATGCTGCTAACTTACAAACTCGCATTCGCATTGATTCAGCAGCAAATGGACTATTATTGGATAAAGATCCGGACGAGGCATTGCAAGTTCTGAAAAATCTAGCCAAGAATGAGGAGCAGTTTCCGACAGCTAGAAGAGGGAGTAAACGAGTACTTGCTGTCAAAGACTATGAGGCCGACAGCACTATGAAATCTCAGGTAGCATTCCTTACTAAAGCAATGAAACACTTATTGAGTGAAGAGGACTTACGAGGATTTGCTGTCGAAGAAATTTGTGCTACTTGTGAAGGAAATCATAGTAGTGAAGAGTGCCCTATAAATATAGAAGAGGGAAAATATGTTGGAAATTACAAGCCAAACTACAATTCCAACAACTACAACCCTAATTGGAGGAAAGATCCCAAATTTTCCTGGAGTAACCCTAACAATGCCTTGAATCCGCAAGCATATAATCAGAATCAGGGGGTCCTAGATTGTTGACGCGACAGCAACTGTAGCCGCAGAACCTGCCGCAGAACCTGCCGCAGAACCTGCCGCCTCAGCAACAACAGCAGCCACCACCTGCCACGAGTAGTGTATTGGAGCAGACTCTGGCCACCTTTATGTCCCAGACTGGCACGTATATGGATAATATTAATCAGTTTGTCAAGAAGACAGAAAATTTTATGGATGAAACTAAGATGAGAATGACAAACCATGAGGCCACCTTGAAATCTCTAGAGACACAAATGGGTCAGGTGTCGCAGCATATTAAACCGAGGCAGAATGGAGGTTTCCCTAGCAATACTGAAAATGCTAGACCACCCCCACATGAGCAATGTAAGGCAATTACTACTAGGAGTGGGAAAAAGCTACCAGGGCCGGAAAAAGAAATTGACACAGAAAAGGAACCTACCTTGGATAAACCTGTCGAGGAAGCTGCCCCGACAGGTGACAAACAGACTGCTGCCGATGAGCCTGTCACGACAGCAGAAGCGACAGAGGAGAAAAAGGAAGATTATCGTCCTCAGATTCGCATGCAGTGGGAAGGACGCATTGCTGATTATCGTCCCCCACCACCCTTCCCTCAACGGATACAGCAAGCTAAGCATGAATCTCAACTCAAAAAAATTTACGATATTTTTAAACAGGTTCATATTAACATTCCATTGTTAGATGCTGTTAGGGAGATGCCCGGTTATGCTAAATTTCTCAAGGATGTTATGTCGAAAAAATCTAAACTTGGGGAATTTGAAACGGTAAGGATGCAAGAAGGTTGCATGAGTATTCTTCATCGACAACCACCCTAGAAAAAGAAGGATCCGGGGAGCTTCCTCATACCTTGTGTAATCGGCGACAGATTTGTGGGTAAGGCACTTTGTGATCTTGGTGCTAGTGTTAATCTAATGCCCAAATCTATTTTTCAGAAACTAGGTATTGGCAAGGCGCAGCCCACGACAGTTACCCTACAGCTAGCCGACCGCTCTTACGTTCACCCCGAGGGAAAAATTGAAGATATTTTGGTAAGAGTGGATAAACTTATTTTTCCTGCTGACTTTCTTATTTTAGATTGTGAGGCAGATGAGAACGCACCAGTCATCCTAGGGCGACCCTTCTTAGCCACGGGAAGATCATTGATTGATGTGGAGAAAGGAGAACTCACCATGCGCGTAAACGATCAAGAAATTAAGTTGAATGTTCTCCAAGCAATAAAACATGCTGATGTGGATGAGGAATGCAAGGCCATCATTGAGGTGACCTTTGATCAACCCTGCATCAGGTCGGGCTGCCGTGATATAAAATTTGGTCACTGTTGTGATAGCCATCTGCAGGCCTGTCACGACAGCAATGACGACAGCACCGACGACAGTGACCCCTCTGAATCCGATACATCAGATACTAAAGGTCATGAGGAGGTAAACTGGTTAGACCGTCGTCCAGGTAAGTTATTCGAACCTTTGAATTACACTTCGGATAACCATTTAATCCAAAAGCCCTCTACTGTTGAACCACCTGTCTTAGAACTTAAGCCCCTGCCAGGGCAGCTTAAATATGCTTATCTTGGTTGTGATGACACACTGCCTGTAATCATCTCTGCTAAGCTGCCGCAGGAACATGAACGACAGCTGATCGACATGTTGAGGCAGCATAAAAGGGCGATAGGATGGACGATAGCAGACATTTAGGGCATTAGTCCGGCAATCTGTATGCACAAAATCCTCCTAGAGGAAGATCATAAGCCGACTATTGATGCCCAAAGGCGGTTAAACCTTGCGATGAATGAGGTAGTGCGTAAAGAAATAATTAAATGGTTAGATGCAGGTATTATTTACGCCATCTCTGATAGCAAATGGGTAAGCCCGGTGCAATGTGTTCCCAAGAAAGGAGGCATGACCGTGATAACCAACGAAAACAACGAGTTAATCTCAACCAGGACTGTGACCGGTTGGAGGGTTTGTATGGACTATCGGAAGCTTAACAAAGCTACCCGAAAGGACCACTTTCCGTTACCCTTTATTGATCAAATGCTTGACAGATTAGCGGGTAAACCTTACTATTGTTTTCTTGATGGTTACTCAGGTTACAACCAAATTGCTATTGCACCAGAGGATCAAGAGAAAACGACTTTCACATGCCCCTACGGTACATACGCATTTAGGAGGATGCCGTTTGGACTCTGTAACGCACCTGCCACCTTCCAAAGGTGCATGATGGCTATATTCTCGGACATGGTAGAGGACTTCCTAGAAATTTTTATGGATGATTTTTCTGTCTTTGGAGACGATTTTGAGAGTTGTCTGGGCAATTTACAAAAGGTGCTCGAAAGATGCGAAAAAGCAAACTTGGTTTTAAATTGGGAAAAATGCCACTTTATGGTGGATGAAGGGATAGTCTTAGGCCATAAGATTAGCTGCCGTGGTATAGAAGTCGACAGGGCAAAGATCGAAGTCATAGAGAAGCTGCCGCCGCCAACAACAGTCAAGGGCATTAGAAGTTTTCTAGGGCCTGCTGGTTTTTATAGGAGATTCATTGCCAATTTCTCAAAAATCACGAAACCCCTATGTCATCTCTTAGAGCAGAACCGACCCTTTGACTTTAATGAAGAATGTACTGAAGCATTCAAGATTTTGAAGGAAAAGCTAGTGACAGCCCCCATAGTACAGCCACCGGACTGGACACAGCCGTTTGAAATTATGTGTGACGCTAGTGACTATGCTGTCGGGGCAGCACTTGGGCAGCGCAAGGACAGGCTGTTTCATGTCATATATTATGCCAGCAAAACATTAAATGACGCCCAAGTAAACTATACCACCACAGAAAAGGAGCTATTAGCTGTGGTGTTCTCCATCGACAAGTTTCGTTCTTATATACTTGGGACGAAGGTAATAGTGCACACCGACCATTCTGCCCTCAAGTACTTGTTTGCAAAGAAGGATGCCAAGCCGAGATTGATACGGTGGATCTTGCTATTACAAGAGTTCGACATTGAGATCAAAGACAAAAAGGGGACAGAAAATCAGGTGGCAGACCACTTGTCGAGGTTGGAGATGGGACAGAGTCTACCCATTGATGAGACACACATACTAGAGACCTTCCCAGATGAGCAGCTCTTTGCTGCCGCAATCGCTGTCGCGACAGCAATGGCGACAGGTAAGTCTTCTAACCTTCCTTGGTATGCTGATTTCGTTAATTTTATTGTTAGCGGAATATTACCTTCTGATCTTACTTATCAAGCCAGGAAGAGGTTTCAAAATGATGTTAAACATTATTATTGGGACGAACCTCTTCTTTTCAAAATGTGCGCAGATCAGGTTATAAGGAGATGTGTACCACAAGAAGAACAAGAAGACATTCTCCATCACTGTCATGCTTCACAATATGGAGGACACTTAGGAGGCAATAAAACTGCTGCCAAGGTGCTGCAGTTAGGGTTCTACTGGCCGACACTGTATAAGGACGCACAGGAATTTTACAAAAACTGTGACAGGTGCCAGCGGACAGGTAACATCTCGAGGAGAAACGAGATGCCACTGCAGAATATTTTAGAAGTCGAAATCTTCAACGTTTGGGGGATTGATTTTATGGGACCTTTTCCATCTTCGTGTGGAAATCTTTACATCCTCCTAGCAGTGGATTATGTCTCCAAGTGGGTAGAAGCAATCGCAACTCAAAAGAATGATGCCAAAACGGTCCAAAAGTTTTTGCACAAAAACATCTTTTCTAGATTTGGCATCCCTAGGGCGATTATCAGTGATGAAGGGAGACATTTTGACAACAGGGTAATTGCTGCCGCCTTGAGAAAATATGGTGTCAAGCACAGGATCGCGACAGCATACCACCCACAGACCAATGGACAGGCTGAGATATCTAATAGGGAAGTGAAGAACATTCTTGAAAAAATGGTTAAACCAACTAGGAAAGATTGGTCTTTGCTTCTGAATGATGCATTATGGGCATACAGAACAGCTTTCAAGACTCCATTGGGCATGTCTCTATACCGTTTGATTTATGGGAAAACATGTCACTTGCCTGTCGAGATAGAACACAAGGCATATTGGGCGATCAAGGCAGTAAACATGGACTTGGACAAGGCAGGCCAGAAAAGGCTGTTAGATTTGAATGAGATCGATGAAATACGGACAATGGCCTACGACAATGCAAGGATTTACAAGGAAAAGACTAAGAAGTGGCATGACAAGAAGTTGCTGCCACGACAGTTCTGCCCAGGGCAGCTTGTGTTGTTGTTTAATTCTAGGTTGAAACTCTTTCCAGGGAAGCTCAAATCTAGATGGTCTGGCCCGTTCCAAGTAGTTCAAGTTTTTCCCCATGGTGCCATTACAATTCAATCACTAAAGGACGGGCACCAATTCAAAGTCAATGGACAACGCCTCAAGCACTATCAAGGGACTGAAGCCCCAGGAATACAGGAAGTGGTTACTTTAGGTGATGCCCCACAAGGCATCCCTAATTTAACCTAATTTTTTATTTTTATTTTATTTTTATTATTAATATTATTTATTAGGAATTAGATTTATTTTATTCGAATAATGTTTTGTTTTTATAATTTCAGTTTTTAGGAAATAAAGGAGTCAAGTGAGAAAGAAGAAGTGGCCCAAGCCCACCGCTCATCCACCAGCCCAATAAAGCCCATTTATGGTAACCTGTCGTTTCGGCTGCCGGCGCAGACGGATTTGACAGGCTGTCAACAGACGCAGAAGCGTGCGGCAGACGCATAACAGACGCATTAATGCATGTCAGACGCGTCAGACACGCTACATTCAATCTGCCGCCCCGTTATTCCTGCCTACCGTTGCGGCATTAAATGGGCAGATACCCAACAGCTATATAAACCCCTTCCCATTTTCATTTTTCATCACTTCCGATTTTTCTCTCTTGTTATTCTCCTCTAGTTTTATCTATTTTCTCTTTTTCAGCCCTTGCAACCAAAATGTCCTCACGCCAAACCCGTCAAAACACTGCTGCCGCTTCTTCTTCAGCAGCAGCATCGCCATTTACCAAAAAGGAGCTATGGGAGGAGCGTGGCTTCATTTACAACAGAGATGCGCCTCTTTTTGGACTCCGGCCGTTCATTATGAAGGCCATAACGACACAACTATGGGAGGACTTTGCCGAGCAGCCGGCAAAGCTTAATGATACTTTGGTCCGGGAATTTTATGCGGCGATCGAAAGCAAGAAGGCGACATCTGTCACCGTCCGAGGAGTGACAGTTCCCTTCAGCGCTAGCAGCATCAACCATGTGTTCGGCCTCTTCTTTGGCCCCAATGATGATGCTCACCAACAATTTTGGGACACCCTCGACACTGCTGGACATGATGCTGTCATGAGGGAGCTGACAGAGGCTGGAACGACATGGAGCACCAGTAAGAAGAATCCCCACTCTGTCAATAGGGGGCAGCTACTCCCTGAGGCAAAACTATGGAACGCTTTTATCAAAAAGCGTATCCTGCCTTCGTCCCACCATACAACAGTCAACCGACAGCGGCTGGCCCTTATCCACTCTATTATGCACGACAGGCCCATCAATGTGGGCAGGTACATGCGGGATAGCATCCTTGATTGTGCCTTCCGCTCGGACTCACGACTCTGCCTGCCGTTCACTATCACCGCCCTATGCCGCTGCGCTGCCGTACCGGAGGAGCCTTCAGAAAAAATCAAGACGGGCAGCGGATGGACAGACAACAACATCTCCAGCCTCATGGAGATCATAGTCGTATCGCCCCTCAACGCCTTCGATCCAAACGCCCCTCCTGCTGAGTCCGATGATGAACCAGCCACCGAACCTGCCCCAGAAGCTGCCACCAACACCGCTCCGGCAGATCAGAACGCCCACATCCTTGCTGCCATCCTGAGGGTAGAGGAGCGCCAGATGGGTTTGATGACTTTCGTCCGTGACTTCTCAAATGCAACGGAAAATTTCATCACTAATACTTTGAATTTTCCGGATGTCATCTTCCCCACCTTCCCCGCCCATTATTTCAATATCCCCTCCCCCACTCCCACACCACCTGTCTCTCCCCATACACAATCTGCCACTTCCACACCATCCCCTGCCCCGACGGCAGCCGGCAGCCCACCGACAGACACCTCCCCTCGAGGAACCAAGCGAGCTGCCACTGATGACAGCCCTCTTGTCCGGAGGAATTTGGAGAGCGACTTCACGCGAGTCAAACGCATTAAGCACGTGGCAAACAAGAGAAGGCTGTCCAAAGCCATCATAACCAGCAGCTCATGGGACAGCAGCAGCAGTTCCGACATCAGGCTAGTGGAGCCACCTGCCCTTCAACCTGCTGACGACCCTGTCCCCCAACCGGATGAAGAACCTGCTGATCAACCTGCTCCGGAACCTGCCCAGCCACCTCCACAACGCAGACGCCGCCATCAGATCCGCGTCAGCAGCAGCAGCGAGGACAGCGAATAAAATTTAAGTTTTTATTTCTTTTTCTCCTCTTATTGTTGCCTGCCCTTATATTTTTGTGATGTACTTTTATTTATCTTGTCTTTCTTTAATTTTTGTGTCATTTTGCATTGAGGGCAATGCAACCCTCAAGTTTGGGGGTGGCAACCCTCCATTCTAATGGAGTCTTAGTACATCTTTTATTAATTTTTTGTGTCTTATTATTTATTTAGTTTATCTTTAAAAAAAATCAGAAAACTAAAACTGTTGGCTTAAAACTGTGGAGTTAACTTACCTGTCATGACGGCTCTATCGTGGCAGCATCTTTAGGACAGGTTAAGGAGAAAGTTTAGAGCCTTTCTATAATTCTGAAAACTTAAACACTTTTGTGACTGTTATATTGCTTAGATTTCTTTTAGCCAAACTAGAATAGGAAGCTTAGAACTTGAATAGCCCCTAGAGGTGCCTAACACTAGCTCTAGGAAAGAAGTTTAGCAAACGAAAATTAAACCTAGAGGTGCCCGAAACCGGCTCTAGGAAGCTAACTAGAGGTGCCCAAAACTGGCTCTAGAAAAATTTAGCTTGAAAAAAAAATAGAAGAAAAAGAAGCATGAAAATGTGCCTTCTAAAAAAATAAACTTTGGCATAAAGATTCGAGTTAAGGAGTTGAATATTCTAGTGAAACTAAGAGAGTCTTAGCATATAACTGTTCACAAGCATGCACACACTGCACGAGAGCTATAGGGAGATTCCGGACAGATCCTAATCCTTCCGACAGGATGCTGCTGCCATAGAGAATGAGCGACAGGTGAAGGGACAGTTCACTGTTTGAAGGCCAACACAAAAATTTTCATTTTTCTTTTAAGTCTTGATTGCTTGAGGACAAGCAAAAACTTGAGTTTGGGGTGTGTTGAGTGTGTAAAAGTTCTATTATTTACACCCTTTTTAACCCATATTTCTGCTGCATTCAAGCATCATTGCATTGCATTTAGGTTAGTTTTCAATAAAACATCACAATTATATAAAAGGCACGGATTCTACTAAAAGATGGTGTATTTTGCAGGTAACTGCCATGGTTGACAATGAAGGCAGGCGCAGGACAGATGAGCAGGAAAGTTGAACTGGACTAGCAGCTGAAGAAGACGAACCTGTCATGGACCTGTCACGACAGCAAGGTGACAGCAGATTTATGAAGAGGAAAAGTCAAGTGGACCTCGATAGATAGAGAAAAATCTGCTCGTCTGTCGTGTGAAAGCCAAATATTTTTCCGAGCCCCGGATCAAAAGATATGTCAAGCCAAAGCTCAAAGAGAGGAAATTTCTAAAAGCTAGGATGCGGCTGGAAAGTAGGAGACTTTAGAGATTTAGTCTTTATTAGAATCTTACTTTTAATTAAAGTTGTAATCCTTGTTACCTTAGATAACTTGAGCCCAAAGCTTATATAAGGGCATAGATTTAACCTAGAGGATAACCGATATCCCATAACCGAAACCAAACCCCTGCCGTCCACCCGTCACCGACATGTTCTAAATTCCCCCTAGGGCTACGGGTTGTTTTGTAAAGTAGTTGCAAGGGTTGCTTTGTTTTAGGATTCTTCAAGTTCAATAAAATAAACTTCAAGTTCTTTTATCTTGGTTTTAATATCTTGCAAGAGCATCGGGAGAGCATTGTGAGGTTATCTATTTACTTAGCATCGGGAGAGTTAAGTATACGAAAGAGATAAAAGCGCGTTCTCTAGTTTATAGTTGAACCATCTCGTGCTTAGGGATAAGGCGAGATTAAGTGGCTAAGGAAGAATTCATGCACATCGGTGTTCATCCTTCGATTCACGCCGGGAGGTATCATCAAAGACGTGATCATCGACAGACTTGTGCCTAGGGATAGGGCAAGGCAGATCTGGGATTCTTGCCAAGCTTGAAGTACGGAGTTAGTGTTTTCTGCCGCGACAACTAACGGACAGACGTTGCGACAGGTGCTGTCGGCGACGGGAGCGACGACAGAACTGGAGATCCTAAGCAATCCAATACCTGCACTACCGAGCAATTCAATACCAGCCCATTCTCTCTATCTTGATAACTCAATCTTTTATTTTGCGTTTTTATCCTATTATTCTCGTGACAATTCTAAACTATTTCCTTTACTTCGTGCAGTAAATCAAGGTGAAGTCATTAGCCCAATCCCTGTGGAGACGATATCCGATACTTAGTATCACTTTACTACTTGCGTCGTGTACACTTGCACTACAATTGCGATAGGCTATTTTACACGCAACAAGTAGATCTTGAACTTGCAGGCTGGACCAGCAAGGAATCCATCAAGGTAATTCCACTTGATGATTTTGATTCTATTCTTGGAGGTTGGACTAATAAAGTTTGGAAAACACCATATTTTATAAGATCACACATGATCAGTAGAAAGAAACAAGTCTCTCTCAGGTTCTTGAACTCTACTCCTCTTGGGCGCTCAAGCCTTACGCTGAACACTGCTGCAACTGTCAATCAAGTTAACCTTTCGATCGTCATGTTTCTTCCTTCTATACCAAGACCTTCAAGCTCCTTAAACTTTCATGGTCGTGGCTATTTTCTTGGGAATAAGGATTTTCTTGAGAAAATAAGCTTTCAAAACTTTCTCCAAACAGACACGTTTTCTTGTAAAATGAGCTTCTCTTTATATAGGCAGAGAAGTGAGAAATGGAAACCAATAGTATTGCAACACTTGTTGATCCTCTTTGTGGTCCATTATTTACTATGACATTTTCCTTGATGCAATTGCAATTTGCAGGTTCAGGAATTGTCTGGTCGCCTCGCATGACGATTTGTTTTGATGTAGGGGGTAGTCTTTGGCCTCTAGCGCACAATAGTACCAATACCTCCAAGTACCGCATGGCTCTTATATAGTTGTAAAGGGGAACCCATGAAGGCCAAGTTGTAATAGTGGTCCCAAGCTCTATCCGGCTAACAATTGTGTTGTGGTCCCAAAGATCTAAAGGTAGCTCCTTTATTTTCTCCTGATTCTGCACGCACTAGCACACGAGATAAGCGGCTTCCTATCGACACAAATTTACATAATATAGAAATCCTAAAGTATAAATCCTTAAACAAGAAAAAAATGCATTAAAACCTAAGTAAATGACAATATTATTAAAGATCGAAGCAAAACCTTAAGTAAAAAGGTGCATAGATAAATGAATATCTGAGATTTATCATTTCACAAAGGCTCTATGAGATACTACGAGGAACTATTCTAAGTCATGAAGCGGGTAGGCAATGTAGCTTGCAAACTGGAGTTACTGCCAAAGCATATGACACATCTCATGTTCCAAATTAGCATGTTCAAGCATATCCATGAAGATATAGATTATCATGAGTGGAACAAGTCACACAAAGAACCAATAGCGGTGAATGTCTCCTATAAGAATGAGGTACAAGAAATCCAAGCAGGTTAAGTGGTTCGATAAAAAAGCCACGTGCCAAGGCATGAGTACTTTGTACGATGGATTAGGATTACACAAAGCGAGGGTACATGGGAACCCGTAACGCCTTAAACCCGATGTTACATTTGGGCCTCAAGCCCAACCTGTATCCACAAAATTTCAACCCAATTTATCCCAAACCAAAGATCCACATCCCACAATTATAGTTAAGTTCAAATCCATCATAAATAATTTAAATCAAAACGTTTACATAGGAGCTCCAAATTAAAACAAGAGTTTAAATCACTCGACGTGATCGATACAAATCCAAAATAAGAGTTACAGGCATAAAATTAGGGTCCTATGAATACATTTCCCAACAAATCTAAGTGATGTACTCTGAACAAGTTGATGAGCAGAGAGTCCTACTCCGATGATGCTCCTTTAGTGCAACGCAACAACCTAAAAACCTTTGCACAAAAACAAAGATTCTGAACGTTAAGCTTATAAAGCTTAGTGGATTCACCTCTACTCTACTATGCTTCATACAGATCATAAACATAAGCATGTAGCTAGAATAGACGACGTGACATTTAAATCAATACATGGCACTACCGCTAGTCACCTAAAATCATACTCAACAGATAAAGTATATCATTCATCATCAACCACATCATAACAATCAATCAACAAACCTGGAGTGAGGCATGGGTCACACAACATCGAGATGTACACTCATACTCGGATCCCCCCGGGTATATTCGAATGAGGCCCGAGTCACACAACATCGGAACATACATTCGGTTAGCTTACCATGGTGTTGCAAGGTGTCTATAGGTATCTGGATCCCATTAATCAAGGTTACACAATCACACAAGTGTTCACATGGAACACATCAACATCATGATCCCCAAGGATCCTTATGGTTGCTATAAAACAAGTCGCTTTAAAATCTTACCAAGTTATTACACATTATGATCACAAATGAGGGTGAAATCTTGGTTTCTCGGTTTTATCACTCATTTTAGATCATTATAAGCATATATGACCACAATCTACAATTTTTCAACCCCTTTCGACTCAATTTCATATTTTCAGGCAGATTGCGTAGTAGGTGTCGATACCCAACCTTGCGTATCAGTACGACCCAATGAGTATCAATACTCACCCTTCGTGTATCGATACACCCACGATGAAAAAGAGAAATTTTTCTAGGTGTTCAATATCGGTACTCAAACCTCAAGTATTGGTATGAACCTAGTACCGATACGCCCTACAACGTACCGATACGAAATTTTCTCACTAGAAATTGCTTCTAGTCCTCGTGTACTGATATGAGCCCACCCATACCGATACGATTTTACTGAATGTACCGATACTAGTTGAAGCCTATACTGGTACTCTTCTAACGGTTCATCAGTGTTCTTCAGCAAAATACTGGTACTAATACGGATTAATCCCATGCTGGTACTCGAGCCCATAATTTGTTTTTTATGGTTTGAAAATCCCTCATAAGTGCACCAAACTCTTGTAATAAAATCTCAACTAATTCTTACATATCATGGGAGTGGTTTAAGGTGATTTTGTACCAATTTTACTCATTATTAACTTGAAATCCCGAATTTACCATTAAAATAGCAATAAAAATCATCAAAATAGCAACACAAGCATCATCCTTAGTATGCGCATGAAGAAAAGGAGTTGGAAATGTACTAACTTTCTTCCAACAACTACAAGGAAGCTCCTTGCCAAAGCCCTCAAACCTTCCTCTTGCCTTAAGTTTTAGAGTTCTTACCCACCTCCTTCACTACACAAAAGGAGTTGTAATTCAGATTAAAACTTGTAGGTGAAGAATGGTTAACAAAAACATAAATCTAGGACTGAAAACGAGATTAACTCCTCCCCAAGAGGCTTCATTCAAGGACCCCTATCAAAAACCCAAAAACTCATCTCCCACCAAAAAACCTTAAAACTTACATTGACTTGTAGATTCTTAACAGCAGATTCAAACTCCCTTAACCACAATTATGAATTCCTAGTAACAAAAACAAAGATGGAGCCTTTCACTTGTATAGGTAGGTGCAAATATGAGAGTGTTGCCTAGGAAGAGAATAGGGGCAAGAAAATAATGGAATGAGATCGTCTTCTTCTCTTTTTCCAGCAATATTAAATGCCTTTTTTAGCCATTTGTTTGAAAATAGGGTAATTTACAACATAAGGCATTCTCTTCCTTCTCCTATGACACTCTAATCCCATAGCCAAGCCCAAAGTGTAACTATGAGACCCACTAAGGCTCTTTGGGCTTCAATTGGGCCCAAGGCCTTGGCCCTTTATCAAGGCCCGAAGCTAAGATCCGAAATCCGAGTCATTACAAAACCAACTGAGGCACTGTTGCAATTCAAGGAAAAGATTTCCGAGTTTTAAGACGCGACGAGGGAGTCTCTAGATCTAGTGGGAGAGAATGTTTCAGATGATCAACCCATTATCAAGAAGCACACAACATGAGACTGAGTCCAACATGCTACAAGTTGTCTAAGAGGTTTTTTCCAAACTCTCAAGCCTATCCAATCTGCCCAAGTCAACCCTTTCATTGGAGAATATTGAACAGAATGGCTGAGCTAATTTTGGAAAGGACGTTATAGGTCCTGATTGCACCAAACATGGCACGATTGATAGAGATCCTGCTTCCACCACACATGAAAACAAGCTATAAACATTCAAAGTAATTTCCATGTATTCCCTATTGTTAAGGAATGTAATTAGGACTTGGGTTCATTTTCTTATATAGATAGACTATTGATCTAGGACTTAATCTTGACAATCAATGTATTTTAATTCTCACTGTTGGATGTAAGGAGGTTTTCCTATAAATATAAGCTCACCCCACCTCATATGTCATTCCATTCTTTCTTGAATAATACAAGCAAACATTCATTCCGCACGCTTCTAAGCTTTTGGCTTAGTTTTGTAGGTTGGCCTAGTCGACCGACTTCATATCATTGTTTAGGGTCGCACAGTTTAGCCGATTCTATCCTCGTGAGAATATGAATGACTTAGCTCAGTGGCTAAGTGCAACTATTGAGTTCGAGTCTCATGACATCCTATTTTCTCAAATAATTTTCTTTGATAAGGTGGATCACCACATTATTTGTCTAAATAAGATTATTTCAAAAATGACATATTAGCAGCGAGAAAAATGACATGGAAATTTAAAAAATTTAAAAAAATTATCATGTAAGCATCATTGTTATTTTTTAACGGTTGGTGATAAAATAGGAAACAACCCAACTTTAAGCACAATTATGTAAAAAATAATAATTGAATGACCAATACAAAACAAAACAAAATAACTGAGATACCAAATAGTTAGTTTACCCCTTTTTTATGGTCTTTGAAAACTTTTTTTAATTGTGAAACTCAACAAATCCCACGATTGTTAAAATAGTCTGTTTGTTAATTGCATTTAGTTGGTTAGTTTTTTTTTTCTTTATTTTTTGTTGTTCATAAAATTTTTATTTACCGTTTGTGAGTACGTTTGTAAATAAATTTATTCAATATTAATGAATAATTAACTGAAGCAAAGTATAAACTGAGCTTAAACCGAACACAAACATATTAAAAAAATAAACTGAGTTCAAACATAATTTTAAAATTTTAAATAAATATGAACAACTCTACAAATAAAGAAATGAATTAATATGAAAAGTTATATTTCAACCCGATACATTTAAATTAACCTAATAAACCTTTCAAAATAGGTTCCATCATGAGTCAGATTTCAACATTGAAAACATTTCTTTAAATGTCAGATTGGGACATCTATAACAACTCTATAAAAGTATATTATAGTAGATATGTAATCTTTAACTGCACACGGATAATAAGAAAGGAGGCTGTGGAAGAAACAAAGAGAGAGAAAAAGAAGAAAGAAAATAAGATAGATTATAAATTATTAAATACAGTCACGTCAAATAATATAGGTGCGAGAAAAAACAATAAAGGAAATGAAGATAATTGTACCTTTTTACATATTTATCATAATTATTTGAAGTAATATATTTTAATACACAAGTTTATGTAAATTTTAGTTTATATAATCTTTTAACTTTAGAGTTTAAAAAATTATGTTGTAGTTTAGGGGTTTAGATTGTAGGGTCCATAATTTAAGGTTTAAGGTTAAAAATTAGAGTTTAAGGTTTATGTTTTAGGGTGTTAGAGGGTTTTAGATTTTAAATTTTATAGCTTATGTTGGAAAAATGTGATAAATCAGTAATTTTGAGCCATAGTTTTTATGGGTAAAGGTAAAGATTCGAATGATGAATTTATTGGCTCATATTCTACTCCATGACACATTTAAAATGGTATCTCATAAGCTCAAAACGACTGAGTGATGAATGAGAAATTAAAGTTCAAAGTAAAGTACTTGTGAATTGTGTAAGAAAAAATAAAAACCCCTTATACTACTTTGGTAGGATAGCAAGGATAGGAAGTGTTTAAATACATCAACCCACTTATTAAATAATGAATGCCTTGGAAAAAAAATTGTGATTCACACGTATGTTTTGGGGTGTGAATGTTTGGACTATTTAGGCTTTTCGTGGTTGCGACCACTTAAAATTGATTTTTTCCTTTAAAATAGTATATTTTTTTAATATTCGAATTTAAGGAAACTAGATAGCTGCAATTCACGAAAATATCCGTTTAAATATGGTATTAACTAATAATTTCCGAATTGAATCGTGCAAAGGACTAATGACCATTAATTCGAAATATTTTGGTTTTCATGTTTTTCCTCTTCCACTCCCTATAAATACCGTGTCATTATTCAGTTTAAAACACAAGTCAAAAACCTTTTCTTCTCCTCTAGTATTTTCAGTGATAGGAAAAGTCAAGAGCATAGCTCGTGATCTCTACAACTCGTCCTACTGTTGCAGATCATCATGTTGTTGTATCCTAGGAGACTGACGATTGACGAACTTAAGCACTCCAAAGTGGTCGAAATCTATCTTAAAGAAATTGCGTAGTTGCATGCCTCAACAAATTTCCTACGATTTTTCATTTGAATCAAGAGTTTGTTTCTTTTCATTCGGTATTTTTCGATTATTTAAATAATATTTCTCTTTTCCTCTTTTTATCATCTCAAATTGTTATTTTGTAACATGTTAAATATGAAAGATTTTGTAAATATTTTTTACACAATTTGTGTGTTAAAATATAACTCTTATTCTAAACTCTAGTCACGCATTGATAATGATTTTATATACATAATCATCTCTAAAAAATTATCACAAATTTAACTTTTATAATTTGAGAAGCACAATTTGGTCGGTTGGTCAAGTTGTTCATCTTTGTTCACTCATTTCTTTTTAGGTCATGGGTTCTAGACTCACTAGAAGCACTCTCCTTTCTTCTCTAGAGCCATTATTCCCCTATCCTCTAGATAAGATTAAGATTGAATTTAAAATGTCAAAAAAAATTATAATTTAAAAACAATAACATGATAACATATTTTTAACTTAAAAATAGAATTAAATATTTAATATATGCACTAAGACATTCTAGAAAAAATAATTACTTTTTACTTTTATTTATATATATCTAATAATTATTCCAAATACATCAACAAGGACGGGGTGTAAAGGTAATGCAAATTGCGCTTTTAAGGAGATAATTTGAGTTTTAACTTTGTAAACGATATTGTTAGGGGGAGAATCATGAATCAAGGATATGAATTATAAAATAGATATCTACTATATCATAAAAATAATTATTCCAAATACGAGTCATGTATGAATTTAATGTATATAGTCAAAATTGGGGATGTAAAAAGTTGACTCGACTTGCAAAACTGTCTGGAACCGACTTGAGTCAGAACTGCTTGTGACCCGAGGTGGTGGTAATCCGAAATCAATTTGAGTTTGAACTGGTGTTGACCTGAACCCGAGTTGGACCTGGAACTTTTGGATCTGAACTTGACCTGAACCCGACTTCAACCTGATAATGTGATAACCAAACCCGACCTACATCCGACCTTATATGAACATGAACCTGGTAAATAATTGATATTATCCGACCTGTTACCAACCTGACATGTTATCGACCTGATCTGTAATTGACTCAACATGTAAATGACCTGACTTGTTATTGAATTGATCTAATATTTACCTGACTTGGTATTTATCTGACTTGTAATAACTAATAAGTTACAATTGATGAATTTGTGAGATTATGAATTTATTATATTATAGTGTGACAAAATGCATCTTCACAAAGGTACATGATTAACTATGATCATTAAATTAATATGTTTATTTTTTTATATTTATAAATTATAGTATATAAAATATTTAAAAGTTTTATTAAATATCTAAATGTTGTCAACATAATTCCTTAAGCTTTATGATTTATGGTTTAATATTAACAATTTATGGTTTAGTTTAGTGTTATTGGTTTATGAGATTAATTCTTATTCTTTAAGATTTATGGTTTAGTTTAGTGTTTTGTTTAGGGTTATTGGTTTATATGATTAACTTGGACTCCTTAAAGTTTAGGATTTAGTATAAATGGTTTATGATTTAGCTTATGGTTATTGGTTTATGGTATTAGTTTTGATTCCTTAAGGTTTATGGTTTTGGGTTTAGTATTAATTGTTTATGGTTTAATATAGTGTTATTGATTTATGAGATTAATTTCGATCCAACTTGCTAATTTATGCATTTGAATTAGACTAAATATTTAAATCAAAGCTTCATGTGTACAATTGAACTAAATTAAAGTTTCAACTTTAATGTGTACAATTACATATTTACATCCAAATAAAAAACTTATGTATAATTATATTAAATCAAAATTTATATGGTATAATAATAATGTTCGAATTTAATTAACTTATTAAACTTAGGATCTAATTGAGCTAAATTAAAACTTAGAAGCATAAATCGCGGGCTTAATTTAAAGAATTCTAAAACTAAATATGGAATTTCAATTAAATTAATTTAAATTAGGAATCCATTGAATTAAATTAAAACCTAAAAGTGAAAATTTGGAACTTAAATGAAAAACATCTAAAGTTAGAAGGGCTAAAAAATAAGTTATTCTAACCTAAAAACCCACGTGGGTGGGAAACTTTCTCTCCCAGCGTTTCACTTTAATTAAAATCATGAAAAAAAATTGGTAAGGGGACGACAAAAATTTGGAGGAATTTAAGCCCCTAATTTTTAGGTTATTTCCCTCCAAAATCTAAATGGAATCTTTTTAAATTTGATTCAATAATTAATTGTTCATTTGCATTTGCTTCCTAATTTTGTTTGCTTAGTGATTAATTATGTTTTAGGTCCTCACTTGTTTAAAATTTTCATTTTAGTCCTAACATTCACTTTTAAATTTTAGTTTAATTCATTTTAGTCATAATTATATATATTTTTAAAATTGTAAAATATTTCGGCATCCTAAGGGATATTTTGGTTCATATTAATCCATAAAATTTTATTTTTATTTGAAATTTACCCACAATTACCATACCGAAGTCTATTTGTACACGATAAGTCTCAACTTGAACTTCAACCGAAATTGATATTCCCCGACCTGAATTTTATCCGTCAATGACGTGACCTAGGGGTGGGTAAGACCGGGTACCCGACCAATTTGTCTAGAATTGGTCCCGGTCCCGGTAACCACCGGTTTCTTAAAACTAGAACCAGTCCCGGTTAGATCGGGTCCAAGATTTTAGGAACCAGTCCCGGTACTAGTGGAAACTGGTACCAATACCGGGTACCCGGTCAATTAGTCTATTATTAATAAAATTTGAGCAGAAGTGGAAAAAATTTAACCATCAATAATAATATTAAATAACAAAGTCAGAATATTGTAGGCTTGAAGGTTGAAGTCTTAAAACGAGTCATACTCATAATATTCATACATAAAGAGAAATAAATGAGCGTCTTTAGTTGTTTTCAACCTCTTCAACGTCATTCGATACCATACCAGAACCAGGTACCTGGTACTGGTCCTGGTCCTATTGGGTACCCACCGGGTATCGGGTCTAAAAAAGCAGGATCCAGTCCCGGTCCAGGTTGCAATCGGGACCTAAATTTTGAATCTAGTCTCGGTCCCACAGGAACCAATTCCGGGTAAAAATCCATCGGTCTGACCGGGTCCGGTACCAGGACCGAGTAATCGGGTTTTCTTGTCACGGGGCTAGGTCTAGGCGGGTCTCGCCTCGTGCGGCCTTGGTCGCGAAGCACTTGGGAAGGCTTGAAAAGCGGCCAATTCAGCCTTACTCACTAAGCTTGGAAGGCTTAGTCTCGGATTGCGGAAGCTCTCTTGGAAAACGAAGGGGTGATGGCTCACAAAGCAAAGAAAGGAAGAGGATGCACACTCGTTTAAGAAAGCTAAGACCTCGTTAAAAACTCCCCATAAGACTAGATGGGGAGAAAAGAGTACCAAAGCTTCTTTATTAACAAAGAAAGGAAAAGATTACAAAGGAAGAAATGAAGCAAGTGTGGAATGTGGAATGCCTAGGAGGAGGGCTCTATTTATAGCCTAATCCCCCTCGATCCAATGGCTAGGAATGACTCGATCCAAGGGCCTTTGATGAGTCTCACAAAAGAATCTACTATTCAAGGCAAGCTTGTCATATTCAAATAGACTTGCCCTGATTACAATCACTCTTGCCCACAATAGATAGCATATTACATCATTGCTTGGTTGGATTGAAATACTTCCCCCATGGATGGATAGGTTTCCATATGTATTTCTCCAAGGATGACAACTTGGCATGGGATTTGGATGCTTGGGCGGATTGGGCCTCTCATGGCCTGATCTTGGTGTCCAAAATCCCATCTCTAGCATGTTGGATGCTAAGTCGGGCCCTAGGGGTGTGGGCAACTCGGATGGGCATCCCTTAGGCCTGTTGGCGTCCACATTGGGTGCAGACTCAGCCTCTTTGGCGCGCACATCGAGTGCGGGCTCGGGCTCCATGGCTTGGGCGGCATTGATGGTGCAAGGTAAGGCCCCCTCGTGTGTGAACTCGGCCTCCTTGGTGCGCACGTCGGGTGCGGGCTCCATGCCTTGGCCGGCATGGAGGGTGCGCGGCAAGGCCCTCTCGGGTGCGCGTCTTGGGCCCCCTCGGGTCCATGTCTTGTGGGCAGCACATGGGGTGCTTGGCAAGGCCCCATGGTGCGCTGGAACAAGCCCACCTCGGTTCTCTTGGGCGCGGACACCACCAAGGGCGTTGTGCATGGCCCCTTAGTGCGTGGCATTGGCAACTACTCGGGCCCCTCGGTCGGGTGGGAGATGTGGTGCGTATGGGTCAGCACCTATGGGTGCGGCTGGCCCGGTCGCGAAAAGTTGGCCCATGACATTCTCCCCCACTGAATCTATTGACGCCCTCGTCGATAGGCTTTGAAGAGTCTCAGTCGTCTCGTCCTCAAACGGCCTCGGCTCATCATCTTGTTCCCATTCGGCTAAGGGAACTCTCGTGCAAATGGCAAGGCCTTCGCACTTTGGCTCACGATCCGTCTTTCCCTCGAACGGACTTGGCTCTCCATCATTTTTCCTTTCGGCTAAAAGAACTCTCGTCGGATGGGCAAGGCTCTCACGCCTTGACTCTTGATGCAATTCAATGGATGGCTCATCATGTTTCCACTTGGCATCGGGAAACAACCTCCAAAGCTCAAGGCTCTCATGCCTTGGTCCACGATCAATCTCGAGTGGTGGCTTCTCGTCTCTTGTGATGTTCGCCTTGCTTGGTGCATGGCTAGCCTCGAACCACTCTCGACTATACTCGTCTAACGGCTTAGGGACGATGTTGTGGTCCACTCGATCGCTTGTTGGCAAACTCAACTTGTAGGCCTCTCCGCCTACTTGCTCTTGTATCGACTCTTTACTCGAACTCACGAGCAACCTGCGCAAGGAACCAAAGCAAGTTAGTCCAAAATTCTCACACAAATTTGGCGTTCTTACCTTGGACGCAAAGTCCTCTTCGGATGGTGTCACGATGCCTTGTCGATACTCAAAGCATGTGATGATAGTGGGGTTTAGGAAAAGCCCCTCTTCGATGCACTCTTGCACTCCTTCGAATTGCAACCCATCTTGGTAGGATGTCGTGCTTACTTGCTCCATGGAATGGCTTTGTTCTTCGCACGCTCTCGTTGGCAACCTATAAACAAAACCAAAGTGAGTTAGTCCCAATTTAGATGGAAAAATGGGCTCACTTACCTCGGACTCAAAGTTCACGTCGTCTCGATCCACTTTGCCTTGTCGATACCCAAGGCAAGTGTTGGCATGTTTTGGCCCCTCATCAATGGGCTTGGGCACCTCGGTGCTTTGACTCGGTTCCATGGACTCATGCCACTCGTCCATGGAATTCGACCATTCGTCGAACTCGGCTTGCAACTCTTCGTAGAAGATTGCTAGCTCCTCTCCATCGGCTTGATCTACTTCACCAAACTCGGATGGTTTTTGAATCTCTTCATCAAACTCGGATGGGTACTCCATCTCACAAACCACTTTACTCTTTGGTGGCTCCAAAGACTTCCCGTCTTTGTTCTCATGGTCCACCTTGCTTATTGGCGGACAAGTAGCATGCCTCTCCTTGTACTCTCAGCTTAAGGCATCGGCTACTTCCTTCGACAAACTTGGGTTGCATTTCCAAGTAAAGTCGAATCTTGCAAGAATTTCTTGCCAACGGACCTGCTTATGAGACAACTTTGCATGGGTTAGAAAATAATCATTCAAGGGACTCTTTGAATAGACATCAAACCTCGACCCATATAAACGTTGTCTCCAAGTGTGCAAGCAATGCACGTCTGCGGTGAGTTCCTTCTCACGATCCGGGTGACTCTTCTCGGACTCGTTGAGCACTCGACTCTCTCGAGCAATTGGAACTCTCTTCTCTAAGAGAATTCCTTCAATGTGGTCGGCACTAGCGAAGGTATGGACTTCGAATGCCTTCACGTCCTCCTACTCATCAAGGACTTGACTCTTTGTGTCGGAAACTTCTATGGACTCTTCCATGGCCTCATCGTCATTGGCTACCTCGGACTCGAGCACTCCTTCGTGGATGTTTGGTGATGCCTTGGCTTTTTCGCTTAACGCCTCAACATCTTGTCGGTGTGGATCTGCAACACACCTTTCCTCGATTTCTGACAAGACAAGTGCATCAATTTGTTCCAAACAAGATGAACCAATAACAATCTCATATACATCAAGAAAATCGCAAGATATTACCTTGATGCTTGTAGTGACGGGATTCGCTAATTTGATGGTACACATCCCTTGCGATTCCCACAACTTTCTCGTCACTAAAGTTGGCTGTCACAACTTGTTGGTTAACCTTCTCAACCTGAAGGTTTAACCACTCGTCAGTTTTCTCGGACACGAGTACTCCATATGCACTTGGATCCACTAGTGCACTTAGCGTCGCATCGCGGAACACTATGTCTACAAACATAGGCCCCTCTTCCTCAAAGTCGCCCTCGACTTCGCTTGACTCCCAACATGACTCGTCATCGTCGCTGGAAAACTCCACGTAACTTGGCTTCTCCTACGGTTGTGTGGCCTCATTGCCCCTTGGCAACCTTTCCCTTACTTCACTCTTAAAGTTTGACGCCCCAACCATCATGCTCACTAATGATTGTTGCCCGAACAAGGAAGCAAGCTTTGTGGCCTCGGTCTCGTCGGGCAACCCTTGCTTCTCGAACGCCTCTACCATACTCATTGGTAGCACATTGCACCTCGCATCAAGCTTCAAAGCCTCGAGCTCGTCGGGCTCGTCCTGTACCTTGGACTGCTTGAATTTGTGCGGGCATCGGAAAGACTCGTGTGGCTCTCCACACCTCCAGCATTTTGACGGCCTCCTCTTTGGGCAGTCATCGTGATATTCACTGCAACGAAAACAAAACAACGGTTTTGTATTAAGAATATCACAAAACTCAGATTCGCTCACCTCGCTTTTAAACGAGATGTCTGGTGATTCCACTCTCTCCTTTGTTGCAACGTTCCTTCTTTCTTGCGCCATCTCTCGACTCGATAGGATGCGGAAAATGACTCTGATACCACTTGCCACGGGGCTAGGTCTAGGCGGGTCTAGCCTCGTGCGGCCTTGGTCGCGAAGCACTTGAAAAGGCTTGAAAAGCGGCCAAGTCAGCCTTACTCACTAAGCTTGGAAGGCTTAGTCTCGGATTGCGGAAGCTCTCTTAGAAAACGAAGGGGTGATGGCTCACAAAGGAAAGAAAAACGTTTGCACACTCGTTTAAGAAAGCTAAGGCCTCGTTAAAAACTCTCCCTAAGCCTAGATGAGGAGAAAAGAGTACCAAAGCTTCTTTATTAACAAAGAAAGGAAAAGATTACAAAGGAAGAAATGAAGCGTGGAATGTGGAATGCCTAGGAGGAGGGCTCTATTTATAGCCTAATCCCCCTCGACCCAATGGATAGGAATGACTCGATCCAAGGGCCTTGGATGAGTCTCACAAAAGAATCTCCTATTCAAGGCAAGCTTGTCATATTCAAATAGACTTGCCCTGATTACAATCATTCTTGCCCACAATAGATAGCATATTACATCATTGCTTGGTTGGATTGAAATACTTCCCCCATGGATGGATAGGTTTCCATATGTATTTATCCAAGGATGACAACTTGGCATGGGATTTGGATGCTTGGGCGGATTGGGCCTCTCATGGCCTGATCTTGGTGTCCAAAATCCCCTCACTAGCATGTTGGATGCTAAGTCAGGCTCTAGGGGTGTGGGAAACTCGGATGGGCATCCCCTAGGCCTGTTGGCGTCCACATCGGGTGCAGACTCGACCTCCTTGGCGCGCACGTCGGGTGCGAGCTTGGGCTCTATGGCTTGGGCGGCATGGATGGTGCAAGGTAAGGCCCCCTCGTGTGTGGACTCGGCCTCCTTGGTGCGCACATCGGGTGCGGGCTCGGGCTCCATGCCTTGGCCGGCATGGAGGGTGCGCGGCAAGGCCCCCTCGGGTGTGCGTCTTGGGCCCCCTCGGGTCCATGTCTTGTGGGCAGCACATGGGGTGCTTGGCAAGGCCCCATGGTGCACTAGAACAGGCCCACCTCAGTTCTCTTGGGCAAGGACACCACCAAGGGCGTTGTGCATGGCCCCTTGGTGCGTGGCATTGGCAACTACTCGGGCCCCTCGGTCGGGTGGGAGATGTGGTGCGCATGGGTCAGCACCTATGGGTGCGGCTGGCCCGGTCGCGAAAAGTTGGCCCGTGACATTTTGCCCACCCCTAACATGACCCGACCTGAACGTGGCTCGACCCGAAGTCCATCCGAACCTGATTTAACCCATTAATTAACTGATTGGGACACGGACCGTTTTAGCCTGAACCGAAACTTACCCGACCTGAAATTAATTCGACTCGAACCCAAACTCAATATGATTTAAAATCAACATGATAATGACCTGAATCTGAGTCGACTCGAACCTGACCTAATCCGAGTGGAACCATTAAATTGACCTAACATATCCCGAATCTTATTTAATCTGACCTGACCTGGCTTGAAACCTAAACTATTACATGATTTCACATCTCTAGTCTAAATTTGATCTATATATAGTAAATCCTAAATTTTGATCATAAGTTTAATTCTCATATATATTTTAAAAAATTTAAATCTATTATCATACTTTAAGTTAAAAAATAAAATTAATAACTACTACTTAATAAAAAAAATTATTATTTAATCAAATATATTATTGAAAATTTTCTATATTCTATCAACAACTAGTTGGTTTAGCGAGATGCAGTGGTACTTATTGAGTGAGTCGATCGCGAGTTGAGTAGTGCTCGATTTGTGCTCATTAAAAAATCTTGTTGCTCGACACGACTCGTTGCTTGTTAAGCTCGCTAAAATTTATACCTTTTTAAATATATGTAAAGTCTAATGATGCTATTAGAGTTTAATATAAACATACAAATTCAGAAGAATAAAACGTGAGGACTGAAAAGATAAAAAAAAATGAACTTGTCATGACCGAGTTAGAGATGAAGTCGATATTAGAGTGTGAGACTCTTTTTAGTTTTTCAAAAATCTTTGATGAACAACAAAGAAGAGCAAACTTTGGGATTTCAGAGTTTTAACTTTTAATCGTATTTTTTTATATGAAGACTAAAGGTTTTCCCTTTTCTATTGTTATACATAAATTAATAATAAAAGAAAAATGAAAGATTTTAATAAAAAAAGAAAGATAATTATTATAATTTAATTTTTTATTAATACAAATTAACTTTTTGAATTCTCGGGAAATAAAAAACGTTTTGGAAATTTAAAACTAAATATTTTATGGGTAAATTACTTAGCAACTCACTGGACTTTTCTAGAGTTTTCAACTGATATTTAAATTTCTTAGAACATACTTTTTTAAGGTAGCCACCAGAAAATCATAAAAAATTTATAAAAAAATTAATGAACTGCTCGCGAACTTATCTAGTCGAGTTGGGCCTTGATCGACTCGACTTAGTAAGATCTCGAATCGAGCTCGAATTTGAGTCAAGTCAACTCGAGTCGAGGGTTAACCGAGTTTTGACCGAGTCGAGCTTGAGCTATTTTTGAGCTGCTCAATTCAATTAGCACCCTAGCAGAATGATGTGCTAGATCCCTTAAGCAAGGTTATGAGTTCGTATAGTGACGTTGTGAAAGAAGAAAACTGAGATGGAATTCGCCCCATATTAAACCTCTTTAAAATCCAATTCATATTTCTCCATTTACAATATCAGGATACTGGTGATTAAAACAAATCTATATCCCATGAGAAGGTGGGTAGTTAACCCAACCCTAGGTTTTATTAAAAGAAAATCAAGTAACTTATAATATTATTTTGGAATAAAGTAGAAAAATAATTAGAAAATAAGAAAAATGGAAATAACACGAAAGCTTCTTGAAGTAAATCCTTAAGGAAAAGGACAAGAATATATCAACATCAGATCTGATCTTAAAATAAGCATAAAAACCGACCAATGATCGGAGCCATAATTTTGGTTTGAAATCGTATTAACGTGGTTGCCGGGGTAAAGCCATGTTGTGGTCGACAAGTTGGCTACTTCAACACCAAAACATACGTGTATACGCAATGACTCGATCAACTAAAAAATCCAAGTCAAGTCAATTATAATATATAGTTTTTTTTTTACGTAAGTCAATTACAATATTTACATAGTGGAAAACAAATTTGAAGAAGTACACGATATAAATTACAAAGTAAATAATTTGAGGTCAACTTGTAATTTTGATCCTCTATTACGCTTAAATTTGGGATATAGCCCTTGTATTATAATTTGGCATGATTTAGTCATTTTGTTTTTATATTATTAATTAATCTAAATAGTTATCATCATTAACGATTCTAGTTAAAATATTGATATTGACTTTTAAAATAATGTCTATTTTAATATTAAGAAAACTCATGTCACCGTGATAAGTTGGAAGGATTTTTTTTCCTTAAATCCAAGTCATTTTTAGTCGAAATTATTGTTGCTAATCTAGTGGGATAATGCTGGAGGTTTTTTAAACAATTTTTAGAGTTTAAATTTTAGTGTTTTGAATGGGATGAATTTGGTCGAATTCAGAAGGTTGCCCCTGTAAATAGGGGGTTCAAAATTCGATTTTAATTTAATTAACTAACTAAATCTGAAAAAAATTTAGTTAATCGAACAGTTAATTTTATGTTCAGTCGGTTACCGATTAATGATTTTTCCTTAAATCCAAGTCATTTTTAGTCGAAATTATTGTTAATTACTTGCTAATCTAGTGGGATAAGGCTGGAAGTTTCTTAAGCAACATCCAGAGTTTAAATTTTAGTGTTTTGAATGGAATGAACTTGGTTGAATTCAGAAGGTTGCCCCTGTAAATAGAGATATTCAAAGTTTAGTTTTAATTTAATTAACCAACTGAATCAAAAAAATTAATCGGTCAGTTAATTTTAGATTCGGTCGGTTAACGGTTATGATTTTTTCCCTTAAATCCAAGTCATTCTTAGTCAAAATTATTGTTAATTACTTGCTACTCTAGTGGGATAAGGCTGGAGGTTTCTTAAACAACATCCAGAGTTTGAATTTTAGTGTTTTGAATAGAATGAACTTGGTCGAATTCAGAAGGTTGCCCCTGTAAATAGGGGTGTCCAAAGTTTAGTTTTAATTTAATTAACCGAATAAATCAAATTTTTTAGTTAATCGGTCGATTAATTTTAGTTTCAGTTGGTTAATGGTTAATATTTTTTTCAAACTTCGGTTAATTCAGTTCGAAATCAGTTAATTAACCAAAATTATTATATATTAAATATTATATATATTACATATATTTATTTTTGGTCATATTTTTTTTAAAATTATAAAATTACAATTAATTTTTTTGTATATTATAAAATATCATTAAACTTAATTAAATTAGCACAAAATGATCATTAAATGTATTGAATTATTACAAAATGGTCAATAAACTTTTCAATACTTATCACTAATTTATAACGTACAATGACCATTTTGTAATAGTTCAACAAGTGTAATAATTTTTTTTAACTTTTGAAAGTTTAGTGGCTAAAAAATTATTTTAACATATTTTCGTGACCATTTGTGTAATAAACTCAAAAATTTATAACATATTTCGGTTAATTCAAAAGCCAACCGAATTAACCGAACTTGTTTTGGTTCGATTAAAAAATTTTGAAAAAATTTGGTTCGGTTAACGGTTAAAAGGAAGAAATTTCGGCTAATGAATTTTGGGTAATTTGGTTTGGTCTATTAACCGTACCGATCGATTGAACACGCCTACTTTTAAAAAGCCTTTGCAACATCCAAATTCGAATTAGTCAGCCAATAGATTAGATATTACTATGTGCTTATACAAGATAAAAAAAATTATACTAACTAATGATATTATGAAATTAAAGTATAGGAACTAAATCCTTACTTTGAGCACAATGGAAAGACAAAAACAATAATTAAACCTTTCTTTCACGTTCGGTTTAAATTATGGCCCTTTATGGCAATTAGCGGATCGTTGATAGCAGATAACATTAGTTGATAGTTAATAGATTATTGCGTTAGCTTATTTGACTAGCAGATTGTATTAACTGATTGTATAAAAGTGTTTGGTAAAATTAACTGACAGCTTATAGTTGTTTGGTTATTTAAACAAGCAAAATGACATATAAGGACATGATTATATTCGATATTTATTTGAATAGTTTATTAGTTATCAATATTTTGTATCTATTAATATTAATTAGATTATGAAAAATAATTTTTAATATAACATTATTAAGCATATTTGAAGGATATATATATATATATTAATTTATTATTTATATAATTATTTTTAATATAATTTAATTAAATATTAAATTTAAATACAAATATGAGAATAAAAAAATACTAGTTTACAAATGTCACAATATAAATATGTGGGGTTGAAGAATTAAAATAGAAATGGTTAATTTTAGGTTATTTCGAGATTTTTGATAATTATTAAAGGTAAAGGGGTATTTATAACTCTTATGTCAAAACCTTTAATTTCAAAAATTATTATTAGCATCCTTTTCAAATTAGAAATTTCACCACAATCCGCTATTTTAATTTGCTCTTTACCAACTATCTAAATTAGCGAATTTGACTGGTCAAACTTTTAATTTTAGCTCAAACATGAAATGTATGTTTCTGGAATTAGTCAAAGTCAAGCTCGCCTTATAAGACCTGCAATTGGTGAGAAATACTCCTCCAGAAAACGTATAGACTTTGTTAAAACAAGGTTAGGCGGCAAGTCCATCGGCCAACATTGGAATTGTTCGTTTGGGTTCCAATTCTAAGAGCTTATGGCTTCAATGGCCAAGCAACTACACTTCGTGTTGATCCCGCTCATGGCGCAAGGTCATATGATTCCCATGGTTGACTTGGCCAAGCTTCTTGCAGAACGAGGGGTGATGGTAAGCTTAATCACTACGCCCCACAATGCGTCGCGTTTCGACACGGTGATCCGATGAGCGGCGGAATCGGGACTTAAGATTGAGCTAGTGAAAATCCCGTTCCCATGCCGAGAAGTTGGACTCCCGGTAGGATGCGAGAACCTGGACACTTTGTCTTCCAGGGATCTATTAAAGAAGTTCTACAATGCACTCGGTATGTTGCAAGAACCATTGGAACGGTTTCTGGAACAACGAAAGCCGCTTCCGAGTTGCATAATATCGGACAAGTGTCTTTCCTGGACCTCAAAAACTGCTCAAAGGTTCAATGTCCCAAGGATTGTTTTCCATGGGATGGGCTGTTTTTCATTGCTGAGCTCTCTCAATGTGAAGCTGCATAAGGCCCACCTTTCGGTCGCTTCGGATTGGGAACCGTTTGTGGTGCCGGGATTGCCGCACACAGTGGAGATAACAAGGGCTCAACTTCCGGGAGCATTCGTTAGTTTGCCTGACTTGGACGATGTTCGCAACAAGATGCAAGAGGCCGAAATGAGTGCATTCGGTGTTGTCATAAACAGCTTCAATGAACTCGAGCAAGGATGTGTGGAGGAGTACCAGAAGGCTATAAGGAAAAAGGTTTGGACCATCGGACCGGTTTCTCTATGCAACAGAGTAAACTTGGACAAATTTGAGAGAGGAAACAAAGCATCAATCAATGAACAAAAGTGCATGAAATGGCTCGACTCGATGAAACCAAGGTCAGTTATCTACGCTTGCCTCGGTAGCCTATGCCGTTTAGTTCCGGCACAATTGATCGAACTCGGGTTAGGCCTTGAAGCATCGCAACAACCATTCATTTGGGTAGTCAAAACAAGCGATGACAGAGCTAATATTGAGGAGTTAGAGAAGTGGTTTTCGGAGCATAAATACGAGGAGAGGGTCCAGGGGAGGGGACTATTGATCAAAGGTTGGGCTCCACAAGTTCTAATTTTATCCCACCCTGCAATTAGAGGCTTTCTAACACACTGCGGATGGAATTCAACCATAGAATCTGTATGCTCCGGGGTGCCAATGATAACATGGCCTCAATTCTCCGAACAATTCTTCAACGAGAAACTGATAGTCCAAATCCTGAAGATCGGAGTTCGGGTTGGGGTCGAGGTCCCCGTCAGATGGGGTGAAGAAGAGAAACTTGGAGTGCTGGTGAAGAAACAACAGGTTGAGAAAGCCATAGATATGTTGATGAATGGAGGCGAAGAAGGCGAAAAGAGACGAGTTCGAGCACGAGAACTGGCAGAAATGGCAAGGATGTCGGTGGAGAATGGAGGATCATCGCATTTCAACATGTCACTCTTAGTGCAAGACATTTTGGAGCAAATTACTCGGACTCAGGCACACCCAAATCTGCAGGTTTAATTAACAGTTGGTAAATTATTTAAAAAAAAAAAGAGTTGGATTTTCTCTTTTGTTTTCCCTCAGAAGGAGGCATTCTGAGTGTATTATTGTGAGTATTATAACACCTTGAGTATTGTTCAAGTAATCTTCAAATCATGTTAACTTGATTGCACAAGCTTCGAATATCCATCGTATATTCACATTAATTTAAACACAAGAAATAGACTTCTCGATTAAGAAAAACCCTATAATGCCAAAGTCTTCATTGCAAATATTTTATATCCATCATATATTTATATTAATTTAAACACCAGTAATCCTAATTAGATGTTGGAGTTTTGTTCATGAGGTTTTAATGTTTTATTTGGTGAGTCGTGTGGGCCTTATACAAATATATAGAAGAGGTCTAGATATGCGATTTACATGCGTGTCAAGTTAGAAATTTAATAAGATAAAGTTGTGGTAAATTATTATTTTAGTCACACAACTTTTAAAACTTACAAAATGATTATTAAATTGGGTAAACTACACAGATGACCATTGAACTATAGGTTTGGTGTTAAAATGACCACTATATTATTTTTCGGTAAATGCACCACACAACTATTTAAATGGTTCCATTTTAGCCACGCGCCGTTAAAAAACGGAAAAAGTTGACGGAACTGTTAAAAAAATTGGTATAATTATACATTTGGTCCTCTATATTTATACAATATATCAATTTAGTCCTAATTTTAATCTAATAAAACAATTTAATTATTCAATAAGATGGTGACACGTGTCACCACCTTATTGGAAGTCTTTAATTATTTTTATTTAATTAATTTTCAACCTCCAATCAGGTGGTGACACGTGTCACACCCAATTAGAGGTGGAAAAATATTACATGGAAATTGCTTCCAAGGGGAATCGGGCCTAGGACCTTGGAATGGTACGGGCAGGTGCTTGCCACTAGGCCAAGAACTTTTTTGTGTTATGAGATACAATCTTTGATATATATTTAAATAGTATTAGTGCCCAGAAAAATTGAAGAAGAGAAAATGATGTTGGGTGGTTTCAAATCTTGAACATTAGAGTAGAAACTACACATGCTTACCACTAAGCTAACCCTATTTTTATGATATAAAACCCAACATTTAATATATGTCATATATGGATTTTAAAGCTCGGAAAAAGAAAGAAAATGTGGTTTTAGGAAACTCAAACATGACATATGTGTATAAACATCTAACCTAATTAAATAAACCTAATAATTAAATTAAAGTTACAATATTTTATATATTTTTTAAATTATAGTTCGTGCACTATTTAAAATAAAAGATTTAAAATTATATGAAATTCTTTTTGAATTATGTTCGTGGGTTTGGATTCCCTAAATAAATTTACTATAATTTTATTTTTTAAATATAATTATATATAATAATTCTAATTTCCTAAAACTACATTTTCTTTCTTTTTCTAAGCATTAAAACTTATATATGACATATATTAAATGTTGGGTTTTATATCATAAAAATAGGGTTGGCTTAGTGGTAAGCATGTGTGGTTTTCACTCTAATGTTCAAGATTTGAAACCACCCAACATCATTTTCTCTTCTTCAATTTTTCTGGGCACTAATACTATTTAAATATATATCAAAGATTGTATCTCATAGCACAAAAAAGTTCTTGGCCTAGTGGCAAGCACCTGCCCGTACCATTCCAAGGTCCTAGGCCCGATTCCCCTTGGAAGCAATTTCCATGTTAATATTTTTCTACCTCCAATTGGGTGTGACATGTGTCACCACCTGATTGGAGGTGGAAATTAATTAAATAAATTAAATAAAAATAATTAAAGACTTCCAATAAGATGGTGACATGTGTCACCATCTTATTGAATAATTAATTTATTTTATTAGATTAAAATTAGGACTAAATTGATATATTGTATAAATATAGAAGACCAAATGTGTAATTATACCAATTTTTTTAACAGTTCCGTCAACTTTTTCATTTTTTAACGGTGTGTGGCTAAAATGGAACCGTTTAAATAGTTGTGTGGTGCATTTGCCGAAAAAAATAATATAGTGGTCATTTTGATACCAAACCTATAGTTCAGTGGTCATCTGTGTAGATTACCCTATTAAATTTTATTTTTTAATAAAATGTAGATGACATAACAATTAAAAATATTTATATAATAATACATTTAGTATTTTATATTTAGACTCTTAAACAATTTAATTTTAATCTAAAAAACCAATAAACCTAACCCTCATTATTTATCCATTGGACACCATTAGAACCTTAAAAAAGTTATTTAAATTAGAATTAATATGTATTATAATATTGTAAAAAAATTACAATTAAATTTGTATGAAAACTCAAAAATTCGACTCGAATTAAAAAAAATTCAAATAAAATTTGACTCGTAAAATAGGCGTCGTAAACTCGACTAACTCAAAAAATTTTGACTCGACTCGACTCAATCGAACGAACACTCACTCCTAAGCACAATGATAAATACCTTCCCAATATCATAGTAACAAGAGCCGTTGTTCCAGAAAATTTATTCGCAACAAAGATTTAAATAGTTGTTTGCGACCACAATAGCGGACGTAGTATAGTGATTTTAACATCATTCGAAACTGCGATACCTGTAACGGTTATGTTTGTAATAGCATATGTTCTTTGAAAAATTCACGACCGTAATAATATTTTTTTATGTTCACAACTGCGATAAATACAACACAACCGAAAATACAGCCGCAACTGTAATTTAAATTCCTGATTTACTAAGGGACTTCCAACCGCTTCTATAAAATATCGTTAACTCCACAAATCTGGGGAAAATTGACATCTTCGAAAAAGAATCGAAGAACATGTTTCCTTGTGCAAGTTGGTGCTTTAGGGACTCCGTGACCATCAAACACCTGCGTACAAACATGAACCAAATTTAGTAATGAATCATGCGAAGTCAACATATTAAGGGCTGGGCAGTAGCAAGTAGCAACACAAGCCAAAACTCAAATATTACCCCCATAAAAAGTACTACACTTTGGGAACTTGTTCGTGAGTTTATGTTGGTTGTTTTACCAACTCTGGATAAAGATTTACATATTAGTGAGCTTAAATTTAATGGCGAATTAAAAAATATCATCCAATATAAATAAAAGTAGAAATTTATCTAATATAACTCGTGATTTTTATTATTATTTGTATTTTTATTTAAATAAAATCAAAATATTTTAAAAAATAATTTTTATCTATAACTTAATTGAATTGTAAAAAAAATATAAGTCATAAAAATGTAAATTTAATTTTTTGATATATAAAAAATTATTATCGTATGCCTATTTAAAAACTTCTTAAACTTATTTGGAGGAAAATAATATATACTATCTCCGTCCCATAAAAAATGTCCCTTATTGACTTTTTGAAAGTAAAAAATTTTAAACTTTGACTATTATTATATTAAATATTTTAAATAATTAAATTTTATAATATATATTTAAAAACTACTCGATCAGATGTTTTTAAAATATATTTTTATCAATGGTACATTTTAAATAATTATGAGTCAAAGTTGAAAAAAATTAACTAAAAAAGTTAATAATACAAAAATTGTGAAACGGAGGGAGTGTAATAATAATTAGAATAAACTGTCCAAGGCGCATCCGCCCATAAGCCAACAACCAACAACCTAAAGCAATGAAACAAGAACACAGATTACGAAAACCAATGAACCCAACAGCCTTAGCCACACGTATCCTCATGCACGATGGACAATACCGATGTCGGCGGCCTATTGTAATGAACAATCTCCGTGTTGCTTACATTCACACGCTTAACTAGCCCATCAGCCATTTTATTATCATCTCGGGGAACATGATTTAATCGGACCAGCGTCATAATTCTTGCAAATGCCAAGCCAGAAACCAATCTCCCATCGAATTAATATCATGCTTAAGGATTCAGAACGCATCAAGGTTATCGATTTCTAGAACAACTCAGCGAAATGCGTGGTCCCGAGCACTCAACAAAACTAATGTATGCACCCCCAAAGTTTAGCCTCGAGCGCAAAACAAACGCCTATAAACTTTGAGAATCTGAATTGTCATAAACCAGAATGTCACGCCCAACTCCACCCCAAGAAACGAAACCATCCGACGCTCTCCCAGCGCCATCGATATTGAGCTTTATCCAACCCATCTCTGGTACAGACCAGCTCCCCCGCTCACACGTCGACCTAGGTATACGCGTGCTAGCAATGTGATTATTGGCCAAAGTTGTTGTGGACATCAACACCAAGCGTCGGCTACGGTCCATAATCGAACCATCATCCTCCAACTGATTGTCAAAGGCGACAGATTTTAAATTTATTTATTTAAATATTAGTTTCTCCCGCAAATTTTAACAAAAAAATAATTAAAAATTATATTATATTTTTCTCTCTTTTAAGTTATATTTTCTAAAGATATTGTAGTTGAGTTATACGCGCGCTTTTACTAAAAAATATTTTTAGATTTTAATTTCATTTTGTTGTCTATATTTTATGATCATTACATATTATAGTAAAACCTTTGAAAATTTCAATTTAAAAAAATATTTAATTAATTACTAGCAAAAATATATTTAAATTATTTTTATTAAAAAATAATAATATGTTATTTATAAAATGTAATGAAAATATAAAGAGTCTATTTATTTTCTATTTTTAACTTTATTTTACTTGGGTTTTATTTCTTAAGCTAATTTAAGGTTTAAAAACTAAATCAAGCCTATATATTGAGCTATTTTTTTACTTACCAAAAACTCAATATATATCGTTATGTATAAAATAATAGATAGATTTTTAAGGTATGGGATGGGCTATGGCTAGGTAGGCCTAGGCCAAGATTTACCCCGTTTTATAAAAAAAAATTTGAACAATTTTTATTTAGGGAGAATTTGCCCCGGTTTACGTTGTTTATTTTGTCGATCAAATCTGGACAAAAATGCTATCCGATAGATATTTGTGGTAGTTTTGATTCCTAACCGCATAAATGTTGCAAGTAAAAATGAAGATTGACCTTAAAATTTATGACGAGTGACAATAATGAGAGTCCATTGACCTTAAAAAAATGTTAAATAGAGCTTCATATGTCTAAAAAAATTCTGAACTCTTTTACAACCAGGTTTTAGGGAAAGATTCACTCTTGATGAAATCGGCAAAACAATTTGAGAGTGGGGCAAATTAAAATTTTCAATTTTCTGAAAGACTATTGAAAAATTGTATATATTTTGAGGGACTTGATGAAACTTTTAAAAAATGGGAGATCTAATTGAAAATTTTAAAATTTCGAGAGGTTTAATGAGAATTATTGAATTATTTCTAATTAAAAATAAGACCAAATTGATAGAATATGTAAATAATGAGAGTTACATTTATTGAATTTTTTTTCAAATTAAGACTAAATTAATTGAACGTGTAAATATAAAAGACTAGATGTATTAATATACAAAATTTCTTAAATGTCACGCCACCTTAAGAAATGCAGATAAGGTTCAGTGGCCATTTTGTAACTTTTAAAAGTTAGATTGCAAAAATAAACATTTTAATATAATTTAATGATCATTTGTGAAGTTTATCCAAATATTTTTATTAAGATTTAAACTGTAATTTTTTAGATAAAGTATAATGAAATTTTATTAACAAAAATAATTTATCAAATCAAGGGGTAAGGCTCTGCCAACCTCAGGCTCTGCTAAGTTTAAATGCATATGTATATACTTGATTAACTATGTGCACAAATCTATAAATAATACTGTTTCAAAAAAAAATCTATAAATAATGCTAACAGCAATAATATATACTAAAATTAAGTTGGAAGATACTACCTTGTCCGTAACGTGTGTGCATTGTAAAAGTATTAAAAAAAATTATAAACATATATTATATTATATTACCTTAAGATTATCAAAAAATTAAGTTGGAAGAAAATTTTAAATCAATTAAAATGCAATTTATTTTTAAAAATATTATAGATTTAGTAATTAAAAATAGGCTTAAGGGATAGTTTTGCCCTTGTAGTAGTCTCTTTTTATCGATTTTGCCCCTATAATATTTTTACATCAGTTTGGCCCTTAAAGTAGTCAAATTGCATCATCGTTTGCTCATTGACTAACACTCTAACCTTAATTTTTAAATATCAAACCTTAAATTCTAAACCCTAATAAAAAAATTCATAAATCTAAAGTGATTATGAAACATAAAAGTATTTCTAAACCCTAATAAAAAATTCATAAATCTAAAGTGATTATGAAACATAAAAGTATTTCTAAACCTTAAATGGTGATGCAATTCGACTACTTCAAAGGCCAAATTGATGTGAAAATACTATAGGGGTGAAATCGATAAATTGAGACTACTACATGGGCAAAAATAGCCCTTAATCCTTAAAAATAAGTTGAGCAGCAGCTTCACACTCTTAACATGGATCGTAAGACGGACATGCATATAACTCAAAAAATATGATTTTTTAGATAAATTGTTGCTGTTGTTGACAAAAACACTAATAGAAACTTCATTCGTACATGAAATTGATTAATCTAATTTGACATTTGAAAAAATCTTTTTCAAAAATAAAAACTTAGAGACATTTATTTTAACATTAAAAATAATTTTACTCGGAATTGATTAATTTAAGATTTGCAGACTTAGAATTCTTTTAAAATATGGATGTAAATTAAATAGCGTTACTTGACATTTAAAAGTATTAAAATTTATTTAAAATTTTAATAATAATTAGATGGTACGCAAGTGAATAGAACTTTTATACCTCGCACATGAATTAAACTATAACAATAAATTTAAATTGTTACAATTATATACTAATTAAAGTTAAGATTGACACTATAAATTTGATCTATTTTTTGTGTTTCCAATAAAATAGCATTTAAAGAAACTCATTTAGGGGTTCGAACATCACGTGTGCACGGTGTGTGTTAGTGAATGACTAAGAAAATTGAACAAATATTACCTAGTAATCACACCAACATATTAAAAAAAACTCATTTAGAGAAAAACTACACGAGTGGTCACCAAACTATACATATTTTCCTGTTTGGCTACCAAACTAATTTTTTCGTCAAAAACATCACTAACGTTACGTTCATTTCCTATTTTGGTCATCGGTCGTTAAAAAATTAACGGTAATACTGACATGGATTACTTTTTATTTTCCACGTCATTTTCTCTATCCTAGTCATCATCCCTGTAGAAATATATGTTTTGATATAGTAATTGAAAAATGTTTTTGACTAAATTGAAACGAATTTAAAACATGCTTTTAGTCAAAACAACTTGAAAATAAGTTTGAGGAGTTTTCAAAAGGTTTTGGTAATATTTGAAACGTTTTTAAGTGGCCAAACCAGTGATTTTTAATGTACATGTTTCAAAACACCTTGGGGTTTCAGCTATAGTTCTTTTGAAACTGCCAAAATCCGTTACGATACAGGGCTTACATGTTTCTATACGGATAGGGGTTGTTTCGAAACATCCTTGTATGTTTCGATACGCCTCTGTGTCAAACACCCCAACGGTCAAACCCCCCCCCCCACGGCCATTTCCCAACGGTCTTTTGACTTGCAGGCGTTTCGATACGGGACTAGGCGTTTCGATACGACCTATGGTGTTTCGATACGAGATGCTGAATCAGACCCAATGGCTAGTTCTAAAGTAGGGTGTTCTGATACGGCTTCGAGTGTATCGAAATAGACATCACCATAACTGCATTTATTGCGGGAAATAAATGCCACAAGGGCTCCAAATCATCCCCAACGGTCTCCAACGGCCAGAAGCTTGTTCCTAACTATATTATGAAGGCTGGAACACTTGAAGAGAGATAGAGACAACATCCAGGAAACATGTTCAATAGAAATTGAGTTAAATTCTTATCTCTTCATTTCTCTTGTAAATATAGAGATGGGCACGGGTCGAATTTTTGGCCCACCCAAACCTGACCCGAAAATATATACTTCAAATCCAAACCTGACCCGTAAACTATATACTCAAACCTGACCTGACCCGATCTATTAAAAATAAATTTTAGGGACTTAATTGTAAAAAAAATAAAGGCTAAAGGGTCAAATTTGCCCTTGTAGTAATTCGAAATCAGCAATGTTGCCCCTACTTTTTTTTCTCCGTAATTTTGCCCTCAAAGTCAGTCAATTGTAGCAATGTTGCCCTTTGACCGATTTTGACCGTTAAATGTTGACGTGGCAGTTAACGGTGCTGACGGGGCAATTTTACCCTCGAAGTCATTAATTGAAGCACTTTTACCCTTGGTTTATTTAGTTTTTGAATAAAATTGGATAAATAATTTGGTTTTTTCGAGTTGAACTTTAACAAACAGAATATATGAAAAATCGATTAACAAATTGATGTAAATATCCTTAGAGTCCCTAGTAATTTAAAAATAAGAAAAATGAGAACTCTCACAAAAAATTAAAATATTATTCAATTTTTTTTTAAAAAATAAACTTAAGAAAAATAAATACGATATTCAAAAAAATTATTGAAAATAAACCAACGAGAAGCGTGTTAATTGAACGGTGAACGTGAACTATTCTATTCGAACAACGTTCAATTGACATACTTACCGACGATGGGTTGTTAGGAAAAAATGTATGATGATCTCAGAAAACGACATTAGTGGTGTTCGGCGAAAACGACATGGGGGATAAGGGCATGGGAGATAAATACAAGGATATCCAGAAGATAAAGCTGTAACACCCGGGTTTAGGGGCCGGGTGAAAATAATATTAAAATATTATTCGGGTCCGATTTTATAATTTAAATAAATTAAATAATGGTTCGGGTTTTGTTTTCAAATTAATTAATTTGATGCTGACTAAATTTTGGAATTTAAAACCCCAAGTGACCATGGGAAGCATGCCCTTGTGAATAACCAATTTCATTAAGGGCAAATGGGTCATTGGGCTTTTAACTTAAGACAAAATAAACCAAAAACCCCATTTCTTCACTTTCTTCTTCTCCCTTCACTTTCAAAATATCAGACAAAACCTCCCCAAGCCATTGGAGCTACTGTTCCATCATCTCCCTTCTTCATTTCAACTCCGTTTTGAAAGGTAAGAGTACTTTTGACTTCTCCTCATCATCCCCATCCTAAAAGTACCATTCATTTTCGTTTTCATGAAGTTTTGAGAAAATAGAAACTTTGAAAATCTTGATTAAAAATGGTGTCTTTATGTTGCAAAGTTAAATGTTTTGATTTAATATGATTAGTGATGAAGTATAGAGACCAAATGATTCTACATATATGAATTTCGGGTGTTTTGGACCAATTTTCGGAATTTGTCTTGAGAGGGTTTTAGAGGGTTTTTAAAGTATGTTTCGAGGATGTTTAAGGTTGGATTTCGGGGGCTGTAGGTAGTATGATATATGAGGATCATTTTGGGTGCAATTGAGGCTTATTTGGGTGCTTGAAATAAGAGTTTTCGGTGGGTCAAGTGGGCTGCTCGAAAATCCTGTTTTTGGTCTTGCTTTGAGTGTTGAATGCTTGGTAATGATAATCCGGGTTAGTTTCGATGACAAGATATTGATTGTGGATGTTTTGTTTGTGTTTGGGATTGATTAGAGTCAAGTTTGGGCATCGGTGAAGCATCGGAAGTGAATCCGGAGAATTGAAGGTTGTTGCTTGCGTGGTCTTGAGCTTGGAAGCTTAGGTGAGTGGTTAATGCTTTAATTTGATTTTCTAAGGTTGGTTTGAGTACGTGGATGTGGAAATGGTTTTCAAGAATAGTTTTGGTTCAAAGGTGATTTTGGAAGTGGTTTAGTTTTGGCCTTGAAAATGATTTAAACTCAAGAGTAGGTTGTTGTGAATTGCCTCTTTAAATTCCTTTTTTTCCATTTGTTTTCATTACTTGTGGTGATGTTTTGTCAAGCATGAAATTTAAATAATTTAGAAAGAAGTATGATTGCTTAATATTATATCGTTGATCATGTATGGTGGTATTAATGATGTTGTTGATATGCCTTGTAAGGTGTGAGTAAGTTGGTGCAAGTTGTGCACGAAAATGGTGAGTAAGACCATTCGTAATCGGTAAGATTCCAAGTAGTAAGTGATGCGATTGTGGATTTTGTTACATCTTGTTTTGGTTGTGCATGATATAGTGAGTACATGTCGTATGGTAGTAATTGTGCATCGTGTTGTATGGTTGGTGTCGAACCTCACGTCATGGTTGTCGTTGCTCCGGTGATGTGTAGTCCCGCCGGTAGCAAGTGGTATAAGACTCCGGTGATGTGTAGTCCCGCCGGTAGTGACTAGTAGAAGAGTACTTTGATGTGTAGTCCCATTGGAAAACTACTAGTCGAAACGGTGATGTGTAGTCCCACTGTGTGTGTTTTGGTTATGCTTGTGCATGCCATGTAATGTTCTTGTTGTATCTCACTATATCATTGTCTTCATATTGTCTTGCTTTAATCTAGGATTATGTCCTCACGCATACCATGAAGTGTAATGCTATGTTAAATGCCTACATTGTTGAATTGTGGTTGAACTTGCATGTTAGTAAGAGGATTAGATAGTTGAATGGATCTTTTGGTGTTGGCCTTTATTTAAAGAAAACTTTGAACCCTGCATTGTCGTAGTTATGTTTTAGAGCTCCGCTCACTAAGCTTTATGCTTACGCTCTCCTTTTTCCGACAATGCAGATCCTTAGCTTGGAGTTAGCAAGGAGCAAGATACGGGTGTCCAAACGTGTGGTGGTTTGCTCAAGTATGGTTCAATTAAGTAATGTAATAGTCTAGCAATGGGAAATGCTACGTGTTTTAGAAGCTTGTATCTAGACTCCTTTGTGTTGGCTTATTGTTGTTAATGCCTAATGTTGATGTTTGAATTAATTATGGATTGTATGCATGTAATACCTTGATGATTGTTGGTGTGTATGGTGGCATGTCTATAGACGTTTAGGTTGCCTTGTTATAGTGCAAACCTCTTTATGCTTATCATGTACCTTTTAAGGCCTTTGAGTTTTATGTATGACCTTATATGTTAAATTGCCCCTTTGTGATGTCATGTGTGGATGCTTAGATGGTGTTAGATTGCTAAAGTTGCTTGATTATATGTGCGCCTCTTTGTGTTGTTTAATGCCCTTGGTTCTTGTGGAAGCATGTTTTATGGTTGGTTTGCCTTAGGGATTGATGTTAGTGTGTTGGTTGAAGTGTTAGAGGGATTTAGGGGCCTCCTTGTGCCTTAAATCAGCTCAAACCTGCCTTTTCGTAGCTGGGGTATCGATACCGTTGGACTGGTATCGATACTGCCCTTTGGTTTCAGGCCTCGTGTATCGATACTCGAGGGAGAGTATCGATACCTTTTTGGCCACTGGAGCCACTGTCGATTTCGGTATCGATACCGGCCTCGAGGGTATCGATACCGTTGTCTTAGCTTTGACCGTGGGAAGTCAACTTTTGGAGAGGGTATCGATACCCTTGAGGGAGGTATCGATACTGTCTCCTCAGGTTGACCAAACCCTGTTGACCTAGTCAAGGGGTATCGATACCCCCCTAAGGGTATCGATACCGCCTGCAGTTTAACCTTAAAAATGGGCTTTTAAATGTTAGTTTGGGTTCGTTTGACTGCTTTGTAAATATCGTTCCGCTGTATGATCACTTAGGATGTAATTTTCATCTAGACAAGATTAAAATGAAAAAAAAAATATAGGGTTGCTAACCGAGGGAGAGTTCCTTAGGGAGTTTTCACTCGGTTTTCCCTGTGTAGCTCACTCGGACCGGTCATCCGGCCAGACCGGGACGAGGGGGTTACATTTATTGGTATCAGAGCCTGAGGTTTCCGAGACCTCGGGTAGGTAAGTGAGGTAAGTTTGATGTGTTATGTTGTTGTTATGTCTCGGTGAATGTTTTGCCATGTATGCTTAATGTTTTCTTGTTAGTACGGTGTTTGAAAGCATGTGTTAGCATGATGGTTGTGTTGAAGCGTAGTGTCGAGTTCCCATTGCTACTATTACTTATTTAAAAAGATTTTTGTAAAGGAATATACTTGAGCACCTTGGACCCTTGCTCTTGCTAATCCTAAATATTCTTGTTTGTGTGTTTTGTTTAGTATTGTATTATTGTCTTTGGTGAGTTGGAGGCCGAGGCGTGGGCCTAGGGCTGGTAATTGTGAATCTGAGGTTTTAGGGGATGTGAATGATGAGAGAGTTCATCGCTTTAGTTCAGGGCAGTATGACCGCACCAGAGTTCGGAGTGCAGATTGTTTGCTTGGGGTTAACAGGCACATGAGTTGGTTTCTGTTGAGGGAGAACAATGTGACCGATCTTGACATGAGATGGTAAGAGAAGTTATGAACTAAGAGTTGGCTTCGGAATGATGTCGATGTTGTAGCAAGTATTTCCTCGAAACAGTCATTGGGCTTGTTTTCTGATTAATTCTGGATCTACGCGTCAGAGTATTTTGAGTGAGCATGCGAAGTTGTTGAATCTACCTTGTAAGGTACTAGAGGTAGGTGTTGGTGTTGCTAGTTCCTTCGGGGATACAGACGTGGTCAGAAAGATGTACAAGGGGTGTTCGTTGACGATTCAGTGGCACGTGTTTTCAGTTGATGCGATGAAATTGCTTTTTACGGTTTTGATGTGAAGCTGTGCATGGATTGGTTTGAAGACAGTGAGTAGTTGGTATTCGTTTCTGTACGTCAGTGGCTTGTTGATCTGTTAGTGTATGTTTTAGTCTGTTCGAAGGTTGGTTTGAGATCCGATTATTACCAGTTGAAAATGAGAGAAGTTGAAGCATTGAAGACAGCTTTTAGGGCAGATGTGATCACTTTGGGTTTTGAGTTATGCCGTTCTGTTAGACTAGTGTGTAAGTTACTTTTGCAAGAGATGTTGAGCAAAAAAAATGTTTTTCTAAGTCCTTGATCAGTTATAGTAGCCCACATAGATGACACGCGGGTATATTCGCGTACCGAAGAAGGCTATGCCAAGCTTTGAAGTTAGTGTGGTAGATCCTTTTAGGGAATCAGTTGTATGCTAAGTTGTGCAAGCGTGAGCTCCGAGTTAAGGAAGATGTTCTCCTAAGACATGTGGATTGGCCGAGTGTATTAGGGTAAATCCCAAGTAGTCAGAAGAAGATATGAGTTGGAAGAAATTTGAAGACTGTGACATGTAACTATAGTTCCTAGGTCTAACATCGTTACTTTCAGAGAATTGTAAATAATCAGTTGAAGATAGTTGCTCCATTGATGGATTGCTACAGAAGAATGTTCAGTTGTGCGGTTAGATGCGGGACAATGAGCCCTTGAGAAACCGGAAGAAACTTTGAAGAGAGCTTCGACCTTGAATCAGCTTATATCAAAGAAGAGTTTGTGGACCATAGTGATGTGTCACATTGTAGAGTTAGGTTGTGTGCTTATGCAATGCAGAAGATTCCGGCTTGTTCATCAAGATAGTTGGAAGACTGTGAGAAGAGTTATCTGATAGGAGACATAGAGTTAATTACAGTTGTATTTGCTTCGAAGACTTAGAGACAAGGCTTGTATAGTAAGAAATACACAGTGTATGTGTACGTATCATTAGATCTTGAAATATTCAAAGACTTGGGAATAGTTGGAACTTGAACAACATGAGTTGTTAGAATTGCAAGAAGACTGAGATCTCAAGATTGAATACCATCCGAGGAGAGTCTACGTAGTAACCGATGCTTCGAGTTATATCGTTGCTAGATTAGTAGTTGAGATGCGAGTTGTAATTACCGGATTCAGTTTACCAAATGATAGTGTTTCTGTGGCCGAGTTTCGGGTTGAACCTACATTGAGTCAGAATGTTTGAAGAGAAACAGTTGCAAGATAGATTCTTGGCACCTCACGTACAAGACATATCAGAAAGAAAACCTTCAGAGTACAGTTCATGGGTATTGCATCAGAACAGTATGAAGACGTATTGTGGGTTGAAGATGAGTACTTCTGGATTGAGTTGATGAATGATGTGGTTCAGTATGAGAGTAAGTGTATAGTTTGCCAGCGTGTTGAGATCGAGCATCAGTTTATTCTAGCTTGTTACATCCATGGAAGATTCTTAATGAAAGTGGGAAATAGACTTGAGGAACTTTTTGTCCGGTTCGTCTTTGATTTCTTACGAAAGGGTTTAGTCGAGTAAGCAATGATAGTTACATCGAGTGTGCTCATTTTATACATGTTCAAGCTACTTGTACCGTGGGTAAGATGGTGGAGTTGTGCCTTAGCAAGATCATGAATTGTACAGTGTCTTGAGATCAATAGTGGCCGATAGAGATTCGAGTTTTCTGCTAGATTTTTGAAGACGTCTGCGTAGTGTTTGGTTACCTGTTGAAGTCAGATGGTCAGCTAGAGAAGGTTATGGGTCAAGAATTCAAACAGTGTTGTATGGGATTGTGAATCGGGCTAGTTCAGTTGTTTATTTGTTGCGGTTACCATCGGAGTTAGAAAGGGGTTTGTGATGTGTTCTGTGTGTCTATGATTCAGAAGTGTGAGCCAGTTTTGTTCCGTGTTATGTTGTTGAAAAGATTGAGTTGGATTTCAAATGGTCATGCATTGAAGGACCCGTTGAGATCTTGGCATCAGTTAGCTAATGTTGTGTGGTGAGTCTACCGAGTTGGTGGGTATGTTGTGGTGAGAGAAAGTGTGGAGGAGCATGTGTCAGTGACTCTTTATGTCTGATAAATTTCGTGGACGAAATTTCCTTAAGTAGGGGAGAGTTGTAACACCCGGGTTTAGGGGCCGGGTGAAAATAATATTAAAATATTATTTGGGTCTGGTTTTATAATTTAAATAAATTAAATAATGGTTCGGGTTTCGTTTTCAAATTAATTAATTTGATGTTGACTAAATTTTGGAATTTAAAACCCCAAGTGACCATGGGAAGCATGCCCTTGTGAATAACCAATTTCATTAAGGGCAAATGGGTCATTGGGCTTTTAACTTAAGACAAAATAAACCAAAAACCCCATTTCTTCACTTTCTTCTTCTCCCTTCACTTTCAAAATATCAGACAAAACCTCCCCAAGCCATTGGAGCTACTGTTCCATCATCTCCCTTCTTCATTTCAACTCCGTTTTGAAAGGTAAGAGTACTTTTGACTTCTCCTCATCATCCCCATCCTAAAAGTACCATTCATTTTCGTTTTCATGAAGTTTTGAGAAAATAGAAACTTTGAAAATCTTGATTAAAAATGGTGTCTTTATGTTGCAAAGTTAAATGTTTTGATTTAATATGATTAGTGATGAAGTATAGAGACCAAATGATTCTACATATATGAATTTCGGGTGTTTTGGACCAATTTTCGGAATTTGTCTTGAGAGGGTTTTTAAAGTATGTTTCGAGGCTGTTTAAGGTTGGATTTCGGGGGCTGTAGGTAGTATGATATATGAGGATCATTTTGGGTGCAATTGAGGCTTATTTGAGTGCTTGAAATAAGAGTTTTCGGTGGGTCAAGTGGGCTGCTCGAAAATCCTGTTTTTGGTCTTGCTTTGAGTGTTGAATGCTTGGTAATGATAATCCGGGTTAGTTTCGATGACAAGATATTGATTGTGGATGTTTTGTTTGTGTTTGGGATTGATTAGAGTCAAGTTTGGGCATCGGTGAAGCATCGGAAGTGAATCCGGAGAATTGAAGGTTGTTGCTTGCGTGGTCTTGAGCTTGGAAGCTTAGGTGAGTGACTAGAGGTGGCAATCGGGTCATTCGGTTCGGGTTCGGTTCGGGTCGTTTCGGTTCGGGTCATTTCGGGTCTATCTAGAATCGGTTTAGATTCGGTTCGGGTCGGTTCGGTTCGGGTTCAGGTCTAATTCGGGTCTGTGATGAGTCGGATTCGGTTCGGGTATTGGATCGGGTCAAAATCGGATCGGTTGTTTTCGGGTCGGGTCAATATCGGATCGGTCGCTTTCGGTTCGGGTCAAAATCGGGTCGTTCGGGTCGCTTTCGGTTCGGGTTAAAATCGGGTCAATTTCGGGTCAATTTCGGGTCTGGTCAACATTTAAATTTTCGGGTCAATTTGATTTGAGTTGGATTAAAGGTTTGAGGTTTAGTATTTATGGTTTAGGGTTTAGAGTTATTGATGTATGAGATTAATTCTAATTCAACTTGTCAATCTATGCATTTGAATTTGATTAAATATTTAAATCAAAGCTTCATGTATGCATATAATTTTTTTTGTATAATTATATTGAATCAAAGTTTATAATAATAATAATAAAATAATAATAATAATAATAATAATAATAATAATAATAATAATAATAATAATAATGTCTGAAATGAATTAATTTATTAAACCTAGGATCTAATTGAATTAACTAAAATCTAAAAGCATAAATCACGGACATAATTAAAATAATTTTAAAACTAAATGTGAAATTTCAGTTAAATTAATCTAAATTGAAACTCAATTAAATCAAGAAAAATAGAAAGACAATTGGTAAAAATAGAGAGGGAAAAAACAAAATTTTGGAGGGAAATAAGCCACCAATTTTTTAAGCTAGATTGAAAAAAAAAAGACAATTGGAAAAAATAGAGAGAGAAAAGACAAAATTTTGGAGGGAAATAAGCCACCAATTTTTTAAGCTAGAGATTAATTACTTTTTAGGTCATGTTGCATTTAAAATGTTACATTATAGTCAACTTTAAGTTTTAGTTTAATTTAATTTAGTCACAAGTATTCCCACGGTTTAGACTTCGGATATACAAATCCCCTCCCCGTAGTGATATTTAGTCTCTAAAAATTTACTTTTAGTTGAAATTGACTAATCTTTGTAATTTAGTCTATTAATTTAATATATTTATATTTTCGTTCATTTTAATTTCAAAGATTTAATTTTTAGCCAAAATTGACCCCTATTTATTTATATGATATAATTACAAATTTGATCATTGGACTCTCAAATTTCTCCACTTCCAAATTGTCAATTTAGTCTACAATTTCAATTTTATGCTATATTTTATGATGAAATTATAAAATTGGTCACCAAGATCTCAAATTTCTATACTTCATTTTATTATTTATTATATTGTTAACAATAGATATTCGGGTTAAAATCGGGTCAAAATCGGGTTAAAATCGGGTCGATATTCGATTCAGCTTTCGGTTCAGCTTTCGGTTCGGGTAGCATTCGGTTCGGGTCCATTTCGGTTCAACAAAAATTTTCGGTTCGGTTCGGTTCGATTCGGTTCGGTTCGGGTTTCGGGTCAACTTCGAATCATCATGTTCGGGTCAAAATCGGGTTTCGGTTCGGGTAATTCGGTTCGGGTTTCGGGTCTCGGGTCAAGTTTGCCAGGTCTAGGTGAGTGGTTAATGCTTTAATTTGATTTTCTAAGGTTGGTTCGAGTACGTGGATGTGGAAATGGTTTTCAAGAATAGTTTTGGTTCAAAGGTGATTTTGGAAGTGGTTTAGTTTTGGCCTTGAAAATGATTTAAACTCAAGAGTAGGTTGTTGTGAATTGCCTCTTTAAATTCCTTTTTTTCCATTTGTTTTCATTACTTGTGGTGATGTTTTGTCAAGCATGAAATTTAAATAATTTAGAAAGAAGTATTATTGCTTAATATTATATCGTTGATCATGTATGGTGGTATTAATGATGTTGTTGATATGCCTTGTAAGGTGTGAGTAAGTTGGTGCAAGTTGTGCACGAAAATGGTGAGTAAGACCATTCGTAATCGGTAAGATTCCAAGTAGTAAGTGATGCGATTGTGGATTTTGTTACATCTTGTTTTGGTTGTGCATGATATAGTGAGTACATGTCGTATGGTAGTAATTGTGCATCGTGTTGCATGGTTGGTGTCGAACCTCACGTGATGGTTGTCGTTGCTCCGGTGATGTGTAGTCCCGCCGGTAGCAAGTGGTATAAGACTCCGGTGATGTGTAGTCCCGCCGGTAGTGACTAGTAGAAGAGTACTTTGATGTGTAGTCCCATTGGAAAACTACTAGTCGAAACGGTGATGTGTAGTCCCACTGTGTGTGTTTTGGTTATGCTTGTGCATGCCATGTAATGTTCTTGTTGTATCTCACTATATCATTGTCTTCATATTGTCTTGCTTTAATCTAGGATTATGTCCTCACGCATACCATGAAGTGTAATGCTATGTTAAATGCCTACATTGTTGAATTGTGGTTGAACTTGCATGTTAGTAAGAGGATTAGATAGTTGAATGGATCTTTTGGTGTTGGCCTTTATTTAAAGAAAACTTTGAACCCTGCATTGTCGTAGTTATGTTTTAGAGCTCCGCTCACTAAGCTTTATGCTTACGCTCTCCTTTTTCCGACAATGCAGATCCTTAGCTTGGAGTTAGCAAGGAGCAAGATACGGGTGTCCAAACGTGTGGTGGTTTGCTCAAGTATGGTTCAATTAAGTAATGTAATAGTCTAGCAATGGGAAATGCTACGTGTTTTAGGAGCTTGTATCTAGACTCCTTTGTGTTGGCTTATTGTTGTTAATGCCTAATGTTGATGTTTGAATTAATTATGGATTGTATGCATGTAATACCTTGATGATTGTTGGTGTGTATGGTGGCATGTCTATAGACGTTTAGGTTGCCTTGTTATAGTGCAAACCTCTTTATGCTTATCATGTACCTTTTAAGGCCTTTGAGTTTTATGTATGACCTTATATGTTAAATTGCCCCTTTGTGATGTCATGTGTGGATGCTTAGATGGTGTTAGATTGCTAAAGTTGCTTGATTATATGTGCGCCTCTTTGTGTTGTTTAATGCCCTTGGTTCTTGTGGAAGCATGTTTTATGGTTGGTTTGCCTTAGGGATTGATGTTAGTGTGTTGGTTGAAGTGTTAGAGGGATTTAGGGGCCTCCTTGTGCCTTAAATCAGCTCAAACCTGCCTTTTCGTAGCTGGGGTATCGATACCGTTGGACTGGTATCGATACTGCCCTTTGGTTTCAGGCCTCGTGTATCGATACTCGAGGGAGAGTATCGATACCTTTTTGGCCACTGGAGCCACTGTCGATTTCGGTATCGATACCGGCCTCGAGGGTATCGATACCGTTGTCTTAGCTTTGACCGTGGGAAGTCAACTTTTGGAGAGGGTATCGATACCCTTGAGGGAGGTATCGATACTGTCTCCTCAGGTTGACCAAACCCTGTTGACCTAGTCAAGGGGTATCGATACCCCCCCTAAGGGTATCGATACCGCCTGCAGTTTAACCTTAAAAATGGGCTTTTAAATGTTAGTTTGGGTTCGTTTGACTGCTTTGTAAATATCGTTCCGCTGTATGATCACTTAGGATGTAATTTTCATCTAGACAAGATTAAAATGAAAAAAAAAATATAGGGTTGCTAACCGAGGGAGAGTTCCTTAGGGAGTTTTCACTCGGTTTTCCCCGTGTAGCTCACTCGGACCGGTCATCCGGCCAGACCGGGACGAGGGGGTTACAAAAGCAGAATTCAACTTGAGCCAAATGATTCGAGTTCACCGTACATTTTTTCCTAACAACCCATCGTCGGTAAGTGTGTCAATGGAACGTCATTTAAATAAAATAGTTCGCGTTCACCGTTCAATTAACACACTTCTCGTTGGTTTATTTTCAATATTTTTTTGAATATCGTATTTATTTTTATTAAGTTTATAGATTTTAAAAAAATAATATTTTGATTTTTTTGTGAGAGTTCTCATTTTGCTTATTTTTAAAATTACTAGGGACTCAAAGGATATTTACATCAATTTGTTAATCGATTTTTCATATATTCTATTTGTTAAAGTTCGACTTGAAAAAACCAAATTATTTATCCAATTTTATTCAAAAACTAAATAAACCAAGGGTAAAAGTTCGACTTAGAGGGCAAAATTGCATGAATGACTTCGAGGGTAAAATTGCCCCGTCAGCACCGTTAACTGCCACGTCAGCATTTAACGGTTAAAATCGGTCAAAGGGCAACATTGCTACAATTGGCTGACTTTGAGGGCAAAATTACGGAGAAAAAAAAAGTAGGGGCAACATTGCTGATTTCGGATTACTACAGGGGCAAATTTGACCCTTTAGCCAAAAATAAATTTTAGGGACCTAATTGTAAAAAAAGAAATTTTAATGACCTCGTTGTAAAAAATATATATAGAGTGAGCATTATTGTTAATATACCTAAAATATTTAAGGGAAAATTAGACTATTGGTCTCGGGTCGGGTCGGATTTTTTCCACCCTAAACCCAAACAGGACCCGACTTTACCCTTTAAAAAAACCCAACCCGACTCGAACCCAAATTTTCTATAAAAAAATCTGACTCGATCGGGCAGGGTCGGGTCGAAACCCGACCGGGTCATGTAAAATGTCCATCCCTATATAATAGTCTTTAGAGAGTGAGCTTTATTGTAAATCATTGTACTCTTGTGAGCTTAAATTAGTGTAAACACACACCTTGTGAGGTATTAAGTTTACCAAACAAATCCATTGTAAAAAGAGAGGTTCTAGTTTAGCCTTAGACAAAAATTAGAGTGGTTCTATCTTAGCCGTATAAAAGATAGGGTTGTAAAGGTTTCCTCCTAAGCCTTGAAAGGGGACGAATTCTTAGTGAATTGGAAAATCTTTAGTGGTGTGCTGAGGTAGTGGATGTAGACTCGGTTGGGTAGTCGAACCACTCTAAAATCCTTGTGCAAATTGTCCATCTTTATTTCGGTTTTTAGCCAATTCATCTAAGGAGCAAAATCAACCCTCTTGACGAATTTAGGTGATCGATTCGAGCGTGCAACAAGCTTAACAATTGGTATCAGAGCCTCATCTCCATCGAAGGACTAACATCCAAGGGTAAAGATCCATCGCTCGTAGTCCACCGTTCATGATTATGGAAAGATTTGAAGAAGGTCGTTCTATCTCGTGTCCTCCACTATTTGAAGGAGAAGCATACTTCCATTGGAGCATCATCATGAAGTTATTCATCAAGTCTTATGATTTTGAGATTTGGGATATCATCGAAGATAGGTATGTGGAAGGTCCTAAGAAAAGGAAGAAGCAAAGCTAAACAACAAGACGATGCATATTCTTCTTTGTGGCCTCAATGAAGATGTTTCCAAAAAAGTCTCCACATGCAAAAGTACCAAAGATATATGGGAGAAACTTGAGAAGCTCTATAGAAACAAGAAATGAGAAAAGAAAGATGACGCTAAATCTTGTGCAAACCTTCACTCCAATCCAAAGGTGGATGGTGTTTTGTCTCTCGGTGAGCCTAAGGTATCTTCGAACTCTAATGATCCAAATGCATATTCATTTGATGAGTTACAAGATTCTTTCGATGAATTATTTTTGGAATTTGAGACCATGAATTCCAAATTTAAGCAAATAATTTCTAGACTTGAAATTGAAAATGATTTTCTTTTGAAAACAAAATTGGATTTTGAAAACCAAAATGAAATTTTGAAAAATGATTTAGAATTTTCAAAAACAAGGAAAGATGTTTTAGAAAAAGAAAATCTCGATTTGAAGGTTAAGCTTGAAAGCTTAATCAAAGAAATAGAAATTGTTTTTAATAATTCATCTTGTCACATAATGGCAAAATGCTCACATTGTCATTATCATGGTCATTCCTTACATACTTGTCCTATTAGGAAGAGAAAATCTTATTGGGTTAGATAAGTATGGGTTCCTAAGGGAACTAAAGACATTGTGACTAACTTAAATGGATCCAAAGCAATTTGGATACCAAAAATAAAGTAAATGTCTTTTGTAGGTGTGTTGGAGCAAATAGCAAGCAAAGCAAAATCGTGGAAATGCTCTAGTCACACAAGTGAAGAAATTGGGTAACCTCTAAGCTTAAAGCTTTTATTTTGTTTGTAACACCCCAAAATCTAGTCTAGTCGGAATTGGGTTCCGGTGATCGGAAATTTCACATCGATAAAGTCTAAGCATAGCATCGGCTAGTTAAATATTGACAATGGACCCTAACCGAGCCAAATTATTGAAAATGGACTTTATTGAATAGTACCGGAAACAATTTAGTGACTAACTTATAGCCATTAGAAAGCTTGAGCGAAAAACTTAAAGGTATTGATATTTGAGGGACTAATCTTGCGATTAGCCCCTTTCCTTTATAATTTCCACACGTGGAATCACCTGGAGAGCTTCCTTCATTTGAAGGAAATCCATTCTGTAGAACTAATGTTTTGATATAATAATTGAAAAATATTTTGGACTGATTTAAAAAGTATTTAAAACATTTCCAAAGTCCAAACAACTTGAAATAATATTTAAGGAATTTTTCATAAAGGTTTTTCATGTTTTCAAAGGCCAATTTTAACAAAACTGACCAAGTGTTTCGAAACACCTTAGGGCGTTTCGAAACAGGTGCCTCCAGTGGCCAAAACGTTTCGATACTTGTATCGAAACGGGGCCAGCGTTTCGAAACAGGCTAGGCCGTTTCGATACGCCCACGTGGCACTGACCACAACGGTCATAAACCCCAACGGCTCTTTCCCAACTAACTTTTAAATGTAGGTCGTTTCGATACGGGCTTATAGCGTTCCGATACGCGTTCCGAAACGGCAAGGGGGTGTTCCGAAACGGGTGCCCTGACAGACTGCAACGGCTCTTTCTATATTGAGGGTGTTTCGAAATGGCTTCGAGCGTTTCGAAACGGGGAGCTGCAGAACTGCATTTATGGAGGGAATTAAAGGCTCCAACGACTCTATTTCAACCCCAACGGTCCTAAACGGCTATAAACTCAATTGGGAGTATAAAAGGGACCTACAAACATCAAGAGAAGGCTAATGCTTCAATTGTCAATCAACAAATGATCAAGAAATTGTCTTAGTGCTTAAAGTGTCATTTCTTGTATAGACAAACACTAGTGAGCCAAAATTGTCAAATTTGCTCAAGTGTTTTAGGTTTTGGGTGAGTGCTTCATTGTGCAAACAAACACCTATTAGAGGGTTTAAGTTTGCTTTATTTATCTCTTTGTAAAAGAGGGTTTTGATCAAGGCTTTGGGTAGAAGCTTGATCGGTTGTAAGGGTTTCCTCCTAATCCTAGAAAAGGGGACGAATCAATTAGTGGATTGATTGTGAAATCCTTAGTGGGAAGCTAAGGTAGTGGATGTAGGTGCTTGTTAGAAGGCCGAACCACTATAAATCATTGTGTCTTTATTCTTTCTAGCTTCCACAACCCTTCCACCCAAAAATCCATCTCTCCACCACTTGGTGAGCAATATTGGTTGATCGAATCGAGCCCCACACAACTCAACAATTGGTATCAGAGCTTGGCTCAATCGGTGAGGATTAACATCCTATTGAGAAGATCCGGCAAGCTCGATCACTTTTTCATCAACCGGCTCAATGGCACAATCAATCGATAAACTGCCTTTCTTTGACGGAGCTCACTATGCCCATTGGAAGACAAAGATGAAGTTCTTCATCAAATCAAAAGATTACAAGCTATGGGATGTAGTTGAAGATGGCCCGTTCGTGCCTAAAAGAAGTAAAGCGGAGTGGAGTGCCGACGATCGCAAGAAGATGGAGCTAAATTGCAAAGCCTTGCACATTCTATTTTGTGCATTTGGTCCATCCATCTTTGAGAAGATGTCTTCTTGTGAGAGTGCCAAGGAGGTATGGGACAAGCTTGAAGTCACATACGAGGGGACAAATGAAGTCAAGGAGACCAAGATTGGGCTCCTAACGTTGGAGTATGAGAACTTCAAAATGGATCCGGAAGAGAACATCAAGAAGATGTTTGATAGGTTCTCCACCATCACCAACGGTCTTAAAGGTTTTGGAGAAGCCATCCCGGAAGAAAAGCTTGTTCGAAAGCTCATCTACTCACTTCCCGAGTCTTGGGACTCAAAGAGGACCGCCATCATCGAAGCCAAAAATTTGAAGACTTTGAAGCTTGATGAACTCATGGGGTCTCTCCTTACTCATCAAATTATGAAGAAGAACAAAGAGGATGAGAAGAAGAGGGAAGAAATTAGAGCTATGGGAGAGAAGAAAATCAAAGGGCTTGGCATCAATGCTAGTGCCATGGCTCTCAAATCCTCCACTTGCCATCATGTCTACACAAGTGAAGAGGAGGATGAAGATGAAGAGATAGTTCATCTCTTCAAGAAGTGTGCCCCTTTCATGAAGAAAGCCTTGAGAGAGCTTGAACGAGAACCTAAAAGAAAGGAGAGGGCAAGCACTTCAAGCCATAAGAAGAAGGCACATGTGGCTACTTGGAGTGATGAGGACTCCACCGACGATGAACAAGCCAACCTTTGCCTTATGGCCATCGAAGAAGATTCAAGGGTAACTTCTAATTCATCTACTTCACGCTCTTACACTTTTGATGAATTACAAGATGCCTATGATGAATTGGTTTTAGATTTTAAAAGCCGCATTTTGAAGAACAATAAATTGATTTCAAAGTTAAAAATTCAAAATGATTTGCTTTCTAAAACCAAACTTGAACTTGAAGCAAAACTTGAAGAATTTGAACTAAAATGTCTTGATTTACAAAAATTGCTTCAAAATGTTCAAGTAGAAAAAGATTTGATTTCCAAAGAGCTTGAAAAGAAAAACAATTTTGGAAAATCAAATTTTTATGTTAGACAATCTAGTGCCCCTAGATTTGTGAATGGAAAATGTTTTCGAAGTGTTTGGGTCCCAAAAGGACTAACCACGTCAACTAAAAAGGATGAAATTGAAAAATGGATTCCTAAGGGGACTAAATTTTGTGCAACTAACGTTTATGGATCCAAAGCAATTTGGATACCAAAAATTACTTGATTGTCTATTGTAGGTGTGATGGAGATGTTCAACAAGTCAAACATTGAGGGGGAGCTCCATACACACAAGAAAGAACACTTGAAGAAGGAAGGCTTCACATCCTCCCTTGGGTTCAAGTGTTGGTAAAATTTCTAGTTGTTTTTTGAATTTATTTGTCTTATTTTTTTAATTCAACTAGATGATCATATATGTTGGACTAACATTTCAATGATGCTTTGAGTAAGGGGGAGCCATTTTAAAACCAAATTCTTAATTTTATCAAATTTTACCTCTATTATTATTTTTGAACTCAATGTTTTAAATCTTTTTGATATAACAAAAAGGGGGAGAAATGGTTTGAAAAATTGAATTTTCAAATGAATAAGGGGGAGCTTTATTTGAATTAAAATTTTAATCTCTTATTCACATTTTTAAAGTTAAAGGGGGAGAATTCCAAACAATTTTTCAAGTGGTTTTATTATATCAAAAAGGGGGAGATTGTAGAACTAATGTTTTGATATAATAATTGAAAAATGTTTTGGACTGATTTAAAAAGTATTTAAAACATTTCCAAAGTCCAAACAACTTGAAATAATATTTAACGAATTTTTCATAAAGGTTTTTCATGTTTTCAAAGGCCAATTTTAACAAAAACTGACCAAGTGTTTCGAAACACCTTAGGGCGTTTCGAAACAGGTGCCTCCAGTGGCCAAAACGTTTCGATACTTGTATCGAAACGGGGCCAGCGTTTTGAAACAGGCTAGGCCGTTTCGATACGCCCACGTGGCACTGACCACAATGGTCATAAACCCCAACGGCTCTTTCCCAACTAACTTTTAAATGCAGGTCGTTTCGATACGGGCTTATAGCGTTCCGATACGCGTTCCGAAACGGCAAGGGGGTGTTCCGAAACGGGTGCCCTGACAGACTGCAACGGCTCTTTCTATATTGAGGGTGTTTCGAAACGGCTTCGAGCGTTTCGAAACGGGGAGCTGCAGAACTGCATTTATGGAGGGAATTAAAGGCTCCAACGACTCTATTTCAACCCCAACGGTCCTAAACGGCTATAAACTCAATTGGGAGTATAAAAGGGACCTCCAAGCATCAAGAGAAGGCTAATGCTTCAATTGTCAATCAACAAATGATCAAGAAATTGTCTTAGTGCTTAAAGTGTCATTTCTTGTATAGACAAACACTAGTGAGCCAAAATTGTCAAATTTGCTCAAGTGTTTTAGGTTTTGGGTGAGTGCTTCATTGTGCAAACAAACACCTATTAGAGGGTTTAAGTTTGCTTTATTTATCTCTTTGTAAAAGAGGGTTTTGATCAAGGCTTTGGGTAGAAGCTTGATCGGTTGTAAGGGTTTCCTCCTAATCTTAGAAAAGGGGACGAATCAATTAGTGGATTGATTGTGAAATCCTTAGTGGGAAGCTAAGGTAGTGGATGTAGGTGCTTGTTAGAAGGCCGAACCACTATAAATCATTGTGTCTTTATTCTTTCTAGCTTCCACAACCCTTCCACCCAAAAATCCATCTCTCCACCACTTGGTGAGCAATATTGGTTGATCGAATCGAGCCCCACACAACTCAACACATTCCAATTAAAAGCTATTGAAATAGCTAAAATCAAGCTTACCCGATTGCAAAGATAAACAAGCACCATCCTTACATCATCATCTTCTTCTTGGAAGCACACACCTCCATTGAAGCTAGGGTTCAAGTTTAGTTTTTCTTCAAGTTATTGTTATCGGATCGTTGCTATCGTTCGGGTAAGCAATAATCCTCAAACAAACATTGAATTCCATGGATAAACTAAGCTTAATCTCAAGCTAAGGTTTTAGTCATCCATAGATAATTCATCGTTGATGCTTATATTGAATTTGGATATCAATTTTGATATCTTTGTATTGATTTTGATATCGTATTATCGATCCTAATAGTCTCCATATTGATTTCCTAGCTCAAGACAACGAAAAGGAGCATCCATTAAATTTACCGAAGGCTAGGAATAAGAGAGTTGTTATCTGAGAGCCGTAAGAGCATCAAATTTTAAGGTGAGTGTAGTCGAAGTCTCGGGATTAGGCAAAGAGCCTTCCCGAATCTTTTATTGTTGCTTTTGATTATATCGCTAACAATATCGTTGAAGAAGTTGCATTGGATTCTTAATCGGATACATTGGTAAGTGTCGGTAAGTTGTTATTGAGTATCAGACATAGTTATTGGCATCGCTATTATGCATTGTCATTGATATGATTATTGTTATTAAAATATTGTAAAGAAACCATCATATATTGATATTGACATTGACATTGATATTGATATTGAAACATGGCATACTATTAATGAAACATGTCTACTATTGATAATATTGAAGTCATTGGTCATCGAAATTCTCATTGAACATTGAATATGGATACGGAAATTGAAACCATGGATTTGAATAGACAATGGATACAATTGGCATGCCATAGAATTCATGAGCTTAGTGTACGGGTGGACTACAGTCCTAAGGCTACGACCTATATTGATTTGGCGAGGTGGGGGGATGTGTATTGATATTGGTCATATTGGCGAGACGGAGGGACTAGATCATTCATTGATTTGGTGAGGCGTAGGAATTCGTGTATCCACTATCTTGATTCAATCCAAGGGTTACTGATGAAATTAACATGTTAAACATTGTATATTGATGCATAGTATTAACATTGATGAGCATGAGAACATATATATAAATACTTGATACATTGTTGTTCCTATTTTTTATGACTACCTCACTAGGCAATGTATGCCTAACGTGTCTCATCTCATGCATTTCAGGTTGAAAGACCATTGCGATTGAAGATCGGATAGTCAAGGGAAGACAAGTCACTACAAGCCTTAGAGTAATGTATTTTGACATTATGAACTTCTAGGAAGGTGGCAAAGTAGTTGAACTAGTCGTTTATGCCCATTTTGATATGTTGTGAGATGTCTATGTTGTACTATGGTTAATGGCTCTAAATGGCCTTTTGTTTTGGCTTAAAGTGGTCTAAAGTAGCATATTTAGCTCATAAAGGTCAGAACATAGTAAACGTATTCGTATGATCATGAAATTTGGCATGCTAGTAGTTCATATCATTGAAATGTTGTGTGTAAAGTTTCATTACATTTGAACATCGTTTGGTAAGTCAAATCGAATAAAAACCAGCAAAAATCTGTCATTACAAGTCAGGTTGTATCGATACGGGTGATGGCGTATCGATACGGGTAAGCATAATTGAACCTAAGGAACAGGGTGTACCGTTACGGTCTATAGCTGTATCGGAACATATTGCTACTGGAATTTATTGTTTTGATACGGGTACAAAGCGTATAGAAACGGGTCAAAGTCAAAGTTAGAGGAAGTTAACCCGTACCGATACAGGGCTTGCGCGTATCGATACGGTCTAAAGGGTAAAGTCAACATGAGTTGAACATCGTACACCCGTTTCGAAATAGCCCTAAGGTGTTTCGATGCAGGGTTAGTTAAGTTAGTTAAAGGCATAATTTGACAGTTTGCAATGTTCACAAATTAGTCACCAAATTTTGAAAGAATAAATTAAATGAGTAAAATAGCTCCTAATTGTATGAAATTTTACAAGCTCGTTAATATTATGGTGAATTTCAATTTAGTATAATCAATTGCATCGAAGGACCCCTAATTTATCGAATTTATAGTTTGGTCCCTAAAACTTGTAATAGTTAAGAATTTGCTCTAATTGATTAATTATTGCTTCAAATGGATCAATTGGACTAAGTTACATTGTGGTAATGTGTTATTGTATGTTATTGTTTTAAATTTTGATAATAAAATGAAATTTTCTTGCACCAATCATTGTATTGATCATCGGTATCACCTTCCGACCCGATTCTCGACCAGACCGGGAATGGGGTGTTACATTGTTTCTTCTTTGGTTATCTAATTTTTGTTTTAAAGTCTTGGATAATTTGTTAAGCCTAATTTTGATGCTTGAGTAAGGGGGAACCAATTTTAAAACCAAATTTTTAATTGTCTCAAAAAAAAATTAACCTCTCATGTTATTTTGAGTTTAATGTCTTTTAAATTCTTTTTGATATAACAAAAAGTGAGAGAAATGGTCTGAAAAATTGATTTTTCAAATGAATAAGGGGAGCTTTAACTTCATTTAATTTTTTAAAAATATTATATTCAAATTTTTAAATACTAAAGGGGAGAATCCCAAAACAATTTTTCAAGTTGGTTTTATTATATCAAAAAGGAGGAGATTGTAGAAATATATATTTTGATATAATAATTGAAAAATGTTTTGGACTAAATTATAAAGAATTTAAAACATGCTTTTAGTCGAAACAACTTGAAAATAAGTTTGAGGAGTTTTCAAAAAGTTTTGGTAATTTTTGAAACGTTTTTAAGTAGCCAAACCAGTGATTTTAATGTACTTGTTTCGATACAATTACACCTGTTTCGAAACACCTTAGGGTTTCAGCTACAGTTCTTTCGAAACTGCCAAAATCTGTTTCGATACAGGGCTTACCTATTTCTATACGGATAGGGGTTGTTTTGAAACATCCTTGTATGTTTCGATACGAGACTAGGCATTTCGATATGGCATTTCGATACGAGACTAGGCAAACACCCCCAACGGCTATTTCCCAACGGTCTTTTGACTTACAAGCGTTTCGATACGAGACTAGGCATTTCGATATGGCATTTTGATACAGCCTATGGTTTTTCGATACGAGATGCAGAATCAAACCCAACGACTAGTTCTAAAGAATGACGTTCCAATACGGCTTCGAGCGTATCGAAACGGACATCACTGGAACTACATTTACTACGGGAAATAAATGCTACAACGGCTCCAAATCATTCCCAACGGTCTCCAACGGCCACAAGCGTGTTCCTAACTATATTATGAAGGCTGGAACACTTGAAGAGAGATAGAGACAACATCCAAGCAACATGTTCAAAAGAAACTGAGTCAAATTCTTGTCTCTTCATTTCTCTTGTAAATAGTCTTTAGAGAGTGAGCTTTATTGTAAATCCTTGTACTCTTGTGAGCTTAAATGTAACACCCGTGTTTTGGGCCTAGGAGTTAACCGGGTTATAGTTCGAGTCAAATAAAACTTAATTTAATCAATTCAACCTAAATAGTGACCTAATTGAGCTTTAATAAAGAGGGAGGGACCTATATTGTGATTTGACCCAAAACTTTCAAAAGCAAGACCACTTTATTGAAAAAGTTGTCTTCCTCCCTTTCCCCTCTCCCTTTTCACGTTGGAAACCATTTCCCCTCCCCAAACCCTCTCAAATATCAAAGTTACTATTCCATCAATTTGCCACCTGATTTCAACACCATTTTAAGAGGTAATTATGTTTTCTTAACCTCCTCTTTATTCCCTATCCAACCATTGTCTTAGATTTCAAAAACATGGGGTTTTGAAAATTAGGGTTTATATTAAAGTTTGGATTTTTAAAGGGGTTTTCCAATTTGTTTTAATAAATTGAGTTGGGGCTTTAGTTAATCATGTTAAAATGTGTAACATATATCAATTTGGTTGAATTTGGATGAAAATTCGTAGTATGTTCATAAGGCAAATTTTAGGGTATTAAAACTTGGGTTTTTGGGAGGTTTAATGTTGAAATTGAAGGGCTGATGGTCTACCTATGTTAGGAGGGTGATTTGGGATGTTTTGGAGGTCATTTGGGTGTTTGGAAATGGGTGTTTCAGCCAAGGGTTGTTGGAGCACGAAAATTGGGTTTTTGGACATTATGTGGTTTGGGAATTTGTGGAAATTGGGTTGTGTTTGCAAAGTAAGTTGATGGTTGAGTTTAGCATTGAATTGGGAAGTAATGTATGTGTTTTGTTTGACTAGAAGCAAGAGGAAACGTTGAAGAGGCCTTGGGACCGAATCCGGGTTCGTAGGAGGATTGGTTCGATTTGCTAAGGAAGGGCGGTGAGTGGTTTCAACTTCGTTTTAAAGTTTGGTTCGAGCATATGTAGTGTGTGTGTGTGAAGTGTGCTTGGTAGGCCACTTCTAGTAATTCAAGTTGTTAATTTAGTCATTGTTCTTTGTAATTGCAATTATGCTTATTTGGCTATGCACCTTGTGATTGTGGTTGATTGGTGTAAGTCTAACTTGATATGTATCTATGAGATTGAGCATGAATGGTGGTTGATGATATTCATATAATGTGGTTATGATAATTGGCACTAAAATAATTACCGGTTGTAAATGATCGATCATTAGGATAGTGTGCACACAAATTGAGTCAAAACGTACGTGGCCTTGATGGCGTTAAGTCATCAAGGAGGAGTACGGTGATGTAACATTCCACCGGAAGCTTTTATTTATTTCTACGGGATGATGAGTGGAATCCCATCCGTAGGGCATGTGGCGATGAGTGGAATCCCGCACATGCAAGGTCCGGTGATGAGTGAAATCCCACCGAGGTAAAGTGTTGTTGAGGTTTATATCCGCACAATCGGGGTAATTAAAGTGGCCAATTAAACTTGTTCATGTATTGTGATATATGATGGTGATATATGGTTGTGGTATATGGTGTTGTTGCATGATGATTGATATTGATGTTTAAGCTTGCTAGGATTGAAAGACCATATATGCCACTTGAAAGACTAGCTAGGTCTACTTGATTTTATGCCTATGCTTGATGTATGTAAGACTAGGATTAACATGCTTGAACCCTGCATTGTTGATGTTTTTCGTTTTAGAGCACCCTCACTAAGCTTATAGCTTACGCTCTCAATGTTCAACAATGCAGATCATTAGCGTGGTGTTAGCTCGGAGCAAGGTAAGAAGGGCTTTCCAAGTTGTTGCTCAAGTATGGTTAATTTTGTAGTAGTTAAGCAATGTGGCAATAGGGTGTGTTGGTATGAGCTTGTATGACTCATTACATATGATGATGTTTTGATTTGACTATGGATTGTAAGCATGTAATACTATGGTGAATGTTGGTGTGAATGATGGCATGCTTTAGAATTTCTAGGTTGCCTTGTGTATGAGTGCAAACCTCTTTTGATTGACTTGTGGCTTTATGACCATTTGAGCCTTTGAGTATGCACAATATGGCCTAAATTGCTCTCTCATTAGAATGTTATGTATGAATGCCTTAATTTATGTATGGTTGATTCCCTTGGCTAATTTATGTGTGCTTACATGTTGGTATATGCTTAGGTGAGTCGAGAAATGCATTTAGAGTCGTTTTGGGGTCGTTTAAGTTGAAATTTGAGGAATTGCAGTGCAGGGCGTATCAATACACCTCAGGGCGTATCGATACGGACTTGCCCAAAAGCCAGAAATTTTGCCTGGCGTACCGATACCCTCCAAAGTTACTGTAATTTGATGAGTTGAGTGAGAGTAAAGCGTACCGATATGGGGCTCCCGAGTATCGGTACGGGTCTACCCTGTTGACCAAGAAGGGTTGACCGAGAAGGGCGTATCGATACGCTCAAGGGTTGTATCGATACGGACATCTCGTGGTTGACTTCTTGGGTTGACCTGGTCAGGGCGTATCGATACCCCTAGCTAGGGTACCGATACGGTCTGCCCTGTAAGCTTAAAAATGGACTGTTATGCATGGCTGTGGTTCGACTGTGTTTTCCTTTGTATTGTTTTCCGCTGTGTGAATTGCTTAAGACTAAATGTTCATCTAGAAAAGATTTAAAATAAAAAAATAGGGTTGCTAACCGAAGGGAATCTTAACGGGTTTCACTCGGTTTTCCCCGTGTGGCCCTCTCGGACCGGTCATCCGGCCAGACCGGGGCGAGGGGGTTACATTAAATTAGTGTAAACACCCACCTTGTGAGGTATTAAGTTTACCAAGCAAATCCCTTGTAAAAGAAGAGGTTCTAATTTAGCATTAGACAAAAACTAGAGTGGTTCTATCTTAGCCGTATAAAAAATAGGGTTGTAAAGGCTTCCTCATAAGCCTTGAAAAGGGGACGAATTCTTAGTGAATTGGAAAATCCTTAGTGGTGTGCTAAGGTAGTGGATGTAGACTCGGTTGGGTAGTCGAACCACTCTAAAATCCTTGTGCAAATTGTCCATCTTTATTTTGATTTTTAGCCAACTCATCCAAGGAGCAAAATCAACCCTCTTGACGGGTTTCGGTGATCAATTCGAGCGTGCAACAAGCTTAACAATCCTACATGTTATTTTTTAAAGGCTAAAGGGTTAAATTTGCCCATGTAGTAATTGGAAATCAGCAATGTTGCCCCTACTTTTTTTTCTCCGTAATTTTGCCCTCAAAGTCAGTCAATTGTAGCAATGTTGCCCTTTGACCGATTTTGACCGTTAAATGCTGATGTGGCAGTTAACGGTGCTGACGGGGCAATTTTACCCTCGAAGTCATTCATGCAATTTTGCCCTCGAAGTCATTAATTGTAGCACTTTTATCCTTGGTTTATTTAGTTTTTGAATAAAATTGGATAAATAATTTGGTTTTTTCGAGTTGAACTTTAACAAACAGAATATATGAAAAATCGATTAATAAATTGATGTAGATATCCTTTGAGTCCCTAGTAATTTTAAAAATAAGCAAAATGAGAACTCTCACAAAAAATCAAAATATTATTCAATTTTTTGTAAAAAAATCTATAAACTTAATAAAAATAAATACGATATTCAAAAAAATTATTGAAAACAAACCAACGAGAAGCGTGTTAATTGAACGGTGAACGCGAACTATTCTATTCGAACGACGTTCGATTGACACACTTACCGACGATGGGTTGTTAGGAAAAAATGTACGATGAACTCGAATCATGTGGCTCAGGTTGAATTCGGCTTTATCTTCTGGATATCCTTGTATTTATCTCCCATGCCCTTATCTCCCATGTCGTTTTAGCCGAACACCACTAATGTCGTTTTCTGAGATCGTCGTACATTTTTTTCCTAACAACCTATCGTCGGTAAGTGTGTCAATCGAACGTCGTTCGAATAGAATAGTTCGTGTTCAGCGTTCAATTAACATGTTTCTCGTTGGTTTATTTTCAATAATTTTTTTGAAAATCGTATTTATTTTTATTAAGTTTATAGATTTTTAAAAAAATTGAATAATATTTTGATTTTTTTTAGAGTTCTCATTTTGCTTATTTTTAAAATTGCTAGGGACTTAAAGGATATTTACATCAATTTGTTAATCGATTTTTCATATATTTTGTATGTTAAAGTTCAACTCGAAAAAACCAAATTATTTATCCAATTTTATTCAGAAACTAAATAAACCAAGGGTAAAAGTGCTGCAATTAATGACTTCGAGTGTAAAATTGCCTCGTCAGTACCGTTAACTGCCACGTTAGCATTTAACGATCAAAATCGGTCAAAGGCAACATTGCTACAATTGACTAACTTTGAAGGCAAAATTACGAAGAAAAAAAATAGGGGCAACATTGCTGATTTCGGATTACTACAGGGACAAATTTGACCCTCCCTTTTTAAATTATTTTGTTTGACCAATACTAGGAAGGGGAATGGAACCCTTAACCCTTTGTTTACAGGGCCATTACATAGCCATTACAATCTCAAATTTTAATCAAACTCGTTTTATAGCAGATTCTCGTGGTAGATTCCTTATTCCTTTTATTTTGTATAATAACACATTTAATCCTTCAAGTTTATATATTTAATTAATTTAGTCCTAATTTTAAAAAAATAATAATTTTAGCCCTCATTATTTATACATTATTTTAATTTGGTCATATTTTGAAGGAAAATAAATGAATGAGAAATAAGAGTGTGGGGGAATGAACTTAGGTAGCATATGGTGAAGAAAATGCACTTGAACATCCCTTTAACTGCAAATTTATTATTATTTTTTAATTAAGACTAAATTGAAATAATTTATAAATAATCACGGCTAAAATTATTATTTTTTAAATTAGGATTAAATTGATTAAATGTAAAAATTTGGAGGACTAAGTGTGTTATTATACAAAAAAATTATCGCCACGTCACCTATTTAACGACAATTAATGGCTCGTGTGACCATTTTGTAACAAATACCAAAGTTCATTATGTAATTTTTGAAAGTGTGATGACTGTTTTGTATTCTTTATAATAGTTTAGTGACTATTTGTGTACTTTACCCATAACATACTGATAAGAGCATTTGGTACAAGTAAACATGGTTTATAATAAGATATATATTTGATATTGAAGAACCAATCTATACTATATAAATATATTTGAGAGATTAAAATTATCTTATATCGGTGTAATTGTGTTTTATGGAATAGAAAAAATTACTATGTTGAAATTAAGTATCAATAAGTGGTAATGATTGTCAAGAAAGCATGAGTTTTATACTTAAAAATCGATTTGGAGTTTTAAGATTTTTTTGAAAGATTGCAAAATCAAATTTTAAGTTTCAAATACTCAAATCGATTATAATTTATCAAAAAAAAATTAAAAGCCTTTTATATTTCAGAATGACTTAAACCAAATGAGTTTTTTATATAAAAAAGTGTAATACAATAAGGAAAAAATATTTTTGGAGGTAAATATGTTTATGATAACTAAAATGTATTTTACTAATTTTTAGTTTTATTTAAATTTAAATTTTGGTTACAATATTTAACACGAATGTTAATATATTTAACTAGATTTTTTAACGAGATTAACAACCATATTTAAATAGTTATATAATGATATTTTAAATATTTGTTTTTAACATGGAGACTGACCCGAGCTATATATAAAAGAAGGACTTTGATCGATTGAATAAGGCACTCTTACATCAAAAAAAAGGATGTAGACAATAGTCGAAGGAACGCATAGTAAGCGTCAATAGTAATAAAGAAAGGACTTTGATCGCGATATGCCTTCGATCACCCGGATAGATAGATTGAGTAATTTTATTCTAATAGTAATACAAAATCAACAATATTGTTATTTTTTAATTGTATCAATTTAACCTTCGTAGTCTTTTAAAATCAGCAATGTTGTCCTCCTTTTTAATTTTATTAATTTAGGCCTCAAATTTCTGAATTGTAGCAATCTCATCCTTTAATTGTCGTCGATAGACAAAATCGTTAAATTTTGTGCATGTGGCCATCATATACTTTCACATCATTCGTTATCATTAACTGTCTTGTCATGTCAGTGATGATGGATTAGTTTGATGACATGTTAGTACGACTGAAAATTTTTAGAATTAATTATTTATTTTAAAATTACATATTTTTTTAAATCATGTCAACGATACTACTACATCGTCAAATTGATTTGTTATCATCTTATTGAATAACATTAATTTAAAGAAAATTATATATGGACTGTGGACATGCTAATTCATACGTTATTAATTATTTAGGAACATAGTGTTTGACATGACAAAGGAAGACTAATGATAACAGTTTTGTTAGCCAATAACAGTCAAAGTACGAGATTAATACAATTTAAGAGTTTGAGGGCTAAATTGATAATATTAAAAAAAATATTACTACATAGACTACACTGATGCACTAAAAAAAAAGAGAAAAAGCATTACTAGTTTGATATTACTATACGGTAAAATTGCCCCTTAAACCTAAATTTATGTTTTCTATTAAAAACTGGGTAAATTATACAATTGGTCACCCAACATTTTTTTATTTTGATCATTTAAATTAAAAAACTTGCAAAATGGCACTCAAGTTATACTCCGTTTCCTTTTTTGATCACCTAAGGTAAATCCTGCTTTGTCTAATTGTCAGACGAATACCTAAGAATGGTACCATCACGTCAAGTTGATCCATTTGTTTATTTGTTGCCAATATTCTTATTTCAGGTTGAAATTGGACCGGAAGAGTTTTAGGTTAAAGTTAGAGTTCAAATACTGAAAATAATCGTGAAATTGAAAAAAGGTAGGTAAAGAGATAACTAAATAAAATAAGGGTTTTATTTTGATGCACAAGCTGTGTAAATTTTTTTTACACAATCCTTTTATAAAATTTAAAATCTAAATCACAAACCCTAGCAACCTAAACCCTAAATCCTAAGCCTAAACTCTAAACTCTAAATTCTAACCATAAACCTTAAATTATATACCCTACATACTAAACCCCTAAACCCTAACATGAAACCCTAAACCCTAAACCCTAAAATTAAAGGGCTTGTGTAAACTAAAGTTTACACAGCTTGTGCATCAAAGTATTTTCCATAAAATAAATAAATAAATAAATTCTCAAACAGCTAAAAAATAAAGGGTTGTTATATCTTTTCTACAAACATACATTTTTTTTGAAAAGTAATTGTTGTATGATTTTATTGCGGAACAAACATAAATTCACCTTAAAAATTAAAATTTTTAACCTTAAAATCCTAAAACCACCTTATCTCATAAACTCTAAACTCTAAATCATAAACTCTAAATTCTAAACTTTTTAAACCATAAATTAAGCCTACTTGTAAAAAAAATTATTTCCACAACCAATGCATAGAATATTTTCCAAAAATTAATTACTTAAATATATTTATTTTGTTTTATAGTTTTATATTTTTTTAATCGTATTCATTTTAGGTTAGTCAAGGGGATGTTTAGATTATTATAACCAATATAAAAGAACTTTTGGGTTGCTGTGTAGCATACCCTTAAAAATTCCACCGTCATCCTAAATCTAACGAACCTGTCGATAATCCAAAGTGAAATGGAATGAAGGCACTTATAACATCACTATTCCGCTAAAATTCAAGTGTCGTGCTCGTATCAAAAAAATTGTAACAGCACTTATAACATCTGAGCTCACTCCGGTTCACAAACTGAGCTCACTTTATATCTACGTCTCATAAATAATAGAAGAAGAAAAAATTACACACAACGTCTCCTTTTAGTCCACCACATCATTATGCAACTCCGTACGCTCTGTACTATTGACAACTTGACATGGGGGAACTTCCTTCTGTAGCATCGAAGTTCCTTTGAAAATCACCATCTGGTAGCCGGATTTTCGGTATTCACTAAGCTGAAGCACACAGGAAGATGAAAAGAGTTTTGAGTAACATACATGGCGGCATAACCCAAGACAAGCACATTATGGTGCGCTGCCTCACCTGCTCTGCTGTTACCTTCTTGAAACCGAATTTGTCTGTCCAGATTGATTCTGCTTCTTCAGCGGCCGGAAGCACAATGTTTTTGACATTCAAGAGTCCCAGCAGCTTCTCGATACAAGAGAACAACAACTGGAAGTAACCCTGTAATAAAGTAATTCAATTTAGCTCCACTAAATCAACACTGACGTCTGACATTAAAACACATAATAAAAAGATACAGCAACTGTTCAAAGTGTGTGTGTGGACGTGTGTTCTACGCACTCAACTAATAATTTGCTAAAATCACAAGGAATTAAATGAATACAGCAAAGGCAATTCCAAGTGAGTCAGCATGAAGGACATTCCTCAAATCATTTGGTGCGTTGGTCCAGTTCCAAATTATTGGAAATCCAGTCGACCAGAGCTACCAAAATCAGGTGGGAATTCAACGTTAATGTCATAAAGACAACTCGGATCCATTGCCCTCACCTTCCCATGGTTAGCGATGCTTGTAGCAACTAACGGGAGTTCTGCAATTTGTTGCCCAAATATTCGAATTATTCCAGCCGATACAACAAATGAACTGCATCATCAGCAAAAGATAATATTGTCAACATTCTATAAAAAAAGTGTAAAGCTTTAAATATCATACAAATATGTCTCGCACTCACTTGATCGTCAAAACTGCACAGTACATTCCCCCATACTCTTGGCCCTTTAAATTCCTTCTGTGAGAAAGAGGCAAGTTCGTCAAAGAAAAACAAATCGGATAGCACTTATATTAACATGCAACAAGATGTATCGAGCACAAGAAAAGGTCTCACGCTTACCCATAAACCATGCATGGGATAAGGTCCCGCCCAGTTGTTACATCAACTATAGGGTCGAAACATTCCTTGAAATAAATGGAAAAAAGAATCAGTAAAATTTCAGTGAAATAAGGCAAGCCATGGCTCCACTCCATACATCTTTTATGTTTGACAGAGAATTTTAGCCTTTCCCCAACCCCTGTAGCAGAAGGGAGAAAAGAAAACTAAAAGATAAAGAAAAAGCGGAAAGAATGAGAATAAATAGCATAAAATTTACAGTTCTGCTGACGTTCCATGCAACATATTCAACCCAAGAAGCATATTTCACACAAATATTAGAAAATAAACTTAATAATTGCAATAATTACAGAGAAAATCACTTGTCCACTGTTTATCAACACTGGCAAGTGGCAACAACAATTTGGTTCTAGAAGGAACATCTAAATAAAACATGAAAGAGACTTACATGGAAGATACCAACTGCTTGAGAAAGGAACAATCTAGTTTCAGGAGAAGCAAATCTGCCGCTAAGAAGCCTCCATCTCAGGTCAATATTAATATCAGCATCTAAACCCTTTTCCACATGCTTCTTCCATATAACATTCAAAAGCGAGTCTGGAAGCTTTTCAGCTCCACAAGTGAGCAATTTTTGTAGTGTAGAATGGATCCTACTGCAACCTGAGCTGCAAAACCACTTCCCTTTCGGTATTTCCTGTTATACAACTGGACTCAGTATCTCATCCACTAACAAAGCAATGTATCCAATAAACAGGAACAGGAGTTCCATATCAAATAATCAACAGAAAAACAAAAATAATAAGAGTAATACATACCCTCAGATCAGCCATTTTATTAGTCCTCAAACAGCCAATATGATATTCTTTCTCACACTGGTCCAAAATGATTAAAAAAAGCAGATATCAGTGGAGATACAATTAAAAGAAAACATGTTTAGCAGACTTGAAGGCCAAGATAGAAAACAAGATAAAATGAAAATCTACATTATACCTGATCACACAGTATAATTGTCCGAGGACCAAATCCTGATTTGCTAAAATCACATGCCCTATATAAAATAAATTCAAATAAACAACAATTCTGATAAGAACCCACGATGTTTGCTGCTCAAAAAAAATTCCAACCCAAATCATTGCGTGTTTAAAGCAAGACTATGAAATATGAAAAATTGTCACCATGCAAACTCTATAAGAAAGTCTGAACTATAAGCTTCAATCAAATTCACCCAAGTGTATACACATCACCTGCATAATGCACATCCACTAAGTTCTGCCTCGAAGTTTTTCACAATTCGAATGCATCTGCTGCTTATTTGTTCTATAGCATCAACTCCTAAAATCCTTCCAGCAGCAAGAGCATTAGCATTATGCTCCACAAACTTTTCTCTCATAAACATGTTCTGGCAATGTTTGCAGTACCAGCGCCCACGGGGAATTGTAGGTAGTGATGCACATTCTGCATAGATCAATGAAGTAGCTAATAAGTATCAATCAAGTAAATCAGAGTTGTACATAATCTTCAGAAGCAACTACAATAGTATTCAATGGGTCACAGAAAAGAAGACAATAATTATATGTGCAACCAACTTTCAAGATAAGACACGAGACTAGATTTCTAAAGTTTAAAATAAAAAGGTCTAGATAATAGTAAATGTGCTGAGCAAAATGCCAACAAAAATATCTGATAACATGCAACATAGAGACAATAGGAGAATACATCCATGTTAATATGTAATGCCAAAAAAACTCCACCTACAGTATATTTTCTGTCCATAATTTATAAATGGAATATCATGTTCAAAATTCATACTGCACATTACAAAACTGTAACCCCCCCTCTTTTCTCTACTCCTTATTATCTTCTCTTGTTAAAATATATTAATTCTTTACCTACATTTTCAATGCCAAAAGTCTAGTTATAGTAAATCTCATGCATACTTAGAGACACATAACAGGCACAGGGATTAGAGACCTCAGGCTAAGGTTGCCTGATTCTCCTTCTTAATAAAACAAAATAGTAAATGCTAAGATCAATCCTAAAACCCAGAGACAAATAAATGAAGCCTTATATGTCCAAAAATACCACAAAGTAAAGCTATGAAGCCAAGTAGACAAGAGCAAACCATCTACCCATGGATTTCCTAATTAAAATTAACAGAAATTCTTGAATCTTATCTAACCTTTATGGAAGGCCCTAGGACATCCATCACAAAGCAAAAGATCTCCACCATCTGCACAAATAATACATGCATTATCGTTATCCTTGGAAGAATAACGACGACCTTTTGAGAGAGATATTGCCAGTTCATGTAGAGACACCCCATTAGAAGTGTAAATGTGTGCATAGCTGTCAAAAACACAAATATAATCAAGATAAACTTAGGAAAGATAAAGTAACTTAGGAAGAAAGCTGTAAAGCATCTGATATGAAAACATACGGTTTTCGACGAGAAGCCCAACCAGCATGAGCTTCAAACTGTGATGGGCTAACCTGCAAAACAAAAAGGAAACTGCATAAGCAGATGCACAATGCAATTGCTAAATTCAGAAGCTCAACCAATAAAAGAACAATACCTCACAATTGCAACAACGGCAAATTATCCCAAAGCCCTTTTTGTAACCCTCAAGCAATCTCTGCCCATTAAAACTAATGACAATTTAAACACTGTTGAGATACAAAGACATAAAATGAATTACTTTTATCTCGATTACCTGTCCACGGGCATAGTATGCGACTTCTGTTCCATCAGGCAGTCCATCTTCCTCAAATACCAACTTATGCAATCGCTGATCCCTATGGGGGCAAATTCCACAAAAAGGATATGACATCAGAAAAAGAAAATGAAGGTCTATAAAATTATATTAAAAATATACCAACTTTGTTGTCATCTTCCATTGATTTCCATTGGGTGAGTGCATTGGCGGTGAGGAATATTTTAAGGTCTTTGACATCAAAACTGGTTTCACTGGTCTGAGATATTCCAATAAAAGCACAAAAAGGGAATAAGTATGAAGAAAATAACAAAGACAATGAGAAGAAGCTTCACTGAAAAGTTGTCCTCATGTATCAAAACTTTGCAGGTATAGGGAGAAAAAACAGAAGTTAGAAACATACAATCATACAATGACAAAAATTAATTATACTAACTTCTTTTTTATTCTCCATTGGCCCTTATCTTGTGAGGAAATATGCACCGAAGCACTCTTCAATGACTTTGTGAATAACCCTGGCTTCGTTAACCTGGAAATAACAGATGGAAGCACAGCGAACTAACTATAACCTATTTAAAGTTTAAACAACTACCTAGCACAACTACACAGCTTCCAAAGAGAACTATTTATTTCTCATGAATGGAGTGAAAATAGTTAAAAACAGAATTATGAGACAGTAAGAGAAAATAGGTCACCAACTTTCTTGTTGTCTTCCATGGACTACTATTTTGTGAAGAAATAGACAATGAAGAACAATGAGGTGAATTTGATGTCATGTACAGCTCTGATGACCTGAAACAATGCAGGAGGCACATAAAAAAGGCATAAGATATCATTAATTCATCTCATCTAAAAACAAATAATTGATGGACTATTCACAAGCCAAAAATGATGGGGAAAAAGATACTAACTTGCTCGCTTTCTTCCACTGACTCTTACTTGGAGTAGACATACCCAGTGATGCACTTCCAACAGACTTTGACGTAACATCTGGTTCTGGTGATCTAGAATAAAAAAAATGAAAATAAAAAATAAGAAATGGAACTGTTAATATTAGGTACTAACTGACATATGTTAGGGAAAATTATATCAAGAATAAATTAAATCTGCGGACATTCTCATTATCTTCAGTTGACTCGTGGATTGTGGAGAGATACCCATTGAAACAGCTCCAGAGGAATGGGAAATCAAACTAAAACAATGCAACCATGTGAAATGATGTATCTAGACTTTAATACTGGGAAGTAACTGAAAATTATAAACAAGCGTCACTCTAGAATTTACTTATCACTTAATGAGCAACTTAATGCTGTAACTCAGTTTCATGTCCAGAAAAGGAAAAGATTACAAAATTGCATTTCTATGGAGCATGCATATAGGATAATTATCAGTCAAATATAACTAAGCATGTCCCTTTTCTACAATAGAATATGCATATAGGATAATTATCAGCCAGATGAACTTAGAATAATGTAACTTTTCTACCATGTAATGTATCAATAAATTTTTGTTGAATATACAATGAAAACCTCATCAATATCATACAAAGACATGATTCTACACTATAGGGTATTAATGGTAATGAATTGTAACAAATGCTTGGTTATCAGGAAGATATAGTACTGATCACAAATAGTTTACAAAGTTGCTATACATAACAGTGCAATTGTCAAACAAATAGAAAAAATTATCTAATTAAGAACATAAATACCAACCAAACTCTATAGAAAAAGAGATCAATTCCTAAACATTTTACAGATTAAAGCTCAAGAATGCACACCTAGCTCCTGCACTGGGTGCACTTATTGTGCTGCACTGAGATTTTTTTGACTCTCCGCATGAATTGCAAAGCATCCCTGTTTGCCCAACATGTATTACAGGAAATGATCCTAGAAATGAGTAAACGAAGAAAAGAGTATAAGATCACTTCTAATCAAAACCGTTCTTGCTAATTGGCTCGGTTAATAATATATGAATTTAACAATAGTAAAGTTCACCTTTGCATTTTCTACAAGTAAAACTTTTTTGCTCGGGTAAAGCACTGACGATACTTTGAATAGTTGCTTCTAAAGTATGCAAAGGTCTTCTCCTGCATGCCCTCAACACCTCAAGCAGGCTCTTCCCATTTTCAAAGCAGATATATTGTGCTGCACGTTTGTATTGTTTACAAGCATGAATCTCAAATTGGGATGGAGGAACAACCTACAACAGAAAAGAAAGGCGGAAAGAAGTTCAATAAGAGCACTTATTAGTTTTATGCCTTTATGGAGTTACAGAGAATCCAAAATGGCCGTTTTGAAAAGATATTCCTTACTCTACGTCCCTTGCACAAGGAGCATGAACACAAAATTCCACCGTCTGTAATGATGCCCCGAAGACCAGCTGTCTGAAATACATATACAATTAATATTAAGCCTTTAACCCTTAAGCTACCACCGCATTTAAATTTTAAAGTTAAAAATAAACCATATTTGAAAAGAAAAAAAAAAGGATAAACATATAACAGAGGCAGCAAGGAACCACCTTACTACTAATTGTGCCCATGTAAACTACAGGAACCCCATCAAGTAAACCAGTGTCAAATAGCTCTTTAACTGTCATTGGACACTTAGTAAGGGCAACCTTTTTTGACATTTTCACCTCCAAGTTCTTCCTTGAAGTCGTCAATCCACTTTCTTCAGTTGATTCCTCTCCACCAAAATTTGAAAGTAGAACATTTTCAACAGTCTGCTGTTCACAGTCCAGATTGTCTACTGCTTCAACTTTTGGTCTCGATAACGGTTGTTTAGACCGCCTCAGGGCCTTCAAGCATAGGTCATCATTACTTCCATCACTACTATCAACAATCTGCATTGATGATCCTTCAAAACCACTTTTATCAATCAGACACATCTCCGGCTCATTCACTGAATCCTCTTTAGACATTGACATTGCCAAATGATAATTAGGCACTTCATGAAGCCTTGATTGAACAACAGGCCTACCATCTCTTCCAATTTCCTCAACTACCAAGTTCCCTACAATGGCATTTTCCCCGATAATATGGCTCTCTTCAATGAGAGTCTCTACAAGTGGACCTCCTTCAACAAAATCTCGTACAACTAAGCTATCATCCACTACATTTTCTACTACCACATAATCCCTCGCTGCATTTTCATTTTGTGGTTTACCTCCAATTACACCTTCAACTTCACTACTGTTCAGATTACTAACTTTATTAAAAGTTTTATTCTCCTGATACTCGTCAATTAAGGTCTCTTTAACACCATTTATTGGCTTATTTTTGTTTCTTAAATTCTCCGAAAATTCAACACCATAATTAATTCTTGACTTCTTAACTCGAGTGTAAACAATGTAACCATTAACTTGTGTACCTTTAACTCTATTACAACTAGTACTAGAACTCGGCTGAGTTTGAGACTGAGCCACTGACTCCCGAGTTGGACTGACTGTACCATCCAATCCAAAATCCAACTCTCGCTTCATGGCTCACTTAAAACTCGCAAAATCCACTAAAATTCTGCATAACAAAAAAGCAACGATAATTATTCTTATTATGTTAAAAAATCATTGATCAAATAAAGAGCAGAAAAATCGAAAAAACTAGCTGTAGTAGAGTGAAGGATATTACCGATTATGATCGGACAAGGACCATGACAGGTTTGATTTTGAGTGATGAAAGTGAAAAGGATTGGAGGGTATCGAGATCGGATTTGAGGAGATTTAGGGTTTTCGACTTAAATCTTTTGAGAATTAAAGAGGAATATGAAATTTTTGGGGCATTCTCTCTTTTTCTTTTGGCTTAGGTTGTCGTTGGAAGATGAAACCAACCAGCTAGGAAGAATGAGATGGGCGATTTTTAAGGGGGAGGGGGGAATGGCAAGACCCGTAAATAACACAAAGTTACTTGATTTTACGATATTAGCCCTACCTGATTTCCACGTTACCTAAAGTAGTGCGGTCAGTGGAGTGTGACCCAGGCCAGTAGGCCTAATATTCTGCTCTCTATTTGGGCTACCCTTAAACCCAAAAACATTACACTTTTTATGAATAAGATTTTAGGGTAAAGTTTATAAATTGTCATGAAATTTTAATAAATTATTTAATTCAGTAATTAAACTTTCAATTGTGTCAAAATAGACATTAAACCTATAGTTTTGTTTTAAATTGGTCACCAAATCGTTAATTGATGTTAAAAGGATAATGTGATAGTTAACAAAATTTGTATAAGAATCATTTAGTCTTCCGAATCAAAAATGTGGGAATATTGACATTTTAAACCGATTCATATCCATTACTTAGAGATTGACCAAAAACATCTTTAAATATATATGAATATCATAGAATAAGCACATTTAGGTGAAAATTAGTGCATGTATTATGTATATAATATATGATATGATTATCATATAGACGTGCATGTTTGCTCAGTATATTATTAATCAAGGGTTTGACAAAAAGAAACCAATACAAAAATGAGTTGACCCAGATTGTTATGGAAAAACTTATTCTGTTTAGTTTCAAGTGATTTGAGCTACGCTGATTACATGGGCTGGTGGGATGCGTTCGGCAATTAATGTTTTGCGAGGCTCATGGCATTATGTTTGATTTGTTTGTTGTTGCCTTTAATATTTAGTTTGGCGTGTTGGTTCGTTAAATCATTATGGATATTCTTCTTTTCCAACTAAAACTAGATTTAGGAATATTTTTAACAAAATCTATGAAACTTTTATGTATGATTTTTCCATCAATAAAATCGTACTTGCTGATAAAAAATGAAAAGCATATCTCGTGTTCACGCTAAGCTCTAGCATTTTTACGTAGGATGAATATGGGGTACTTATCAATGAATCAAATGTTCCTAATATCTAGGAGTAGAAGATTACTTTGTTGTTTTGATAAGATTTGAATAAGTTAGTTTCAGTTGTTTTTAAGTTTAAATAAGTTTATTTAGTTTAGATAATTCTCCATACAAGTAGGAGAATTCGTTGCTTCAATTTTGTATTTAAAATCATACTCTCATTTCAATGATACTGCACCTTTTCATCAATATATTTGTGTTGGTTTATGTTATTAGAGCCTTTCTAGTCTCATTTGAGATTTTTTCCCATCATTTTATTTTTATCTCATCTTAATGGCAAGAGCAACCACTTCCCCAGTCATGTTCAATACATCTGATTATGTTCAATCCATTTGATTACGTTGTGTCTGTGGACAACACCAATCATCTAGTCCAATTTAACCCATGATCCCAACTACTATTGAAACTTACTGTGTAACACTCGTGTTTTGGGATTAGGAGTTAGAAGTGTGTTTGGTTCGAGTCATCAAAATTGGTTTAATTAAATTAGGCCTTAATTTTGAGTTAAATGAGATTTAAAATTTAAGAGTGGCGTTTTTGTAAATAAGTTGAAAAAGTAAAGACCACATTTTTGAATAAAAAGAGAACAAAAAAATAGAGTTATTTTCTCCTTTTTTTCCCATTCCAACGTGAAAATCAACCCAAAACCCCAATTCACTATTCCATTCAATTTCTTCACCAAGTAAAGGGCTTTTTCAAAGGTAACTTCATTTCTCAACTCTCCTCATCATCCCAATCATTTTCATGGTTGTAGAATTCAAAACTATCAATATTTGCGTTTTTCAAGTTTAAGGAAAGTTTGGATTTTTAATGGGTTTTTCATTTGTTTTTTATTTGTTGAGTTGGGTTTTGAATTAATCTCACCTAAATACACTTAATATCTTAAAATGGATGGATTTGGGAAAAATCTCGAAGTGGGTCTTTGGGGCATTTTTCAAAGTGTCAAAAGTTGAGTTTTTGGTGTGCTTTTATGTTGGGTTGAAGGGTTGATGGTATAGGGTTATTAGGGAAGTGTTTTGGAAGCTTTTAGATTTTATTTGGGTGTTGGAAAGTATAGTTTTCAGTTGGGTATTTGAGGAGCACGCAAATGTGAATTGTGTGGTTAGTTTGGGGTTGAAATTGTGAAGATTTGGTTTGTGTTTGTAAGTTGGAGTTGTGACTGAGTTTAGCTTTGATTTGGTGAGTAATATTTGTGTTTTGATTGGTTAGAAGCAAGAGGAAGCATCGGGGAAGGATCAGGATCGAATCCGGGAATTGATGAGGCTTGACTTGCTTGCTTGGTTTGCTAAGGAAGGGTGGTTAGTAAAACTTTAAATTGTTTTAAAGTTGGTTCAAGTGTGGTAGTGGATGTATTGGAATGAGCTTGGTAGGTCATTCCAAGGTAGAAGTTAAATTGGTAGTTTAACTTCTTGTTTGTTAATGAGCTTTAGATGCCTATGCCTATTTTGAGCTTGTGAAGTATGAATTGACTTTGTATGTGTATACATTGTTGTGTGTGATGATGGTTGAATGATATAAATGATGATTGTTGTGATGTGGTTTAAAAGTAATTGGCACTAGTTAACTTATCGGGTGTAAATGATCGATCATTAGGATTAGTGTGCACACGTTTGAGTCAAATTCGCGCGTGGCCTTGATGGCATTGAGTCATCAAGGAGGAGTACGGTGATGTAATATTCCACCGGAAATTATTTATATATATATACGTGATGATGAGTGGAATCCCATCCGTAGGGCATGTGGTGATGAGTGGAATCTTACCCATGCGAGGTCCGGTGATGAGTGTAATCCCACCGAGGTAATGTTGTTGTTGATAGTAAATTCGCACATCCGAGTAAACTAATGGTGGCCAATGTACTTGTTTATATGGTTATGGTGTTGAGATATTTGATTTATATTGTTGAGCTTAATATGATGTAAGATGTCATAGTTATGACTCTTGTAATGCTAGCTAGGTTGTTATGAGATGCCTATGTATGTTGCGTGTGATGTTAAGGATGGCATGCTTGAACCCTGCATTGTCGTTGTTTTTGGTTTTAGAGCACCCTCACTAAGCTTCTAGCTTACGCTCTCATTTTCGACAATGCAGATCAGTAGCTCGGAGTTAGTAAGGAGCAAGGCGAAGGGGCATTCCAAGCTTGTAGTTTCTCAAGTATGACTTAGTAAATAAAGTAGTAGTTTAGCAATAGGGCTGCCATGTATTTTGTATGAGCGTTGTATGACTCATAAATGTTGATGATGTTTATGCTTTGCTTGGATTTGTAAACCATATTAGGTCTTGTTGAATGCTTGTGTTGATGAGGTTATGCCTTAGATGGCTTAAGTTGCTTTGGTTGTGTATGCAAACCCTTTTATGTGATGACTTGTGCCATTTGGCTTTGAGCTTTAAGCATGCCTACATATGCAAATTTATCCCTTGTGTGAATGTCATGATGTGTATGTGTTATTGCTCATTTAAATTGCTCAATGTGTTAGCTCTTGGTCGTGCAATGTTGTATGAATGCTCGTATGTGGATAGGGGAGTCTTAAAATGCATTTAGAGTTGAGTTTCATGTGGTTTTGCTGCATTTTAGTGTCTTGCAGTGCAGGGCGTATCGATACGCCTAAGGGCCGTATCAATATGGTCCTACACTTTGGGACACATAATCGGCAAGGGGTGCCGATACTCGAGGGTGTATTGATACGCCCAATGCTCACTAGAATTCTAAAATTTTGGTAAGACTTTGGCATATCGGTACGGTCTTAGCGTATCGATACGGGTTTATCTCGTTGACCATGAGATGTTGACCAAGAAGGGCGTATCGATATGCTCAAGAGCTGTATCGATACGGTCTTCCTGCGTTGACTGAAGGTGTTGACCTTGGTCAAGGTGTATCGATACCCTTGATTAGTGTATCTATACAGCCTACTCTGTAAGTATAAAATGGGCCGTTAACATGTTGTTTGGAGTTCGGTTGTGTTTCTTGCTGGATGTTTTCCACTGACGTGATCATGTAGGAAATAAAATGCCTTTAGACAAGATTTGATTAAAAGAAATTTTCTATGGTCGCTAACGGAGGGGGAACCTTAACGGGTTTCGCTTCAGTTTTCCCCGTGTAGCCTACTCGGACCGGTCATCCGGCCAGACCGGGACGAGGGGGTTACATACTGGCGCAATGAACTTTGTCACCTGGAAAGCTCAAGTCAAACCCCTCATGTTTGATCATGATCTTTATCCTTATTTAGACAGCACCATGATTGTCCCTCCAAGAACCATCACTGTTGATAACATTCAAACCTCCAATTCGAAATGTAAAATATGGTTTCGACAAGACCAGTTAATTCGTAATGCCTTAATGGCATCAGTTGATCAAACTATCACCTTTGCAATTGCAAAATCACCCACCTCAAAGAAATCTTGGGATACGTTGCACATTATATATGCGAATAAGTCTTACGCTAGAGTCTTCGGTTTGCAAAATACCTTAGCCACCATCATTAAACAATCTCGCAGCATAGCAGAATATATACGAGACATCAAGAATGTGGCAGATGAACTTGCAACCGCAGGTGCCCCTATATCGGATACTGAACTTGCTGTTAAAATATTCAGTGGCCTAGGACCCGAGTATGATTCTATATCAGCTATCATTCAAGCTCGTGACTCCCCAATCTCTTATGATGACCTTTATAAAAAACTCATCAATAGGGAACTTCTTCTCACACACAAAGAAAACATAAAATCCGCATCTCCTATCACTGCTACAGTTGCTCAAAGATCCTTATCTGGCCATAATGTTTTTCGAAACAATAGGAACGATCAATCATATAGTTTCCAATGGCGATTTCAAAATTCTAGGCCACAACATCTGCAACAACGTCAACCTGGGAATACTCAACGCAATCGTGCGGTTTGTCAACTTTATGGTCGTCCTGGCCACACAGCCAATGTTTGTCGCTCATGTTCTCATAACCACATAGAAGCTTAGGCTCATTATGCCTCTATGCCATGTATAGTTGATTTAGGAGCATCTCATCATGTCACAACTGATATTGATAATATTCAACATTCGCAGGACTTCACGGGCACAAATGAGATTACAGTGGGTAATGGTAACAAAATTCCCATTTCTTCTACTGGTTCAGTTCATCTAAATGTGTCAAACAAAATGTTTCAGCTTTCTCATACTTTGTGTGCTCCTAACATTAAGCGTAATCTTATCTCTGTTTCTAAGTTTTGTCAAGATAATCTAACATCCATTGAACTTTTTCCCTATGTTTTTCATGTTAAGGATCTGCGCACGGGGACGTTGTTGGCATGCAGCCAGAATAAACATGGACTGTATGAGTGGCCTGTCGAGAGTCGTCATTGCAAACTGGCTCACTAATCTTATTGCATTAATAAGGAAGAATCTTAACATCTATGGCATAAGAAACTAGGACACCCAAATAAAAGAGTTCTTCAAACAATTTTTCATACACTATAAATTCCATTCTCATCTTCAACAAGTTTTTATCATTGTAACTCTTGTTCTTCAAATAAAAGCCATCGGCAACCCTTTCCTCAAAACACTTTGTTAAGCAAAAAGCTATTTCAACTTATTTATTGTGATCTATGGGGTCCCTCGCCAGTTTTATCTATTGATAAAAAATTATATTACGTAATATTTGTTGACCAATTTACTAGATACACTTAGCTTTATACGCTCCAACGAAAAAATAAGGTTCAATCATTTTTTTTCAAAATTAAACCTCCAATTAAAAACTATTTTTAAACAAAAACACTTTCATTTTACATTGATGGTGGTGGTGAGTTTGAAGGCCTAGAATCTTTTCTTTAAAATAATGACATTGAACATCTTGTTTCACCACCATACACACCTCAACGAGTAGCCTTAGCTAAACACAAACATCGTCATATAATTGAAACAACTAAAACAATTCTTCATCAAGCATCACTACCCTCTTTTTTGGGTCGTTTTCCTGTCACCAAGCCACTTATCTCATAAATAGACTTCCAACCAAAGTTTTAGAAGATCAATCTCCATATCAAATGTTATTTGGTAACATACCAAATTATAAAAGCATTTATACCTTTGGATGTCTCTGATATCCTTGGTTAAAACCATATGTGAATCATAAGTTAGAACCTCGATCTACACCATGTGCTTACTTAGGCTACTCTCATAGTCATCATAGTCATCAGTTCTTTGATCATATATCTCATAAGGTTTTTGTGTAAATAGATGTTATTTTCTATGAAATTTTTTTCCTTTCTCCGACATATTTTCTCGTTTACAACATAAAATTTTTTCTCGTTTACAATGGGATCATATTACACATGCGCCTAGCAATTAAGATCATTGTACTATGCCACCAAGTTCTGATGAGATCCTTCCGATTATTCAGGTTGCGCCTCAATTGCAAGCCCTACTCTCGTACGGCCCCTCTACAAGTTCAACACAACAGGTTGCATCCACTTCATCCCCCGCCAGAGTTTTTCTACCAACCTCTCTACCTAATCAGGTATCTTCTTCCTCTCATATTTCTCCTACTTCTCCACCTTTACAACACTATCATCTCCAACATCGACACCCCGAATCAAATGCTAATCCTTCGCCCCACAACACGTATCACCACCCTCCACCTCGATTCCCACTTCACCCCTTTAGATATTGTCCCTCAACCACCCCATGTATCGCCCAGTTACTCGTTCACAAAATAATATCACCAAACTAAAACCCATTTTTGATTATTTAGCCACTGCTACACTAATCTCACTTTCTTCTACATATAAACAAGCCCAGAAAAGTGCACAATGGCGACAAGCTATGAAACTTGAGTTTGATGCTTTAATGAACAATAATACTTAGGAATTAGTTCCATTATTTGTTTCACAAAATATTGTAGATTGCAAATGACTTTTCAGGATTAATACCAAATCTGATGTACCATCGATCGGTACAAAGCTTGTCTTGTCGCCAGAGGATTCACTCAACAGTATGGTGTTGATTATCATTCTACTTTCAATATTGTAATCAATCCTTTGACTATTCGTCTCATATTTTCTCTTGATGTTCAACATAATTGGTCTTTGCATCAATTAGATGTAAACAACACCTTTCTCCAAAGTCATCTTACTGAAACAATATACATGCAACAACCGCTTGGTACTTTGAATTAAAGAATTACCTTGTTCACATTGGTTTTCGGCCATCCAACTCTAATTTCTCATTGTTTCTCTATCATCGTGACGGTAATATGATCTACATTTTAGTCTATGTGGACGACATCATTGTCACTGGAACATGCTCATTTTCCATTAAAGATATCATCTCGTCTCTTCATTCCATGTTTTCGTTAAAAGATCTTGGCCGACTCACTTATTTTTTAGGTGTTAAAGTCATTCCCACTTTTGACGGACTTATACTTTCTAAAAAATACATCTTTGGTCTGCTTCTTGAGTTTCATATGGTAGATTGCAAACCTGTTCAGACGCCGATGAGTTCTAATGCATCTCTCACTATTCAAGATGGTAGTTCTTCCGCTTATGCCACCTTATATCCTCGGGCTCTTGGGAAACTGTAGTACCTCTCATTCGTACGACCAGATCTTAGCTTTGCAGTGAACAAACTTTCTCAGTTTATGCATGCTTCAACAGTAACTCATTGGTCCTTTGTGAAGAGAATTCTTCGGTATCTACAGCAAACAAAATCGCACGGGTTGCAGTTTACTTCTCCGACTACTTCAGCCCTTACTATGTACTTCGATGTTGATTGGGCTGGAGATGTCAATGATCGAACGTCCACGTCTGGTTATATTCTTTATTTTGGTCAAAATTCCATTAGTTGGTCTTCTAAGAAGCAGCATACGGTAGCACACTCCTCTACAGAAGCTGGATATAAAGCAGTTGCAACTGCTCTCCCTGAAGTGAATTGGGTTCAAAAGCTGCTAATTGAACTTCAGGTTAAGATTCTACCACTTATCTTTGCCGAAATCCGGTTTTTCATAATAGAATGAAGCATATTGAAGCTGATTTTTACTATGTTTGTGAACAAGTTCAAAGCAACCAAGTTTCTGTTCAACATTTGCATGTTGCAGATCAGCTCGCTGATACTCTTACAAAGCTTTTATCTCGGCCTGCTTTTCATCGTCATCTTGCCAAGCTGAAGGTCGTTCCACTACCCATATGTTTGAGGGGGCATATCAACGAGTCAAATGTTTCTAATATCCAGGAGTAGTAGTTTATTTTGTTGTTTTGATCAGATTTGAATAAGTTAGTTTCAGTTATTTTTAAGTTTAAATAAGTTTATTTGATTTAGATAATTCTTCATACAAGTAGGAGAATTTGTTTCTCCAATTTTGTATTTATAGTCATACTCTCATTTCAATGATATTGTACCTTTTCATCAATACATCTTTGTGTTGTTTTAGAAATATAGTTCAAATAATATGTGGTAATGGGTCAGAAAATGGGTCCTTGTTTTTCATAAACAAATTCATTGTCTTTGATCTTTCTTTCTTTTATGGGGTCTTAAAAATAGGGCTTGAGGTCCCCCTAGGTATGCCCATAAATATTGTTTGTTTCCAATGAGAGTGTCATTGGGTTGGTCCAATGATCTTAAAAGTCAACAAAAACAGTAACCAAATGTGATTCTTTGGGGGCATCAAATGTGGGGCTGTGTGGTTGTGGTGGTGCCAAGTTTGTTCAAAACTATGACATTTGTGACACTCGCTCTTTCGAATAGAATTCATTTGTCTCTTTTTTTGTTCTTTGTAAATACTCCACCAATGATCTTATGACATGCATATTATCAGTAATATAAAAATAATTAATAAAGTTATGAAAAATAATCATTATACATTATAATAATGAAATAAAATTATTGGTGAGACATACAAATAGACAAAAAATGGGCAAACGAAGTTTATTATGTGCTTTGCTATATATATATATTATACTCCATTTATTGAATGGGTTATGGGCAGACGCAAAATTATACAAGGATATGTAGGGTTTGTGGCCACAACTCTAAAAAAATATTTATGTTATTGTAACACCCGGGTTTGGGGGTCGGATGGAAATAATATTAAAATATTGTTTCGGGTTTCAGTTTTAAAAAAATTTAAAATAATAAGATATTATTTTGGGCTTTAGATATTCGAATCAAAAAAAAAATTCTATGTTGGATCAAAATTGTTTTGGGAATTAAATCCCATGGATTTTATGACAAAGGAAGAGTTTCCATCTCATTAATGGCACTATTGTAATTTCAAACCCTTGGAAATTAAAATCCCCTTTTTAATTTAAAACACCAAGAATTTCTCTTCTCCCCTCTTTCTTCTTCATTTTTCACGACAAAGAGGGGGAGCTTCTCCAAGTTTTATCCAACCTTCTTTTCTCCTCCATTTTGGCTCGAAATTGAAAGGTAAATACATCCCCATCTTGCTCTCATCTTCCTCTACTTGGAAGTACAAATATATTTCATTTTCATCAATGTTTTAGAAATTGGGTTTTTGAAAGTTTAGGTTAAAGGATGGAGCTTTATGGGTTTTTACTAAGGCTTTTGATTTGTTATTGTTAGATATGTTATCTATGAATCAAATGGTCCAATATATATAATTTTTAGAGTGTTTTAAATGGATTCCCGAATTTGGGTATAAATGGGGTTTTTGGAGGGTTTTGGGTGAGTTTTTGGGGTTGTTTTAGGTGGGAATTGATAGCCCAATGGTAGTACTATGGTTAAGGGTTGATTTGGGAATGTTTGTGGGTGCTATGGATGTTGGAAAGATGGTTTTTGGACATGGTTTAGGGGCTGTCCGAAATTGCTAAAAGTGGGGTTTAGTCATGGCTTGCAACATTGTGAATTGTATTTGAATTGTGTTCCGGGTTGGTCTTTTGATGTTGGGCTGATTTGGAATTGTTTGAAATGTGTTTGAGGTTGTTTGGAAGCGGAAATTCGTGTTGGAAAAGCTTCGGGAAGAAATCCGGAAATTTGAGGGAGGTTGCTTGCTTGACTTGGAGCTTGGAAGCTTAGGTGAGTGGTTAAATATTTTCAAAATGGTTTTGAGTATTTGGTTCAAGCATGTGAACCTAGGATGGGCTTGGTAAACCCACCTAGAGTTGGGATTAGAGTGGTAGCCTAATCCCAAGCTTTGATTAGAGACTTTGGTTGCACTTTTTATCGGTTGTATATGCCTCGTATTAAATTATGATGGTGTTGATTATGTATATGTTGTATACATGTATGTTGAGGCGTGTTTGATGCATTGTTATATGCATGTTGATGATAGATATGATATGGTTATACACATGTGTAAAATATAATGTGGCATGGTTGTTAATGAGGTATATGTGGCGTTGACATGTGTAATGATGCTATGAGGTGAATGTGTGATCCGAGGATCATGGTGAGTACATGTTAGGCATGGAAAATGTGGTTTGTGCATGACAGTGAGTCATGGTGAGTACGTGCTAAGCACGGAAGTTGTTATGGTTTGATATTATGAATGACAAATGAAATGTGTAGTATTGGCACTAGTATGCTTGGGTACAAATGATCGATCATTAGGATGTTAGTGTGTACACATGAGTCAAAAGTCGCGCGTGGCCTTGGTGGCGTTGAGTCACCAAGGAGGAGTACGGGTTCGCCCGGAAATTATACTTATATTAGTCGGTGATGAGTGGAATCCCATCGACGGGGCGTGAGGATGAGTGGAATCCCCTCCGCGTGGAATGAGGCGTGAGGATGAGTGGAATCCCCTCCGCGTGAACGGTGATGAGTGTAATCCCACCGTCAGGTAATGGTTGTGTTGTTGGATGTGAGTTCCAACGGTTATCCGTGTATTCGAGTCATAGCTAGGTGCCAATACAGATTGTAGCTTATGTTGCCAATATGTGGCTAATTGTGAGCTAATGTGATTTGGGATGTGTTGCTAACATGGTTTAATATATGTGATTTCATATGTTGTGGATTTAAACATGTTGAGCATGACATGATATTGAATATATGTTCATGCATCATCTATATTTATGGCTCGCGTGGATCGGAGGTAAGATCATGCATTTTATCTTGGTTGTAGCTCGTGCTTGTACCCTGCATTGTTGAGGTTTGTTTTTAAAGAGCTTACCCTCACTAAGCTTTTATGCTTACGCTCTCTTTTGTTCGACAATGCAGATCAATAGCTTGAGGGTGGCAAGGGCAAGGAAAGGCCTCCAAGTGTTGCTTACGGTTAGCTCAAGTATGATGTTTAAATTTAAAGATTGTAATAGTAAAGCAATGGGATAGGTATCGTTGGGTTGAGTTTGATGTATGTCTATGGATGACTTGATTTGTAAGCATGAGGTATCTTGCCATATGTTTGTATGATGGATGGCTTACGGATGCTTAAGTTGCTTGATTGGCTTGTAAACTTATTTGAAATGTATGATGCTTATTGGTTCTTTTTAATGTCTTCAAGCATGCTCGTATGAAAGGCTCTACATGTGTAATTTGCTATGTATGAAGGACTGTCTAAATCCATGCTTGTGTGTGTTTGAGTATGTTAAATCTAGGATGTATGTCTCTAGACTTTGTTTGAATGATGATTGTATGAATGCATGATGTGGGTTGTTGCCATAGTGATAGACATGTCTAATTAATGTTGAAGCATGCTAAAATAGTTGTTATACCTTAAGATGTCTTGTCTTGAAGTTGCTTGGTGGTTTGTTGGTGTTTTGGGGCATCCTTGTGCCTCAAATCAGCCCAGAAAAGTCTGCAGACAGGGGGTGTTTCGGAACGGGTCCCCGTGTACCGAAACGGCCCCTGTGTATATGGCCTGCCGTTTCGAAACGGATGAGGGCCGTTCCGGAACGTTTTCGCTACTGGAATTTTGAGAAATTGGCGAGATGAAGCCGTTCCGAAACGGGCCTTTGAAGTTCCGAAACGGTCAAATCTCGTTGACCACGAGATATTGACCGTCAAGGTCGTTCCGATACGGGTCTCCCCTGTTTCGGAACGGTCACCTTGTGGTTGACCCAGGCCCGTTGACTAGGTCAAGGCGTTTCGGAACACCCTATAGGTGTTTCGAAACGGCATGCTGTAATGAAGTAAAATGGACTGTTTACCCTTTTTGTTGGTCGGTGAATGTTTCGTTGCTTGTATCTTCCGCTGTTGTGCTCCACATAGGAATTAAATATGCACCTAGATAAGACTAAAGTTAAAAGAATTTTTCTGGGTCGTTAACCGAGGGGAAACCTTAACGGGTTTCGCTTCGGTTTTCCCCGTGTGGCCCACTCGGACCGGTCTTCCGACCAGACCGGGACGAGGGGGTTACACTTGTTGGTATCAGAGCCTAAGGTTACCGAGACCTTGGGCAGGTAAGTGAGGTAAGTTTAAGTTTTGAATTGATGTGCACGGTGTTTGCTTGCTTTGTAAGTATGATTGCTTGTATGTCAAGTATGTTGACTGTTTGATTAAAAGCATGTTGCTCGTTACCCGTGTATGCTGTGATGTGTGATTGAGAATGCATGTTGTTTGATCATACGCATGTGTTGCTTGTTTAGCAAGTATGCCTTGTTATATGCTTGGTTAAGCATGTAGGTGTGTTGATTTGTTTGAAACATGTTGAGTAGAGTCCCATTGCTTCTATTACATCGGGAAAAAGGATTTTTAGTGAGGGAAATCATACTTGAGCCACTTGGACCTTTCCTTTGCTAACCCAACTTGTATGTTAAATTGTTGACCGATTTATTGCTTTTAGTAAGTTTAGGGCCAGTGTGTGGGCCGTGAATCGGTAAGTGGAAGTTGTGGTTTTGAAAATGTGGATGATGTAGAGGAAGTTCTTTGCTAGTTAGGGGAGTATGGTTGTACCAGAGTTGAGGTACAATTTGTTTGCTCGAGTCCGCGTGCTTGTGAGTTGATTCTTGTTGGTGAAGGGACGACTTGACTGATTCTGGTATTAGTTGGTGAAAAGAAGTGAAGACCTATGAGTGGGAGTCAGAGTGGTATCTATGTTATAGTGGATAAGCCCTTGGTACAGTTTTGAGTTTGTCTCTTATGATTGGTTCTGAGTTCGTACTTCCGTATGTTGTTAACAAGCATGCAAGTTTGAATGTGCTCGATGAGGTAGGTATGAGTACCTTAATTCTTTTAGCGAGATCAGGGTAAGGGTCTCGTGTGAGTAAGCTGAAATTCAGAAGTGTTAGTTGATGACCGTTGGGTTCAGCTTATGAATTCGATGCAAGACAGCCGATCAGTATCCGTAAATGGGAACCGATTTATGTGTTTGGGGCCAGTGTGCGTTTGGGGTGGCTTTCTAGCATGGTTGTCTTTGTGTGCTCAGAACTGCGTTTTTGAAGTTTTGAAATGCTCTACGAACAGTCTAGAAGAGTCAGATTTTGTTGAAAAATCAGTCTGAAAACAAGAGGACCGAACACTATCAGTTGTGTACTTGTGAAGTTGCCATCTCTGCAGATTTGTCCGTTTGTGTGAGCATGCAAAGGATTTTGATGTATCTCTGTTAAGGTTTTTGACTTAGGGACGCATGTGACTAGACCTTTTTGGGAGATAGTAGTGGTCAGAAAGATGTACAGAAGATGTTTGTTGGTGGTTCAGAGTTACTAGTTTCTGGTAGATGTGAAGTGATTGTCTTCCTACAGTTTCGGTGTGCCTTTTGACAAGGCTTGGCTTGAAGAGCAAGTAGTTAGTGTATACGTTGAGACAAAGAAAGAGTTGACTTGAAGTTGCAAGATTTATGTGTGACTGTAGTGGTAGGTGAGGAGGTGAACTTCTTGTTGAATGTTGATCCAGATTTAGAGGTCAAAGATTGATTGAGTTTAGTTGACAGGCTTGCTTAGTAATTGTGATGAATTTGATTTTGAATGAAGACTAGACCGCATAATGTTAGGATAGTTTGTGTTTTCTTTTCCTAGAAGTGTTTGGAAGAATTGTCGGCTTACCTCTTGTCTAGAGAGGGAGAGTTTGATATTGAGACCGTCTTCGAGTTTACTCCTGTTTTGATTGCTCCATATCTTATGATTTCTGGAAGAATTGAGAATGTTGAAGAATCAACTTCGAGATTTGTTAGACCTTAGACTCATTAGGCCTAGTACCTCATCTTAGAGTATGACAGTGCAATTTGTGAAGAGGGAAGAGTGATCGTGAATGATTAACATCCGTTTCTGAGTGTCAGTGATTAGTTGGTCAGTAGTGTGTGTTTCAGTCTATTTGAAGATTAGTTTGAGATCCGTTTACTACCAGTTGAAAGTGAGAAAATTTGAAGTACCGAAGACAACTTTTGAGGCAAGATGTGACCGTTTTGAGTTTCGAGTTATGCTGTTTTGTTGGACTAGTGTGTTGGTTACTTTTATAGAGATGTTGAACAGAATATTTTCCTAAGCTTCCTGATCAGTTTGTAGTAGTCCTCATAGATGATACACGAGTATATTCAAGTACCGAAGAAGACCGTGACAAGCTTCAGAGTTAGTAATGTAGATTCTATTAGAGAATCAGTCGTATGCCAAGTTGAGCCAACGTGAACTCCAAGTTAATGAAGATGTTCTTCTAGGACATGTAGTTCAGCCGAGTGTGTTAGAGAAAATCCCAAGTAGGTAGAAGAAGATGTGAGTTGAAAGAAATCGAAGACTATGACAGATATCTATAGTTCCTAGGTCTAGCCTTGTTACTCTCAGAGAATTGTAAATAATGTTTGAAGATAGTTGCTCCATTGATAGATTGCTACAGAAGAATGTTCAGTTGTGTGGTTAGATGCGAGACAATGAGCCCTTGAGAAATAGAAAGAAACTTTGATGAAAGCTTCGACCTTGATCCAGCCAATGTCAGAGAAAGAATTTGTGAACCATAGTGATGTGTTACATGTAGAGTTAGGTTGTGTGCTTATGCAAGACAGAAGATTGAGGCTTGTGCATCAAGATAGTTGGAAGACCGTGAGAAGAGTTATTCGATATGAGACATAGAGTTACTTACAGTTGTACTTGCTTCGAAGACTTAGAGACAAAGCTTGTAAAGTAAGAAATGCACAGTGTGTACGTACATGTTATCAGAACTTGAGTTGTTAGACAACTTAGGAAGGGTTGAAACTTGAACAACATGAGTAGTTAGACTTGCTTGAAGACTGTAATATCAAGAGTGAGTACCATCCAAAATAGCCTCCGTAGTGACCGATGATCCGAGTTGTAATTGTTGTTAGATTGGTAGTTGAGTTGCGAGCTGTATTTACTAAATTCAGTTACCGAATGCCAGTATTCTTGTGGCTGTGTTTCATGTTGAACCTACACTGAGTCAGAATGTTTGAAGAGAAACAGTTGCAAGACAGATTCTTGGCACCTCACGTGCGAGGCATAGTAGAAGGAAGACCTTCAGAATACAGTTTCAGAGACAGAATAGTTGTACCGATTGACCTAGTGTTTTGAGATGTATTGTTTTGGTCGAAGCGCACGGTGGTTCATTTGTATTGCATCTGAGTAGTATGAGGACGTATTGTGGGTTGAAGATAAATGCTTCTGAATTGAGTGGATGAATAATGTGGTTCAGTGTGAGAGTAAGTATGTAAATTGCTAGCTTGTCAAGACCGAGTATCAGTTTCCTTCTAGTTTATTACATCCGTGGAAGGTTCTTAATGGAAGTGATTAATAGAGGTTCGAGATTTCAACTAAATTCTTTAAGACGTCTGCTTAGTGTTTGGTTACCTGTTGAAGTCAGATGATCAGTCAGAGAAAGTTGTGGGTCAAGTATTCAAACAGTGTTGTATGAGATTGTGAATCGGGCTAGTTCAGTCGTTTATCTGTCGCGGTTACCACCAGAGTTAGAAAGAGTTTCGTGCTGTGTCGGTGTATCTATAATTCGAGAGTATGAGTCAGATCCGTTCCGTGCTATGTGTAGAAGAGATTGAGTTGAGTTTGGAATTTGCGTGCAACGAAGAATCAGTTGAGATCTTAGTGTCAGATAGCAAATGTTGTGTGGTAAGTCATTCGAGTTGGTTAATATGGTGGTGAGAAGACAAGGAAAGTGTGGAGTAGCCTGTTGTAGTGGCTCCTCATGTCCGATAAATTTCGGGGACGAAATTTCCTTAAGTGGGGGAGAGTTGTAACACCCGGGTTTGGGGGTCGGATGGAAATAATATTAAAATATTGTTTCGGGTTTCGGTTTTAAAAAAAATTAAAATAATAAGATATTATTTTGTGCTTTAGATATTCGAATCAAAAAAAAAATTCTATGTTGGATCAAAATTGTTTTGGGAATTAAATCCCATGGATTTTATGACAAAGGAAGAGTTGCCATCTCATTAGTGGCACTATTGTAATTTCAAACCCTTGGAAATTAAAATCCCCTTTTTAATTTAAAACACCAAGAATTTCTCTTCTCCCCTCTTTCTTCTTCATTTTTCACGACAAAGAGGGGGAGCTTCTCCAAGTTTTATCCAACCTTCTTTTCTCCTCCATTTTGGCTCGAAATTGAAAGGTAAATACATCCTCATCTTGCTCTCATCTTCCTCTACTTGGAAGTACAAATATATTTCATTTTCATCAATGTTTTAGAATTTGGGTTTTTGAAAGTTTAGGTTAAAGGATGGAGCTTTATGGGTTTTTACTAAGGCTTTTGATTTGTTATTGTTAGATATGTTATCTATGAATCAAATGGTCCAATATATATAATTTTTAGAGTGTTTTAAATGGATTCCCGAATTTGGGTATAAATGGGGTTTTTGGAGGGTTTTGGGTGAGTTTTTGGGGTTGTTTTAGGTGGGAATTGATAGCCCAATGGTAGTACAATGGTTAAGGGTTGATTTGGGAATGTTTGTGGGTGCTATGGATGTTGGAAAGATGGTTTTTGGACATGGTTTAGGGGCTGTCCGAAATTGCTAAAAGTGGGGTTTAGTCATGGCTTGCAACATTGTGAATTGTATTTGAATTGTGTTCCGGGTTGGTCTTTTGATGTTGGGCTGATTTGGAATTGTTTGAAATGTGTTTGAGGTTGTTTGGAAGCGGGAATTCGTGTTGGAAAAGCTTCGGGAAGAAATCCGGAAATTTGAGGGAGGTTGCTTGCTTGACTTGGAGCTTGGAAGCTTAGGTGAGTGGTTAAATATTTTCAAAATGGTTTTGAGTATTTGGTTCAAGCATGTGAACCTAGGATGGGCTTGGTAAACCCACCTAGAGTTGGGATTAGAGTGGTAGCCTAATCCCAAGCTTTGATTAGAGACTTTGGTTGCACTTTTTATCGGTTGTATATGCCTCGTATTAAATTATGATGGTGTTGATTATGTATATGTTGTATACATGTATGTTGAGGCGTGTTTGATGCATTGTTATATGCATGTTGATGATAGATATGATATGGTTATACACATGTGTAAAATATAATGTGGCATGGTTGTTAATGAGGTATATGTGGCGTTGACATGTGTAATGATGCTATGAGGTGAATGTGTGATCCGAGGATCATGGTGAGCACATGTTAGGCATGGAAAATGTGGTTTGTGCATGACAGTGAGTCATGGTGAGTACGTGCTAAGCACGGAAGTTGTTATGGTTTGATATTATGAATGACAAATGAAATGTGTAGTATTGGCACTAGTATGCTTGGGTACAAATGATCGATCATTAGGATGTTAGTGTGTACACATGAGTCAAAAGTCGCGCGTGGCCTTGGTGGCGTTGAGTCACCAAGGAGGAGTACGGGATCGCCCGGAAATTATACTTATATTAGTCGGTGATGAGTGGAATCCCATCGACGGGGCGTGAGGGTGAGTGGAATCCCCTCCGCGTGGAATGAGGCGTGAGGATGAGTGGAATCCCTTCCGCGTGAACGGTGATGAGTGTAATCCCACCGTCAGGTAATGGTTGTGTTGTTGGGTGTGAGTTCCAACGGTTATCCGCGTATTCGAGTCATAGCTAGGTGCCAATACAGATTGTAGCTTATGTTGCCAATATGTGGCTAATTGTGAGCTAATGTGATTTGGGATGTGTTGCTAACATGGTTTAATATATGTGATTTCATATGTTGTGGATTTAAACATGTTGAGCATGACATGATATTGAATATATGTTCATGCATCATCTATATTTATGGCTCGCGTGGATCGGAGGTAAGATCATGCATTTTATCTTGGTTGTAGCTCGTGCTTGGACCCTGCATTGTCGAGGTTTGTTTTTAAAGAGCTTACCCTCACTAAGCTTTTATGCTTACGCTCTCTTTTGTTCGACAATGCAGATCAATAGCTTGAGGGTGGCAAGGGCAAGGAAAGGCCTCCAAGTGTTGCTTACGGTTAGCTCAAGTATGATGTTTAAATTTAAAGATTGTAATAGTAAAGCAATGGGATAGGTATCGTTGGGTTGAGTTTGATGTATGTCTATGGATGACTTGATTTGTAAGCATGAGGTATCTTGCCATATGCTTGTATGATGGATGGCTTACGGATGCTTAAGTTGCTTGATTGGCTTGTAAACTTATTTGAAATGTATGATGCTTATTGGTTCTTTTTAATGTCTTCAAGCATGCTCGTATGAAAGGCTCTACATGTGTAATTTGCTATGTATGAAGGACTGTCTAAATCCATGCTTGTGTGTGTTTGAGTATGTTAAATCTAGGATGTATGTCTCTAGACTTTGTTTGAATGATGATTGTATGAATGCATGATGTGGGTTGTTGCCATAGTGATAGACATGTCTAATTAATGTTGAAGCATGCTAAAATAGTTGTTATACCTTAAGATGTCTTGTCTTGAAGTTGCTTGGTGGTTTGTTGGTGTTTTGGGGCATCCTTGTGCCTCAAATCAGCCCAGAAAAGTCTGCAGACAGGGGGTGTTTCGGAACGGGTCCCCGTGTTCCGAAACGGCCCCTGTGTATATGGCCTGCCGTTTCGAAACGGATGAGGGCCGTTCCGGAACGTTTTCGCTACTGGAATTTTGAGAAATTGGCGAGATGAAGCCGTTCCGAAACGGGCCTTTGAAGTTCCGAAACGGTCAAATCTCGTTGACCACGAGATATTGACCGTCAAGGTCGTTCCGATACGGGTTTCCCCTGTTTCGGAACGGTCACCTTGTGGTTGACCCAGGCCCGTTGACTAGGTCAAGGCGTTTCGGAACACCCTATAGGTGTTTCGAAACGGCCTGCTGTAATGAAGTAAAATGGACTCTTTACCCTTTTTGTTGGTCGGTGAATGTTTCGTTGCTTGTATCTTCCGCTGTTGTGCTCCACATAGGAATTAAATATGCACCTAGATAAGACTAAAGTTAAAAGAATTTTTCTGGGTCGTTAACCGAGGGGAAACCTTAACGGGTTTCGCTTCGGTTTTCCCCGTGTGGCCCACTCGGACCGGTCTTCCGACCAGACCGGGACGAGGGGGTTACAGTTATAAATAAGGATTAACTGTCAAAAAGGTGTCTAATTTATACTTTTTTTTTATTCTGGTGCATAACGTTTTTTCGGGTCACATTGGTGCCTAGCGTTTTATTTCGTAATTCAAATTAGGTTTTTTCGTGACAGACGTTAAAAAAATTTTGTTATCCAATAAAAACACGACACATGACATATTTCTGGTATTTTCTTTTATTTTTTAAAAATAAAAAATCATTGATTTTATAAAAAAACTCAAAATCTTTAATTCCTCTAAAACCCCTAAACTTAAACCCTAAATCCCTAAATTTCTCCCTTCCCACCACTGATTCAACCACCACCAGCCACCTTTGCCTTCGTCGATCTCTCACAACTAAAAACCCCATCATCCCGTCGTCGAAAATCGACGAATGAATCATTGATTGCTTCGTCGACTAACATCCAACAATGAAGAAAAAAGAGACCGATTAGGTTTTTAACTAACGGCTAGAGGGTGGGGGATGCTGAACGGTGAGGTACGCAATGCTTGGATGGTGAACCGCCAACGTGTGTGAGATGTTAGACGAAGCGAGAGATGTGATTTGGGGGCTTGAGCGAAATAAATTAAAACTTTAGGGTTTTTTAAGAAGCTCATATTTTAAATAAATTCATAAATTAAATAAAAAAACATGTCATGTGTCATGTTATGATTGCATGATGGTATTTTTAACGATTATTGACGAAAAAACTTGATTTGAGTTACGAAATAAAACATTAGACACCAAAGTGGCCCGAAAAATGCTAGGCACCAAATTGGGGGAGAAAAGTATATGTTGGGCATCTTTTTTACTATTAAGCCTATAAATAAAGTAAAAGAAGAACAAAGAGGTAAGAGAAAAAGAGAGAAACTTGCATTATATTCTCAATATAGAATGTATACAATGTCTTTTCCAAACTCTATTTATGCAAAATCTTAATTTCAATGAGCATTAAACCCTAATAACAAAGTGCATTAAAGTTCATTTAATACATGGATATTCACTCTAAATAAATATTCATAACACTCACACGTGGATATTTGATATATCTACCTTTCAATTGAGCTAGACATTTTACATTATTCTCGTACAAGATAATTTGCATATTAAATCACATATCTTCTTAATATATTGGGTCACATATCCACCTTTAAATGTAACGATCTTTTAATAGATAATACTTTTGGACCAACTAAGAAATGATCCTTCTGGACCAAAGATTCTTTTATTATTTCTTTCGAAGACAAAATGTTTCAATTTATGTTTAACAATCTTACCAAATGTATGATTACGGTCCAATCGTGTTGTTCCCATTGTTAGATGGAAGCCACCTCAAATCCTTTAATTAAAGTCATCAATGTTGATGGGGGGTTTTGTTTCGTCTTCCATGGAAGCTTATGTGGGGTAGTAATATGTGACGGTGAAAGTCATATTTTGGTATCTTGTTTTTGTATAAAGTCTTATCTTTTTTCTCTTTTTACTGTCGAAGCTGTTGCGGTGGCTATAGCTGCTGATGCTTAAACTCGTGACCTCTAAAAACAACAACCGTTCTCTTAACCACTGAGGCAAGTTGGTTCGTGCACGTTTTATACTTAATTTTGATAGAATTTTAGTAAAAAAAAATTTATGCTTGACATTTAAACCAACCTATTGATTAATTAATTTAATTTTAAATAATTCATTTCTATCATTAACAGACGGTCGTACGAAACGGTTAAAAGAAAGTTTGCCTATATTTTCCTGGACGTTTCATATCAGATGCTTCGTCCTCGACGCGTTTCTTACACCAATAATATCCTACCACGTGTAACCAAAATTGTAAAATTAAAAACTCGTTGATTTTAGACTCTCCATAAGAATATGGATCCTCCGTCCTCAAATCCCATTTTTCTTAAACAAAAATCCGAAATAATATTTCCTTACAGAGTGAGGAACAATCAACCTTTTATTCGTCTTCGACTCAATCAATTGAAGTTGTTCTTTTCTGGGTTCATTGATTATCATCCCCACAATCACAACCCTACCGCCTGCGAGCTATGTTCAGGTTCTGGTATGTTTTCTGTTGTTACCTCTTTGATCTCTTCTGATTTATTTTGGTAACCGGATTATGTTTATTCGATTTTTTTGTTCTTTTAATGTTTTGAATTTTGATTCGGCCTAGTTTTGAGGGTTTTTTCTGCCTCCCAATTGCCTGCGAATATGACTAATTTCATTTGGATTTGTGAATTTTTTAAACTCTGTTCAGAGTTTCTTTGTATGAATATAATTGTGGGTTTGCTTGATTTTGGGTTTTTTTTTTACTTTTTCCGTCTATTAATCTCTTTTTACATGGATGCTAATGTATTTTGTGTTTTTGGAATCATCATTTACTCCCTTTTGGGCGCATTGAGAGGCTGTATGATCATCAAAAAGTAATATTTATGCTGAAGGGAAGTAAGGCTATTGTATTTTTATAGTATTAGAAACAAGCAATTGCAGCTAAACTAAACGTGGTCGCTATTGTATTTTTATAGTGTTAAGAGGCTTTATGATCACCATTTTGTTGTTGTTTAAAATAGAATAAATAAGAGGTGCTCCGATCACATGGCAGAAATGGAACTTGCATTAGCAGTTTTGAGTAAGCATTATGTGGGATTTTAGTCGCTAATATCTATTTTTATGAAGTTGAATGTAAGGGTCAGCTCTCATTAATTGCTTATCATTTTAGGGCAAGTCTAAAGTGTAGGCACGTTTCATGTGTTTTTGGTGCTTTAATATGCTCCGGTAATATGTGCACCTTATGTTGTTAAGGTACTTAAGTTGTGTTTTGGACATTTTGGTCATATTTGTGTGATATTGATGAAAAGTTACAACTTGATTGTGATATTTCTAGCTTAAGATAGAGTTATTTTTTTACCCGCATAGTTTGTGACATGTATATTTGGTTCCACTAAAACTTTGATCATGTTGCAGGGGTTCACAGGAGCAACAAGCTCAGCCACGTCCACAAGAGGGTTCTTCACATTCTTGGTATCCTCCTCCTGGTGTTAGCTCCCCTAATACTTCTCGGCCTTCGACGCCAAGTAGCAGTACTTTTAACAGCTTCAATGTACAAAGGCCTGCAGAAAGGCCACAATCTCCTTCACAAGTTTCACCTTCTGAAGCTGCAGGAATCGTTGCTCTTTTGAGGGACAAAAGGTGAGATGTCTGGCTCTTGCACTCCACCTTGCTATTGGCTAGGAAATCTTCATTTTCTTTTAAGAAAGAAATTAGGATTCTAATTCATTCTTAAGAATGCATCTTGCAACTCCTGAAGAGCTTCTTATTTTCATAGTGTTGATGAATTACGGAAGCTTTTGTCCGACAAGGATGCATACAATCAGTTCCTACTATCAGTTGACCAGGTTAAAATTCAAAACAATGTGAGTAGTAAAATTTGCGTTATTTCATTTCACGTATTCAAACTATCTATGCATTTTTTGCACCTTTTCGTTTGGTCTTTGTTTGTGGATTTCTACTCTGGTTTCAAGTTTTATGGTTTGGCAAGGGTTTTGGTTAATCAGTGGGTTTGATGAGATTGAAGACCTGTTGCCTGTTGGTATCCGGAAAATGAGAACCCTTAGTGGATAAGGGGTGACCTCAAAATATAAAAAGTGGTGTTTAAGTAGCCGTTCATGTTATTGGTTCATACTGCCAGTTTTGTGCGCTGTTGTTGCTGTTTGTTCCATCCTGATATTATATTATATGGGCTATCTAGATTACCAGCTTATTAGTAGCCCATGTGTGAACAGTGGGGTGCTAGGTTCTCATAATGTTTTGATTTTTTTTGGGGGGTGGGGGGAGTTACTGGTTCTTTTCTTCGCATATTCGGGATTATGCCACAATGGTTGTTGAAAGATCTGCATATGCAGTCATGTGCAGACTAAAGGTCACCTAAAGGACCTTGAAATAGATCAAAGATGTCCTAATGGTTGTGTTGGTCTTTGGAGATAGTATATATATATTTTAATTTAACTAGGATGACCCCATGGGGGCTAGCCTGTCAATTTCTGTTAGTTAACCCTCGTTTCTTCCATTTGGGTGTGCTTCTTTTTAAATATGAGCACAACTGATTGCTATTCAAACACCTTTCTCAGTTCAACTTTCATTTTTAGTTGTGCACGCTGTTCTAGTACCCTGTTGGTATCATGATGTGGTTGCCCTTTTAGTTATCTGTTGTGTAGGAATACTATTGGATGATCATGCATTGAGAAAACCTTGTTAAGCATTACCACGTATTTCGTCATTTATTTCACTTCGTACTCCATCTTTATAACTTTTACCACAGATACGAGATGAACTTCGGAAGGAGACTTTGCAGCTTGCTAGTGAGTTCTATTAATCTATGGTAATCATTGTAGTGCCATAAACTTATGCTTCTGCAGAAGAATGCTAATATTTGTTATCTTAATGAACAGGGAACAATTTGGATAAAGAACCACAAATAGTGGAGCTAAGAAACCAGGTGAGATGTCTAGAACATCTTATATTCATTTTTGCCATTGATAATGTTATTAGAACATAAATTCTGAAACTCTTTTGTTCCCTTTATGGAAACAGTGCAGAATTATCCGTACAACAGAACTCGCAGCAGCTCTGGAGAAACTAAACGATCTCGAGAGGCAGAAAGAAGAAATCCTGAAGTTCTACTCCCCTTCATCATTTATCAACCGGCTTCAAGGTAAACATTATGGATAATATACTCCCAAGGCCAAGGATGGGAGTCATTGATAATAGAATATTAATATGTTGGTTCCCTCTCTGTAGATGCAATGAATGAGACAGACAAGGAATCAGATGTGGTGCACAGGCAGCTCCTTGAGAAGGAGATAGATATCGGGACTTTCGTGCAGAACCACAAGAAGCTCCGAACTAGTTACCACCGCCGTGCTCTAACCCACCTTGCAGCTAAATCGTCCCCTATTGCTTGATGAAGGGCTGGTGATGGTTATTGATCATGTACCCTAATGTTTGAGTTCCTGTTGTAGTGAAAGTTAATGCATTCTCACTTTCTTTGAGGCTGAAAAATCCCAAACTAAGCATGTGGAACTTATTCCGTTAATTAAATCTGTTAAGTGAAATGTTCATATGTTAATTGGTGCAAGTATATGATTAATGAAATTTATGATATGCTTATAATCTAAAAGTTGAAATGATATTTGTTAAAAAGGGACTTTTCTGTGCTAAATGAAGATATGTCAAATGATCTTTTCGATATAAGTGATTTTATATCAAATCTAATATTGAAAATGAGCTAAGAAAGTGATATTTGTCATATATGACATGATATTTAATAAATAGAGCATTAAATTTTTGTGAATTGTTAAAATGATACATTTTTTTTTATTTTTTGAAATGGGTTAACCGAGTCGGATGCAATTGACATGTAGTAGGATTTATGACGTTTGTGTATGGTTTATTGTTTATTGGTGAGGAGAGATGTTGATATTTAGGACCATTGGTGTGGAGAAGGGATGATTAGGGAGGGCGGACAAGTGCGTATATATCCTCTTCATACCTATCAAAAACTTTATATCCATCGCATACTTCTATCCTATTCACGACGAGTATAATTTTTAAAATCACATTTTTTTACACGAGTATATTCTCAAATTCACTCTCTCATACGCTTACTTTCACCATTCAATATGTACTTGTTTGTACTATCTTCAAAAAAATTTACTTTATATCATAATATATAATTCAAAACTTTATTCCATTTGCTCCTAAAAATAATTAGAACAAATATCTTTCTAACCATATAAGGTGGTATTTCTAATTCAAAATATACAATTTACAAAAAAAAATCAAAGTCGTTGACGATTTAGTAAAAGGAGCAGTTCGTTGTTCTGTTTTTCTAACTTCCGATCATTTAAAATTTCTTATCTTTAAATTATAGATCGAAAAGCGGTTTTCGTTTGTTCTAAAAGAATCTAAACTTGCTCTTTGTTACAACAATGAATGGATCACTTTCTAATTATTTATATATAATTTTTTATGACTTTTCTAACTCACTACCTATGCATAAAACCATGGACAGATTTCATAAGCTTGATTTTAACTCAATTTATCATTTTAAAAATTTTCTAAAAACATATCCATCCATCTCACGCCACCTAATATATATTTAATATAAATTAAATTACATTTTATTAAAATAGCATTATTCATATAATAGATGTAGGACGGATGAATATAGGATATGTAAGGTCTCAAATTCATCACTTACCCACGGTGAATATACTTTTGACATTCACACTCGTCCACTACCTACTAAACTCGTACATATACTCGTTCTAACTGGAACGAGTGTGAATGTTGAATTCACGGAATTTTACCCTATGTATCCGTAATGATTATAGTAGTGTATCATTATAGTTAGACGGTGAGGATGTGTGATTTAAATCTCCGCAAACTTTTATCATCGTTATAATCTCTAGTATGTGGTGAAATGTTGTGAGTTGATACTCTCCTCTTCTCTTAAGTTGTGGGTTTAAAATTTAGGAGTAAAAAATTTCTTCTCCTTAGATATATATTGTCAAATATATATAGGGTAATTGTTCTATACACAAGCGCTTGTGGAATTTTTTTTACACAAGCGTCTTAATTTTAGGGGTTAGAGACTCCGTTTAGGGTTTAAAGTTTAGGGCTATAAGTGTACTAGTTTTGAATTTAGGGATTGTTGATAGAATTTTTGATTTAGGGTTAAAATTTAGGGTTTATAGGTTAAAACCTAAATCCCTACCCATATTGCCCTAAAACTAAACCCTAACCCTAAACGCTAAATTCTAACCCTAAATCCTAAATTCTAAACATTTACACTAAAACCTCTAAACTCTAAACCATAAACCCTAACCCTAAACTCTATAATTGAAGCGCTTGTGGAAGCAAAAAATTTCCACCGCCAGTGTATAGGATATTAATTTATATAGGAAAATACTTTGATGCACAAGCTGTGTAAACTTTAGTTTACACAAGCCCTTTAATTTTAGGGTTTAGGGTTTAGGGTTTTAGGTTAGGGTTTAGGGGTTTAGTATGTAGGGTATATAATTTAAGGTTTATGGGTAGAATTTAGAATTTAGAGTTTAGGATTTAGGGCTTAGGTTTTAGGTTGCTAGGGTTTGTGATTTAGATTTTAAATTTTATAAAAGGAATGTGTAAAAAAAATTTACACAGCTTGTGCATCAAAATAAAACCCATCTATATATATATATATAATACCCTATTTATATGTGATATACTAATTGCGTAAAATGTGAATATATGATTTTTTTATGATAAATGTCATGAATATATGGTATGCTTAATGTTGTCATCTATTGATTCGACAAGTGATGGATTGAAATGCTTTAATCGTACATAAGTTTTGATATTAAGTATTTTTTTTCAAAATAGGGTAATTATATTAATCAGCCTGTAATGCCATCATTGATTATAATGGCAGAAAATGTTAAGTACTTTTAATGTATTCACCGGTTTTGAGATTTTTAATTAATTAAAATTTATAAAAATATATATTTAAAAATTATTTGATTCAAGGTCGAGCGGTTTCACCAGCCCAGGGCCGACCTTGTGTATTCAAAATAATAATTTTCTAATGTTACTAAGCAAGTTAGTGGCTAAATATATACGAAATCGATAAATCAATCTGTGAAAAATTGTTTATATTTAATAAGATAATGATTATCATATTTTGAATTATATTTATGAACTAGGTTTAAGGTTTAAAAATTCAGATTAGGGTTTATAGGTTTAAGTCTAAAGGTTTATAATTTTAGATTTACGGTTAAAATTTAAGATGTAAAGTTAGAATCTAGGATTTAGAGGTTAATGTTTATGTTTTAAGATAATATGCATGATTAGAGGTTTAGGTTTTAACCTATACACTCTAAATTTTAAGCATACCCCCTAAATTTAAAACTCTTAACCCCAAGCATTAAACTTTAAACAGAATCTCTATCCCTAAAATTGAAACACTTGTAATTTTTCTCTGTAAGTGCATCTATAACATCCTTAAAACTTAGAGGACTGCATAATTAAAGAGTGCGCCAACTTATAGTGTTAACTTGTCAACATAGAGTAGAGTAAGATCGCATATATTGACAAAGTATAACATAAATACAACCATTTATTGCATAATTTTATCGATGATTGGCTCTCGATTATACTGCCATCAAAATCTCCCATGTCCAAGAACTTAGCTTCCTTCATCATCTTTAAATAAAATTAAATTAATCATAATTAATTATGAGCTGACTAATTAAATTGATTTAAACATTAAATATTAAATAAAATAAAAACTTATTGTGTAAACTTTGTGTCTTGCCTTGTAAGATCTTTGATGAAGAATCATGCATGATAAATATTCTAATCGATTTTAAAAATTATTGTTTTTGAGTAAGATTGTGCAGATAACATATTATAAAATAAAAGTAAAAGACGAAGAAGAATAAGATGTATGAGAATAAGGAGAGAAATTTAAATCATATTCTCAATATGAAGTATATGAGGTGTTTTCTCCAAATTTTATATTTATAGGTATGAGAAGTAATATCATATAAACTTTTACTATGACGAATAATAAAAGGTTACAACTTGTTTGTGGCTTAACGTTCTGTAAATTTTTTTATCTACATGTTGTATCTTGTGTTGTGTCTAGAACTCTAATACTTAGTATCTATTTATAGGAATAGGTTGTTTGTTTATAAAGAGAACTTGCATAAAAAGTAATTCTACTCAACATAAATTTTCTAACTTTAATTAATGTAAAGTAAACAAGATTTACTAAAAAATAAAATTCTTATTTTAAATCAAAACCTAAAAGAATTTGAATCACCATCCTAACAATATAATTAAATAATTAAATCTAATAGTATCATAAAAGTTACAAATTGACACGTAAACCAAACAAAAAAGGTACAAATTTGTGTTTACTATTTTTTTCATCAAAATAAAAATAAGATTAAATAATTTTAAAAGATAACTATTTTTATTCAATTCCACTAAAATAAATTCTTTCTTATTTATATGTAAAAAAACCACTTTCATCGTTGAAGTTGGAATAGAAACAAAATTATATTTATATTTTCTGTTACACGTGAATGTTTTCTATTGGATATACATACTAGATTTCTGGCTTGCCTAACAAGGAACTCTCCATCTATATAAACTAGATAAGGGTGGTTGTAAAAAATAAACCCTAAGAAAGCAAAATTCAGTATCGCTGGAAACAAAGGAAGAATGAAGATTATTCAACAAAACATTGCACTTAACCAGCCAGGTTCCGTCAAGATTATCCTGGAAGAACAAGACGACCTATGGCTCGCCTACAACATCATCGCCAAAGGCGATACAATCGTCACCGATACCACCAGGAAAGTTACTCACAACAAAAGGTCTTCCGATATGGACGGTTCTCGTGTCAAGAAAAGGAAGGATTTATCTCGAGTCAAGATCAAACTCGAGATCAAGATCACCGAAGTCGATTACGAGAGAGATTCATCCGTGTTACGCGTTCGTGGGAGGAGTCTTGTGGCTAATGAGTTGATGCCTCCCGGATCCTTTCACACCCTGGAAATCGAGAGGAACAAAGAGTTTGATCTTACGAAGAAAGTGTGGGACTCCGACGTGATCGATACTCTGCACGAGAGTGAAAACGCATCAATGGCGGATCTAGCGGTGATGATCTTGCAACAAGGGTCGGCTCAGGTGTTTTTGGTTGGACATAGAACGACCCTTTGTGCAAAGATAGATGCCAACAAAGCCGGCACGAACAAGTTTTACGAAAAGGTATTCCAAGCTTTTGTAAAGCACGTCGATTTCGATAACGGAGTTCGCTGCGTCGTCATTGGAAGCCCCGGTTCTATGAAAGAAGAGTTCCGCGCGTATCTGTTCGAGGAGGCACGGAGGTTGAAGATGAAGACCATAGAAGACAACAAATCACGAGTTATGACGGTGAATATAGGTAACAAGGATGGTTTGAAAGAGATATTGAATGACGATGAAGTGATGGGATTGGTTAAAGACACAAAAGCTTCGGCGGAGATCAAGGCTTATAAGGACTTTTCGAATTTATTGTCGACTGATTCGGATCGAGTATGTTACGGGGCAAAGAGTGTGGAGATTGCTAACGAGATGATGGGAATCGGGACACTTTTGATTATAGATGATATGCTCAAGAGTAGAGAGATTACATTGAGACAGAAATATATGGAGTTGGTGAAATCTGTGAAGAAAGCAGGAGGAAAAGCTTTTGTTTACTCACCCATGCATGTTTCAGGTGAACAATTGGCCCAGTTTACTGGAATTGCAGCCATTCTAAGATACCCCATGCCTGATCTTGACGACACTTATTAAATTTGCGCCTTTTTCTCTCGTTTTTTTTTCTTTTATGCTTTTTTCCCTTTATATTGAGATTAAAGTTATTTGTCATTTGACCCTCAGTTAATGGTATTTTATTTTAGCATCCTGCATAGTTAATGGTAATATTTAGTTTCAAATTAATATTTAATCCATAGTTAATGATAATTTTTTTCCTTGAATCTTTAATATATGTGTTTGGTTCGTGAAATGTTGATTATTTTTTAAAATAATATTATTGAAATGTAACATTACTGACATATTATTAGGAATGTTATGTTATCTTGTGTTTATTTGGTAAGAATGTAAGATTCATAAATTTTTACCGAAAGTTCTTGTGAAATATTTTTTAAAAATTAAACTTTCAATATTAAATTAAAAATATTTACTTGAAAGTTCATAAAATTATATTTCGATACACTATCTAAATTTTACAAAAACTTTGTACTTAACCTAATATCGTTATAATTAGTATATCAAATAATTTATCAAAAATAAATTTACGTTAAGTTATTTGTATATATTTTTATCATAATAAATTATGACTTTAAGTTGATTTCTAGTGAACAAAAATAAATGTTCATAATGTTTTAGCGCTTGAAATTCATCATTAAATGATGATCATCATAATGTTCATAAGTGTCAATAATAATGTTATTTTTTCAGTTTATAGAGAACCCAAAAGTAATGTAATCTTATAATTTTGAATTTTAACAAGTTAATTATTGAACTAAATTTGAGTGAATTTAACTATCTAAGTCATGTATGACAACTTCATTGTCATAAGCTTGCAAGCTAAATTCACGTATAGAAAAATAAACATTATCTCATTTAACTATTCTCAATCATATTATGATCTAGTTATTTAGATAATATGTTTAGAAAATATTACAGATACCATAAACACAATATTAATAAAAATACATTAAATATTACTATTTAAATATGTTTACCGCAATTTAAATATTAAACTAACATCAAATAAAAATATTGAGTGAAATTTACAACTCAAATAAGTAGTTATGTAGATTTTTTAACAAATCTTATCTAATTCTAATCTTAATTAGAGGGGAGAGGGAAGGAGACTCTAGTAAAAAAAAATGTTATTAGTGGGTCTAAAATCTATGACCAAAAGAAAACAAGGGAACAAAAATGAGCAATATTGTAATTGCTCAAGTAGCTATGTAGTTAAAAATACATACAAAAAATGATTCAAATGAAGAAAACCTATTGTTTTAGGGCAATATTCAGTGAATAACATTTTCAGAATTTTAACCAAAAAGTGCTACGGTTGGTAATTGTTTTTCCTCCGTGTTGAAAATCATGTCAAATCAAAAAGAATATAAATTTAAATTTACCTAAGTATGAATTTGTTTGAACAATGACAAAATTAGCCTAAAAATCTCTCTAACTCAATACAAGCCTAAAAATCCCTCAACTCAATACAAGTGAATCATCTTTTGATTTAAGTGTATAAATTTTTTAATAAATTAGACTATAAACAGAGAGTTTGAGAGACCAAGTTTATATTTTAGTAAAATATATCCTCCTTACGTTTCAGAATACCTTTCAATAATGCCTTTTTTTCCCATTACTTAGCTGCCTAATCAATTTAAAATTTTGCAATAAATTGTTTTAGGGACAACTTTTTTTGACTGAAAAAAATGGTTATCCGGGCACCTCGTTAAAAAACCTCCCTAACTTAAATTGGAGGAAAAAAAGTGCACCTGGTAACCTACATAAAGCCAAACATCAAACGTCTTCACTAATGTCCGAATGGAAAACATCTAGCACAAAATCCGGTGGTTGACAGAAAATAACCGCCCCACTCACACAATTCAAACCATGTTTCGCTAAGCTATCACCCACACAATTGACCTTGCGTGACATGCATTGGAACCGAACATCCCAATCCCTTAACAACATCCTCTGGATATGATAAATAAGCGAAAGATCACCAACGACCCTAGCTGGCATATTTAGAAGCCGAACGACTTCCTTATTATCAATCACCACAATAACACGTCTATAACCTTTCTCCCAAGCATGTTTGAGACCTTCCAACACACCTCAAAGCTCCGACTCAAGGACCGAACAAATCCTATTGAATCTAGAGTAACCAAGTAACCACTCACCCCTATCATTCTGAATCACACCTCCACACGCCGTCCGACCATTCGCCTGAACCTTAGCCCCATCCGAATTGATCTTGACCAATCCCGGGGATGGAGCCATCCACCGTTCCGAGCCCATGCGGACCGGAGCGATTGTTGTCCCTAATCGAGAGTGCATTAATCTTGCATGCTCACATTCTTGCACCACATTACAACACCTCTCCACAATCGGCACACTCCAAGTAACCACATGGGTGAACACCAACTGGTTCCTTTCCTTCCAAATTAGCCAAAGTAATGCTCCAAAGAAAAGAGGCCAATTCACAATTGTGGGGGAAAACACATAAACAGACTGCAAGTTGCATCCTATCCAGTCCGTTAACTCCATGCCGAAAAAATCCGACCAAAATTCCGGCGAAACAACCGACTTCCATTACTCCTGCACCATCGGACATTGCCGAAACAGATGAACTAACGTTTCAGCCTCATTCCCACATATCCCGCACAACACGCCCGTCGTGAGATGACGTTGCTCTCTCTCGACATTGGTTAGAAACCTCTCATGCATTAGTAACCATAAGAAAGATTTTATCCTTGGCAAACCCGGCAACCGATCAATCGTGTTCCAAATAGGGTCAGCATGTGAATCACTCTATTGCATTCTTAAACTGTAAGCCGAGCGAACCAAAAATCTCTTATCGGATGAAGCATCCCATCCGAAACAGTCACGCGGAATCGAAGCACAATGAGGGAGAATTGCAGCAATCCGCATAACAATAGGCAGGGGCAACAAATGCTGAAAGACAACCCACTTCCATTCACCAAACTCGTTTACCATCAACGACAAAGGAGTGAACCCATCCGGAAGCATAGTATTAGGAAGCACCCAATCCTTTAGACAGTCAATTTCCCCAACCCATCAATCATTCCAAAAATCAATGCCATCCTCATCGCACATGTATTTAGACCGTAGAACCCGTACCCAAAACCTGTCAGGTTGAGCAACCAGGCTGAAAGCCAATTTCATCAAGAAAGTTGCATTCTGATCCTCCAAATGCTTAAAATCCATGACACGGTCAACCTTGGGCTTACACAGAGTATTCCAGTCTACCAGATGCACGTGGTGACCATCAGACGAGTTCCCCCAAATAAATTTCCTGATCAGCTTTTCAATCTCCATGCATACCTCTTTAGGCAATAAGGTAGCTTGCATGGTATAGGAAGGAATTGCCTCTAAAACCGCTTTCGCCAACATAATACGCCCCGCTAAAGATAAAGACTTAGTTGACCATCCTGAAAAACGATCGCTAACTTTCTGAATTAAGAACTGGTAAGTCCCATTAGTAACCCGTTGATGCAATAGAGGCACACCCAGATATTTACCTAAGTTTGAAACTTCGGTAAAACCAAAACCACAACTGAGAGAACCACGAGTAGCATCATCCACATTGCGGGAAAAGAAAATATTAGTCTTCTGCACATTCACCTTATGACCCAAAGCAGTGCAAAAGTCACTCATGACACGGTTAATAACGTGAAGTTGAGATATCGAGGCTTCAACAAGCAAAACTAAATCATCAGCAAAGAATAAATGAGATATATCTGGGCCATTACGTGCAAGAGTGACGGGTTTCCAAGCCCCGGACTGGACTTCCCTCACAATAGCATGTGCCAACCTTTCCATACAGAAAACAAAATTGTACGGTGATAAAGAGTCACCTTGCCGAATACCCCTAGACGAAGTGAACGAATTTGACGGCGAACCATTCCAAATCACCTGCATCGTCAATGACATAATACATCGCATAATTAACCCCCGAAAACAGTCTGGTAACCCAATCTGACGGAGAATATCATCAATAAAAGACCACTCCAACCTATCATAAGCTTTCTCCAGATCAACCTTAATGGCCATCCACCCTTTGCGACCAGATTTCTTACGCATCGAGTGAATAACCTCTTGTGCAATAACAATGTTGTCCGAAATCAGACGCCCGGGAACAAAACTAGTCTGAGCTTCCGAAACCCAATCAGGTAGAAACGGATTTAATCGATTAACTATAACCTTTGTAATCAACTTGTATACCACAATACAAAGGTTTATTGGTCGAAACTAACTAATATGCTCAGGCCTAGGGACTTTCGGCAAAAGAACCAACAGAGTCTGATTCAGGGAAGGATCAATGGGCATACCAGCGAAGATATCACGAACAAAATTACATACACTAGGACCCAATGTTCTAGTTTTGTTGATAAAAGAAAGCATGAAAACCATCAATACCCGGGGCTTTAAGCAGTCCCATAGAAAAAAGAGTTGTACGTACCTTCTCATCACTGACTTGTCGGAGCAGAGATGAAACTTCATTAGCTGCAAGGGCCGGAAAACCCCCTGCGGGTAGGGTACTCATACCCATCATTACCTTCACTCGTAAACAATTTTTGGAAGAAATTCACAGCCATAAACTTCAACTCACCGTCGTTCGAAACCCAACAACCATTGTCGTCATGCAAAGCCCGAACAGTATTCTTCCTTCGTCTAGCCTTAGCAAACTGATGATAGAACTTTGTATTACGATCCCCGTCCAAAACCCACTGACATCTCGCCTTTTGCATCCACATACCCTCTTCATGTAGTAACACAGTATTTAATTCTTCACTAAGCGAATGTTGCAGATTCACAAGGAATTCGGAATGTCTGTTCTGTAAAGCCTTTTCAATACCCGCAACCTTCGCAGAAGCTCATTTTTCCACTTCCCCACATGCCCAAAAACAGATCTGTTCCATTCGGCCAAAACATCTTGCAAAGAAGATAAATTTGAAAAAACCTTCTTACCATTATCCCACTGCGATTCAATAACCTTGGCGAAATCAGGATGATCTTGCCAAGCTGCCAAGAACTTGAACAGTCTGTCACTATGTGCAACAGCAGTCGAATCCAGCTGAACAAGTAACGGGTAATGATCAGAGCCAATACGGTCAAGGTGCGCTATCTGAGTATCCAGAAAAGTTTAAAGCCATCCATCACTTACTAAGCACCGATCCAGACGTTGGTACAAATTTCCTCTATTCCAAGTGAAAAGCGGCCCCGAAAAAGGAATATCAATCAAGCCCGAGTCAAAAACAAAATTTTGAAATAAACGGCTAAAACCCAGAGCAGATAACGAACCACCCTGATGTTCCTCCGGGCTAAGAATTGCATTAAAGTCACCTCCTAGAATCCATGGTTGATCCGATGTCGGGGCAAGCTCCAATAAAGCCGGCTATAGCCATTTTCGTTTAGCAGCCGATGGACTGGCGTAGACTACAGTAAGTAGAAAACATTTACTAGATTCAAGACATGAAATCTAACAATGGACGAACTGATTAGAAACTTTCAGAACCTCAATCTCAAAATCCTCGCGCCATAATAACCAAATACCACCACTAAAACCATGGGCTTCAACACGGAAAGAATGCGAAAAACCTAGCCGTTTAACCACCCTATTTGTAGTAGAACCACTAATGCGCGGCTTCATGATAGCGACAACATGGGGATGAAATCTCCTCATAAAATCCCAAAAATGACACCTAAACTCAGGGCTAGCAGCGCCCTGACAATTCCAGAAAAAAACACTAATCATTATAAAAGAAATAAAGAAACATCTAACCTCACAGGCGAGGCACAACATTCTCCTTGTCCAGATGCATCGCAACTGAATCATCATTTACATCCGGATCCACCGCCGACGACACCTGAGGAGCTACACCAACACTCTCTCCATTACTACAAATACTCGGATCAACAGAGGCAGGCGAAAGTTTTTGGGCAGACAAATCATTTCTTGATGTTCCCTGCATATTCTGCACCCACTCCGATAAGATCATCGGGGGTGAAAATTGGAATGCACTTCGCTTCTTCACGCTAAGACCTTTACGCACCGGAGGAGTTACAGCTTTAACCATTCCCTTGTTCTTTCCATTCATCCTAGAACTCCGTCTCTCTGGACCTCCATCATCCGATATAACTATTGCCGAATGCTTTTCACCCTTTATACGAGGAACATGAGTATCAACCACCGGGTCCTGCCTGTCACCCAAAGATACAACTTGAGGTACTGTTATACCATGCTTGGTACCGTTAGTCGTAGCCTGTGACAACTCCACTTTTTCGCCATCCTTACCACTCGATGCTCCTACAGACCCTTTCACGTTCCTATTGTCAGACGGCAAGGGTTCCTGAACGACATCATCTAACTCCTGGAGAGTATCAAACCTTGACCCCATCCCCTTGCGCGAGGGTGTAGAGGCTCCAACCGTGGTCCCACTTGCTTTAGAGTATCGACGCTTGTGCGGCTCCGCTAGCATCCACGGACTAAACACTTCTTCCGGTTTATCAGAATTCCACATCGGGCCGACACTCTTCTCCATATCCACATGTTTAGGATCGGCAATACCACAAACCGCCGTCGAATGCCCATACACTCCACATTTAAAAAAAAATATCGGGAAGCCCGTCATACTCAATGGCCTGAACACAGTTATCAATCCCGATGCAGGGAGTAAGGGTTTTGTCAGATCCACCATAACAGCAAGACGAGCGAAACGACCTCTATCCCCAGTATCCGTCTTATAATCCACCCGAATAACCCGGCCAATATTCTTAGCAATGTGTCGAAAGAAACCTTTAGAGTAGTACTTGTATGGTAAACCCGGTAAACGAACCCAAACAATCACGTGAGAAGGATGTCGTTCCTCAGAGGAAAACACCCTACTCCATGGTTGAACGGTCAAACAGCTTCCATAAATTGTCCAAGGACCATCCGTTAATACTTTTACAAAGTCATCTTCCAAAGCAAACCTGACGATAAAATAATCATTCTCAATATCCACGAGTTGAAACTCCCCTTGAGGTTTTCATAACGTCTTTATCCGACTAAGCAATGCTTCGTATCCAATTCTCCGCCCCAAAAGCCTAACAATAATCGACTTGCTCATGCTCTGATCATACAACTCATGAACCCTGTCCGAAAATTGTACAATCGGAAATTTTCCATCCCTGACTTTAACATCCTGATCCGGCACAACCACCTCATCGTTCGAAATAGGAGTCACCATGGGCGGAGCTAGAAAATTATTTAAGGGGTGTCATTTTTCTTGTATTGTAATTAATGGGTGTCAATTATTTATAAATGAGTGTCATTTATTTATTTTTAAAATATTTTTATATATAAATTATATAGAAAAAAAAATTCTAACAAACTTTGGGGTGTCATTTGAACCCCCATGGGCCAAGTGGCTCCGCCCATAGGAGTCACTGAAGAACCGCCGCTCACCACCTTCCCCGCCACCGCAGACGCGTAGGAGGGACGAAACGCCGCTGCACCATGCGCAACATTGGATGAACCACCCGGTGTTGCCCCATGCAAACCAACCGGTGCTGCCTCATTCAAGACCATCATTGTCGTCCACCATATCGCCATCCACGGCAGCTTCCCCAGACGACGTGTGCTCAGCCCCCACAAGTTTGCCCCACTTCACCTCTCGTCGGCTCTCCTCAGCCAACGCATCTCCAGCCCGTTCCAGCACCGTCGGCACGGTGACCTGCACCAACGGCCAACCACGAGCATAACCGCGGTCTCTCCAGGAGGGTCCGGCAAGCCCTCTAAAGGATCCCTATCCGACGGCGCCGCTGGGCAATTCCCAGGGTTTAACAACAGCTTTACAATACCAAGGCTTGGATTCCCGAGATTCTCAAAACTCATCGATACTAGGGTTTTTTTAGGGACAACTTTTAATCCAATACAGCATATACATGTCAGTAAATATATTATGATAAAGATGTGGCATATACCAAATAGGCTTTAGAATTTCAGTGAGTTGAAAACCTGTTTTTCACTATAAACTCATCCACTGGCAAATTACAAATGTAAGTTACAAACATACTAAACATTTGGATGCGATCATCAGATCCTCATAAGTAATTCTCCCACTTTTGATAAAAAAAAAAGTAATTCTCCCACTTTGCATCCAATTTGAGACCCCAAATGATTTATTTCCCTTGTACAGGGAGCAAGTAATAAAAATCAAACCAACCCAACCGACCACAAATAATCGAGTCTATAGCATACTAAAAGCACCATCAGTTTTGTTCCTCTTCTCTCGAGTTTCACCATCATAGCTTTGACAAAGATTTCATTCATAATAAACCGGCTGATCTGAGAGCGGTTTTAAAGTCTTCTTCACTCATACAATCAGGAACCTACACATCCAATGACGCGAAAAGCAATCAGATGAAAATCAAAAGACCAAAAAGCAATTGACTAGATGTGCACCAGCACCACCCAGGGAGGGCTCACCTCTGCTATTTTGGTGCCAAAATGATTTTCGATTTTGGACATTATCATTTGGTCCATATCACCACAGAGTAAGTTGAACACGGCTCCTGCAGATCAGACAGATATAACCCTGATTAATGTGTTCTTCAACTAATATTTTCATACACATCAATTGTTGTATGCCATCAATACAAACATTAGAGTATCCAGCTACCAGTCAGGTTTATCAAGCAGCAGGAAGCAATGCTTAACATCCTAATGAGAGATAGAAATGAGCTCAATTCCAGCTTTATCTTTTAGATTGAAATGACTTTTTCATTAAGAAACATACCCTTGCGGCCAAAACGCCCTGCTCTACCAATTCTATGCAAGTAAACCTCACAATCAGGCTCCGTAGGATTGCCATGTTTCACGGGAAGATCATAGTTGATGACCAAATTAACCTGTACAAAATAAAATATCAGGATGATGCACCTTGTTCATCATAAGATAACTCAAAGGAGTAAGGGAAAGAGATAAACCTGTTGCTGGTCAAAACCCCGGGCAAGAAGGTCCGTTGAAATGAGGACTTGAGTCAAACCATCTTTAAACTCTTTGATTATCTTATCTCGGTCACCTTGATTCAGAGCGCCTTGAATTGTGGTAACTTCATAACCAAGTTCGACAAGTGATTTATGCAAAGCACTAGCACTGTTCCTTGTGCGTACAAATATTATCGTCTGCCCTAGGCGTTCTCCGAATTCAAAAATCCTCTCTTTAATCACCATAACCTTGGAAAGTTCATCTGGAACATTCACCTTATACTGCTTCACCGAATCCAATGATAGTTCTTCCTTCTTGACAAAAAGTTGATTATGATCTCTCTTGACTATCTTCGATACAAAATTCTTTACAGTCTCACTAAATGTGGCAGAGAACAAGAGAACCTTGAAATTGGTTCAAAAAACGTATTCAATAAGTCAATCGTCCCCAATACAGAGCATGCAAAAAAATAATAATAAAAAGTATTCTTCATTCATTGTTCCCCAATACTAAGCACGCAACTAACATGTGATAGTCACCCTCTTTTCTTACTCCATACAGGCATGGGTATACTCCAAAAATTGGATATCTACGCAACCAGCAGAATTATTCATTTATAACATATGTCACGCCTCACTTTCAACCATATCCAAGTACATTGAACCGCCAGTTTTAGTAATTGTTCAATGATATTAGGCACTTCATTCATCTGAATTGATAAGGCAACTATAAGGGGCACTCTCAAGATAAAGAACTGCTAAGATACTATATAGAAAATATTGAATAAGAAGTATAAGATCTTTCCAACAGTCACTAGATAAAGAAAATTTAAGACATGCATAGAAAAAGGTCGGCATACGATATCCCACATCCAAATAAAATTTACAACCACATCCATGATATACACAAACCTGGCAGTGAGAACTCATCCTTTCAATATCCTTCATTATTCTCAAGGAATCATCTTTAAATCCATCCTGCACCAAAGAAACATACATGAGCAAATCACTGATCTGCAACAGATTCCTCTAAGCATGAAATCTAGTAAAGCTGTTAGATCATGTGATTGCACTACACAAATATAAGAGGTTCCTCCTTCCAAAATCAATCATCTACGAACAAAATCATTCCAATCCTCCTCGATGCTCTCTCTCAAACACTTCCCAGAACAGAGAATTTAGTAAATATAATAAACAAAAATCTTTTTGATTTATAGCAAAGAGGAAACATAGTTTAGAACTTTAATTTCCATGTCAATCCTACCATTCACAAAAGTTAAATTCCTATTACCCCTCACCATTATCACTTGAACCCTATTCTTGCCATCACGCTATTCATTCTTTATCACAGTGCTAGAAAAACCTATAAAAGCAACTCCACAACCATGCTCAAAAGCCATAATGTAATAAAATGGATAACTGACAAAGCAATGTAGTAAAGATTCTATAACCTTAACCTAAAATCCAAAGGGATCCATGCTAGATGTTGCATATCAATTGAAGATGGTTCACTGGTAAACACATGCAAAGCATTATAATCTCTACCTATACAGCTAACCGAAACAGTCTAAGGTGATCACAAGTTCATATGTACACAAATTCCACAATGTTCCATAACTAACTGCATTAACTCTAATTCTAAAATTTAAAACAAAGTCCCACCTCCTTGAACTGAGAACATGGGAACTACAAATTCTAATTTACATCAAAACAAAAAGCAAATAAACCAGCAAACAAAGGTTACCTCAGCCAGCATGTGATCAGCTTCATCAAACACAAGAATCTTCACATTACTCATACCCAATTTCTTTGCCGACATCCACTTCTTAAGAGTGCCAGGAGTACCAATAACTACTTGAGCTGTAACAGGTGGCCGTTTACTCATGGGAACATAATTAGAACTATCCATTGGAATAGCACATTCTGATGTTATCCCAGTATGCTTCCCCATCTTCCTAAGCACTTCCAAATTCTGTACGAAAAAGAGCCAAATTTCATCATCAAAACTGAACCCCAGATTTCAATAAAAAAACTCAAAAAATCAAAGTTTCAGAAACTTAACCTGAATAGCCAGTTCTCTCGTGGGACATATACAAATTGCTTGAGGAGCTTTTAGGTTTGGATCGACACGAGATAGCATTCCAAGAGTAAAGCAAGTGGTTTTCCCAGAACCATTATGAGCTTGAGCAATTAAATCCATGTAAGGAGGCGTCAAAATCATTGGCAAACTAATAGCTTGAATTTTACTAGGCTTTTCAAATTTCATCTCTACATATAACCCTTTCAACAATTCAGGGGACAGATTCAATTCCTCGAATGTCAATGCTGATGTGTACGGTGTATCCCCTGATGTAACCTAAGAAATCAAGCAAAGAGTTACGGAAGTTCAAAACCCTAAATCTCAGTCGAATTAAAAAGACAAAAGCGCTAATGTATTAAGGTTCAGGGATCTATACGGCTTTGATGTTGGAGTCCTCAGGTTCTTCGAGGAACTTATTGATCTTTTTATTCTCGTCGATCGTTAGGTTTTCAACTCCCAGCTCCGTCGCACTTTTTTCTTCCGATGTTGAGGAAGCGCTCGGTTCTTCTAAAGCATCGTCTTCCAAATCGGCCCACCGGACTGGCGCCTCAGCGGTCTTTTTGGTTTCTTGAGCCACGACGGAGGTAGTGGTGGAAGAGGCGGAGGTAGCGGCGGTTTCAGCCATGAAGTTTGTAGAAACGAATGGAACAAACGGGAAATGGTAAATCAGTTTCTTTTTCTTATTAGGAGGTGATTAGGGAAAAACATTATATAGGGTTATGACCGACAGTTTAACCGACTTTTAGCTAGAGGTAACTACTTTCTAAATATTAACTGCGGTTTTTATACTATACAATATTTGATAAGTGATTGAATTATATTTTAGGTTAAATAGGTGATTAATATTTTATTTCGTAATTTATTTTAAATTTTTTTGTTAAGAACTGTTAAAAGAAAATTATTACCCAATTAAAATATAACATGTGGCATGTTTTTTTATTTTCGAATTTCTTTAGAACATAGATTTTTTTTAAATCTCTAAGTTTTAATTTCTTTTCAATCAAACTTTAAATCGCATCTCTCTCACCATCCGGCATCCTCCACACGACGGTAGTTCACTGTTTACCGCTTAAGTATTGGGTACCTCATCGTTCGGCATTCTCCACCCTCTAATCGTCGAACAGAACCCAATCGACATCGTATTTTCATTGTTGGGTGTTCATCGACGGTGAAATTGGCGATTCATTCGTCAATTTTTGACGACGATATAATGGAGCTTTCGGTAGAGAGGGTCCGATGAAGACAATGGTGGTTGGTGGTAGGGAACTTGCACCTGACCCGAACATATTCTTTAAAAAACCCGACCCAACCCGACCTAAAAATAAATATACTAAATCCGACCCCGACCCGACCTATATAAAATAATTTAATTTTAGGGACCTAATTGTAAAATATTAATTTTAAGGGACTAAATTGTAAAAAATATAATTTAAATGACTAAAATAAAAATAAAAATTTAATTGTAAGGACTTAATTATAAAAATATATATAAATAGGGGTATTATTATAAACATCCCTAAAAATTTAGGGGAAAATTACTCTATTAGTCTCGGGTCGGGTCGAATACTTTCCACCCTAAATCTGAACCCGACCCGAGTTTACCCCTAACAAAAACTCGACCTGACTCGACCCTGAGTTTTTCATTAAAAAATATGACCTGATCGGGCCGGGTCGAGTCAGAACCCATCAGGTCCGAGTAAAATGCCCATCTCTAGCTGGTGGTGGTTGAATCGGTGGCCAGAGTTGAGGAATTTATGGATTTAAGGTTAGGGTTTTGGTTGAGGTTTTTTTAGATAAATTAAATATTGTTAGGTTAATTAATATATTTTATTATTTTTTATTTTAATCTCAGAAAATGATAAATCATGTCACGTGTTCAAATTTTATTGGATATTAAAAAAAACGTATGTCACGAAAGAAACTTAAATGGATTACGAAATGCAATGTTAGATACATATTTGGCCCAAAATATAATTTAAGTACCTATCTAAAAAACATGTATAGTTTAAGCACTTACTTGACTATTAAACCGTTTTTATACGTGTAAATACCGTACATACTTTTTTTAACACAAGATAAAAGTTTAATTATTATATAAGCTACTATTATATTATTTTAGGCTTAACCGTAAAAAATGTGTCCAACATATATATTTTTTTTATTTTGGGTCAAATGTTTTTCTTCAGGTTTTTGGAGTTTTAGAGAAATTAAAGGTTTTGAGTTTTTTTATTAAAATAAAGGTTTTCTGATTTTTAAAATATAAAAATTAAAGAAAATATTATAAATATGTTTGCGTTTTTATTGGATAACATAAAAATTTTAATGTCTGTCATAAAAAAACCTGATTTGAGTTATGGAATAAAACGTTAGGCACCAAAATGGCCCAGATAAAACGTTAGACACTAAACTAAAAAAATGTATGATTGGGCACGTTTTTACATTATTTCAAAAACACGCCAAATCTCAAGTTAAAATAATAATCAAATTTCAAAAATTATGGTGTTGAAAAAAATTAAAACCTTAAAGTTGGCTCTAAAAAAGCAATAATAACACACCAACAACTAATTGGTCTAGTAAGATGAGGCATTAAATTCTTTAAGTAAAGTTAGAAGTTTGAATTCTTATATTGTAAACGGAGAAAATTGGTTAAAAGATTACTCCATATATGACATTTGTACAATCTTATTCGAATTAGTCGACCGATAAATTAAATACTAATAATTTAAAGAAAAAACGCAATACAATTTATAATGATAGGTTGCGCAGAAAAAAATGCCAACACAAGAATAACGCCGGTTTTTAGTTATTTTATTTATGTTTTCACTTTAAAGATATTTTTAGATGTTAAGGTTTAGAATTAGAGTTTAAAAAATTTGGGTATAATAATTTTTTCGGTTTAAGATTTAAATTTAGTATTAGAAATTAAAATTTAATCTTTAAATGTTTGGGGTATAAAAAAGGAAAGATGGTTTTTATCCTCTACTAATGGTGAAACTGGGGGTAATAACTGTGACATTGTCAATGGCGGAAGCTTTAAGTGAATATGACTCATGGCCACAAAATTTTGAGAAATTTAACTTTTAAATTTTTTAAAATAATTTAATTTTCTCCTCAAAATTTTTAAAAATTCATATTAAACTTTTTAATTTTGACCATTTATAATTAAATCGCCTCTCATGATGTTAAAAATTCTTATTAAGTTTCTCAAAATTATTAAAAATTTTAGTTAAACCCTAAAGATTTTTGAAAATTTTAATTTAAATCTCTAATTTTTTAAAAAAATAAAATTTCCCCAAACTCTTACTCAAAGTTCTACCACTGGACCTTAGCCTCCTAAACTAAAATAATTGCTCTATAAACCTTTAAAAATCATAAAAATTAAAATTAATGAAGAAATTGTATTTTAATCCTTAAAGTCATAATTTTATTTTGACCCCTTAAAAAATTCTTGGATTCGCCCCTTTTATCTCAACTCTTTTATCATTCCCACTGAAAATTTCGGTAATTTTTAATGAATAGTCTTTTTTTAATTATTATTTTGAAAAATGGCTCCCAAAAAATATTATTTGGCAAAATGACCCCCAAACTTGCCACGTCGGTGAACCTCGCGTTGTGTACGACGCGAGGCTTGATATCGCGATCTGCACAACGCGATTTCAGTCTACGTGGCCCTGTTGTTTGTGTTAACAGTTTTACAGGACCTCGCGTTCTACAGAACGCGAGGTCCACGAGAATTTGAAAGGGCGGTTGATTATATCGCTGTGCATTACTGGGCTGAAGAACAAGGGAAAACAAGTGTGGGTAGGCATGTTCGAGCCCAATTTCGGGCGTGTAAATCGTATATTTTTAGCGACCATCGAGTTTGGGGTCGTAGTACTGGAAATTCTATATCGTATGATACCAACATGGTTAATTTTCGTCCATTCTACAATGGTTTAAAATGGATTCAAAAAACCTATGCTATCATCTTTTTTTGAATGAAGTTGCATTTGAACAAATGTCGATAGGCATGTTCGAGCAGAATTTCATACGTAGAAATTTTAAATTTTTAGGTAACATCGAGTTTGGGGTCGTAGTACTGGAAATTCTCTATCGTATGACACTAACACGGTCAATTTCCGTCCATTCTACACTGACTTAAAGTTGCTTCGAAAACACAATCATAACATATTTTTTTGAATGATTGAAAATATAAGATGGCGTACTGTATAAATCGAAGTAGACTGACTTTATTGATTCGATTGTCATGGGTGAACTCGCATATAAAAATTAAAAATAATCAATTAAGACGAGGGGCTGAGCGATTAGGACACTTAGGAGCTGTGTGTCCAGGATTTTTACATACACTACAATGCTTCCTTTGTCTGGTTTTTTCTCAATGTTCGACCATATCCTCGGCACAATGTATTCTTGTAGAACGTGGACGTCCTTTGGCTCGTAGTAGTGCTGGATCTGGGCGTATGATCGGTTCAGTGTCCACGGCATTCAGATCAACCTCATTTCCGATTGGAGGAAACTCTTTTTTGTAAACCTTAAACATCGTTTCGAGTAAGTATACCGGATCAACAAGATGCATGTATTGTATCTGTTGGTTAGTGCAAGCAGCAATGACGTGTGCGCAAGGGTATTTGAATGTTTGGAAAATTCCGCACTTGCAGGTTCTTTCCCTCAGATTTACCACGTACGCGTTGTGCTGAATGCCTTCCAACTGCCTGGAAAATTCTGCAACACGAAACATGTGTCCTTCTCGCGAGAAGAGAGTTGCAGTCATCTGTCTTGATTGGCCCAATTGAGTATGCAGTTTTGTGCGGAAATCCAGATGGACTTTGTGTTCACCTGTCATGTACTCAGTTGCTTGCCTTCCCAAGGTTGCAAAAAGGGTAGCCAAACGATAATAGGTCGCTTTGACAATGGAAGTGATAGGCAACTGTCGCACTCCCTTCAGTGATGAGTTCACTACCTCAGCCAAGTTCGTTGTCATGCGACCATAACGTTTACCCTCGTCATACGATCGAAGCCATTTTTCCTTTGGGATTTTTTCAAGGTATTATGCGCCATGTTTGTTTCTCGCTCTTAATTCCTCGAGCAGGTCAGCCACCTCTTGTTTGTAGTACGAGTTGCCTACGAGATGACAGTTGAATAGTTATGGGCGAAAAACACATGCAAAAAGGTCGTAAATGAAAGCGAGTAACAAGTAATATAGTAAATGAAAATGACATAAAGGACATACCCATATCGAGCACCATTTGACGTTCATCACGGTTCTTGTATTGCAGCAGGTAGTTTGCGGCTATGTGTCGCAAGCAAAAACGGTGGTGAATGTATGGATGTTTCCAATAGTCACCCAAATTTTGTATCGCCCACAACAGCGTTGTGCCTCTATCAGAAATAACACATACCCCTCCATCCCTTCTTCGTATTACAGGATCAATGACATATTTTCGTAGGTTCCGAAGGAAGAACTTCCAAGACTCCAAATCTTCCTTCTAGACGATTGCGAATGCAACAGGAACGCATTTGCGATTGTCATCATGTGTAATAGCTAGAAGTAGGGTTTGTGTATATCTTCCGTTCAACCATGTGTCGTTGATTTGGACCATCGGTTTGCAGTGCTTGAATGCGTTGATGCACTGGGGGAAAGTCCAAAATAACCGGTGGAATTGACAAACACCTCGGACGACACGATCATTTTCGTATGTCTGAACCGTATCAAGTTTGATAATCATTCTGAGGATGTGTTTCTACAGGAGATTAAGCCACGGGCGCAACTCTTTGTAAGATTCCTCCCATCAGCCATACATTTCCTCTTTGGCCCGCTTCCTTGCATACCATGCTTTGGAATATTGAGAACGGTAGCCGGTGACAGCTAGAGCTGCAGCCTGACATGTGGGGACCGACACAGTGGGATTCGTTCTCACCAGTTTCGAAAAGATGTCCACGAGGAACTTTGCATCCAAGTTCTTGTGATCGTAGTTGAGGCTAGCAACGGTGCATGTATGGGGCCCCTCAAGTTTTGTTATTGTCCAACAGTTGTCTGCCCTCTTCAATTGTGATATACGGATTTTCCATTTACAGTCTTGGTTTTTTTGGACGCAATAAGCCTTGTAGTATTTGTATTGGGTTTTATCCACTGTCGTCTCGACATTATGACAAAGGTTGTACTGCTTAATTGTCGCCACCGCAATATCCTTTGTGAAGAACGTCATACCAATTCTCAGTTCACTATCAGAACGGTTGACTCAGCCATCTATTGTATCGTCATGCGGAAAATCAGGGACATCTATTGCATCCATATCAACCGTTGTGAAGTGAGATGGTGGCTGGAACATAGAAATTGGTGTTGTGTCTACAGGAAAGTTGGTGGCAGTTGGCTGTTCGTCAAAATCTGGTGGTGGAACGATATTGTCTTCCGGTAGAACTGTCAAGTCTTCTAGTTCATCATAGAATGGCCCCATCTCGTCTTCGTCGGGCCTGTGTTCTCTAATCGGTTCTTCGTTAGAAGCATCCTCCGGAAGCTGCAATAGTAGAGCTTCGTCGATAACTACTCTTGGAGGCGAGGATGGGGGTCGACGATCGGGAGACCTCTCACGAGATCGCTCACGAACCGCATTTCCAAGACCAAAATCAAGATCACCATAAGAAGAATGTCCCCCCATAGATGGTTGAACGTACTCCGTGCTAGGGACATACGTTGAGTGTCGTCCATATGAGGAATCATGGTCGTGCATAGCGTAAGAAGACGACGCTCCCTCACCTCCAAAAGAAGAATGTCTCCCCATAGATGGTTGACCATAGTCGGTGCCAGGGACATACATTGAGTGTCGGCCATATGATGCTTTATGGTCATGCGCAACGAAAGGAGCCGACGTTCCCTTCCCCCCAAAACTATAAGGATTGTATGGATTGTACGATGCATTTTTTGTTGTATCGAATTCATCATTTGGGGGTTGGTTCAGGTCTAACCCGATACTAGCTACGCACGACTGCCTTGGAGGAGCAGATGACGATGCACCAAACTCGTTGTCTTGGCACAGTAGGTTAAAATCACATCGTAGACTTACAGTCGGACTATCAACGTTGGCATTTGGATCGAAGTCGAAATTCGCCCGGCCCCAGCTTGGTATTTGGATAACTGGATTAGACTCGGAGAACGATGCATACAGCTCGAGGCCCCCCCAATGAATAGTCGAGTTGGTTTTCCAGCATCATGTCCACATTAGTATTTTCTGCAATTTGGCATACAGAGTACCTTAAAGGGGCTATAGATGTTGGCACCCGATACTTCACGTCGGACAAACGGTGGTTATCGAAATGAAGGACATTTGCCTCCAGTTCCTTTACCAACTTCTTGAACGATAATCTCCTCAGAATCTTTAGCATTACCGGATCTTCGCAGAGAAAAACGACGCCGAGTTCGGTATCGTCAAATATTTGCCCATCGTAGTAAACTAGAGTAGTAACGCCTCGTCTGGCCATTTGAATATTTTGTGAAAGATTTCTGAATTTTTAATACTTGAAAAATTTTAGGAATTGTTTTGGCAATTAAACATATATTTACGTTTTATGGTTCTGCTTCATATATAGGGAAAATTATTGTCACTTGAAATCTCGGAGAATCCGGTTGTGTAAGGCAAATAATGGTTCCGAGAGGTAACTTTGCTTGTCCATTTCCTAAAACCGATAAGCAGGCAAATAATGGAAAGTCAGGGATAATGGTGCTCGGGAGGCAGTCCCCTAACTTTGGACAAGTAAGGGATAATGGTACCCGAGAGGCAGGCTTTACGAACGCGATGTCTCTTTAATTGCTTTGTCGTAGATATTCCGTCAGAAGTTATAATAATCGTACTGTGTACTCATTGTCTGTTTGTATAATTGAGAACATGTTTGAATAATTGAGACAATTGTAGTCTGGTAATGTAATTGAATACTACAAGTGTTGCATAACGCGAGGTCCCTTTATATATATTGAGACATAGATTACGTCAGAATTAATAAAACTCGTATTATGTACTCGTTTTATGTTTGAATAACTTAGACAATTGTAGTTTAGTAATGTAATTGAATACTAGCAGTTTTACATAACGCGAGGTCCGTTGAACATTAATAAAGGATGAAAAAAGACGTCATATAACATAATTGGAAGATAATTTCAGAAGTTTATGGTTAATCCAAATCATCGTAGTCAGTGGACACGTCTGAACTTAGGTTTAGTTCTTCGATCAGCTGTTGTTTTCTTTGTCTACGCATGTACATAAAAAGTTGCAGCTCGTCGGCAGCCGCATCAACATTCAGTGAAGACGGTGCGTGTTCAGTGTTCGGAGCAGGTTGTACGGGTGCAGACGTACTACCTTCATCGGCGTTGACCTCATCAAACTTAACATTTAAATAGATGTCTCTAGCTCCAACGGAATTAAGCCGGTCATACATGTTACGAACGTCTATTTCGTTCGTAAACTTCATAACGTAGTGCGTTTCGTTTGCTGACGGTGTTGGGATTCGACATTCCAAGGAAGAAATTTGTTTGTCGGTGCGTTTACTAACCTCGATTGTTGTCAACTATATTAAATCTTTCAGTGACATTTTGCCGGTGATTGTTAACTCAAAATAAGTATCGAGAAAATAAAATGTTGCCTGAAATTTTGCCATAAGGGGAGCAAAGATTGGGTGTTTAGAGAGAATTTGGAATGAGTAAATGATGGTGGAATTCGTGGGTATTTATAGGAAAGGAAAAACACCACATAAGTAAATTTAACTTGAATCAAAACTTTATTTCGCATTTCATCTAACAAAACTTTCAACTTTCAACAAGTATTCGTTAATAAGTAAATTGAGACAACTGGATACAATATTTACAAAACAGTATATGCAAAAAATCCAGGTGGAGAAATATAATCAGCATCAGCTTCTTTCACTCTGGTCGATCTGAATCCGCCCTTGCTTCTTTGACCTTAGACTTCAGAAAAGAGTCACCAAGAGTCTCCTAGATGGTTAGGGGAAGCGGCGAATTTCATAAAATATTCCTCAAGAGGCTCTAGAAAAGTTTTACTAGAAACTCTCTAGGCACTTCTTGACGAACAACGACAAACGACCACACACTCCCAAATATTGCGATATATCGATAAGTATTCTTCAATCAACGAATTATGCGGGGGTCTCAACCCAACTGAACACAAAATCATGATTGAATTGTATTAAATCATGAACGAAGAGAAAATACAAAAAAATTACAACTTCAAAATCCCAGCATATGCAGGAAATCATGAAAAATTTATACTGGTTACGAAAATCCATCCGCATGCAAATATATAGATCAAACTCGCGTGCTGATCTCCACATAATCAAAGTGAACTCGTGTTCTGTAAAACGCGAGGTCCCTTTTCTCATAGTTAATAATAGTCCTACTGTACAACGCCGTGCATATATATGTACCAACATCTAAATGACCTCGCATTCTGTACAACGCGAGGTTCATAGGACCTCGCGTTGTACAAAACGCGAGATTGCCACGTCAGCAGATTCACCTCCCTCTATAAATAGCAAACTCTTGTGGAGGCAAAGAGCACCCACAGAAATCATGTCTAAAAATTTGCAGTTTTTGTAGTTGCGTATATACGTCATCATATTCGCGTAAGCAGTTTTCGATTGCAGCTACTAATGGCAACATAGCGCGTATTTGGGAAGTTTTTTTCAAACCAATTTCTTAAATATTGCGCTATGTCGTTATTTGTAGTTACTAATGACAACATATTGTGTATTGTTATTATTATATACTTAAATACATTTATTATTATTAGTATTATTATTATTATTATTATGATTATTATTATGATTATTATTATGATTATTATTATTATTATTATTATTATTATTATTATTATTATTATTATTAGGGAAAACTATACTGGTGGTCCCAAACTATTATCGTCTTCCTATTTTGGTCTCAAAACTATTTTTTTGGCAAAACCGTCCCTTCTGTTACATAGTTCTCTTGTTTTGGTCCCCCATCGTTAAGAACTAACGGAATTGCTGATGTGGATTTTTTTTAAATTTTTGAATATTTTTTTATTTTCTCTCTCCTATATATATATTATTTAATTTTTTTATTCAGACTAATGTGTCGGTGACACGTGTCACCACCATAACAAATAAAATAAATTCAATATGAGGGGAGGTGGGATTTGAACTCATGTTCCCTAACTTTAAAGTCATTGAGCTAACCATTGGGCTAAACTCCAAGTGCTGATATGTTTTAGCACAAATTAAATTTAAAACAATTAAATGTACCCATGAAAGTCTCGTCCGTGTGATTGTCGTCGTAACCAGGTTGCATCCCTCCGTATGCAACTTTTCTCCATCTAGATGAAGACGGGTAAGAATCGGCACTGAAGTTCGAATCCATCTCAACAAGGCCACTACTGTGGGAGAAATAAAACTTCCTGCACTAGACTGTCACAAAGCAAAATGTGCATCTTCTAGAGAAACCTTTGCTTCCACTCCATTAGATTTTAAGAAACCAAATTTAAGATTGAAGAATGTTTCAGGGTTAGTTAGAACAGTAAACAAAGAAAGTGTTCAAATATTGCAGCAAATTAATATCCTACACAAACATTAAAAGAAGAAAACTTGCAAAAAAAAATTGGACACAAACATGTATCCGACACTCGTACTCGAATTCGAGAAACATATTTTTCAAGAACAATTCAACAGATGAATGAACCAATGTTCATTTCATCATTTTCCCTTATATGAGTCAATCCAATTTATCCAAGAACATATTTTTCGAGAAACATATTTGATAGTAGCAGGTCTATACTTCTTTGGGGGTTCATTTGATTGCTTTAAAGATAATTTGTGCTAAAACATATCAGTACTTGTAGTTTAGCCCATGGTTAACTTAATGATTTTAGAGCTAAGGGACATGAGTTTGAATCCCAGCTCCCCCTTCATATTGAATTTATTTTCTTTGTTATTTTTAAATATTTTTTTATTATTTTCTTTCTCATATATATATTATTTAATTTTTTTATTCAAACTAATGTGAGGGGGACCAAACAGGAAAACTATGTAACAGAAGGGACGGTTTTGCCAGAAAAAATAGTTTTGGGACCAAAATAGGAAGACGGTAATAGTTTGAGGACTACCAGTGTAGTTTTCTCTTATTATTATTATGATTATTATTATTAGAACGAAGTGATTATTATTATTATTATTATTACTATGAATATTATTATTAGTATTGTTATTATTATTATTACTATTATTATTATTATTATTATTATTATTATTATTATTATTATTATTATTATTATTATTATTAAATGACTTACCCGCCCGGGAAGTCATCTTTTAAAAAACCCCACGACCTCGCGTCCTGTAGATCGCGATGTCTTTATAAACTCACGCTCTATAGGGTGCGAGGTCACTTCTGACCGTTCAGTTCACGCGTCTGTTCCGTGACGCGCCTTTTCAATGAACCTCACGTTCTATAGGACGCGAGGTATATGGATATCGTGTTCTACAGAACGCGAGGTTCATTAACATCACATCCCAAAAGACGCGAGTTCTTCTATAAATTGGAGGCCCTGCCCCCATATCAACCACAGAACGCGAGTTCTTTAGCTTTTTTACAACAAATTATCGGCAATTTTTATATTTCATTCGATATAATGGAGGGTTTATTACGCAATGAGGCGACTCACTGCATCAATATTGGAGAAGAGATCCAATGGTATTACTTTTCCCTATTAATTTTTAAAAAAATTTATTTAATTAAATTTTTTATTTTACTAACTATTTTTTGAAGGGATACGAACGTAATTTACAATGTTACCTTAACCGTATCAACACCCCACCCGTTGATGCTGTTATAGAGTGGATTCAGCGCGCCGGTTTTGGCCACATAGAACGGTATATATGGGTGAAGGTAAAACCATCGTTGATCAGCGCGCTGATAGAACGGTGGAGGCCCGAGACGCACACGTTTCATCTTCCAATTGGCGAGGCAACAATCACGCTGAAGGATGTTGCCTACCTTCTGGGGTTGCCTACAGACGACAGCGTTATTACGGGTGTAGCGTTGGCCCATTGACCAACTCTATTTGCTGAACAAATGGGCGTGATGCCCCTTGACGAAGTGTGGGACGGTGGAAAAATCGACCTATCATATTTGGAGGCTCAATTTGGAACCCCTCCCCCCAATGCGGATGAAGTTACACTTCAGGTATTTTTTTCTATTTAAAAATTAGGGTTTAGGGTGCCTTTATTAAATATTTAGGATGAAGTTACAAATATTTATTTGCAAATTAGGATGTATTTACTAATTTTTTGGATGCATTTATTAAATTTAGGATGAAGTTACAATTTTTTTAATTAGGATGTCTTTATTAAATCTTTATTTTCACGGCGGTGTGCGCGTGCCCACATATTGCGCATTATTGGCGGGATATTAATGCCAGACAAATCTCGTACAAAGGTGCACGTGATGTGGCTTCGTCATCTTACAGATTTAAATGAGTCTGGAAGAAAATCTTGGGCATCAGCTGTCTTGGCGTTTCTTTACAGAGAGCTCTGCAGAAACGTTGACGCCTCAAGATCATCGATGAGAGGATGTTGTTTACTCCTACAGTCTTGAGTTTGGTTTCGGATGCCTGTTTTGAGACCACAGCTTAGACAGCCCACCGCTATGTTATTTCCGCTTCTACGGAGGTACTACGTAATCTACTATATTTTTTTATTTAACGATTTTTTTCATTATTTATAGGTGGAGCGGCACATTGACCCACACCGGCCTGCCGAACTCCCAAAAAGAATTCAAGCATGCTTTCGATAGCTTGACGGAGGAAGAGGTAATTCGAAAATTAATTTGAATTTTTTTCATACTATTTTTTCCAATAATATTTCATATAATTGTTACAAACGTTTTCATTTTTTTAGTTCATGTGGAGGCCCTACGCTTCAGAGGAGATTCGACAGATTACTCCACCGGATATTCTGCGTGACCAACAGCTCTGGATTTCCATCGTGCCGCTGCTCAACTACGAAATTGTCGTGTGGCATGCTACGGATAGGGTTCTCTGACAGTTCGGGTTCTTCCAAAATGTTCCAGTCGTTCCGCAAAATATGGACTGCTTCCACAATCTTACGCGCCAGGGGAAGACGGAGGTTGACTGGTCCGAGTACCACGCTCCCTGGATAGCGATTTGGGCTAATCGATTTGCCCAACGCCCACCGCTTCTCTAACAAATTATGGAAGGGGCCGATTCGGTCGCTTTCAATTACCACCAGTGGTATAGGCTCCATGGGCTACTGCATATCCTTACTCAGGCCGAACGCGATGCAGGGCTTCCCCAACAACCCCAAAACCGCCCACGCGGCACCCGTCGAGCGACCTAGAGCCAGAGCCAGAGGCAGTCGACGTAGCGTGGTCCGAGACCACGGCATGACACTGCAGGGCATCATCTTCTGGCGCAACATTTCATATTTATAGCGGTCCATCGAGTTTCCAGCAGATGATGCCTCCACCCCAGTTCGGCTCCTCCGATGCCTATCGTCCCCATACGCCCACGACTGACTTTCAGCTTATCGATTATCCACAATTGCTAAAAATATACGATTTACACGCCCGAAATTGGGCTCGAACAGGCCTACCCACACTTGTTTTCCCTTGTTCTTCTGCCTAGTCTTGCACAGAACTCGCGTCCTGCAGAACGCGAGGTCTGTGCGATATATCCAGCCGCCCTTTCAAATTCTCGTAAACCTCGCGTTCTGCAGAACACGAGGTACTGTAAAACCGTTAACACAAACAACAAGGTTACGTAGACTGAAATCGTGTTGTGTGCAGAACGCGATATCAGACCTCGCGTCCTACACAACGCGAGGTTCACCGACGTGGCAAGTTTGGGGTCATTTTGCCAAATAATATTTTTTGGAAGTCATTTTCTCAAATAATAATTAAAAAGGATTATTCATTAAAAATTGCCGAAATTTTCTTTGTTAAAAAGCCCTTTTAATACCTAAAAAGAGCCTTCAATCTTTTTAATTTTGTAAACATAACCTGCATAAGATCATCAAAAGCTGACATACCCCTAGGGATGGGCACGTAACCCGGACCCGACGGGTTCCGACCCGACCCGGCTCGATCGGGTCGGGTATTTTTTTAAAAAAAAATTGGGTTCGGGTCGGGTCGGGTTTTTGTGTAGGGTGAGGTTGGGTCGGGTCGGATTCGGGTTTTAGGGTGAAAAAATTTGACCCGACCCGAGACTAATAGTGTAATTTTTCTTTAAAATTTTTAGGGATATTTGTAATAATACTCTTTTTTATATATATTTTTATAATTAGGTCCTTAAAATTGATTTTTTATTTACAATTTAATCCTTAAATTTATTATTTTTTACAATTAAGTCTCTTAAAATTATTTTTTTACAATTTAGTCCCTAAAATTGATTTTTTTTATATAGGTCGGGTCGGGTATAAAATATTTATTTTCGGGTCGGTCGGGTTTTTTAAAAAATATAGTCGAGTCGGATTCAGGTTTAGGGTTACTATTTTCGGGTCGGGTTTGGGTGGGCCAAAAACCCGACCCGTGCCCATCCCTACATACCCCATGATTCTGTTAACACCTCTGCGAATTTAGGATGATAAGACAGAAATTTGAAATTTAAAATTAAAATATGAAAAATCTAACTTTTAAATAATAACATTTTAATATTAAAAAAATAAATTTGAAACAAATATAAATATTAAGACTACTAATTCATGTTAAAGGTAAAACAGTACTCTTTACAATTCAAAAAAAAGAAGGTAAAACGGTACTAATTAAAAATTTTATTTAATGAATACAAATTTTAGGTTAAATATCACTTTGACCTTTAAACTATACCTTATCAAACAATGCGGTCCTTTAAGAAAATTTTAATCTCAACTTGACCGTTTTAATTTCTTGTGGTCACCCACATCGCCAATTGTCTTAACTGACGTGGTATAAATTGACCAATAGATGAGTGACATGTCACTTAAATGATTTTTTCCGGTGAACAATAGTTGAGCAAAAAAGCAGTAGGAATAATAGATCGAGATTCAAGAAGGCTATTGCAGTATCAATGGATCAGCAAGGTATGATCAAAAGCTCATGTTAACATTGAAGGAGAAACACAACGTGGAAAACCATAAATTACGGTTGTGGTCTCAACGTCATTTCTCTAAAAATAATTATAATTTTAATGTGATTGCGGTTTACGACCTCTAAGGTTTAGTTTGTGGTTGTTTTTAAAAAGTGCGGTGAAAAAAGTGATTTTCAAACTAGCTGTTGAAAAGTAGTTTTGAAAAGCTAGTTAGTGTTTGTCATTGATGTCAAAAAGTGATTTTGAGGAGATAAAATGTCTATTTTAGACATGATATTGAAAAGTAAAAGTAAATTTGGGTGATTGTTCAAATTAATTAATGTTATGATTTATGAAATAAATTAATTTCAATTATAATAAAAAATTATTTTTTTTATAAAATTTAATTTGAAAATATAAACTACATTCTAGACTATATACGGGCATACCACTTACACATTAATAATAAATATAAAATAAAGTACAAATAAAACAATTTTATTTTTAATATAAATATTATAAAATATATATTATTTTACAATTATATATACATAAATATTATTTTAACAATAAATATAATTAAATAATAAGGGTAAAAAAGTAATTTTATTTTTAAACTAACTTTTTTACCCAAGAAGCTATAAAATCCAGTTTATTTGTTTGGGTGAAAAAACTAATTTTAAAAGCAACCAAAAAGACAGTATGTTTTAACTAAAAGTATTTAAAAAAGTAATTTTTAATTGCAAAAGTCAACCAAAAGCAGGCCGTAAAACTAAAACAATACATTTGTTAGGTTGTGTTGCGATTGCAATTTAATCTTATGTGATATATATTCACAAAGGGCATCTAATAATTAAAGCATAATGAAGGAGCAGGGAAGAACAGTAGATAAACGAGAGGCGATGATGTTGCTCACGACTATAAATAAATAGTAGGAGTATTTAATTTGACGAAGACAAATATTCTGCAAATAACGAAACAAGAAAAAGGAGATTGAATTATCATCAAGTTTCCTGGAACCCAGCAGAAGCCGAAACAAGCCTTTCAACAGCAACCTTTTCGACATCGCGACGGACCCCGATGTCCGACACCAATCGGCTAAAACAATACATCCCGTAACCAACGGCAGTCAGGCCAGTAAAGCTAGTGGTCAAGTACCTCAAAGGTGAAGAAACAATGGCGCTAGCAGCCGCTAGAAACGACGTCGCTTGCCCACTCCGACCAACGCTGATCCTCGTGATCACCAGCAGCCCGGTCTTACAATAGATGGCGAAGTCTTCGCAGTTGTTTTTGAAGAGATGGTAAACGCCGAAACCGTTGTGGAGGAGGTAGGAAGCACGATGAAGGACTTGGGATGATGGATCGGAAGCAGCGATTGTGCAGGTTCCTCCCCTGGGTTTAGCGACAAAGGAGGCTGTCGAAACGGCGTACTGGAATAGGTATAAATCGCCGTCCGCTAAGAAGCAATCTAAGCAGGAAGAAATAACGCCGCAGTTACTCGATTGATCGCCGCAATTAGGGCAATTACGAGAGTCCGAAGGCGATGAACTGAAAATTATACGATCCAAGACGGTTCCGGTACTGATTTCTCGGCCACCCTGGGATTGAGTGAAATGGATCACCTTTCCCTCGCCCATATAAATCCCTGATTTTATTAACATTGAAATTTCATAAACCGATCAAACAAATAAAAAAACGAAGAAAAAGAGAGGAGAAGAATGGAACCGTGATGCGCATAGATGTAGGCGTATCTCCAGGAGTAAATGTGATCTCCAGGCTTCAATTCTTCTCTGGAAATCTTGTTTGAGAAAACTCCCATTTTCACTTCTCACTACTCGATCGAATACCAAATTCTTCAGTATTTTCCCTTTTCTCGTTAATAAATATAAATAAATGTATAATGTAATTATGAAAATTTATTGACCCGATGCTTTCCTTTTTTTTATTCTTTACTCATACCTTACTTAACCACTAAGCAAACTAACATCCATTGATCTACTTCCACGTGGCATTCATTTAATACTTTCTTTTTATTAAATTCAGATTAAACTGAAATAATCAAAATAAAATTACTAATATCGAAATATTACCATTAATAAAACATATTTCCAAATTAACACATAATTTTTTAATAATTTCTAAAATGGCACCATTTTCTGACATTTAAGATGGGATGACAAATGGGATGGGTGGGTACAGATAGTTAAGATATTGGAGTATATTTAGTTAAAAAGTCGAATAACTTTATATTATTGTATAATTTTTTATTTTCAGATTTTGCTTCAACTAAAGTTTATAAAGCAAATTCACTCTCTCTTGGTGTATTCAGTTGATTGTATTGAGCCTAATATATCAATAAATGGTTAAAAATAATAAGAATTTTTTTAGGTATAATGATAGGACACATTACACTTTTAAGGAGAAAACTCAAATTTTAAAATTACATATGACCTTAAATCTTGGTTGTTGTTTTGGGGTGGCGTCGCTCGTGGCTTTAACGACAGCCACCCCTACTCTCTCTTCTCTTTTCTTTTCCTTCACCTTTTTAGTCGGCCTTGCTTTCTTTCTTTGTTTCTTCTTGTTACCACAAACTTGTGGTGCTTCGGTTATTCTTAGGTTACGTCGCTGTGGAGCCTCCTCCTCGAGTGTCCAAGGCTCTAATCGAGTTCCGTTTTTGTCTGAGGTTGTGATTTGCAGACGAGATGGTGTCAGTGTCGTGCCTTTTAGTTCTGTTGGGCTTTTCTGGCGGTGGTCTGCCCTTCGCCCCCTTCTTCGATGGATGATTGGTCCTCTCTCCTATTCGAAAGCCTCTAGTTTCATCGGCGATTCCCTTTCCTGATACAGTGATTTGGTATGTAATCTTGTTGCATCTCCCCCAACGTGCCCATCCTTCTGCACCAACAGAAGCGTTATGCAAGTTCAAGATTAGCCAATGGCTCGGTGTTCATCGTTTCCCTCTCGTCAGATCTTACTTCTCCTTTATGTTGGGGTAGTTGTCCTTTCCTCTGTTTCTGTTTCATGTTCTATGTTGTTGTTTTTATTAGGGTTAATATTGTATTAAGTTAGTTTGTTAGTTAGTTAAAGCTAGTTTACCTAGCTTAGTTATCTATATATATGTATCTATAGTGTATTTTATGTATTCGATTTCATTCATTCATTTCTTCTTGTAAACTTCATATAATGAATAAAGATTAGTTTTCTTGTTTCACAAGTTGTTACATGGTATCAGTTGAGTTTCTTGCTTTCGTTTCATCTTCGCTTCTCTGTTCTTCTTTTCTCCTCTCATGGATGTGTTTGTTAACAACGTTCTTGTTGATAACAATGCTGCAAATGTTACCACTGGTGTTGATAGCAACAATGTTCAATCATATGCTGCTTCCAATGATGATTTCAATAATGGAAACAATCCATACTATATCCATCAATCTGATAATCCAGGAGCTTTGTTGGTTACTCAGCCACTTGGATCCGATAATTACAATAGTTGGAAACGAGCCATGCTTATGGCTTTGTCTGCTAAAAATAAGACTGGGTTCATAGATGGTTCTTTGTCTGCTCCACCGGCTACTTCTCCAAATTTCAATGCCTGGACGCGAGCCAACAATTTGGTAAATTCTTGGATTCTCAATTCTGTTTCTAAGGATATTGCGGCAAGCTTATTGTATCATTCGAATTCTTCTGCCATTTGGAAGGATCTTGAGGATAGATTTTCACAAAATAATGGTCATAGGATTTTTCAGTTAAAGAAGAAATTGGTTGATTTGGTTCAAGGTAATATGTCGGTTAGTACTTACTATACGAATCTGAAGATTATATGGGATGAAATTTGTTCAGTTAAGCCTATTTGCACTTGTTCTCAATGTTCTTGTGGAGGCCTTCGGTTAATTCTTGAAGATAGGCAACAAGAACTGACAATGCAGTTTTTAATGGGTTTAAATGAATCTTTTGCCCATGTTCGAGGTCAGATCTTGTTAATGGATCCATTGCCATCAATCACAAAAGTCTTTTCTTTGGTTGTTCAAGAAGAAAACCAAAGAACCTTAAATGTTACTAATTCCATTTCTGAGCATGCTTTTGCTGTTAAAGTCAATCAGCATTCGAATAATTCGAGTTCCAATCAAAATGCTTATAGTTCTTTTGTTCGCAAGAATCGTCCACAGTGTAGCCACTGTCATTTACATGGGCACACCAAGGAAAGGTGTTATAGACTTCATGGTTTTCCACCAGGATATTCTCGCAATAAAAATCAAAGTTCTCAAGTGAATTATGTTCATTCTGGTGTTAATCAGAATATGCAAGATGCTGGGAAAAATTCTTCGATTGCTGAGCAGAATTCTCAAGCTTCTACAGATTCTTTATCTGCTGCACAATGCCAGCAATTGATTACTATGCTTACGAGTCAGTTACATTCTAGAAATGACAACGTTGCTTCTTCGCGTTCTGAGGCTCTAACAACTTCTATTAACATGGTGATGCAAGGTAAAATTTTATCCTATATTAATTCTTTTAAAGTTGTTGAGTCTGCTGTATGTTGGATTATTGATTCAGGAGCGTCTAGACATATTTGTCACTCTAAAGTTTTGTTTGAATCTTTGAATTCAATTCCCAAGGGTAATATTTTGCTTCCTGATAAATCGGTTATAAGTGTTAATTTTTCTGGAACTGTTCGAGTCACTCCTGAACTTGTTCTTCATGATGTACTGTATGTTCCTGAGTTCTCTTTTAACTTGATTGTTGTAAGTAAGTTGCTTGCAGACACAAATTTACAGGTTTTATTTTTTAATGAGCATTGTCTTATTCAGGACCTATGGCATGTGATTGGGAGAGCTGATCTTTGTCAAGGGTTATATTTGCTAAAAGTTGGGAAATCTTCTGTAAATAATGGTTTTGATCAGCCTGATAATAATGCTTCTTTTGTTAATGTTGTTGATTGGCATGTAAGGCTAGGGCATCATAGTGATAAAGTTCTTCATAGTTTGAAAGATGTTTTACCTGTTTTTAATAAAACTCAAAATTTTCCTTGTACAATTTGCCCTCTTGCTAAGCAACAGTGTCCTTCATTTCCATCTTCCATTTCCTATACTTCTGTACCTTTTGAGTTGTTGCATTGTAATGTTTGGGGGCCTTTCAGAGTTCTAACTTATAATAATGAGCGTTTTTTCTTAACTATTGTTGATGATTTTTCTCGTTCGACATGGACTTTTTTGCTTCAGCATAAGTCTGATGTTGTTAATATTGTTCCTCATTTTATCAATATGGTAAAGAAGCAATATGGCTATGATGTCAAAGTGTTTAGATCTGATAATGCGCGTGAATTGAAGTTTGTGGAGTTGTTTAATAAGCTAGGAATTGTGCATCAGTTTTCTTGCGTTGAAGTTCCTCAGCAAAATTCAAAAGTTGAAAGGAAGCACCAACATTTATTATCTGTTGCCAGATCTCTTTTGTTTACCTCTCGTGTTCCTTTGCAATTTTGGGGAGATTGTGTGCTTACTGCTACCTTTTTAATAAATAGACTCTCATCTCTATTACTTAACAATAAAACTCCATATGAGCTGTTAAATGCTTCTGTTCCCAATTATCAGTTAATTCGATCTTTTGGATGTTTTTGCTTTGTGTCTACTCTCAAGTCTAACAGACACAAGTTTTCAGAACGAGCTTTAACTGGAGTTTTTCTTGGATACGTATCAGGTATTAAAGGTTACAAGGTTTATATTCTTAAAACTAAAAGTATTATTGTTTCGCGTGATGTTGTTTTTCATGAAGGGATTTATCCTTTTCATTATGTATCTTGTTCTAATTCTCTAGTTGATCATTTTTCATCTGTGTCTCTGCCTAATATAGGCACTCTTGACTCATCTTTTGATCCTTCTTTCTTTGATAACCTTCTTGACAACAATGATTCTCATGCTGAAAACATCCCACATGGTGTAAACATCCTACATGATGACAATGCCTTGCGTGCTGAAGACATTTTGCATGATTTGCATGAGAATTTTCCACGAGATGATCATGAGGCACGTGTTCAAAATGAGGATAATAATAATACATGTGATATGTATGGGTGCAATAATAGAAGTAATGAAGAGGGTATTTCTACTGATCGTATTGATCATGATAATGAAAACACTTACACAAATGGAAATTTTTTATCCAATATCTTGCAGGATCAAGTTGTGCAACATGAACCTGATAATTTGATACCTCCTCCTGTTCTCAGAAGGTCAAATCGTGTTTCCCAATTTCCATCTTATCTTAAGAACTATTATAAAACTAACATGGTTTGTGATTCCCAGGATCATTTTGATTCTAAATGTTCTCTTCCTACCTATCCTATTGAGAACTATGTTTCCACTTCACAATTGTCTTCTCCTTTTATAGATTTTGTGTCTAATATTTCCTTATTAAAAGAGCTTGCTACCTTCAAGCAAGCAGTGAAGTTTCCAGAGTGGAAAGATGCTATGAAGGATGAACTAGATGCAATGGTCAATTTGCAAACCTGGAAAGTTGTTCCATTACCTGCAGGGAAACAAGCCATTGATTGTAAGTGGGTGTTTCGGATTAAACACAAAGCTGATGGAACCGTTGATAGGTACAAGGCTCGTCTTGTTGCCAAAGGCTTCACGCAGATCGAAGGCATTGATTTCACTGACACTTTCTCTCCGGTTGCTAAGTTCACATCTTTTAAAGTCTTGCTTACACTAGCTGCTCAGAATGATTGGCACATGTTGCAGCTAGATGTAAACAACGCCTTCCTCAATGGATTGTTAGATGAAGAGGTATATATGAAGTTGCCTCAAGGTTATGTAACTGATGTGAAAGGGGAAAATTTAGCTTGCAAATTACAAAAATCCATCTATGACTTAAGGCAGGCGTCTCGACAGTGGTTCAATGCATTCTCCAAGGTTGTTATTCAGTTTGGCTTTACACAATCAAGCTCGGATCATTCCCTGTTCATTAAAGGGTCAGGGGATAATTTGGTGGCCTTGTTAGTCTATGTAGATGACATAGTCTTGGCAGGCAAGAATTTGAATTTGTTAACTTAAGTCCAAGATTTTCTTCAAGAGCATTTTAAACTCAAGGTAATGGGAGATCTCAAATACTTCCTTGGGTTGGAAATAGCTCGAAATAGTAAAGGGATTTCTTTATCACAAAGGCATTATGCGTTACAGCTTCTTGAAGACACTGGATCCCTTGGTAAAAAGCCATTTGCTTCACCCTTTGCTGTTCATCACAAATTGAGCAAAGATGATGGTGAACTGCTAGAAGATTCTTTTGTTTATAGAAGGTTAGTTGGTCGTTTGCTCTATCTCACACATACCAGGCCTGACATCACTCATGTTGTCCACTTGTTGACTCAATTTGTTTCCTCTCCAAGAAAGCCTCATCTTGATGCTGTCCATCATTTGTTATCCTATATTAAAGGATCACCTGGCCTTGGTTTGTTTTTCCCAAAGGATTCAAATTTGCAATTAAGGGGCTTTGTGGATTTTGATTATGCATCTTGTCCAGATACAAGACGTTCTATCACTGGACATTGTACTTTCTTAGGTAACACTCTCATTTCATGGAAATCCAAAAAGCAGAATGTGGTCAGTAGGTCTAGTTGTGAAGCCGAGTATCGTGTTATGGCTACTGCAACTTGTGAGTTGGTTTGGCTGCAGTCCTTGCTTTCCTCTTTTCAGATCCCTGTTCCACATGTTGTCCTTTATTGCGATAATAAGTCTGCTATTCAGCTTGCTATGAACCAGGTTTTCCATGAACGAACCAAACATATAGAGGTGGATTGCCATTTCATCAGAGATAAGATCAATTCTGGTTTTCTCAAGCTTCTTCATGTTCGATCTTCAAACCAGCTTGCTGATATTTTCACCAAAACTTTGCCTCTTCCTGCTTTTCAATCCATCATGTCCAAGTTGAGACTGCTGAACTTCCATCAGACACCAACTTGAGGAGGGGCTATTAAGGTTAATATTGTATTAAGTTAGTTAGTTAAAGCTAGTTTACCTAGCTTAGTTATCTATATATATGTATCTATAGTGTATTTTATGTATTCGATTTCATTCATTCATTTCTTCTTGTAAACTTCATATAATGAATAAAGATTAGTTTTCTTGTTTCACAAGTTGTTACAGTTTTGTTTCTAACTTGTTTTTCATGTGTTTTGGTCTCTAATTTTTGTGCTCTCGGTTGCTTGTTTGCTCTTGTGTTTCGCCTTATTTTCTTTCCCCTTTAATGTGTTTCTTCTTTGTTTGTATGTTTGTTTGTTTTATGATGAATGAGTGTTGCCAGCTTTGAAAAAAATTAAACATGATGATACATGGACAAAAAATAGATATGATTGATATTGAAATAATTAACAGAAGAACCTATTCAAGTTAAAACTATTTAATTGAGGCTATTTATTCGAGTTAATTGGACAACATGATTAACTTGAATTATTTAATTTCAAATTAAGTATTGCTGGGTTTTTTCTTCCTTTTTTCAATTATATATGATATTGGTTGCTCTTAATCTTAAACCATTAAAATACAAAAGAGTTAATATAAGTTTTATATTTTATATTTAAAATCCAAATTACGTTTTAGGATGTAAGTTTTTTTAAGACTAAGCCTTAGTTTAGTTGGTATGATTCTTTTGACAAAAGTATGGGACTGAAGATGTTTATGCGTTTATTCTGCTTTAATTTAGGGGTTAAAAATTTAAGTAGTTAGATCTTACATTAAAAATATAATGTTGTGTCTTTGAATTCTGACTTTGTGAATGAAGAAAATTAGAATGAAAGTTCATCCCCATATTGAGTCTCTGTAAAATTTTATCTAAATTAGTCAACTAATAAATCAGATACCTATAGTTAAACAAAAAAAACAAATATTTTAATATTTTTATTTTAACATCAATTAATTACTTGATTTAATAACATGAAATTCATTAACCACCTTATTAATAGCATAAATGCTATATAATGCTGAATTGCATTGGTATCATAATAAACTAATTACTTGTACTGTTTTTTTAATAATTAAAAGTGATTAGAATGTAATATTTATTTATGGATTAATATCTTATACACTGGCGGTGGAAACTTTCTGTTTCCACAAGCGCCTTAGTTTTAGGGTATATGAAGTTAGTTTATGGTATATGGTTTAAGGGTTTAGGTGTAGGGGTTTAGAATTTAGGGATAGTTATTTCAATTTAAGGGTTAGGGTTATAATTTAGGGTTTATATGTTAGAGTTTAGTTTTTAGGGTAATATGGTGAAGATTTAGGTTTTAACCTATAAACCTTAAATTATAACCCTAAACCTTAAATTGAAATAACTATCTCTAAATTCTAACTCCTTACACCTAAACCCCTAAACCCTAAACTAACTCTCTATACCCTAAAACTAAGGCCCTTGTGGAAACTTTATCTTGTAGATAAAGTGAATTGAACACGTATCTCTTAGAAACATCAACCTTAATAATTTGTTTTGTTTAATAAAACGCTAACATAAATGGCATATTAAAATGTTGAAATGCATTAGTTTCGTAATTAACCAAATACTCATTCTGCTAATAAAAAGCTCTGAAACCCATAAAGTAGTAATCGATTTAAGGATAATTATACCGTAAATAATATGTACCGCAATGTATTACTATTCATATATATATCGTAACGTACCATTAATTTTTTTAATTAGTTTTGAAATCGTAATGTTCGAATATGTTATTATCTTCTTTTTTAGAATAAAATATTAAAAAAATACATCACTTTTTCAGATTTTCTTTTATTTTTTAATTTAAAAAATAATTAATTTTTTATTACTATAATAATTCCACATTCACTATAATTTAAAGGTAAAGTTCACAAATGGTCACTAAACTTTGATCAATTATTTAATTTGATAACCAAACTTTCAATTGCTTCATTGTTAGAATTAAACTTTTAGTTTTGTTTTAATTTGGTCATTGACCAGTTAACAACAGTTAAAAGAGTGGTGTGGATGTTAAAATATTTTGTAGAATAACACATCTAGTCCTTCCTCGTTATAAACGAATTGCCCTCTTAAAATAAAATATTAAAAAATAATTTTTACATTACTTTTTCAGATTTTCTTTTATTTTTTTAATTTGGTCACAAATATTTTGTTATAATTTGTTTGTTTTAATAGGTTACATTCACAGTGATAGATTCTTCGAGAGTTGCCCTCTTGGATTAAGAATTTTGCAGGATTATGTTTCCTACACCATCTGAGATAAGAAATAAACGATGTTCTTGTATTTTTCTCATTTCCCTCCTCTTTGAATTTTTCACTTGCTTGTGCAAAGATAGGAAAACAATAAATCAAAGCTGTAGTTTACCAGAATGAGAAGAATAAGTTAAAACGTGATATGGACCTAACTAAATTGTGTCAAATTTTGAAAGAATAAAGAATTTGTAACAAAAAGATCTCATGATGTCCTTGGAATCCATAGAATCAATACAAAATATCAAAAGCTCAGCTGCTTTCTCTTTCGTTTCATGGCTGCACCAACTTGTGTGAGCAACAAAAGCTTCTGAAAGGCACCAACTTGCACAGCTTCCATCAAAACTCTTTTTATATTTGCTCAGCTTCCAAATGGCCGAACCAGACTCGGTTGCCAATTCTGAAATACGCAATATTTTCTAATAGTAAAGAAACGAGACCCATTTTCACGAATTCGGCATCCGTCTTCTCGTTTGATGATATTATATAAACAACCATTCGGATTGGATATGGTTAGGATTGAGAGGGATCAAAATAAAATAGTAAATTATCTCTAATTAAAAATATGGTCAAATTGAAATAATGAGAGCTAAATTTATTATTTCTTTCGAATTAAGACTAAATTATTTGAATGTGTAAATGTGGAGGACTAAATGTGTTTCTCTCTTAATGGTTGTTAACGGGTCAGCGGCCAAATTGAAACAAAACTAATAGTTTAATGCTAACATTGAAGCAATTGGAAGTTGGATTACCAAATTGAATAATTGATCAAAGTTTAGTGATCATTTGTGAGCTTTACCCTTAAATTAAAGTGAATGTAGGAATTATTATAGTAATCAAAGTTTAAGTATTTTTTTGAATACAAGAATAAAAGAAAATCTGAAAAATAATATAAAAATTAGTTTTTAATATTTTATTTTATAAAGGGATAATAACACTTTCAGTCCTTCGAATTTTAAAACTAATTAAAACAGTTAATGGTACATTGCTGTACATATGAATAGTGGTACATTGCGGTACATGTCATTTACTGTAGAATTATCTATTGATTTAATATAATTAATGCATGAAATAACTCGTGTACGCGTAAATAATATTTATTTTAATAATAAAATATATAATTTGTTTAAATAATAATATAAGAGAGACGATATTAAAACATAAAATGAAATAAAACACTTTAAATTATAATTCAAAAGACATTTAAACGAAAAAAGTTTAAGGGCTATTTTTGTTCTTGTAATAGTCTTAATTTATCGATTTCGGCTTTATGATATTTTTGTATTAAATTGACCATTGAAATAGTCGAATTGCATCACCGTTGGGTAAATGACCGCCTAAGTCTGGTGACTAAATAGCTGTGCTCAACGACGGCAATTCGCGGCGTCAATTTGAGGGGTTTGGGTTTAGATAATTTTAAAATTTTAGGGATTGTTTTGTATTTAAAAAAAATTAAATTAGTGCTACATGTCAAATATTGATTAATTGACAATTTTTTAACACTCATTGAGAGTCAGACCCCTAAAATTATAATGGTGTAAACTTTAACCACCTATTTTAGATTATAAGAACATGAAACCTCTCATATGTTTAATACAATATTGAGATGCCTTTAACCTCTTAAGATATTCGTTTGGGGTGATAATGTTGGGAAAGTTGTGGGGGGAATTCAATTTGTTTAGGCTTTATCGATGAGGATTTGTCCTTTGGGGTGACCGATGGTTGACTAGTTAGAGGGATTGGAGGTTGAAGACGAGTTTGATTTTTTATTTTAATATTAATAATAAAATATAGTTTTTATTTTATTTTAAATGATTTTATATTTATTAATAAAAAAATATATAATATTATATTAAAATATTTTGACTCAAAACACTGTTTACTAAACATGGTCAAAATATTTTATTTTATTAGTAAATTTGTGTAAAATACTTATCATTCAGAGATAAGAGAATGTTTTAAGTATTATAAATAATATTTTTAAAAAATTTGAACTTAAGTATATGTGCAATTTATATTACCATGCATGACAGAATTAATATGTAATTACATAAAATTATGACTAATAAGATAATAGTTATATTTTCATGTAATTATGCTTTGGTGTCTAACATACTTATTATTATTTTTGATATAATCATTCACATTCAACCCATTGACATGCTAACTTGAGTAAAATACTATAAAGGTCTATTTTTAAGGGGCAACTTTATCAACCCAATTTATTATATTTATAGAGTCAAAATTTAAATTATAATATTTCATCTAACTAAACCAATTGATTGTTGATAGGTATGTAAACGAACCAAATAGAAACGAATGAGGGCATATTCATGTTCGTTCGTTCAATTTTAACCGAACAAACGAACGAACACAAACAACTAAACAAACATAATTTCTTGTTCGCGTTCGTTCGTTAATGAATGTAGCTTGTTTGTGTTTGTTCATGTCCGTTCGTTAAAATGATAAACTGACATTGAATATTGTTTAACTTTCTGCTTAAAAAGTTTGAAGTTTCATACGTTGAGTATTGTTTATTTCTTTTTATTTCATATTTTTAAAATATGTTTTAAATTTTTTTTAAATATAATATTTTTGTTATGAAAAATAATAAATATAAATAAACATGTGTGAATACATTTAAATAAAAGGATTATCATATATTCACGCACATAAATGAACGAACGAGCCATTTGTTCATGTTCGTTCATTTAATTAAACGAACATAAAATCTTAAATATGTTAGTTCGTTTAATAAATAAATAAACTTCTCGTTAAATGGTTCACAGACAGTTTGTTGAACATTCGATTCATTTATGGTACTAGCTGTTGATTATTTTTAGTCGGTGTAAATATGTTTTTTCCCCACATTTACTCGTGTAATAAATATGTCAATCCAAGTTTTTATTGACGGAATTGAATTAAAAGAAAAAGAAACTACTTAAGAATGGAACGAGTAGTATAAAAAAAGTCGAGGAAGACACGTGTCCGTAAAATAGGGCGTTGGATTGGGGTAATTGAGGCTGTAAAATGTTGAAAAAAATTACAGTGTGAGGCTACAATCGAACTCACCTTGTTTGTTTGTTAGAACTTTGAAGCAGTCTTTTAGGGTTTTGTTTTTTAACCTTTTCTACCTTTTTAACGTTTTGGACTTTTATTTAACAGCATAAACATAACCTGCCTTCAATATTTACACACGCGCCATTGCGACTGGAATTTCCGATTACATGAACCCAATTTTACTCCAAAATTATTAAAAAAGTTAAATTAAAAACACAATAATTAATTATTTTTAGAACATGTAAAATTATTGAATAAAATTTGCACCCACCGCTTGATTTAAGTTACTTTATGTCCAATTAAAACTGTCACTTATTGATATTTTTATTGTTATTGTTATTTTTATTTTTAATTTTAATTATATTTTATTTAATTAAAATTAAAATATTTTATATTTTAACTAAAATTAAAGACTATTTCATTGAATGTTTTTAAAATATATTTTTTTTCATATTTTTATTAATAATAAATTTTAAATAATAAGAAGTTATAGTTAAAAAAAGTTGACCGATTTTAATAAGACATAAGGAATAAAATTTATAGTATTTTTATAGAAATAAAACTAGATATGAATTGATTTTTAAAAGAGGGAATTTCTTATATTTTTAAAACAAATTAGGTAAAAAAATATGAATACTCTTATTTTATTAATTAAATTGAATATGTTAATAAATTATAATAAGAATACGTTCTAACTAATCAATTTCATGAATATCTTTCTATCCATAGAAAAAAATTCATGAATACAACTTACCAAAATAGATAAAAATAAATAAACAATCAGACAAAAAAAATAAGCAGCGGTTAAGACGCTCTGAAAAGGCGCGTAGGGTAACGCAGCGGGTGCGTTGCAATTCCTTATAGTTTGGAACGTCCCAAACTGCTCTGCTTGCGTCCATGCAAAAATCTCTTTTTTTTTTTCCTTCTGAAACAAAAAAACCCCCAAAATTCTCGTCAGTAATCACTCTCTAAATAACAGAAAAAGGGAAGTGAGTGAAATCTTTGCAGTTTTTAGTACTGGGAATTGCAATTAATAACCATGTCGGTTCCATCGGCGGTAACGGTGGCGGCTTCGCCGGCGTCATTGTACGTTGGGGACTTGCACCCCGACGTCTGTGACCAGAATCTCATCGACACTTTCTCTGACTTCAAGAGCTTGGCCTCTGTCCATGTCTGTAGGGATTCTTCTACGGGGAGATCTCTTTGTTATGGCTATGTCAACTTTATTTCTCCTCAGGATGGTATACCGGATTTCATATTACATTCTCTTAAATCTCTTTTTTGTTTATTTGTTTCCCCCCCAAATTATTCTGTGTTTATGTTCCGTTCTTCTTCTTCTTCTTTTAATGTGATATTTTTAGGGTTTGGGATTTTGGCTTTTGATTTCGTTTGATATTCGATAATTTCGCTGTTTGATCGATTCCGAAAGCTCTATCGAGATCCATGTTTAATGCTTATCTTAGTTTCTATCAATGAAAATATACTAGTACTCTAAAGAGTAATCATCTTTATGTTACCCTCACCAGATTCAACTTAAGAACGTTTGTTTTCTGGTATAGGAATTAGGAATTATGTTTTATTGTTATTGGTTCTGTTAAACCTTGGTTTGGTTTATTAAAAATTAATCATTTATCTTCCTCCATGACTGTGTTGGAGATCGAACAATGGTATTTTCAATTTTATCAAAGTTATTTCCATGAATTCAGAAAATCAAAACACATACTCATAATCGAATATGTGTAGCACGAAATGAAGAATCGGTTAGCACAGACTTTCTGGTCTTTAAACTTGTTTAGATCACACACACACACACACAAAAAACTAATATAAATTAAGGAATTACTCCATTATCATGGTATCCTGCTATAGTTAAGTACTTTAAGATTGGCTTTTGTATGTTTATATTTTTGTTGAACTTTTTACATGGTGTCTTTAAATTGTTATTGTTTTTTCCTCTTCTGATTTAACTAGCACACCATGCTATTGAGAAAAAAAATCATACTCTGCTGAATGGGAGAATGATGAGGGTGATGTGGTCACTTCGAGATCCCGATGCAAGAAAAAATGGGGTTGGAAATGTGTTTGTCAAGGTTCAAATCTTCCCATTCCTTTTTATAGATATATTAGTTAAGAATTCATTTTGTTTTCCCTTTTGTAGAATTTTGAATGTGAAATGCATTTGGTGTATCTGTTCATATCAGAATCTGAGTGATTCCATTGATAATGCGGGACTGCATGAGTTATTCCGCCAGTTTGGAAATATAATATCTTGCAAAGTTGCAACCTTTGAGGATGGGAAGAGTAAAGGTTATGGTTTTGTTCAGTTTGAGTCGGAGGGATCAGCAAATGCTGCTATTGAGAAGCTGAATGACACCATTGTCGGGGATAAGCAGATGTATGAAAGTTCTTAATACAATCTTTCATGTATTGATGTTTTGATTCTCTGCTCTCATTTCGGAATTGTAATACTGTTTCTTTTTGGCTCAGATTTGTTGGGAAATTTATGAAAAAGAGTGAACGGGTTTTGCCAAGTCCTGATGTCAAATATACAAATTTGTATATCAAGGATTTGGATTCGGATATCACAGAAGAGACTTTGCAAGAGAAATTTTCCGAGTTTGGGAAAATTGCTAGCCTGGTTGTAGCCAGGGATGAAAATGGAGCCTCAAGAGGTTTTGGCTTTGTGAACTTTGAAAATCCAGATGATGCTAAGAAGGCGATGGAAGCGATGAACGGATCGCATTTTGGTTGTTTCTTCTATCCCTTTTTAGCCTTACTTGATTTCAGTAACTAACTCATACACTTATATTCTGGTCTATGGTTACATTTGCATTGATTAGGCTCAAAGGTTATATATGTAGCAAGGGCACAGAAGAAAGCAGAACGGGAGCAAATACTCCGTCATCAGTTTGAGGAAAGACGAAAAGAGCAGATCATGAAATATAAAGTATGCCTGATGCAATTCATTATCTTGATTTCGGAACTGTTTATGCCATTTACCTTTTTTGTATTCGTATCCATATTTCAGGCTTCGAATGTTTATGTGAAGAATATTGATGATGAAGTGACTGATGAAGAACTGAGAGAACACTTTAGTCAGTGTGGAACCATTACTTCTGCAAAACTTATGCGAGACAACAAAGGAGTAAGCAAGGGGTTCGGATTTGTCTGTTTTTCTTCTCCTGAGGAGGCTGCTAAAGCTGTGAACACATTTCATGGTATGCTAATGAATTAGGAATTTATCTTAAACTTGTACCTTGCATCTCAAGTTATTTTGCATATGTTGGGTTGGTGGTAACTTTTGAAGTTGTTGATGATATCACTATCTCTTATTTTAAGGATACATGTTTCACCACAAGCCATTGTATGTCGCTATTGCTCAAAGGAAGGAGGATAGACAAGCACACTTGCAGCTTCAGTATGCACAAATAGCCGGAATAGCAGGGCCTTCCACAGCTATTTACCCTGGAGGATATCATCCACTTTACTACACAGCTCCAACCAGCGTTGTTTCACAAGTACCTCCACGGCCGGGGGTGATGTACCAACCTTTAGGTTTGAGGCCAGGATGGAGGGCCAATGGTTTTGCACCGCCAACCAGACCAGCCTTTCAATCACTGCCTATGGTATTTATTCATCGTCAAGTTATTTTATTGACATGCACCATTCCATCAGCATCTTAACTAGTATATAGCGGTTCAATCTCTATTCTGATACTTACTTTGTGCTGTAGGTTACCGGTAATCCAAGACAAACTAGGCCAAATCGGGGTCGGATGAATGGACATACTTTTTTGCAGGGTGGTTCTCACTCTGTCCCGTATGTGCCACAGCTGCAACAACCGCTGGGTGGTTCTCACTCTGTCCCGTATGTGCCACAACTTCAACCAAATCAAACAATCATTTCTTCCAAGGATCAAAGTAACCTACAGGTTGTTTATCTCGCCTTTTTCCTTACACATTGTTACGCATAGTATTTGATCCCTTTGTTCACCTCCATTTGATATATTCAATCAAGATATCTGATTACATTTTGCTTGATATCTGATCCCTTTAAGCTATTGCAGCGGGGTGGGCAAGCTAACTATGTACCAAATGGTCGTGCACGAGAGGTGAAGAAAGGGTCTAGAGTCCCACAGGTGGCTTCGAATTCCATTGCAGCCGTATCACATGGATCTGAGATGCTGAGTAGCATGCTTGCTGCCGCTTCCCCTGATCAGCAAAAGACTATACTTGGTGAACGACTCTACCCTCTTGTTCAGAAACACCAGGTGATTCCCATAGAATTTAGTGATTTGAATACACATACACATACACATACACATACACATATTTGATGCATTGTTGTTGCAGCCTGATCTGGTTCCGAAAATCACTGGGATGCTGTTAGAGATGGACAATGCAGAACTGCTACTTTTATTAGAGTCTCCAGAATCTTTGGCTGCGAAAGTGGAGGAAGCTGTGGAGGTTCTCAAGCTCTCAAATGCAAATGCTAAAGTGTCTGGTCAAGATGTTATTCATCCCAGTTTCCTCTCTGCCGAAGTTGCTGTCAACTGAAGCCTTCAAAAAGGGGCATTCAAAAATAAACAACCATTAGATTTTATTGATTTTCAAATATTCTGAAATTTCTTATGGTACTCTTTCAGTTTTTAGTTATTTTCTCATTGTTTATGGTACTCTTTCCACTTTAGTTATTGTAGGATGATGATGTTACTCTGTGTTTGCCCATTGCATAGCCTACCGACTCTTTTAGCGTCCTTGAGTAAAGGGGTTATTTTAGCCCCTTACCGACTCTTTAGTTATTTTCTCATTGTTTATGGTACGCTTTTCCATAAACATCTAGGTCTAACCTAAGTAGTAAACTAAAAGTCATATTTGATTCAACTTTAATGCTCCCCAAAACACCATTCCCTCAGTATAACTTTAAGGGGCTTTGTAAGTTTGTGTTATGTTCCCTAAATATTGTTTCTAGAACTCAGTGGCTCAAATCTACTTGAAGATCCTGAAAGATGAGATGAACCTCAAAGGTATGAACAAAACTATGTTATTATAGTTTCAAAAGTTGATAATCCCAATCATTTGTCAAATTTAGCCAAGTAGACATATTACCAATAATGTTATTACACCACAGGAGCCAAGCCAAAAGAATGATTAAAAGAGGGTTGTTTTGCTCTTATTTGTTAATGGTGAAATTGTTGGGCCACACCATTATATTCCATGGCACAAGAGAAAAATTATCCACGATCCCTCTAGAGATTTATGCATGAGGAACAGAATTGGGATGGTTAAGGGTTACTTCTTTAAAATTTAGAATTTTAAAATTGGAGCCGTAACGATAACATACTGATCTCTACTCAGTTCATTAAGTTGAAACGAACAAATAAAATTATCTAAATTATTTAGAAATTTACACAAAAAACATTGACAGATGTTAGAACACTCATGTCTTGATATAACTTTTATAATCCTAATTTGACTCATATAATGGACATCTCTTACCTACAAGATCTCGTGTCTTGACAATCAAGGTGATCTAGTGCACCATATTTTGATCTCTCATCTCTTGCTGATACTTGGATGTTCATGGCTTAATGTTGGATCCACATTCTGTCTCGATTTTGTTGCGTCCAAGATTCTTCGTCTCTACCACTTTGAGTGCTTTGATGGGTGCCTTTATCGTAGAAATCGTGAAATGCCAAATCGTAGGCGAAATATAATAGCGCTAAATGCTCATGAGCCATCATCGGTATATCATAACAGAATATATATTGTTGCTGCTGTGCGGGCATAGAAACCATCACGTACGTACGTTATACATTCAAATGCGAAAATATTGAATAACATAATACACTAAAAACTATCAGAAATGAAAAACTAAATCTCAATACTTACCAAGTTATAGAATCACGAAACTGACCCACTCTCTAACAAAACTCACTTTAATCAAATTATGGCTGCGAAGCCTTAATAAGGATCCAACAACAAATACTAAAGTCTAAGCTTTACTCGCTTTCCAGGTACCCTCAGAAGCTATTGGAATTGGAAGATAGATCATAAATGGAATCTAACCTCCCAAGGGTAATTTAGTGATTTGATAGGTCAAAGGCATTTAAGTCAACTCAAAGTAAAAAAGTTATTTTGGTAATTGGCACCTTGTCAAAATTGCAAACAAACATGTCATTTACACCAGGAGAGTATTTTGGTACTTTCCGAGCAAAGAACGTTTTGGTCTTTTTACACAAATACGGAGGTCTCGATTTCAAAAACAAAGGTGAGCTTATTCAAAGCTTAAAATGAATTATTTTAATTGTTGCGGAAGTTGTCGGTTTGGTTTGGAAGTCCTAACGGTTAAATTTCAATATTTATGACTCCGATCAAAATATTAAATACTAACTAGAATACAAATTTGTCTACTCTGTGTTAATTCAAAAAACTTGTGGAGGGTTTGGTTTAGTAGAGGGTTGTTAATTCAAAAGGACCTCATGGACGGAGAAACAACAAATTTAAAGGAGATGCGGTGGTTATCATCTAAACTCTCTAGAATACAGAGGAAAACTTGTCTCTATTTGGCTGCTTCACTGAATAATGTAAGAAATTGTCTACTTTATTTAGTTATGTTTTTTTTAAACATGTCATCAAAAAATTTACGAATTTCTCATCTTTAACCAAAATGGGAATGATAATGTTACTACAAAGTAGAGGTTCAACATTGATTACATCATTCCACATAACTATGAACCTCGAAAATTAAAATTATAAAAAACAATAACAAGATACACTATCATTTCAATATACAAAACTGAAGTCGTCATTCCATTAAAACAAGAATTTCAGCCCACATTTCATGCAACAAACTTTATTACTGATGTCCAAAATAAGAATTTCAGCCCACTTTTCATAAAACAAGAATTTCAGCCCACATTTCAATATATAAAACTGAAGTTGTCATTCCACCAAAGGCATATTTACAAGAAATCAAAAGCATGTAATAAGCAGTTCTTAATTCAAAACAAAATTAAAAAAACATGAAAAAATTTGATTTAGTAACCCGATGGATGCTTCAATACTAATGTCCAACTTCTTTTGAATTTTTTCACACAATAAACCTTTACACTTTTCAGCAGTCTCGTTTTTGGATACAATTCGAGTCATAATTTTCATTTGAATTGTCTCCATCATAGTCAATATTAGCTTATCTCTTGCCTCCAAATGGACTGCCATATTGACAATAAAAGAGTTAAGTACATATTAAGTATAAATTATTGTCTTAATTAATAAATAATTAAAATAAATTATATTACCTTATTAAAAGACTCATAATGGTTATTAAGGAGCATATCACACTTGCTCCTAGTGGAGAAGTGTGATCTAGACCACTGAGTAGGGTCCTTCTCCTTAACCCAATCATAGGCAGCCTCTGACAATGCCTTCAATTGGTCCATAACAACTTTAAACTCTCGTAAATAGCTAGCGCTGGTAGTCTTCTAAAGAGCATCTTTTAGAGCTTGACCTTTGTATTTTTCCTTGAAATTTGTGTACATGTGTCTAACACATTTTCTATCCTCTGCATACGGGAATATATCTACAATAACTTTCTTAAAGCCCTACATAATTGCATTTAAATAATATATGAAATAAATGAAAAAATGTAAAACTAAATTAAGGAGATAGCTAACCTTATGTTTATCAGACATGAAACATATGCTGGAAGAGTTATCAATCTCCAAATCAGTTTTTAAATTTTCCACAAACCATTTTCAAGAAGACATATTCTCACTTTCTACAACAACATATGATGTAGGATAAATGTAATCATTTGCATCAATCCCTACAACTGTCAACAGAAACTCATGAAAATAACCATTTAAAAAACAACCATCAATACCAATTATTCTCTTACAACCTACTTTTCACCCTTCTTTACAAGTTTGCGGACAAACATACATTCTCTAGAACAACCTTAATCTAGATAGCAGGTTGTAGTTGTTCCAAGATTTATAATCCTCAACTATTGTAAGTAGTCATAGATTTTTCCATATTAAGCTTCATGATTTTCTTCAATCATTTCTAATGCCATATCTCTAGCCCTACCACACTTTCCAGGTGACACAAATGTCCCAAATTCATATAACACATCGTGCCGTAATGATCTCAGAGTGTAATTAGGCTCGGACATAAATTTCTCAATGTAGTACTTTGCCATCCACTTAACTATAATATTAGCATTGCTCACAGACTTGGACATGTATGAAATTCACCAAGGTTTTAATTTGCCAAGTTTGGTCTTTATTGTCCTTTGGATTCATAGGGGCTGCCCACAGTTTTCAAGGACATCCTTCTTTGCATAGTGCTTGAAGCCTTTTAGTATCATTCCTCTTCAATTTTACTTTCACCTTATTTACTCTCTCATACTGCTTGATAGTTTCTTTCAATGTTGTTCTATTTGGGAATATTAAACCCTTAACAAACTTTAATTTCACCATGTCAGTTTCAGAATGGAATTTAGGATACCTAGCCTCATCTGAGTCTGAACCATGCTCACTGACACTGTGTAGGTTTTCAGAATGGTCAACATCTGATTTTGGCCCATGATCCTTCTGATTCACATGCACACCATTAGGTCCAAAGCCATCCATGTTCCTCTAAACCTTAATTCCTATTTAATCCTCGTGTCTGCATGGTTCACAATCATACTCATTATCACTAACATCAAATTCTTCTTCTTCAACGGATTCTTCTTCAGCACCAGATTCTTCTTCTTCATCAACATATTCTTCTTCTTCAGCAGATTCTTCTTCCTCAACAGATTTTTTTTTCCAGCACCAGATTCTTCTTCCTCAACAGATTTTTCTTCTTCAGCATGATGAAAATATTCTTCTACAACAACATAATATTCTTCTTCTTCAGCTCTATAATCTTCTTTTTCATTTACATAATTTTTTTCTTCTTCAGCAAGATGTTTCTCTTTTTCATGAACATCTTTTTAAAATGGTTTCAGATATATATGCATGTACCTATCGCTAGGCAGGCTGTTCAGCATAGTCATACAGTCATGATCAGTCTTCAGTTGCCTAATAGAAGCAGTACACAATGCAGCATTTGGCATCCTCCAGTAAACAACAAAATGTTCAACTAAATTTAGACTCTGAACCATGTCACACACTAAAAAGGTTGAGAATCTACTAGCATCAACAAAATCGAAGCAGGCTTCAGACTTAGAGGTGTACTTCATCCTTAGTGAAGCTACAAAGTCTCCTCAATAGTGAATCACACAAGTAAACATTTCTGTCTTATTACCTGCACAGTACACAAAAACATTTCAATGGCCCACCCCTAAAAAAGTACACACTGGGACTGTTATAAAGTTATTAAAATGTGGGCACAAGTAAAAAGTATAAAGTAAAAAAAACAAGTATAAAGTAATGTGGACCACTTATAAAAGCAGAAAATCTCAAAATCAATGAAAACAATAAAAATGTTAAAATATTAACCGCTTAAAATCTCAAAACCAAAAGACAACACAAAAAAATTATGAACATAAAATGTATAAACTAATGTGAATCACTTACAGCAGAATATTCTTCCAAACTAATGTGGATCAATGCAACATTACTTTTTTTAATACTATAAACGACTATAAAATCAATACAGACAAGAATCACTTTTTTTAATCAATGTAAACAACCTTAAATCAATGTAACATTAAACCCTCACTAATGTAACCTTAAACCATAAACAACCTTAAACAACAATTACCATAAACCTTAGACAATTTGTTACACACTTTTGTTAATCAATTGTGCAATCCAGCCTAAAACAACCTTAAATCAATGTAACCCTTACTTAAATCAATGTGCAATCCAACCTAAATCAAAACAAAATCCTTATTAAAATCATAAACAACCTTAAATCAATATAACCTTAAACTCTTACTAATGTAACCTTAAATTAATGTAACCTTAAACCCTTACTAATGTAACCTTAAATCAATATAACCTTAAATCAATATAACCCTATACCCTTATTAATGTAACATTAAATTAATGTAACTTTAAATCATAAACAACCTTAAACAGCAATTACAATTCAAAACTCTTACTAAAAGAATAAACGTCAATACAATCTCATCAAAATCAATTTAACCTAAACCATCAATACAATCCAAAACTCTTATTAAAATCATTAACCTAAATCCTAAATACAATCCAAAACCCTTACTAAAAAATCTTAAACCCATTTCACAATCATTTTTAATTTTCGAAAACGAATAAAATAAGTGCGAAAGTAACCATACCATATACCACATTTTCTCCCATGGTTTTCGAAGTCGCCATCGCACCATTTTCAAGCCTTTAACTAATAATACAAAGAAACGATTCAGACGATTCATAACCATTACAAATATGATATTATGAAAGAGGAAATTTTTTTTGATTCCTTTCAGTTCTTACCTTGATTCTTCAGATATGATTTCTCTAAGCCCTAAAATTTACCCAGAATTCACAAAAAAAGAAAGAGAAAAAAATGACTTTTAGTATTTTACTTTTTTTTAACTTGTGATTAAAGAATATGAACCGATTTATTTTCCTTTTACCCATTTTAAAAACAATCAGATATCCACGTGTATTATACACGTGGACTATTTTTTACTTTTTCACGGCCATGTCAGCTGCCTGTTAGGCCACTAACGGCCCACTGATCAAAATTAACACGAATCTAAATATAAGTGGCAAGAATAATCTATTTTGAATTCGAGTGACTAAAATAAAACAAAGCCCAAACAAAAGTGATCACGGGTGAAGATTACCTATTTTATTTTCATGCAATTGCTTGATCATGTTTTTCTATGTCTATTTTTTCATAATGATCTAATCAAGTTTGTGTGACTCCATATTGTGTCTAATTGCATATAGTTAGGGGAGCGCTTCAATTGCATGAGCTGCATGTATATTTTTTGCTTATTATGCTTGCTTTTATGTCTTTTGGCTTTAAACTTATAATGTTTGGTTGAGTTTTTGTGAAATCATGCTTTTTATGTTTTAAATGTGTATTTTGAAAAACATGTCTAGCAAAGATGATTAAAATGTATGCATAGAATCTCCTAGAACCTTTATATGAACTTAACACTAAGTTTTAATGCTTTTGAGTTAATTTTTGCTGCATATTTTTATCATTTTATGCAGATATTATCGATACCACACATACTACACTGATACTATATTTGATCAAAGTACCAATACAGTCAATATTGTACTAGTACATACAATAAAAAAGGGACAATTTTGTCTCTTTTTGCCATGCCTTATATGTTTTTTTTATTTATTTTTATAAATGTCATGTTTATTGAATTTCTTGTGTTTTAATCTTGTTATTTATTAAAAATTTAATATATTTTTCTTGAATTGTTGGACTAATATTTTTTATGCTTGATTAAGAGGGAACACTTTTAAAAAAAAATCTTTCATGTTAAATCTTATTTTTAGTATTTTTTCATTGTTATCTTAACTTAAATGTTATTTTAAACTTTGTTTTGAATATTTTTTTATATAGCAAAAAAGGGAGACATATTGAAAAATTAAATTTCAAAAAAAAAAGGAGGAGTTTTAAATATTTTTTTAAAATATTCTCATTTTTTAAAATTATTTTTCTAAGGGCGATTTTCAAAAACAATTTTTCAAGTGGTTTCGTTATATAAAAAATGAAAGATTGTTGAGATGTTTATTTTATAACAAAGTGAAACATATTTTTGGATTTAATTTAAATATTACAAATTATTTAAAAGTCCACAAACTTGAAAAATATGTTTGAACTATTTTTGAAGAGTTTTTAACTTGAACAAATATTTTAAAAGGGTTTTAAAAGTAAAAAATGGCCTACAGTACCAGTACCATATCCCTGCTATCGATACCCTATGGCCCGTTTCGGTACGGCTAAATCAAGTACCGACACGCTATGTTTTAAACAAATTTTAGTGAGCACCCTTCGTATCAGTATTGGCTTGACCGTGTATTAGGTATGGTATCGATACCCTAATATTGTATACTAATACATTTTGTATAGAAGTCTCCGGCAGCTCCAATAAACCTCAACGACTGATAACGACCATAAGCTCAGTAAAAGGAATAAAAAAAACTTTTAAAACGTCTTGAATAAATAAAAAAAAGCCAAAAACAACATTCATTGTATAGAGAAATTATTTTTGGGCCTTAATTGTCATATTTTTGTATAAAAATATTTGTGAGTCAAACTGTTAAAATTGTTCAAGTGTTTAAGATTTTGAGTCGAAGTGTTATATATATATATATATATATATATATATATATATATATAGAAATCTATGTATTAAATGTAATTTATTTTATTATTAGGGTTTACTAGCTATTAGAATTAGAATTTCCTTGTTAAGCATATAATATAGAAATAATGGTACATTGAAATAATACGAATTTAAAGTCTGTTAATTAAACCCGATTCACGGCGGGATCCAAGTTTTGTTTTATAGTTGGGCGACGGACGTTGGCCTGAAAATCGAAACCCTATCCTAATCATGGCAGGAAGTAGTCGAATCAGAAGATCTTACGACGACCGTCCTTCCGAGTCCAAAACAGACGAGACCAGCAGCGGAGAATATTCCCCTGGCAGAAGCTCCCGCAAACGTAGCAAGGATCGAAGCCATCGCAGTAAAAGCAAAACCACCCACCATAATCGTAGCAGGAGCCGTCGCGGTCGTAATTCCAGCGACGAATATTCCGGTGACGATAGCAATGGAAGCGCTCGAGGCAGTAGTAAGAGGAAGAGGTCTTCTAGAAACATCACGGAAGAGGAAATTGCTGAGTATATGGCCAAGAAAGCACAAAAGAAGGTTTTTCTTTTGCTTTCCTTCAATTATTTCGAATATTTTGGATTTTTTTGGTGATTTAATAGTTCTTTTTTTAATTAGGCCATGCGGGCTGCGAAGAAATTGAAATCACAGTCTGTTTCAGGTTATTCAAATGATTCAAATCCTTTTGGCGATTCAAATCTCAACGAGAAGTAAGATTCTTTTTCAACTTTATAAGAAGCTCAAATTTTGCGGATTAATGGTCGCAATTATACTACTTCTTACTCTATCATTGATTAGGCAATTTGTTATTAATATTAGTCTTTTGGGATTGCATGCTTCACGAAACTAGTGACAGAATTTGTTTGATAAATGCTGATATCAATACATACGGGATTGTGTGTGGTTTCTAGATTTGTTTGGCGGAAGAAAATTGAGCGAGATGTTTCCCAAGGAGTGCCATTGGATGCATTTTCAGTGAAAGCCGAGAAAAAGAGACAAAAAGAGAGAATGGTAAGTTGGTATTGGTTAAGATTATTTTGTGTAGTATACTAGTATTAACCGTATTGAAATTATTGATGTGTGATTGTTACATGGAATCCATTGTTTAATGAATGCTTATTCAAATTCACATCGCAGGCCGAGATTGAAAAAGTTAAAAAGAGAAGGGAGGAAAGGGCACTTGAGAAAGCACAACATGAGGAAGAAATGGTAAAGTTTTGGCTCCTTGAAAAGCATGATTGTGACCTATTACAAAATTAAACCTGTCTTGGGCTTTCTTTGCTCTGATATTAATTTTTTTTTTGGTTTATTAACTGTCTTTTCTGGTAGGCTTTGCTAGCGAGAGAACGTGCTCGAGCTGAGTTCGACGATTGGGAGAAGAAAGAGGAGGAGGTATGGTGCTGAGTTGTTTGTGGTTGATACTATTTTTTGTATTTGATTTAAAGTTGGTTAGGATAGTAACATGTGATCTCTCCAGTTTCATTTTGATCAAAGCAAAGTCAGATCAGAGATTAGATTGCGTGAAGGCCGTATGAAACCTATTGATGTTTTGTCCAAGCACCTTAATGGGTCAGATGATATGGATATAGAGCTAAATGAACCATACATGGTTTTCAAGGTATATCTCCCTCCATTGTTGTTTCTCTTGGATTTGATACCTTTTCATACCTTTAACTTTGAACTTAGAACATTTTAAATATTCTGTTCATTGAAGAATAGATTGCTAAATATAGTTAGATAATGGAATTCTCTTCTTCTTTTATTTGTATTTGGGTTTCCTGTTATTTGACTTATTTTTTGGACCTCACTTTAATAGAATGATAACTGTTTGCTGACCCTCAGTGCTATGTAATCATTGAGTGCTTTATTGTTATCAATGTTTTAACACATTCATCTGTCTTATTTGTGATTATTATTGACCTTGGTGTCTGATTCAGGGCTTGACAGTTAAAGAGATGGAAGAGCTTCGTGATGACATCAAAATGCATCTCGATTTGGACAGGGCAACTCCAACACACATAGTTTACTGGGAGGTATTGCATTTTCCCTCCTTATTCCTGCTGGGCGGAGACTATAGAGTTTACTGTTTTTGGATATTTCTGTGTCTATTGCAAAGATTCCCATCACTCAATTTCTAATTTGTTAGAGCCCTGGATTTAAAAAATGACTGAAAAGGATTCACATTGCTTGATTTAATTTATTGAAGGGTTTATTGAATCAAGAGTAAGAATATATATTTTCTTCATTCCCAACTTTAACAAAATCTTGGTATGTTTACTTTCACAGGCACTTATGGTGGTATGTGAGTGGGAGCTAGCTGAATCCCGGAAGAAGGATGCACTTGATCGAGCTAGGGTGCGTGGGGAGGAACCTCCAGCTGAGTTGCTAGCAGAAGAAAGGGGTCTGCATTCTAGTATTGAAGAAGATGTCAAGAATCACTTGGAACGGAAGACCCACAGTGAGCTGGAGGCATTACAGTCCCAGATTGAGTCACAGATGCGAACTGGCACAGCGAAGGTTGTTGAGTATTGGGAGGCTGTTCTTAAACGTCTTCATATTTTCAAGGCAAAGGTATATATTTTTAGATGTTCTTGATGGTAATATTGTTTAATTCATGATGTTTATCTGGGGCTTATGTTTTAATTTATGCGTCAACAGGCCTGTTTGAAGGAAATACATGCTAAAATGCTGCGTAAACATTTACAACGCCTTGAGCAACCTTCAGAAGGTGAAGATAAGCTGGAATCTGATAGTGGCTTAAGACCTGTGGAGGAGGCTAGTGATCAAGATGTGAAAGGTATGTGTTTAATCAAGGCCTCGAGGGGATCTGGTTGCTTCATTTTTAGATTTCTGAACCTATAGGAAAATTTGCTAATCCTTTTCCCCCATTAGATGCTGAAATATCTTCTCCGGAATCTATAATACAAGAAGAGACTCACGAGGTGGAAGAAGAGGCTGGATCTTTTTCACCGGAACTGTTGCATGATGATGAAGATGAAGAAGCTATTGACCCAGAGGAGGACAGGGCTTTATTGGTAACTCTAAATCCATCTTTCCCTTGATTTGGATGCTAACTAAGAAGTCCTTGTGGTTAAACATTTTTCTCAACAGGAAAGGAAACGTATGGCTTGGTTAGAGGAGCAGCGAAAACGGATGCAAGAAGCTTTGGCATCGAAACCTGCCCCTTCAGAAGATAACTTTGAGCTAAAAGCTATGAAAGCTATGGGAGCAATGGAGGAGGGTGATGCTGTATTTGGCTCTGGTGCTGAAGTTAGCTTGGACTCACAGGTACTGTAGCAACTCATCCCGAATTCAAATGAGTTAAGGAAATTTGCTGTTTGTTGCTCTCTATTTTACTCTTGAAATCAACTAATATATATTGGCGCAGGTGTATTGGTGGCATGACAAATACCGACCTAGAAAACCAAAATATTTCAACCGTGTTCACACTGGATATGAGTGGAACAAGTACAATCAGACCCATTATGATCATGATAATCCTCCTCCCAAAATTGTGCAAGGATATAAATTTAATATCTTCTACCCAGACCTTGTCGACAAGACAAAGGCTCCTGCATACACTATTGACAAGGATGGTAACAGTTCAGAGACGTGCATCATAAGATTCCATGCTGGGCCACCCTATGAGGACATTGTAAGTTTTACTTCATATGGTTTTTTTTCTCAAGCAAATTACTGATACATCTGCAAATGTAATTCGAGATTATTACTAACTCTTGCAATTGCACTACAGGCGTTCCGAATTGTAAACAAAGAGTGGGAATATTCTCATAAGAAGGGATTCAAGTGCACATTTGAGCGAGGAATTTTGCATGTATATTTCAACTTCAAGCGCTATCGCTACCGTAGGTAAAATGTGGCTGATTTTGCAATTTCAACCTCGCAAGCTGCAGCTGCCAGCCATGAAATTCTACCCGTATAACCATTAAGGTAACTGGAAGTTTTTGCCGTATTACAAAAACAAAAATGTGAATGAGAAGTATTCTCATATTTGAAGCTTTAGTGTTCTCAATGCTTTCAGTTTATGACCAATATATATTTCAATTGGTCTCTGGCAGTATTCGCACTGATATGTTGCACTTGGAACATTAATGCGATAACTCGTGTTGTTGTTGGAATATGTTATTGAATTGGGACTCTTTTATTGTAGTTACCTGTCTCTCAACATGTCATTTCATTGTTTTATGAACTTTGGCTTTGAAATCTAATATTTCCATTGTTGGTAATGATTGAAGGGTAAATAAACAAATTATTGTTAAAAGATAGTGCATTTTCAAAGTGATTAGCTTTTTGCAAGAACAAATACTCAATATCTTTTTAGGTAGCAAAGTGGCTTTGATTTAACTTGGATTGCCTTTGTCAATAAACATTGTTAAAATCCGCTTTGCTTAATATTTGTGGCTTGGACACACTGTTATAATATTATTATTATTCTTAATTGAGCATAATTTCTGTTTGCCACACTTTGGAAGCAGTGGAAAATCAAACAAAATATTGAAAACAGTTCCTTTTGCTTTCCACTAATCCCAATATTGAAAGCACATGTAGTCGTTTTTTGTCGTTGTAATTAGTTTCATACTGAAATGTATATTGGTGAACACATGTTAGTGGATAGTTACCTTACCCCAGAAAGAGTTATTAGCTACGTGTTTAAGAAAAAAACACAATAATTGTGTTCCTTCGATGTGAAGGTAGTTTTGAAGTTAAAATCCTAAGATTCTAAATTCTAACTCTAAATTTTAGACTTTTAAACTCTAAATCTTTAAACCTTAAAATTAAGGCACTTGTGAAAATACTAACTTTAAATTCTAAACTTTACAACTTAAACCCCAAAACTTTAAATTAAAATTATAATCCCTAATTAAAATTAAAAGACACGTGTAAACTTAGTTTACACGGTTGTGTATCAAAGTTTTTTTCATAAATAAAATCTAATCTTTTTATTAAACTAGTTCGTATCAGACAAGTATCAACCGTCCATTTACAAAGCCCAATCTGTCTACCATTACATTGACCCATTGCCCAAATTACATAATAAGCCCAAATACCTAAATACAGCATATTATACTCATCATCATACCCGTTTCGAGACCCTGTGCCAGCTCAACCGGTTCGGGACCACTTGGTCACCACCCAGGCCTCTGGTCCCCACGACTTCCATTATCCAAATATTGTAACTAGTGTTGTAAAAACAAGTTAGGATTTGGAAACCTGCCTGAAACCTGCTCGAGTCAGAACCTGATTTAACCCGAGAATTCGATGATCCGAACTCGAACTGTTGTTGACCCGAACCCGAGTTGAACCTGTTACTGTAGCAACCGAACCCGATCTGTGTCCGACTGAAAACAACCCGAACCCGAATCTGACCTGGTAATTTTGACCTGAAACCCGACCTGCATCCGACTGAAACGAACCCGAGACCGACCTGGCAAATTACCTGATATTATCCGACTGAAACGACCCGAGATCCGATTTTACCCGACCTGTTTTGAACCCGACCTGTTTTGAACCTGAACTGTTGTTGACCTGAACTAATGTAGACCTGTTTATTATAAACTTAATAAATTTTTAATAGATTATGTTAATTTCATTACTTAAAATTATATACTTAAAAATTTGTTTAAGTATAAAAATATATACTATGTATAATAAAATTATATACTTAAAATATTTGACTTATTTTATACTAAATATATAATATATTAGTAATATATAATTAATATAAGGGTAATTGTTCTATACACAAGCGCTTGTGGAAATTTTTTTACACAAGCGTCTTAATTTTAGGGGTTAGAGACTCCGTTTAGGGTTTAAAATTTAGGGGTATAAGTGTAGTAGTTTTGAATTTAGAGATTGTTGATAAAATTTTGAGTTTAGGGTTTATAGGTTAAAACCTAAATCCCTACACATATTACCCTAAAACTAAACCCTAACCCTAAACCCTAAATTCTAACCCTTAATTCTAAATTCTAAACATGAACCGTAAATTCTAAACATTTACATTAAAACCCCTAAACTCTAAACCCTAAGCCCTAACCCTAAACCCTATAATTGAGGCGCTTGTAGAAATAAAAAATTTCCACCGCCAGTGTATAGGATATTAATCCTTAATATAATATATTAAACTTGGGAAAATACTTTGATGCACAAGCTGTGTAAACTTTAGTTTACACAAGCCCTTTAATTTTAGGGTTTAGGGTTTTAGGTTAGGGTTTAGGGGTTTAGTATGTAGGGTATATAATTTAAGGTTTATGGTTAGAATTTAGAGTTTAGGGTTTAGGGCTTAAGGTTTAGGTTTTAGGTTGCTAGGGTTTGTGATTTAGATTTTAAATTTTATAGAAGGATTGTGTAAAAAAAATTTACACAGCTTGTGCATCAAAATAAAACCCTTAAACTTGTATACTTTATTATGTCAAATGTCTTTCAATTGACATAATAACTTATTTTACTAAAGTTATTAACATAATAAGAATTTTTTTAAGTATTATACTAATTATATATTATATTAATTGAAAGACAATTGTCATAATATATACTAAGTTATTAACTTATATTTTGTCTTATTTTTCGTACTTATTATGCTTCATATTTATGTTAACTTAAATTATATAAAACATATTGACATAATAAATACTAAGTTATTAACTTATAATTTGTCTTATTTTTCGTACTTATTATGCTTCATATTTACGTTAACTTAAATTAGATAAAACATATATACTAAGACAATTGACATAAAATATACTAAGTTATTAAGTCTTTCAAATTAACAGTTAAGTTAGTATTATGACAGATAACTTAGATTGATATATATTAAGTCTTTCAAATTAAAAGTTAAGTTAGTATTATGACAATTTTGTCTTTCAAATGATTAATATATATTAAGTCTTTCAAATGATTAATATATTAAGTCTTTCATATTTATGTCACTTTGCTAACTTGAAATTAACAGTTAACTTAAATTAACAACGAACAATGAACAAAATGAAAAAATTGGGTTAACTTCATAATAACAGTTAACTTAAATTATAATAATTTTACAAACATATAATTAAAATAAGTTAATAACAAAGAGAATACAAACTTTAAGTTTACAAACAGAATAGAAGCTTACAAAATGATAAGTAATTTTTCTCTCAGATCTTATAGCAAAGTCAAAAGACTTTGCTACCAGAAAGATCATCATCGAGCAACAACATAACTACCAACAAGTTTTAATATTGGGTAACTTAGCTATGAAAGCAAAGAAACCAGCAAAATTAAAACAAGAGCAACAAAATAAAACCAACAAACTAACAGTACTTAATACCCAGCAACCAGCAACCAGCAAGACAGCAACCGGCAAAGAACTTCAACCAGCATCAAACTCAGCATTGAACAGCAACCAGAACAAAACAACACTAAGTGAAAAAAAACAAGGTATAAGAAAAAGTAAACAACACTAAAAGAAATAAAAGACATGTAAATAAAGAAATAAAAAAATGAGAAAGGTAAACTTACATTTTTGGGCAACATAAAAGGAGCATTGTATGACCAAGTCCAGCAACATCAAAATATAACAGCAACATAAACTGTAAGTTAAAAAAACAAAAGTGAAAACAGAGACTAAGAAACAGAAACAAAACAAAAGTAAAAACAGAGAGAGATTAGAATACCTCATTCAGGAATGGGATCTTCAACAGCAACATCAGGCAGAGAAGATTCATTCACAACAGCCAGATATTCATCATCTTTATCCTCAGACTCAAATCCATACAACCAATTACGGGTTGTAACAAAAATTTCAACATTTTTGGGCAAAAGTCTAGCCCTCAACTTGTTCAAAATCCGACCCCCCATACTAAATGAGGATTCGGATGCAACAGAAGTAATTGGAATGGCTAAAACATCTCTAGCCATGAGAGAAAGAGTAGGAAAAGAAACAGACTGTGACTTCCAATACTCTAATATATCAAACTCAGAATCATCAGACCGAGGGAGAAGGGGCAAAGATATATAAGAGTCAACATCAGATTTACCACTCCTAGAAGCGGCCAAATTTGCATCAAAGTTCTACAAAAAAACATAAAACTAGTTAGAAAATTGTAAGTAAAAGAAACAAAAATGAAAACATAAACTAAAACAAAACTGACCTGAAACAGATTTGACTTTTTGAAGGTCCGAAGCCGATTCGAACTCGAAACACTTGTACTTTGAGATGAATTGCATTGGACAGAAGAATTAGAAGAAGATGAAGAACACAGAACAGTTCTAGAATAATAGATTTACAAATTCACAAATTCATTGTACACAAGACTAACCCTCCTCTCAACCTCATCATCAACATAGAGGACACCATACAACTCCTTCAGAAGTTGCAACTTATAACGGGGATCAAGTAAAACAGCAAAAGACAGAATAGTAGAGTGTTCAGACCAGTATTTCTCATACAACTCAAGCATAGGACCAGCCATATCAGAAATTCCAACACAAGGATCATTGTGAGCATCACACAGAAGTTTCTCAATAGCAACAACATTAGCCAGATATAAATTAGAAGTATGATACTTGGATCCTGAGAACAGAGTGGTAATCTCATAAAAAGGCTCAAGAAAATCATAGATCAAAGATGCAGTTTCCCACTCATCCTCTAAAATAATATCCAGGCCATTCTCTCTATTAACAAACAAATTGATAGCTAACTTAGCATCAATAGCCCTACGTAGCATCAAATAAGTGGAGTTCCACCTAGTAGGGACATCCAAAACTAACTTACCAGAAAAATCAGAACCACAATCTCTAACAGCAGAATCAAAACCACATAGTCTAGAATCAGAAGAGTCAATAAACTTAACAATTTCACGCAACTTAACAATAGAAGAATCAATAACCTTCAACCCTCTTTGAACTATCAAGTTCATAATATGAGCATCACATCTAATGTGAAAGTATTTACCATTGCAAGGAAGGGGAGATATTGCATGCAAATCGTCTTTGAGACGCTTAACCATTCTATCATTAGCAGATGCATTATCAAGGGTTATAGTAAAAACTTTCCTTTCAAGACCCCACTCACATAACAACTTCTTAACAAACTTATATATAGACTCACCATCATGGGGTGGGGGGAAACGACGAAAGTTAAGAATTTTTTACTGAAGTTTCCAATTATTATCAACATAATGGGCAGTCAGAGCAAAATATGAACGTGAAGTGCAAGCAGACCAACCATCACATGTAAAACAGATTCGACTTGAAACATAAAGCATTGAATCAATTAACAACTTCTTATGCTTCTCATGCTTTAACATGCAATGCTTAGTAACAGTATACCTAGAGATATCTTTCACATTAGAATTAAGATAACGATGCAAAATCCTAAGTTTATCATGCTCAACCATGCTCAATGCATATCCATGACACAAAATAGCTTCAGCAAACAATTCACAGTAGGTTTTTTGATCAAAAGAACTTCCTAAACAACTACTGGGATTGGATACAAGGAAATCCTTATAGGCAGGGCATTTTTCAGTGTGTCTTTTAGGGTTAGAGGTACCAATATAAGAATCAGCTTTATACCTTTTTGATTTGCAATACTTACATTCAGCAAAGATGCCATCCTCCTCCTTAACGAAGCAATAGTGATCCCAAACAGGAGAAGTCCTTCTCCCAAACTCTGTTGATGAAGTTGTTGAAGCCCTCCTTCTAGTGGAAGGAAGAACAGTAGAGGCTTGGTCATTTTCATCCGCTTCAAACAAAACATTAACAAAAATGAGTTAGTGACTGATCAAATACTAAAAATGATCTTCTGAAAATAAAAAAGTTAAAAGAGTATACCTCTTTGAACGGGAAACTCCAACTCGTAAGAAATATCATCCATAGACATAGCTGTGCTAAATGAACAAAAGAAAAATATGTGAAATCCCAGAAAATGAATGAAACAGCAAAAAGAACAAGTACATAACACATATACATAACAAAATCCAGAAACAGAAACTTTAAAACATTTAATAAACAGAAACCCTAACATGCATACTAAACAAACAATACAGAAACAGAGGGTGGTTTCAGTTTAATCCTTATACGTGGCGTTGTTTAAACCGAACCCCAGGGTCCTTTAAAAACCCCCTTTGGCACCAGTAGCCCCACAGGTCTTGTATTCCAGCCTATATACTCGGATTAAACCAAGGAAACCCTAGCATGCATACTAAATCAACAACACAGAAACAGAAACCAAAAGAAAAAAAAAACAAAACAGACATGCAACCAAACAAAGTAGACATGCAACCAAACCAAAATCTAGAACCATAAACAGAAACTTTAAAACATTTAATAAACAGAAACCCTAGCATGCATACTAAACAAACAATACAAAAACAGAGGGTGGTTTCAGTTTAATCCTTGTACGTGGCGTTGTTTACACCGAACCCCAGGGTCCTTTAAAAACCCCTTTTGGCACCAGTAGCCCCGCAGGTCTGGTATTCCAGCCTATATACTCGGATTAAACCAAGGAAACCCTAGCATGCATACTAAATCAACAACATAGAAACAGAAACCCAAGAAAAACCAAACAAAGTAGACATGCAACCAAACAAAGTAGACATGCATACTAAACAAACAAAACAGAAACAGAAACCCTAGCATGCATACTAAACAAACAAAACAGAAACAGAAACCAAATGAAAAAGCATGCATATCAAACATAAATATATACCAGAACCACATAAACAGAAATATACCAACAGAAGTTAGGGATTTAGAAATATACCAACAACTAAAAATGCCAGAAGATCCGCTCCCAGAAAATAAACATGCAAACCAAACAGAAACAAAGTTAGGATAAATCAGAGTATAAAAAATTAAAAAAATTAAAAATAAAATAAAAATAAAAAGAACAGATGAGAAAAAAACTTACCAAATCCCAGAAGATTAGGGCTTCCAGGGATATCAGAAGTCAGAAGAATGAGAATGGCTTCCAGGGAACTCAGAAGTTAGGAGAAGAAGAAGGGCTTTCAGGGATCTCAGAAGTCAGAAGAAGGAGAAGGGATATTAGGGATCTCAGAAGTCAGAAGAAGGAGAAGGGATATTAGGGTTTTCTGAAGAAGATGAAAAGATTTTTGAATACGAATCGATTTCTGGGATAAAGGTTTAGGGTTGGTGGATTAGGGTTTGAGGATTAGGGATTGGGGTTTAGGGTATATGGGTTAAGGTATCGAGTAATTTGGGGTTTAGGGTAAAACATTTTTGATTTGGGGATTAGGGTTTTGAAGGATTGAAAAGGAGAAAGTGGAAGAACAGGATGATGTTCTTGAGAAAAAGTTTGGGTTTGATCGAGAGGAAACAAGTTTAGATTGAAGTAGGATGTTTGTATAGGATCTAGAATGGGTTTGGGAAAGAACAGTGAAGAACTTGGTGAAAAAGTTTGGTTTTGATCGAGAGGAAACATGTTTAGACTGAAGTAGGAAGTTTGTATAAGATCTGGAAGGATTTTGGGGAAGAACAATGAAGAACTTTGGGAAAAAGTGAGGTTTTGATCGAGAATAGAGAGGAAATCTGGGAGAAATTGTGTTTTTCAGAGGGAGAGAAAACGAGGAGAAATTTCGGCAGAGTAACGCTAGGGTAAAAATGGTGTAAAAGGGCTGGGGGTGAGGGTTTATTTATAGGGGTGAGCCGGGTCAAAAAGATCCGCGTGTTTTTGAACGGGTTACACGGGTCTTGCTCCGCAAGCACTCTGACTTTCAATTGTTTCAATTTGGTCCTGATTTTTGTGAAATTCAGCTTAAAATTTTATTTTATGTTCGATTTGGTCCTTATTTCAGTGTTAAGGTTTAGGGTTAGGATTTAATTTAAGGTTTGGGGTTTTAATTTAGGAGTTAGGGTTATAATTTATAGTTTAAGGTTATAACTTAGGGGTAAGGTTTAAGGATTAGTGCTACTATTTCAATTAGTGTTTGAGTTTTAGGGTTTAAGGTTTAAATATTTAAGGTTTGTGGTTTAGGGTTTATGTTAAATGTTTAGGGTTTAGGGTATTGATTTAGTGTTTATGAAGCCTTTAGGTTTAGGGTTTAAGGTTAGGATTTAATTTAAGGTTTGGGGTTTTAATTTAGGAGTTAGGGTTATAATTTATAGTTTAAGGTTATAACTTAGGGGTAAGGTTTAAGGATTAATGTTACTATTTCAATTAGTGTTTGAGTTTTAAGGTTTAAGGTTTAAATATTTAAGGTTTGTGGTTTAGGGTTTAGGTTAAATGTTTAGGGTTTAGGGTATTAAGTTAGTGTTTATGAAGCCGTTATGTTTAGGGTTAATGGGTTTGACTTTTGAATTAAGGTATCAATCATGAAACCCTAAACCCTAAACCCTAACAATAATGAAAACTAATAAATCATAACCTTAAACCCTAAACCCTAAATTATACAATAATGAAAACTTAAAGACCCTATCTCATAAACCTATAATCCCTAAACCATAAACCCTAAACCATTAATGGTAATGAAAACTCATAAAGTCGATTGTATAACCCTAATCCTAGCCCTAAATACTAAACCCTTAACTATAAACCATGAACAAATATAATGATTAATGAAAACTTATAAACCATAAACCCTAAACCATATGGCTTATACCATATACTCTAAACTATAAACCATGAACAATAATGAAAACCCATAAAGCCAAATCTATACCCCTAAACCCTAAACACTAAACACTAAACCCTAAACTATAATCACTAAACAATAATGATAAATTATAAGTTATAACTTAGAAATCCTAAACCATAAACCTTGCACATTAGATTCTAAACCCTAACCATGAACAATAACAACAACCCTAAACATTTAAATATGAACTATGTACGGTGTCCCCTAAACCCTAAACCTTAAAGCTATAAACCATGTTGATGTAGGAATGTACTCTAATCCATAAGCAATATTGCAAAAATGAATTAATGATAACACATAAACCCTAATGCAACACCCTAAACCATAAACCATGGAACCTTAAAGTTAAACCATAAACATTAAACCCTTCAACTCTAAACCATAAACAATAATGATAGCTCGTGATCATAACGCAACACCCTAAACCCTAAACCATTGAATATAAAGACTAACTCATAAATAATATATATATATATATATATAATTTATATAATGTATTTATAATATAATAATTAATAATTAGTAATATTTTGGGCCTTGGGCCTTTGGGCTCTTATCCCACCACCTATTTATTTTAGATGGGCCCTAAAACCTATATTGTATAAATATAATATATATATATTATATATAAACTTATAACTTATAATTTATATAATGTATTTATAATATAATAATTAATAATTAGTAATAGTTTGGGCCTTGGGCCTTTGGGCTCTTATCCCACCACACATTTATTTTAGATGGACCCTAAAACCTATATTGTATAAATATATATATATATAAACTTATAACTTATAATTTATATAATGTATTTACAATTAGTAATAGTTTGGGCCTTGGGCCTTTGGGCTCTTATCCCACCACCCATTTATTTTAGATGGGCCCTAAAACCTATATTGTATAAATATAATATATATATATATAAACTTATAACTTATAATTTATATAATGTATTTATAATATAATAATTAATAATTAGTAATAGTTTGGGCCTTGGGCCTTTGGGCTCTTATCCCACCACACATTTATTTTAGATGGGCCCTAAAACCTATATTGTATAAATATAATATATATATATATATATATATATATATATATATAAACTTATAACTTATAATTTATATAATAATTAATAATTAGTAATAGTTTGTGCCTTGGGCCTTTGAGCTCTTATCCCACCACCCATTTATTTTAGATGGGCCTTAAAACCTATATTGTATAAATAATATATATATATATATATATATATATATATATATATATATATATATATATATATATATATATAACTTATAACTTATAATTTATATAATAATTAATAATTAGTAATAGTTTGGGCATTGGGCCTTTGGGCTCTTATCCCACCACCCATTTATTTTAGATGAGCCCTAAAACCTATATTGTATATATATATATATATAACTTATAATTTATATAATAATTAGTAATAGTTTGGGCCTTGGGCCTTTGGGCTCTTATCCCACCACCCATTTATTTTAGATGGGCCCTAAAACAATAAAACCTATATTGTATAAATATAATATATATATATATATATATATATATATATATATATAAACTTATAACTTATAATTTATATAATAATTAGTAATAGTTTGGGCCTTGGGCCTTTGGGCTCTTATCCCACCACCCATTTATTTTAGATGGGCCCCTAAAACCTATAATATATATATATATATATATATATATATATAATATATAGAAACTTATAACTTATAATTTATATAATAATTAATAATAATTGGTAATAGTTTGGGCCTTGGGCCTTTGGGCTCTTATCCTACCACCCATTTATAATAATTGATAATATTAATAATAAATATTAATTATTAATTGTTGGGCTTTGGACTAAATATTTTAAATGGGCTGAATATAATAATTAATAATAATTATTAATTGTTGGGCTTTGGGCTAAAAATTTTAGATGGGCTAAATATTTTGTGGCCCTTTAAATTTTAGATGTTAAGTCCTTTAAGTTTTTGTTCAATTCAATTGAGTTCAATTCAATTTATGTATTTATGTATAATACATTACATATACATAAATACATTATACATTATACATACATGTTTGTATAATATATAATTATATATTGTAATTTATATACATGTGAATACATAAAAATACATATATATAATATATACACATAATCACATGTATTTATACTTATAAGTATAAAGTTATTATATTAATTAATAAGTTATATTATATTATAATAATTAATAAATAATATTAAATTATAATATATATGGGCGGAAAAATTTGATTTCAAACCGCCAATTTTCAAATTGAATTTCAATTTAGGGTAAATTATAAATAAAGCCCTTTATATTATATAGGTTTTTTATTCAAGTCCTTTAAGTTTTAATTCAATTCAATTGAGTCCTTAAAACTTTACTTTTACTTCAAATTAACTCTTATTTATTATTTTTTTTCACTATAGTCCATAAAACTTTGTTTTTATTCAAAAATGAGCCTATTATAGTCCATAAAACTTTATTTTAGTCCAAATTAGCTCTTATTTTTTTTTCACTATAGTCCATAAAACTTTGTTTTTATTCAAAATTCTTCATTTATGATGAACCTGAATTATCCCGAACTGAAATGAACCCGACGACCTGGAATTACCCGACCTGAAATGAACCCGACCTGAAATGAAACCGACCTGAAATGAACCGACCTGAAATGAATCCGACCTGAAATTTACCCGACCTGCAATTTTACCTGCCAATTAATTGATTTTACCCGACCTGTTTTTACCCGATCTGCAACGAGTTTGACCTGAAATGGACCCGACCTGAAATGGACCCGACCTGCAAATTACCCGACTGCAATGGACCCGCACCCGACCCGATTCGAGTCAAATTTTTTTTTACCTGAAATGACCTGTATCCGATTTTACCCGACCTGACAGAACCCGACCTGAAACCTGTCCGATTACCTGTTTTTACATCCCTAATTGTAACCCATTATCACCTAGACTAAGAAACCTAACCTTAAAGTTAAGTTGAAAATAGTCATTTAGAAGGTGAAATGTTTAGAGAAATTGAGTATTGTTGCAAGGGATTCAAGTATTTGGGTTGGGATAATTTAGAGAGAAAACTCAAATTTGGTGTTTTGCAAAATGAACAATGAAGGGGTTCAAGGATAACACTAGGTAGTGTCCATTCTCAAAACATGGTATATTTCTTCTTCTTTTTTGGTGAAAGGTATATTTCTGTTTTCAAATCTCCTAGTTTTGATTTTTTTTTTATCATTTTAGTCATAGGTTTCAATTAAAAGGGTTTTTTCGTGATTTTCTTTCAATTAAAACCCCTTCTCAAATCTGATTTAAATTAAAATAATCCAGGAACCTATACCAACGTTTCCAACTCGATTTTTAGTCCAAACTACGACAATGATTATTTTGGGCTAATAATCAAGGGCACCCTTTAAGTAGGGATGTCAAATGACACTCAAAATATTTTGAAAAAAAAATTATATATAACTTATATATAAAAAGTAATATTACTATGACTTTAAATGTGAATCAACACTGGTTTAAAATAATTAACACTCTTTTAACAAAAAATCGACACTATTTAAAGAAAATTGACATTCATTGTTTGTTCTAACTTATTTTTAAATTTTGACACCACAAACAAAATTTTATGGCTCTACCTCGATAATAACCATTTAATTCACGGTAAATTTCTAGTCTCTGAAATTTTTCATTCTTTTTCAAGGGGCTGGAGGCGGCACCATCCTTAATACCGGTTGTCGATCGCCAGCAATTTTCTTTCTTTTTTGTTTGTTTTTCATGTTCTTGTTTTTAGTTTCAATAATTGTCCTTGTGACACGTTTTTTCACTACCTTTTGGTACATATTTTCTGTCTTTTGACACGCTTTTATTTTTTTATTTGATCGTTTGACCGCTTTTTTTCTTTTGATTTTTATCAGGGTTCAATTTGACATCGCCACGATTGATCAAGATGACGCTCTTTAATTATCCTGTTGATCTTCCTGTTTTGGACCCTCGAACTGGATTCAGATACGAGCTCACAATCACCATTTTTATTCGCGATTGAGTTGCTGTAATAACCGTGTTGTCAACGTGCCTTATTATTACAATATGCATTTTTAATGTCATTTGTTGTTGGTTTTTTTACCTTTCATCGTTGAGCGTTGGTGATGTTTGTATTTATTTTGTTTCGAATCATTGAGGTAGGGTTTCACCTTTTCTTTGTAGGGTCATGTTTATAATCTAGAGACGTTAATTTCCGTGTTTTTAAGAATATGTTCGGATCAAATTTGTTTATGTGAGTTGTAAACTCTCATTGTGTTTTAGATTTTTCCTATTTTAATAAAACTAACGTACTCATATTCAAAAAAAATATTCACGGTAAATTTAAGATGAACGGTTTACAAAATTTTTGTATTCAAACTTCTAGCTCGGAACTACTTATCCAAAAATACTAGCTTGAAGACCGAGATGTGACAAAAGCAGGATGAACAATGAATTTAGAATTGAAAAGATGTTAAAAAGTTAAATTCAGATGTTTAGCGAGGTATTTATAGAGCTAGTGTTGATCCCAAACCGATCCTATTTCTAGATGTGTATCCTTACCCTTGATGTTGGCGTTGATATCAGAGGGGTATCGAGACCCTCTACTTGAGTCTAGATACACAAGCTCAAAATTCAATGTTTTAGGTTAAATTTTAATTCTTCAAAATATGATTTTTATTTTTTTTAATAAAAAAAGTCGACTTTCATTAATAAAAGAACATACTACATAGAAATAGAAGCAAAGACAACACAAATGAATCTAAGAACAAAAATAAATCAGAAAAAATAAACTACAGTAGAAAAAAATACAAATAAAAAAATATATGAGAGAAGCCTTATCAAGCCACCACGACCGATAAAAAAGTCAAGACAAAAAAGCCATTAAATCCAAATCCTCAAATGCATGTCGCTTCTAAAAGTAGCAAAAGGTAAGAACATGTGGAGAAATATAGAGGAAGAACCATCATTGTAATCGCCTTAAGAAGCAATAATCATCAATGATTGAAGGCCAAAGGAGGAAAAATTGAAGTTGAAAATCCAAGCCATCAGTTCTGCAAGCGAAAAAGTGAGCAACATAAAAAAATCACCAAAAAAATGAAATAAATCGTCGTTTAAAAAAATATTATCGAAGAGATTCTCTAACTAATCATCTGACGACAACTTGAAAAAATTTTGAAATAAAAAAGACTTCCAAACTTTCAAATCAAGAAATAAAAGAGAAATAACAAAAAAATAATGCACGTTTATGAATTCTCTCTCGGTGCACATTAGCACGCCTAATGTGCACTAGTGTTTTCAGTCATTTTTTATCGTTTTCTAGTGATTTCTTGCTCCTTTTTTCTGTTTTTCTTGTTTGTGAGAGTTTATGGATCTCTTTGTGTGATTCTTGTTGATGCATGTTGATTGGAAGAAAGTTTTTTCGAGTTTAGAAGAGCAAACTCTGGGCTTTTTCCGCCTGAACAATATGAGGGCTCAAAATTGTAATTCTTCCAAGGGATGTATTTGATTAAGGTTTATCAGGATGGTGACATGTCCTGGTGGGTTAGTTCATCGGATCAGCGTTGAATTTCAACTCAATGCAAAAGATTGTCGAAATTATGTGGGGTAAAAGCTCAACGGTAAAGGTGAGCTTGGCTGGACCAAATTTGTATGTCTTTTATTTTTCCAATTCTACTGCAAGGGATTGGGTGTATGAGAATGGTCCATGGCATATCCAGCACAAGCCTCTGGTGTTGAGGAAGTGGGAGCCCAATCTCAAGAAACTCGATTTTGATTTGAAGAAGACCCCAATTTGAATTCAGTTGTTTAATATTCCACTTGAATTGTATTCTAAGCGAGGCTTGAGCTATATTGCCAATGCGGTTAGAATTCCACTATATATGAATATTGTTACGCCATCGAAGGAGCATCTCGAGTTTGTAAAGGTATGTGTGGAGGTGGAAGTTGGTGCTAAGTTACCCAATGTTGTAAAGGTCAAGATAAAGGGATAATTTCATTATCTTGGTCAAGGTTATTGTACCCTGGATACCGTCATCTTGCTTTAAGTGTCATATTTTTGGGCACTTGACAAAAACGTGTGTTGTAGAACGAAAGGAATCTACTAAGTGGAAGGTAAAGAGAACTATTAATAATGGCCAGGTTGATGAGTCTGGTAAACAGGTTGTCGAGCCTGGCAAATAGTTTGTAGAAGTTGCCCAACCAGTTACTAAAAAGGTTGTTGAGGTTGGGCAAATTTCTGGCTCGAATTTACCTGTTGCTTCTGAAGTAGATGGATCTGTCAACTTTCCAGTAGGAGCTTTGGATGTTACTTTGCCTATGGGTGTTGAGGAGCAAAAAGATAGAGCTATAGTTGAGGAGGCTAAAGGTGTAAACAATGTTTTGGAGATGGATTTCCCTACTTTAGAGCAAGCATCTCATTCTGCTAGCAAAAGGGTAAAGAAAAAGGTGCTAAGGGTGCTAAAGATAAGAGAGGCTTTACGAGATATACAAATAATTTTGACGTGCTCTCTGGTTTTGTTGCTAAAACTTTCCAGTTGCTTGATGAGGGAGGAAGGAAACCTAGATTACATGCTCAAGGTGTTGCCAATCTCTTATAGGAAATGAAGTGTAAGAAGAAAGAACAACTTGACAAAATTCATAAGTCTAGTGAGGTTGCTGACACGCGTCGTATAGTGTCAAAAATAAAACCTTAAACTCAAAATAAATAAGATATAAATTAATATAGCGAGAGTAAGGGTCGATCCGCAGGGAATAGGAACTCTAACACCTTTCTTCTGATTTAGACCAATAACCTGTAGAAAATAAAGGGGATTTTAGAATAGTGATTTGAATGAGAAAAATAGTAAAAACGTAAAAATAAATGTTGAGAATGAATTATGGATAAAAATAGCCTCAAGCCACGCTTTGCCACGACATCTTTGATCACTGAAGTTGATTTTTCTTCGACTTTCCTGCAGGTTACAGTCTACAAGGCCCAACCCTTGTAACTTACTTCTCGTTGGTAGATTCGACTCCTAGGGCAATCCTTGAAGTCAAACTTTAGTGAATTAGCCACGACAATCGATGCTAACTCATATATGAGTTGGTGCTGGAGAAGCCCTTGCTCGGATATTCGTCTCGATGAGAATTGTTTCCGATTTTGATTCCCCTTAGTGGACCGCCACTAAGTTTGTTCTTAGGAAGTTGAATTGGCTACAAGCTTTTCCTCGTCCCCAACGATGGATCTAAACCACTTCAAGCCGATGCGCGCTCTCGGAATGAAACAATTGCGATGCCTAAAGATTAGGCCAATTGCCTAATCAATTTTACAGAGAATCTAAAAAGGAGTTGTTGAAGGATTGAAGTATTTTCCTAATCTCACGAGGTTTGTCGGGTTTGGCGTTGCTTTTGGCTAAAGGGAATTTAGTTAAGCATGGTTTGTGAAAAAACCATACTTAATAAATAAATAAAGAAAATGGAGAAAAGAAATGGAGAAAAATGAAGAGCTTTATTACTCAAGGAAAGAAGAGAACAATGGAAAATGTTTGATGAATAATTCACCCCCAAAGTGGGTTATTTATAGTAGTTGAAAAACCCTAAAAACCTAAGATGATAAATCCTAAAAAATTTAAATAAAATTACATAAGATAAATATCCAAGTTTTGAATTTTAAGATAAAAATCGGATGATAAGCTATCTTGATAAGTGGATTGATAAGTTATCAGGCTTGTTGACGTCATCTTCTAGAAGGTGCTGACGTGGCGCCCAGTCAGCATTCATGCCCTGGTTCATGCCCATGAATCTGCCCACGACTTCAGTATTTTCTGCAGCACTCCAATTCATTTCCAGCATTACGTAACCTGCATGAGAACAACATAAAAACAGCCCAATTAAGTCCTTCAAACATATATATTCGATCAAAATAAGGACTAAAAACATAACCAAAATAAATACTTATCAAATTCCCCCTCACTTATCCGATGCTTGTTCTCAAGTATCTCAAAATTAAACAAACTTAAGTTCAAGTTTTCATCCTTAATTTCACGAAGTCTCAAAAGGTCTCAATATGATTAAGCATCTAAATATGAAAGAAAACTAAGGAGCAAAAAATAGATAAATGGCAAGATTAAAAATTTAAAGCAAAAACGACATTCTAAAGCTCTACTAACATCAATGATGCAAACCAAGTACCCTCACAAGGAATCACTCATGTCACTCAAAGTGTTTAAGGGTAGAGAAAAATCACTCGAGCCAAAGCTAATTAGAGCATAACCATAAGCTTGTGTTTAAATCTAATCTCCATTACTAACATGAATATGATGCAAAAATCAAGAGGTCTTAAATAAGGGTTGTAATGGGGCTAAGGTAAGGGTAGGATAAAGGCTGAAAATAAGGGCTAAAATTCAAGAAAAAAATCATCCCAAAAAATATATTCAAAACTGTTTTTTTTTTTTCATTCGAACCAAAACTGCTCGACAGCGTACCTTTTTTCCGAACTGCACTATTTTTTTCTGTTTTTATTTTTCTGCAGACTCGAACAATTTCCTGCACTGTATATTCGAATCAATTCTACACTGTATATTCGAATCAATTATGCACTGTTTTTTTTTCTGCATAGTGTATTTTTAGCTGTTGCACTGTACTTATTCGAAAATCTGTTTTTTTTTAAAGACGATTTTTGTCTTGAAAAAGGGAACAAAAGTAATGGAATTGAGAAGAAAATGGATTAGGCTTAAAATGTGGTGATTTTCAAGAAAAAGGCTAAAGCTCAAAAATTGTTTCACTAGGGGAAATTAATTAAAGGGTAGGTAATTTATTTGGGAAGAGAAATGGTTAAAACCTAGTGCCTCTATCATATTAAAGCATCATAATTAATCAATGTAATCTCAAAAAGAATTTAAAAACAAGTTCTAGAATGCAACTAATTTAGCTAGGCACACTCAAAGAAACAAAGAGCAAATATCGTGCATGCTCATTAGGCTCAAAAACTCACAAATATGTCTTGTGTACTTAGGTAAGCATCATGTGGATTAATAGAGAAATAAAATGTCATATAAAAGATTTTAATCAAAAATTAATCATGCCAAAAATCTACCATGCAACCTAGAATTTTCTAACAAGATAGATACAGAACCATGTGAAAATAGTGAGACAAGGCGAAATTAAGGATTTAAACAAAGAACTTAAATTAATAAAACCAAGATTTCAAGCGAACAACCAAGACGGATAAGCAAGATAAAAATTTATAAGCATATCTCCCTCCCCTCACTTAGATGCATTTTGTCCCAAAATGAAAAATTAAATTAAAAGAGAGGAAATGAGAGACTCCCCTAATCAATAGCGGCCACGACCGCGGCCACGTCGTTCGCGGGAAGTGTCGGGGCGAAGATAGGATAAGATCTCGGCCAAGTTAGTCTCGATGGAATGGAGGCGCTCATCCATATCTCTTTGGGGTTGGTCGTCTTGTGTTGGTTGTGATTGGGCTCGTCTACGAAACACTCGTTCTCGACGAGTTGGGAGAATGCCCGGGGGAGCAATATAAGGTGCATTAGGGGTCCTGCAAGTAAGCCCATGGCATCTAGGCATCTCTCATCTAAAGCACTCATAGAAAACACATAAGTAAACTGAGATGGATCAAAAGTAGCAGAAAAAATACGCAAAGCTAAATGGGTAATATAAGGACCCAGAATTAATGGTCGTGACCTAGTGGTTCGCGGTACACGATGAAACGTGTGGGCCAACCAAAAACCCAGATTTACCTTAATATTTACCTGCATACACTAGAGAAAGAATAACTCAGTTCGACTCACGGTTGATGGAGTGTCGTTTCTGCCGGAAAGGTTGTAAACGAGGAATCGATGGATATATCGTAAAGCAGGGCTATGAATAGTGTGGTCCTTAGTTGTTTTCGGATTGTATTGCACACTGCTAAACCTGTCAAAGTCTCCAGAGAAAGGTCGTTATCGAAATCTTCCGGTATGTCTAAAAGGGCAGATTGATAGTTAGGGCCTGAAACATTAGTGACAAAACCCATATAAACATTAAACTGAGTAATAGATAACCGAAAGTATTGACCCAATAAGCAAAAAGATATTATATTTGGTGTATCAAGAGACCTCGCGCGACTACGATCAAACGAAAAAGTAGAATAAAATTCAAGAACTAATTCGTAGTATGTGTCACAAGTAATAATATCAAATCGACGCCATCCAATATTATCAAAAAGTGCTAGGACTGACTCACGTAAATGCAAACGATCTAAAGTTTGATCGGGGATGTACTTACAGACCGGAAGTGAGCGATGTCGAATATGATTAAACATATCGAGTTCGTCTCCAGTAAATTGTAAAAACCCTTTCACGTTCTCATCGTTAGGTGTCGTAAATCGTTGGCTACGTCGTGGATGTTCTTCATGGTCCAATGGAATATCGTTGTGGTCGTGAGGCGGTGATTCCGGTTGAGCAGTGTCCGAGGGATTATGGGCAGCAAATTCAACGTGCATGTGATCTACAAATTCAGAGGTAGGGTTAGTAACGAATAATGGTTGAAAAAATTCAGAACTTACCTCATCGGCCGCCGAATAGTGATCCGAATGCACGGACGTGTTGGTGTGCATGTGATAGGAGGGCACACGGGTTGGTGAAAGGATGGGCAGGTGATGCTGTTGTGATGATCCGCCAACCGCATCGGAGGCCAAGGAGTGGTAAGGGGAAGGTGGCGGCGATGGTGGATGTGACGAACGGCAGAGTGGTGATGGCCGCGTTTCACCACTGCCGGTGACACGAGCAGTGCGACCGGTGCTGGTCTGTCCGGATCTGTGCGTGGGAGTGCCCCTCACCATGGCCGGATCGTTGTGGTGCGAGGGAGATGGTTGGTGCGTGTGGGCAGTGGCAGTGTGCATGGAGGTGCTTTGCGTCTCAAGGGAGTGGAAGAAAGGTGATGGGGGTGACGGTGGTCGCTGCGGTTGGTGGTGCAGTGGTGCATGGCCGACGGGGTGGGGGTGGTGTTTGGGATGATGGGAGGTTCGGGAGGTGGGATGGTGTTGGGTTGCGGCTGTGGGTGCTCGGAGTCGCTGCTGAAGGCGACGTACTGCGGTGGTTGGAAGCGCCAGCGGCCATCGATGACGAGTGGTGGCTGCTGTGGAAGCCGGCGGGCTTGGTTCCTGGTGCGAGGCATTCCAACGGTGGTGTGTAGGGTTGTTTCGGGTGGCTGGTAAAGAAGTAAAGAGAGAAGGGAGGGTTTTGGGAAATATGCGGCAGGTGAGGAATTATATAAAAAGGGTTTAATGTAGGTCAAAGTTATGGGTTTGGTGGGGTGGCCCACGAGTTTTAATTGGTGAGGGTTGAGGTGGCTGTCAAAAGTTGGAAAAAAGCTGCGGCTAGAGGGAGAAATAAAAGGGAAAAAAATTAAAGTGGGTGATTGGGTGTTTGATCGGGTAGGAAATTGTGTAGGTGGGGTCCACGGGTATTTAAATTTGGTTTGGAGTGTGGTGGTTGACCGGGTAGATAAGGTTGGAATGTGTTTAAAATATGGGTTTGATTGGGTGGAAAAGGGATAAAATCCGAATATTAAATTAAAAATTCAGCCCACAAAATCCTGATAGTTTCTCATCTCTTTATTCGATCTAAATTATCTGCAAATAAAATAAATAAAGGATCAGATAAAAATAGAATTCAAAATAAAAAGATAAAATGATGAGATAATAAAATAAATTCGAAAAGATAAATATAATGAGATAAAAATTTAAAAGTAGATAAGAAAATATTCAAAAATAAATATGAAAAATAATGAAGATAAATTTGAAAAAAAGATAAAATCAAAATTAAAAATCTTTAAACAGATTAGATAATTTCGATTCTTTTTTTGTTTTTTTGTTTTTTAACTAAAAAGAGAATAACATTAAATTATGGTAGTTTAAAATGGAATAAAATAAAATAAAGAAAAATAAAAATAATTAAAATAAAAAGATATGGGTCGCCTCCCATCTAGCGCTTGTTTATCGTCGCTAGCTTGACGACCTTATTTATGCATTCGGTTCCTCGAAATGAATTTCTTCAACCAAACCAATTGGAACATTTTCGTAAAATTGTTTTAAACGTTGTCCATTAACTTTAAAGCTATGTCCTTCGGTGTCTTGAATTTCTACTGCTCCATGTGGAAAAGATTGAACAACAGTGAATGGTCCGAGCCATTTGGAACGCAATTTTCTTGCAAAAAGTTTGAATTTAGAATTAAATAATAGAACTTTTTGACCAACGAAAAAAGATTTAAATGAAATATTTTTATCATGGAAATCCTTTGTTTTGTCTTTAAAAATTTGTGCACTATCGTAGGCATGTTTCCGGATTTCCTCGAGCTCTTGAATGTGTAACTTGCGTTCCCTTCCAATCGCATCCATTTCCATGTTACATTGCTGAATTGCCCAAAATGCGCGATGTTCCAGCTCGACTGGTAAGTGACAGGGTTTACCGTAGACGAGACGGTAAGGCGACATCCCTATGGGGCCTTTGTACGCAGTACGGTATGCCCATAACGCATCGGATAGCTTTATGCTCCAATCTTTGCGATCCGGCTTCACGATTTTTTCGAGTATGGTCTTTATCTCTCGATTTGACACCTCCGCTTGACCATTCGTTTGCGGATGGTAAGATGTTGAAATTCGGTGAGTGACATCGAACTTCTTCATGAGAGCGTCAATCACTCGGTTAATGAAATGCTTCCCTCGGTCGCTTATTATCGCTCGCGGTGTGCCAAACCTGCAAAAGATAGATTCTTTTAGAAACTTAACAGTGGTTTTAGCATCATTATTTCGGGTTGCTCTAGCTTCAACCCATTTAGAAACATAATCTACCGCAAGAATTATATAAAAATTACCGAATGAAGAGACAAAGGGACCCATATAATCTAATCCCCAAACATCGAATATCTCACATACAATAATGGGATTAAGTGGCATCTCGTTTCGTCGACTCAAATTACCAACCCTTTGACACTTTTCACAAGATTTGCAAAATAAATAGGCATCACGAAAAATGTTGGGCCAGTAAAAGCCACACTCAAGAATTTTATGTGCAGTACGTTTAGGCCCGAAGTGACCACCGCAAGAATAAGAATGACAGAAATTTAGGATAGAGTTTACCTCGCTTTCTACTACACATCGTCTAATTACCTCATCCGAACAATGTTTCCAAAGATAGGGATCATCCCAAATGAAGAACCGAGACTCTCTTTTTATTCGTTTCACTTCCGCTCTCGGTAAATCTTGTGGCATCTTACCTGTGGCTAAGTAATTCACCATGTCTGCGAACCATGGAACGTTAAGCTGAGCTGCCATTAATCCTTCGTCAGGGAACTCCTCTCTAACCGGTGGATCGGACATAGACAATGGGATGCGACTCAAATGGTCCGCAACAAGGTTTTCGCATCCCTTCTTATCTTTAATTTCTAGGTTGAATTCCTGGAGTAATAGTATCCACCGGATTAGTCTCGGCTTTGCCTCCTTTTTGCTCATCAGAAAGCGTAAAGCTACATGATCAGAAAAGACAACGATTTTAGTACCGAGTAAATAAGATCTAAACTTTTCTAAGGCAAAAACAATAGCAAAGAGTTCTTTTTCCGTTTTTGAATAATTTTTTTGCGCAGGATCCAAGGTACATGATGCATAGGCTATAACATGCGGTTCCTTGTCGATTCTTTGACCTAACACTGCTCCAATGCTAAAATCGGAAGCATCACACATTAATTCGAATGGGTGGTTCCAATTTGGTGGTTGGACGATAGGTGCGTTTACAAGCTTCTCCTTGAGTATGTCAAATGCCTCCTTGAATTTCTCGTCAAAATTGAAGGGTTGATCTTTTTGCAATAGACTGCAGAGGGGTTGCGCCAACTTTGAAAAATCCTTAATAAACCTGCGGTAAAACCCTGCATGGCCAAGAAATGATCGAATATCCCTCACAGTTGTGGGGTATGGGAGTGAGCGTATAACATCTGTTTTAGCCTTATCAACAGTAATACCTTTTAAGGAAACTATATGTCCTAGAATTAACCCTTTATCTACCATGAAATGATATTTTTCATAATTTAAAACAAGGTTGAATTCAAGGCATCTTTTTAGAACATTTGTTAAGTTTAATAAACATTCTCCAAAGGAATTACCGTAAACTGTAAAGTCATCCATGAATACCTCTATACCTTTTTCGATGAAATCTGAGAAAATGCTCACCATGCATCTTTGGAATGTGGTCGGCGCATTACAAAGTCCGAATGGCATTCGGCGATAGGCGAACGTGTCAAAAGGACATGTAAAGGTTGTCTTCTCTTGATCCTCGGGCGCCACAGGAATTTGGAAAAAACCTGAAAATCCGTCAAGACAACAGTAGTGAGTTTTACCAGCTAATCTCTCAATCATTTGGTCTATAAAAAGAAGTGGAAAATGATCTTTTCGAGTTAGAGAGTTCAACTTCCTGTAGTCTATACAGACTCGCCAACCATTTTGGACTCTTGTTGGGACCAACTCACCTTCAGCGTTCTTAACCACCGTGACTCTGGTTTTCTTAGGGACTACATGGATCGGGCTTACCCAGTCACTATCCGAAATTGGATAGATTATATCCGCATCTAGAAGCTTTTGTATTTCTTCTTTAACTACGTCCATCATAGGTTGATTTAGGCGGCGTTGTCCTTGTCGAGATGGCTTAACTCCATCTTCGATTTTTACCTTATGCATGCAAGTGGAGGGACTAAGGCCCTTGATGTCTGCAACGGTCCACCCAATGGCTTCCTTATGCGCTCGCAGCACTGTTAGCAAGTCCCCCTCTTCTTCGTTTGACAGCTTGGTTGAGATGATAACCAGTAGGGTCTCTCTTTCCCCTAAAAATGCATACTTTAGATGCTCGGGTAATTGTTTAAGTTCGATTTTGGGTGTCTGCAGTACAGAAGGTAAAGGTTTAGTTTTAGATACAGTAAGTATTAAATCCTTATTTACTGAACAAAGATTTTCAAACTCCCTGTCTTCTTCGTCGGAATCCGCGATTTCTCTGTATAAATCATCCATGAAGTCAGTAAAACTAGTGTCAAAGAAATCATTTATGGCAGGTTCAATGACATCAACAAAATTTAAACTAGCAACATTTTCAAGATGTCTCATAGCTTTGTAAACGTCAAATTTTACTACCTCACCATCGAATTCCATTGTAAGGATCCCACTTCTTACATCGATTTTTGTGTTTGCAGTGCTCAAAAATGGGCGGCCAAGGAGGATCTCAGAAGAGTTGTTTGCTCGGTCGTTTTCCATGTCAATAACATAGAAATCTGCTGGGAAGATTAAATCATTTACCTTCACGAGGACGTTTTCCAGTAATCCCTCCGGGTAGATTATGGATCTGTCCGCCAGTTGTATTGTTACCTTCGTATCTTTCAAAGGCTCAGCAGAAAGTGAGTTATAAAATGAAAGGGGCATAACATTAATAGAGGCCCCTAAATCACACATTGCTCGTTTAATACCCACTTTACCTATTTTGTAGGGAATGGCGAACATACCCTGGTCCTTTAATTTTGGTGGCAACTTTCGCTGGAAGACCGCCGATACATGTTCTCCTAGATTGACCTTTTCAACTCCAATAAGACGACGTTTATTAGTACATAAATCTTTAAGGAACTTAGCATACCTTGGAATTTTTCGGATTACGTCGAGGAGCGGAATGTTGATCTCAGCTTTTTGGAACACATCTAGGATTTCCTTTTCTTCTGCTTGTTTGTCTCTTTTCATCAATCTCGACGGGAATGGTGGTCGGACATCATAAGGGGAGGGTTCAGGGGTTAGATTTGATGTATCTTTTTCGACTGGTGGAGTTGATTTATCTTTTTGGGTGTTTACCTCTGAGGTTTTGGGTTCTATCACGGTGCCACTTCTAAGAGTGATTGCATTAACATTTTCTTTTGGGTTTATTTCTGTTTGTGAAGGGAGTTTACCTTTAGATTCAAGACGACTTACTGTTTGGGCTAGCTGGCTCATTTGTTTGTCTAACTCTTGTAAGTGGATTTCGGTACGGTTTTGGAACTTCTCTTGGGATATCGCTAGTCGTTCAACCAAGGTTTTTAGAGACGTCTTTTGTTGTGGGTAGGGTTGCCTTTGTTGGTACGGTTGATTTGGCCTTTGGTTGTTCGCGTACCCATAATTTGATTGGTTCCTCCACCCAGAATTATAAGCATTCCCTATGGCGTTGGCTTGGGCGACATCATCTTCTTGAATCATCAGACAACAGTCTGTCGGATGTTCTGGGCTGGTACAGATTCCACAAAGTCTAGCTGTTTTTCTCTTATCTGCAACAAGAGTTTGCATTATTTCAGCTAATTTATCGATTGTGTTTTCTAATGAAATTGCACTTACCTCGCGAACCCTTCGAGATGGTTCGCTAGACTGATTGAATCTTTGAGAGTTGGCGGCCATGGTTGATATCAGTGTTTTAGCCGCTGTTGGTGTCATGTTGACTAGAGCTCCGCCACTTGCCGCATCTATCACCTTCATGTCCATAGGCGTTAATCCTTCATAGAAATATTGGAGGAGGGTTTGTTCCGACAACCCATGTTGTGGACAATTTGCACACAACTTTTTAAACCTCTCCCAGTATTCATACAAGGATTCAACTTCTTTTTGTTGAATGCTTAGGATGCTGCGCCTGATTTCGCTTGCTTTCGCTGCAGGGAAGAACCTGTCAAGAAAAAGTTTAGCCATGTCAGTCCATGTTGTAACAGAATTAGGGGGTAAATCAAATAACCAATCTTTCGCTATATCAGCTAAGGAAAATGGAAATGCTCTAAGTTTGATTTGGTCATCGGATACTCCTTGTGGCTTTGTACTTAGACAAACCATGTGAAATTCCTTCAAATGTTTATGAGGATTTTCTGTCGGTAAGCCGTGAAAGGTAGGCAAGAGATGGATCAAACCCATTTTTAGCACGAACGGTGTTTCGCCATTCGGGAAAGTTATACACATAGGTTGTTGGCAATAAGGCGCCGCATTTAGTTGGCGTATGGTTTGATTTTCGTCTCCCGTCGGATTGGGCTCGTAACTCGATTCTGCTTCGGATGTGATTTCTAGATCGCGTTCGAATCTCTGTTGGTGTCTTTTGTTTTTCTTTTCCCGAAGTGTTTGTGCGTTCAACTTTCGGGCTAGTGCTTCGATTTCCGGGATGAGATCAAATTGTTCTCCCGGATTGCTCCTGGTCATAAATCAAATAAAACGATATTAGTACTTTGCCGTATTCCCCGGCAACGACACCAATTTTGACACGCGTCGTATAGTGTCAAAAATAAAACCTTAAACTCAAAATAAATAAGATATAAATTAATATAGCGAGAGTAAGGGTCGATCCGCAGGGAATAGGAACTCTAACACCTTTCTTCTGATTTAGACCAATAACCTGTAGAAAATAAAGGGGGATTTTAGAATAGTGATTTGAATGAGAAAAATAGTAAAAACGTAAAAATAAATGTTGAGAATGAATTATGGATAGAAATAGCCTCAAGCCACGCTTTGCCACGACATCTTCGATCACTGAAGTTGATTTTTCTTCGACTTTCCTGCAGGTTACAGTCTACAAGGCCCAACCCTTGTAACTTACTTCTCGTTGGTAGATTCGACTCCTAGGGCAATCCTTGAAGTCAAACTTTAGTGAATTAGTCACGGCAATCGATGCTAACTCAGATATGAGTTGGTGCTGGAGAAGCCCGTGCTCGGATATTCGTCTCGATGAGAATTGTTTTCGATTTTGATTCCCCTTAGTGGACCGCCACTATGTTTGTTCTTAGGGAGTTGAATTGGCTACAAGCTTTTCCTCGTCCCCAACGATGGATCTAAACCACTTCAAGCCGATGCGCGCTCTCGGAATGAAACAATTGCGATGCCTTAAGATTAGGCCGATTGCCTAATCAATTTTACAGAGAATCTAAAAAGGAGTTGTTGAAGGATTGAAGTATTTTCCTAATCTTACGAGGTTTGTCGGGTTTGGCGTTGCTTTTGGCTAAAGGGAATTTAGTTAAGCATGGTTTGTGAAAAAACCATACTTAATAAATAAATAAATAAAGAAAATGGAGAAAAGAAATGGAGAAAAATGGAGAGCTTTATTACTCAAGGAAGAAGAGAACAATGGAAAATGTTTGATGAATAATTCACCCCCAAAGTGGGGTATTTATAGTAGTTGAAAAACCCTAAAAACCTAAGATGATAAATCCTAAAAAATTTAAATAAAATTACATAAGATAAATATCCAAGTTTTGAATTTTAAGATAAAAATCGGATGATAAGCTATCTTGATAAGTGGACTGATAAGTTATCAGGCTTGCTGACGTCATCTTCTGGAAGGTGCTGACGTGGCGCCCAGTCAGTATTCATGCCCATGAATCTGCCCACGACTTCAGTATTTTCTGCAGCACTCCAACTCATTTCCAGCATTACGTAACCTGCATGAGAACAACATAAAAATAGCCCAATTAAGTCCTTCAAACATATATATTCGATCAAAATAAGGACTAAAAACATAACCAAAATAAATACTTATCAGTTGCTATTACAGCAGGAGGTAACATTCCCTCCACTTTTCTATGACTATCTATTTTTAGAATGTGAGGGGTTTTAATTCCCCTCTAAAGCAGAAAAAAGTATTCAATAGGACAAATTCTTTGAATGCTGATATTGTATGCCTTCTTGAGAATAGAGTGCGTGAATAAAATGTAAATTCTGTTTTGACTAAACACTCTTCTAATTGAGATTATTGTACAAATTATACATATATGAGAAATAGTAGGATTTGGGTGCTTTGGAAGAAATCTCTTACATTTACTGTTACTCAGTATGGTATCAAATTGTTACTCTTAAAGGTATCTTAGATGGCATGCGAATTTATAGCACTGCAGTTTATGGGCATAATGATAGAAAGAGTAGATTGTCTTTGTGGCAACAACTAAAGAATATTAAGAGCTTGATTGGATCTTCACCCTAGATTTTGGGTGGAGATTTCAATGTCATTGCTCATTTCTATGAAAGTTCAGGGCAGTGGGCTGGGAAGAATATAGCTCCTGAAGTAGAGGCTCTTCAAAGTAGTATGGATGAACTGGGTTTGATTGATCATCCATACTATGGACCTTTGTTTACTTAGTCAAATAAGCAGGATTTGACATTCTTGGCTAAAAAATTAGATAAAATCCTAGTTAATTTTTGTTGGTGTTCAAGCATTAGTGACTCTTATGTGGAATTTCAAGCCCCTAATGTCTCGGATCATTGTTTGGCAGTGGTGTGGCCTCTAAAGGACATGCCTTCAAAATCAAATCCCTTCAAAATTTTCAACTTTTAGACTTTGCATCCTGATTATAAAGAAGATTGTTCAAGAGTCTTGGTCTGAACCAATACATGATGACTCTATGAAGGTACTGTTTTACAAGTTAAAGAGATAGTCTGTGCTGAAAGCTTTCAATAGGAAAAATTACAATGACATTTCAGGTAGAGTCAAGCTAGAACGAGCTTTCAGAACTGAAAAAGGTTGAGGTGAGTTTTTACCAACAGAGAGCAAAAATAAAATGGCTTCAAGAGAGAGATCAAGGCTCCAATTTCTTCCATTATATTGTTGTTGTTCAGAAGAAAAGAAATACCATTCGAGCCTTGGAAGACGAAGATGGAAATCGACTAGATACTTTTGAGAAATATCATCTGAAGTCATAAATTTTTTTACTAAACAGATTGGTGCTATTGATGAATCTGTTAAGGGATGTGAGACAACTATGTTAAAAGACTTATTGCAATATAACCTCAAAAATTCAGCAAGTGAATAGATTGTTAAGGAGATTACTGGAGATGAAACTAGGCATTTTATATTCAGTTAGGGGAAGGATAAAATTGTTGGCCCTGATGGATATAACCCTTGGTTCTTTAAGTCTTCTTGGGACATTGTAAGGGTTGATACTATTTCAACCATAAAGTCTTTCTCATCATCTACTTTGCTGCCAGTGTTGAATGTCACCTCCATTGCTTTTGTCCTAAAGCTGCCAAACCCTTATAAAGCAAAAAATTTCAGGCCTATTTTTTGTTGTTCGACGATCTATAAAGTCATCACTAAAATTTTGGTTAGTAGGCTTAAGGGTTATTTTCTTGATATAATTGTCATGAATCAAACTGCGTTTATTAAAGAAAAAAGCCTGGTTGACAACACATTGCTTGCTCAGGAACTTGTTAGGGGATATGGTATAAAATCTTTATCAGGTCAATGTGCACTCAAAGTTGACTTACAAAAGGTGTTTGGTTTTGTAAACTAAAAATTCCCGTCAATTGTTATGGAGGTATTGGGTTTGCTTGAAACTTTTAGTAGATGGATTGAAGCTTGTTACACTGATTTTCGGTTCTCTATCTCGTTAAATGGCAGCTTGGTGAGTTTTTTCAAGGAAAAAATGGGCATTCGACAAGGAAACTCTCTCTCTATCTTTTTACCCTAGTCATGAATGTTTTGTCTCGTTTGTTGGATGTTGCTGCTGAAAAAGGCATATTTAGCTATCATCCTAAGTGCAAGAGAGTGAAGCTCACGCACCTATGCTTTGCTGATAACTTGTTGATCTTTTGTAAAAGGACAACTGAATCAATATTGGGAGTTGTAGAACTAATGTTTTGATATAATAATTGAAAAATGTTTTGGACTGATTTAAAAAGAATTCAAAACTATTTCCAAAGTCTAAATAACTTGAAACTATGTTCAGGGATGTTTTAAAAGGGTTTAACATGTTTTTCAAAGCCAAACTTCACAAAACCTTCCAGGCGTTTCAAAACACCTTAGGGCGTTTCGATACGGGGGATTCCAGTAGCAAAAGTGTTTCGATACAAGTATCGAAACAGACCTTCCCTGGATGAGATTTTTGCCCAGCGTTTCGAAACGGGCTATGCCGTTTCGATACGCCTACGTGGCATTGACCACAACGGTCATAAACCCCAATGGCTATTTCCCAACTAACTTTTAAATGAATATCATTTTGATACGGGACTAGGCGTTTCGATACGGTGTTCCGAAACGGCCAAGAGCGTTTCGATACGGGTACCTCATTAGGCTGCAACAACTCTTTCTACTTAAAGGGTGTTTCGAAACGGGCACGACTGTTTCAAAACGGTGAGCTGTAGAAGTGCATTTATGGTGGGAAATAAAGTCCTCAACGGCTCCAAATCAACCACAACGGCTAGTAACGGCTACAAACTCATTAAGGAGTATAAAAGTGACCTCCAAGCATCAAGATATGGTTAATGCTCATATTGTCAATTAACAAATGATCAAATATTGTCTTAGTGCTTAAATTGTCAATTATTGTATAGACAAACACTAGTGAGCCATAATTGTCAAATTTGCTCAAGTGTTTTAGGTTTTGGGTGAGTGCTTTAATTGTGCAAACAAACACCTATTAGAGAGATTTGTGTTTGCTTTTATTATCTCTTTGTAAAAGAGGGTTTGATCAAGGCTTTGGGTAGAAAGTTTGATCGGTGTATAAGGGTTTCCTTCTAAGCCTAGAAAAGGGGACGAATCAATAGTTGATTGATTGGAAATCTTTAGTGGGAAGCTAAGGTAGTGGATGAGACCTTGGTTAGAAGGTTGAACCACTCTAAAATCATTGTGTCATTTACATTTAAGCTTCCACACCTATTCCACCCAAAAATCCACCTCTCCACCACTTGGTGGGCTACATCGGTTGAACGAATCGAGCACCTCTCAACTCAACAATTGGTATCAGAGCTTGGCTCAATCGAAGAGGATTAACATCCTATTGAGAAGATCCGGCAAGCTCGATCATCCTTTCACCAACCGACTCAAATGGCGCAATCCATCGACAAATCGCCTTTCTTCGACGGAACCTACTATGCCCATTGGAAGACCAAGATGAAATTTTTCATAAAGTCAAGAGACTACAAACTATGGAACATAGTTGAAGATGGTTCGTTCGTGCCTCAACGAAGTAAAGCGGAGTGGAGTGCTGATGATCGCAAGAAGATGGAGCTAAATTGCAAAGCCTTGCACATCCTATTTTGTGCTTTTGGCCCATCCATCTATGAGAAGATGTCTTCTTGTAAGAGTGCCAAGAGGTATGGATCAAGCTTGAAGTCGCATACGAGGGAACTGATGAAGTCAAGGAGACCAAGATTGGGCTCCTCATCTTAGAGTATGAGAATTTCAAGATGGATTCGGAAGAGAACATCGAGAAGATGTTTGATAGGTTCTCCACAATCACAAATGGTCTCAATGGCTTTGAAGAAGCCATTCCGGAGGAGAAACTTGTTCGAAATCTCATCTACTCACTTTCCGAGTCTTGGGACTCAAAGAGGACTGCCATCATCGAAGCCAAGAACTTGAAGACCTTGAAGCTTGATGAACTCATGGGGTCACTCCTTACTCATCAAATCATGAAGAAGAATAAAGAATATGAGAAGAAGAGAGAAGAAATTAGAGCTATGGGAGAGAAGAAAATCAAAGGGCTAGGCATCAACGCAAGTGCCGTGGCTCTCAAATCCTTCACTTGTCATCATGTCTACTCAAGTGAAGATGAGGATGAAGAAGAAGAGATAGTTCATCTCTTCATGAAGTGTGCCTCGTTCATGAAGAAAGCTTTGAGAGAGCTTAAACGAGAATCCATGAATAAGAAGAGGACAAGCACTTCAAGCCATAAGAAGAAGGCACATGTGGCTACTTGGAGTGATGAGGACTCCACCGACGATGAACAAGCCAACCTTTGCCTTATGGCCATCGAAGAAGATTCAAGGGTAAGTTCTAATTCATCTACTTCATGTTCTTACTCTTTTGATGAATTACAAGATGCCTATGATGATTTGGTTTTAGACTTTAAAAATCACATTTTGAAAAACAATAAATTGATTTCAAAGTTGAAAATTCAAAATGACTTGATTTCTAAAACCAAACTTGAACTTGAAGCAAAACTCGAAGAGTTTGAATTAAAATGTTTTGATTTACAAAATTTGCTTCAAAAAGTTCAAGAAGAAAAAGATTTGATTTCCAAAGAGCTTGAAAAGAAAAACAATTTTAGAAAATCAAATTTCTATGTAAGACAATCTAGTGCCCCTAGATTTGTAAAAGGAAAATGTTTTAGAAGTGTTTGGGTCCCAAAAGGACTAACCACTTCAACTAAAAAGGATGACATTGAAAAATGGATTCCTAAGGGGACAAAAATTTGTGCTACTAATGTTCATGGATCCAAAGCAATTTGGATACCAAAAATTACTTGATTGTTTTTTGCTAGGTGTGATGGAGAGTGATCAACAAGTTAAACTTTGAGAGAGAGCTCCATGCACACAAGGAAGAACACTTGAAGAAGGAAGGCTTCACATCCTCCCTTTGGGTTCAAGTGTTGGTAAAAATCTAGTTGTTTTTGCTTTTATTTTTATTTTTTATTTAATTCAACTAGATGATCATAAATGTTGGACTAACATTTTATTGATGCTTTGAGTAAGGGGGAGTCATTTTAAAACCAAATTCTTATTTTTTTCAAATTGTTTCCTCTCTAGTTATTTTGAACTCAATGTTTTAAATTCTTTTTGATATAACAAAAAGGGAGAGAAATGGTTTGAAAAATTGAATTTTCAAATGAATAAGGGGGAGCTTTATTTGATTTTATATCTTTAATCTCTTATTCACAATTTTAAAGTTAAAGGGGTATCCCAAACAATTTTTCAAAATAGTTTTATTATATCAAAAAGGGGGAGATTGTAGAACTAATGTTTTGATATAATAATTGAAAAATGTTTTGGACTGATTTAAAAAGAATTTAAAACTATTTCCAAAGTCCAAATAACTTGAGACTATGTTTAGGGATGTTTTTAAAAGGGTTTAACATGTTTTTCAAAGCCAAACTTCACAAAACCTTCCAGGCGTTTCGAAACACCTTAGGGCGTTTCGATACGGAGGATTCCAGTAGCAAAAGTATTTCGATACAGGTATCGAAACGGGCCTTCCTTGGATGAGATTTTTGCCCAACGTTTCGAAACGGGCTATGCCGTTTCGAAACGCCTACGTGGCATTGACCACAACGGTCATAAACCCCAACGGCTATTTCCCAACTAACTTTTAAATACAGATCGTTTCGATACGGGACTAGGCGTTTCGATACGGTGTTCTGAAACGACAAAGAGCATTTTGATACGGGTACCTCATCAGGCTGCAACGACTCTTTCTACTTAAAGGGTGTTTCGAAACGGGCACGACTGTTTCGAAATGGTGAGCTGCAGAAGTGCATTTATGGTGGGAAATAAAGTCCTCAACGGCTCCAAATCAACCCCAACGGCTAGTAACGGCTACAAACTCATTAAGGAGTATAAAAGGGACCTCCAAGCATCAAGATATGGTTAATGCTCATATTGTCAATCAACAAATGATCAAATATTGTCTAAGTGCTTAAATTGTCAATTCTTGTATAGACAAACTCTAGTGAGCCATAATTGTCAAATTTGCTCAAGTGTTTTAGGTTTTGGGTGAGTGCTTTAATTGTGCAAACAAACACCTATTAGAGGGATTTGTGTTTTCTTTTATTGTCTCTTTGTAAAAGAGAGTTTGATTAAGGCTTTGGGTAGAAAGCGTGATCGGTGTATAAGGGTTTCCTCTTAAGCCTAGAAAAGGGGACGAATCAATAGTGGATTGATTGGAAATCCTTAGTGGGAAGCTAAGGTAGTGGATGTAGACCTTGGTTAGAAGGTTGAACCACTCTAAAATCATTGTGTCATTTACATTTAAGCTTCCACACCTATTCCACCCAAAAATCCACCTTTCCACCACTTGGTGAGCTACATCGGTTGAACGAATCGAGCACCTCTCAACTCAACAGAGTATAGCATGTTTTGGCTCAATTTTATGAGATCTCTGGTCTCCGTTTGTATGCAACAAAGTCTGAGTTGTTTGCCTCTGGGATTCACCCTATGCAGCTAGCTGAGCTTCTTAAAGCAACTAGTTTTAGGCTTGGTTCCCTCCCAATGAGGTATCTTGAGGTATCTCTGGTCACGTGAAAGCTTACTGAAAAGGACTGTTATGCTCTTTAGGAGAAAGTAAAGGCAAGGCTAGGACAGTAGACTAGTAAACTGCTGTCATATGCTGGAAGTGTTTAGTTGATCAAAGATGTTCTCTTCAGTGTATTAAACTTTTGGTGCAAACAGTTTGTATTGCCTTCTATTATGCTGAAGAAAAGTGGAGTAGCTTTGCTCTGGATTATTTTGAAAAGGGAAGGATATTGCTGCCACAGGTGCACGTATCAGCTGGTTTAATATATGCTTTCCTTAATCTGAAGGAGGTTTAGGTGTGAGAGATTTGACAATTTGGAACAAGGCATGTATGTTACTATTGCTTAAGAACTTACATGTAGGTGAAAGTTCTTTGTGGGCTTCTTGGGTCAGAGTATATTTTCAAGCATGTGAACATTTGACAATTTGACTGCAAACGAAATGTCAGTTGGAACTTGCGAAAGATTTTAAAATTAAGGGGAATTGCTCACCCTTTAGTACAACAAGCTCCTGATCTAACCATGATGAAAGTAAATTATCTCTAGGATGCGATTGGGGAGAAAAGAGACAAGGAGAAATGGCACAAGCTTGTTTGGTTTTCCTTTCATATCTCAAAGCACAACATTGTATCTTGAATGGTTATCTGGGATCGTGTGCCCAATAAGGATAGGTTGGCTCGCATGAGAATTGTTAGTGATGGACTGTGCTTGCTTTGCAGGGAGGTCCTGAAAACTCGAAATCACATTTTTTTCGAGTGTTATGTTGAGTTGTGTTTGGAAAGTTGTCTTGAATCTATGTGGCATTGATAGAGATGTGACATGTTGGGACGAGAAATTTACATGGGCTATCACTATTTTAAAAGGAAAGTCGCTTATTATTTTCATCCTCAAATTAGCTTGGTGTGCTTATATATACATTGTATGGAAAGAAAAAAAAAATTGACAGTTTCAAGTCAGGATACACAATAGTGATGAGATTGTAAACAATATTAAGGAAATAGTTTGTATACAACTACAGGGTAGGTCTTTTAAGCTTGATACTGTAAATAGAAATTTGTGTACAACATAAGGATTTTCTCTTTGAGGAGATAGTGTATGTAATTGGTAGCAACTATTGTTACTTTTTTGGATAATAAAAATACGAATATTTATCCAAAAAGAATAACAACAAAAAGAACAAAAGATTAACTGGATGTGACGGAGAAAAAAAACAACAAAAACAAAAGAAAAAAGAGAAACCAACTGTCGATAAAAGTAACATATGTATGCCCAAAAGCGAGATACTATAGTTTTTTTTAATGAAAATGGAGAGGATTGGGTTTTAATGAGAGATCAGTAGGAGGTGATTAAATACATTGATTCTTGAATTTTTGTAATTAGGGGTGTATATCAAGCGAGTCAATCGTGAGTTTAGAAGTCGACTCAACTCGAAAATTGTTTAACTCATGCTCGACTCGACTAAAAATTGTTTGACTCATGCTCGACTCGACACTCAATATGCTCGATAAAATTTTACTTAACTCGTGCTCGTTAAGGATCTCATTGCTCGTTAAGATCGATAAATACAAAAAGTTTTAAAACTTTGAACCCAAATATTTTGTGTAAATTATTTAGTAAGCCATTGAAGTTTTTTAAAATTTTCAACTAACATTCAAACTTCTCTTAACATAATTTTTTAAATGACCCACCAAAGATAATAAAAATTTTATAAAATAAATTAATGAACTGTTCGCAAACTTATCAAGTCAATACAAATCAAGCGTTAACCGAGTTTTGACCAAATCAAATTTGAATAGTTTGTAAGCTGCTCAACTCAATTAGCACCCCTATTTGTAATTCGGGTATAGACACCCAAGCTCTACTTGATGGTGCCATTGATGTAAAAAAGCCCGCATACCAAGTTACTGTCCTAGAATGTATAAAAAACACAAGAATCTCAAGTGTTCTCGGACTCTGTTTTTTTGGTTTGCCTGTTTCTGAAAAGCGAAATCGTTATCAAAGGATTCGTTTTATATCTACTGTCAGGTTTCTCAGCAGCTATTCTCTCTTTTCTCTTCATCAACACCATGGACCACAACTCAACCCTCTTCCATCCCAAACATTTATCAACCGTCGATCAAGTTTGGCCTGTAAGTACTAATAAATCTATGCTATGTCCATATTCAATGTTTCTTCTGAGATATTTGCTGTTTGGTTGGCAGGAATTGGAGTTCAACTGGAGGATTGTACTGGCTACAGTGATAGGATTTCTGGGGTCAGCATGTGGAACTGTGGGTGGCGTTGGAGGTGGCGGCATTTTTGTCCCCATGCTTACTCTCATTGTCGGCTTCGATACCAAATCTGCTGCTGCTCTTTCCAAATGTAATGCTTCATTAGCATTGAAAAAGTAACAGTTGTTTATCGCTTCTGTTTCTAACATGAGGTAATAATATGTGCAGGCATGATCATGGGGGCGTCGGCATCATCGGTTTCGTACAACGTCCGAGTGCCACATCCAACAAAGCAAGTCCCCATCATTGACTATGATCTTGCTCTTCTATTCCAGCCTATGTTGATGCTTGGCATCACTGTTGGGGTTGCCTTGAGTGTTGTTTTCCCTTATTGGCTCATTACTGTGCTCATCATCATTCTCTTCTTAGCCACCTCTTCCAGATCTTTCTATAAGGGCATCCAAATGTGGAAGGAAGAGACCATTTTAAAGGTGCATTTCAGTTATCCGAGTCCACCTCATCGAGTTACATTTGCGAAATTAAATTCGATTTGTGGCATTGCAGAAAGAACTCAGCAGGCAACAAGAAACTCTAGTTAACTCCAGGGGTGAACGTAAGATGCATTGCCTGTCACACTCCAAATACTCTTATCCGAGTATTATAGTTGCAGATTAGAAAATATGTTCACTGTTTCCCCTTTTATTTTGATTTGCAGTCCAGATAGATGCAGTGTACGATCCACTAGGTCCAAGAGAAGAGAAATCAGCACTGGTTTAGTGAATCAAGCCTTTTGTGATTTGATTAATTTTCTATAGTTGTTTCGGTTTTTGTTAGTATTCCATGAACATCTTACTATGTATTCCAGCAAATATTATGCTTCAACCTGAGGTGGAAACGGCTTCTGGTATTGGCCACTGTTTGGTTCCTTTTCACACTTATTCAAGTCATCAAGGCAAGCTAGCTAAAAATCCATCTCAAATTTATATCATTCGGGTCTCGTGATTTATTTATTTTTACCATTTCTGCAGAATGGTTTGGTTGCTTGTACCACTTTGTATTGGGTGCTGTTTTGCTTACAGGTAACCCTTGTTTGATAAAACATTACAAAATTGTACCCTCTTAACTTCGTGTCGATGTTTTCAGTTTCCGGTGGCACTATTGGTTTTTGGATATGAAGCCACTCAATTGTACAAGGAACACAGGAATAGAATGAGCACAGGGAACATTGAAGCCATATGTGAAGCTTCGATTCAATGGAGTCCATTGAACATTGCATTTTGTGCAGTGTGTGGCATCTTGGGCGGTACCGTCGGGGGATTGCTCGGTTCCGGTGGAGGCTTCATTTTGGGTCCTCTTCTCCTGGAGATTGGTGTCATTCCTGAGGTAACTTTGTCTCCTGGCAACTGAATGAGCTTAGTTCACATTGCTGAATCAACATTACATCCTCCGCATAGTACTCGTATCGAACATATACTTGTATCAACTATCAATAATGTCACATGTTGTGCTTTGAATTGATCAGGTGGCGAGTGCAACGGCGACATTTGTGATGATGTTCTCTTCATCCTTATCTGTGGTGGAATTCTATTTGCTCAAGAGGTTCCCTATCCCCTACGGTAAGTCTGAGTTATTCCACCCACCATATTTTGAGTTGAACATTTAAGCACATTTTGGTTGTTTTCAGCCTTGTACTTAATGGGAGTATGTATTTTGGCTGGCTTTTGGGGACAATACATTGTAAGAAAAGTAATATCAATCTTGAAAAGAGCTTCCATTATTGTATTCATCCTATCTGGTGTCATCTTTGCAAGTGCTGTCACAATGGGTATGAGTATTTCCACTTTGTTTTTGCTTGATTTTCATAATTGATAAAAAACCATAATATTTTCTTCTCTGCATGTGTTTTTTTATATATAAAATAACAGGAGTGATTGGCGTTGAAACAAGCATTCAAATGATAAAGAAGCATGAATTAATGGGAATTCTAGATTTTTGCAGCAGTCAATGATCATTGACAAAGAAGCTTGCTTCTTAAATGAGCCAAGATTTGCCGAATAAAGAGATCACGAGACTGGTGGCTGCACCAACTCCCTTGCATTCATCTAACCCTATGGTTGGTTCACCATATTTTCAAGGTTAATGCCACATTTATTTATGTTTATTCAAATATGTGTTGGATATGAATTTATCTAAGTAGTTCTAATGAAAAAGGAATATTATTATATTTAGGTGATTCAGGTTCAAATAATTTGGTTACATTGTATGTATGTTATTAAAGAGCTGAGATTCATGTATATATATATTATTTCTAATCACACTAAACAATTCAAAAAATGTGTTGAATATTAATATAAAACAAAAAAATGTTTTTATAAACCATAGATTTATGCATGCCAACTTACTACTTCATCGAGTAAAAAAATTAAGTAAAATGGTAAGGGGCTCCCATCTTAATCAATAATCGAATATTTAATTTTCATCCTAAATATAAAGTAGCTTTAAAATTTATGATCAGTGTCTATCTTATAAACATAGTTCACTTGCAAACTAGTGTTAGGAGTGGCATTTTTTTATATAAAAACCGTTAGTTTTATTAAAAAATGCATAAAACACTTAAGGCACGTTGACAAAAACGGTCATTACTACAACTCGATCGCAAACAAGAAACAATGATTATGAACGTGTATTTAAATTTAGCTCGATGATTTAAAATAGAAAGATCAACATGATAACAAATAAGCGTTATTTAAATAATTAAAGTGATTTTAATACTTTTATGTACTACATTAAATGCAAGCAGACTAACAAGTCGAAGAAAGATTATAACCATATTGAAAATCATTATTCAAAGAAATCTAACAAGTGATGTAGAATAATGCTTTACATAGGGAGAGCAAAAAATGATCGGAGGGGAGGTGCGGCCGCAGTTCTATAGTGACGACTAGAGAGATTGTCACTAGAGACGGTGAAGTTGAGGGGGCAAAATATAAAATTTAAAAGGTGAGAGGTAAATTCACAATTATCCCAATTTTTAAAAAAAATATAAAAAATTAAAGAGTAAAAAAATTCTTTTTATCGAGGGGCCACAGCCCCTCCCATTGAAGTTGTAGCTTCGTCCCTGATTGTCACGTTAAGGGATAGCAGTTGATGAAAAAGACGAGTATAGAGTTTTCTCTTTGGTAGGTGAAAAGTTTTAAAATAAAAAATGAGAAAAGTAGAGAGTTAGTCCCCCAAGTATCTTAGACTTTTGAATTAGGAATAAAACAATTGAATGTTTAAATATTAAGCCTTAAATTTGTTATTATTTAACAAAAGTTACGGTTCATTAATAATTTTATAACAAAAATTAAAGTTTAATATCTATTATATATTTTAAAAATTCAGTGACTTATAACAAAAGTTTAGTGGCTATTTATGTACTCAATCCTAAAAAATAGTATTTGATCCAAGAAATTATTTTCTATAAATAATATAACAATTGAAGGCGCTCCTTTATTTCTCCTTATTAAATTTTCTGGTGGTCTTGCTTGCAATAAATAGAGTTCTTTAGTTCATTTTTTTTTTCTTTATGTATGAATGCTATGGGTATGACTCGTTTTAAGACTTCAACATTCAAGCCTACAATATTCTGATTTTATTATTTAATATAATTATTGATGGTTGAAAATTTTTTCCCTGCTGCTCAAATTTTATTAATATTAGACCAATTGACCAGATACCCTATACTGATACCTGTTCTCTCTAATACCGGAATTAATTCTTGAAATCTGAGACCTGGTCTAACCGAAATGAGTTTCAATTTTTAAGAATTGATGGCTATCGAAACTAGAACTAATTCTGAGTAAATTGGCCGGATACCCAATCTTATCCACCCGATGATATCAATCATGTCATGTTCCATTGCATATCTTGTTGCCCCTTTATACACCTAATTTATTTTATCCAAAATGATAATTGAAGCATCATTTTATCTCTAAATACCATTTTTATATACAAGCCTTCAATTTTTTTAGTAAACTACTTATTTAGTACTAAATTTATTATCGTGTTTTTATTTTAGTACTATACTTTTTTTATATAAAATAAGATCTAACGTTAAATTTTTTATATTTTAGTACTTGGCGTTAAGTTTAACCGTTAGCAAAAATTGTGACGTTGGATGATATAATAACAAATTTAATCCTTAAATCTTATGCATTCGATCAAATAGATTATAATTTAAAATATTTTAATAAATTATTAATATTTTAAAATTTTTATCAATTTGATCTTCATTTTATTTGAAATTATTATTAAATTAATCCTTTTCTTTCTTTTCTCTGACTTTTCATATTCCCTACCCAAACCCTAGCTCGATGGCACTGTAATTTCCCTCCAATCACTCTTCGTTCAGCATTCTCACTCACAACTTTTGAGGAATTTTTTCTTCTCGAGTCTGCAAACTCAAAGGTTCAATCTCTTGAAGAGACTCGCAAAACTCAAATCAAAGAAAATGTTTCTCAAAACCTCCATGCATAAAAAAACATAATTTCGAGTGTTTACAGAAATAGATCGACGTAAAGAAAGAAATATCTCAAGAGAAGAAGGTTAATGTTTTTAGTGGAAGATGGGGATTTTTCCGATGACCCGGACTGGTTTTTGTCAGAAGCACAATAGTTAGTAATGTTTCAACAACAAAAGAAAACAACAAATTGTTGGATAATGAGACTGTTTACTTCACTTTCCTTTCTCCAAGAGCCCGTCACAGGCTTTAATCCATTGTTTGTTTGTTTGTTTTTTTTTTTTTGCTAAGCATTCGACTTCTAATGGATTGGGCAAAATGGGTAAATCCCCTTGTATATTCTACTGAGGTTGCTTAATCTATTCAGATACTTTAAAATAAAGGGTAAATTATCTCGTTGACCACCAATCTTTATGTAAAGTTTTAAAATGACCACCTTAAAAAAACGCGTCATTTGACTACCCAAACTATTAAAATGGGATCAATTTGGCCACCTGTCGTTAAGAGGCTAACGAAAGGTGACGTGGCAGTTAAAAAATTAAAGGTATAATTACATATTTCGTCCTTACTATTTACACATTCTTTCAATTTAGTCCTAATTTAAATCTAATAAAATAAATTAATTAGGTGGTGACACGTGTCAACACCTTATTGGAGGAATTTAATTATTTATATTTAATTTAATAAATTTATTTTCATCCCCCAATCAGGTGGTGACACGTGTCACCTGATTGGGGGATGAAAATAAATGGAACTTTTGCACCCAGCATAAATCGAACCTGGGTGGCTGGGTAACCTGGGCAAGACGCAACATGGCAAAGCCACTGGGCTAAAGCCATTTTTTGTGATACAAAGTGTAAATAATTTATTTTCATCCAATCTTGCATACCCCAAAACTCGTTATTTCTCGGGAAACAGCTTCATTCTCTTGTCATCACATCTGGGTCTTCAAAAGACAGGTTTATATCGAACCACTTGCTCAACATGTACTGCAAATTCGGAAACTTACAAGCTGCCGTTTCCTTGTATAATGTTATGGTTGTGAAGAATGTCATGTCTCGAAACATTTTGATCAATGGACATTTGCTTGTCGGGGACTTGGATGGTGCCAGAAAGTTGTTCGACGAAATGCCTGAGAGAAAAGTCGCCACTTGGAATGCGGTTGTTGCGGGGTTTATCCAGTTCGAGTTTAACGAGGAGGGACTATGTTTGTTTAGAGATATGCATGTTTCGGGATTCAGGCCTGATGACTTCACTCTTTCTAGTGTTCTTAGAGGGTGTGCCGGTTTGGAGGCTTTGTTAGTTGGGAGACAAGTTCATTGTTGTGTGGTGAAATGTGGATTTGGGTTTCATTTAGTTGTTGGGAGTTCTTTGGCTCATATGTATATGAAGTGTGGAAGTTTAGAGGAAGGGGAAAGGGTAATTAAATCAATGCCGATTCGGAATGCGGTCGCTTGGAATACTCTCATTGCAGTGAACGCTCAAAATGGCTATTCTGAGAGTGTGTTGGCCCTTTATTGTATGATGAATTATATTAATTATTTGCACTTTGTATCACAAAAAATGGCTTTAGCCCAGTGGCTTTGCCATGTGCGTCTTGTCTAGGTTACCCAGCCACCCAGGTTCGATTCACGCTGGGTGCAAAAGTTCCATTTATTTTCATCCTCCAATCAGGTGACACGTGTCACCACTTGATTGGGGATGAAAATAAATTTATTAAATTAAATATAAATAATTAAATTCCTCTAATAAGGTGTTGACACGTGTCACCCTAATTAATTTATTTTATTAGATTAAAATTAGGACTAAATTGAAAGAATGTGTAAATAGTAAGGACGAAATGTCTAATTATACCTTTAATTTTTTAACTGCCACGTCACCTTCCGTTAGCCTCTTAACGGAAGGTGGCCAAATTGATCCCATTTTAATAGTTTTGGTAGTCAAATGACGCGTTTTTTTAAGGTGGTCATTTTAAAACTTTACATAAAGATTGGTGGTCAACGAGATAGTTTACCCTAAAATAAAACTATATCAGAAGGCTGATTCACTTTAGAGGAATTGAATTCTGTGAAGCGTGTTCCCTATATAGAAGATGGTTGAAGTGATGTGACACCAACTTTGCCTACACGATGTGGGGTTAGGTGTTTGGGAAAGAGGGTGAAAATTGTGAAATTTGAAGTTTGGCTCTTGAGATAATGATTAAACTTGGTCAACAATTTTGAATTAAGACCCAATTAAAAATGAGCTAGTCATTATCTGAGTACCAAAAATAGAACAAAAATAGAAACACGATAATAAGTTAGGCACTAAATATGTAATTTATCCTTGTTTTTTCTACTTTCAATTTTCTATTACAAATGCTCACCCGGTTCCCCAAAGTTTTACCCTAACTAATCTAAATCGACCAACATCACACATCTAATTTTAGTGGATAAATCTCCCAACAGAATTTTTCTATAAACTCTAAACTTGCTTAACCGATATCAAACTACTTACCACTTGGTTATTACAAGGGTAAACTATATCGTTGACCACCATACTTTGGTTAATGTATTAAAATGACCACCTTAAAAAAAATCGACTCAATTGACCACCCAAACTATTGAAATTGGATGATGTCATGGTCGACTCTTCTTGTGCCACGATCCTGCCATGACAAGGCTATCGAGGACCGAGCAGAGGCGGACCGAGTGATGATTCAAGCAATCCCTAAGGAGCTATCAAGGCCAGGATGCGAGTCAAGGTGCTTTTCGAAGGTGACGAGGGCACTGTTCAAGAAAGTGTCCCCGTTTCGAGCATTCCAACGTCTACATAGAGCATTCCTGGTAAGTTTTATTAGCTCTTTAGGGGGAAGTGATCGGGTGTCAGGTCTCCACCCTCCCCCTCGCCATGGGCTAGCAGCCGAGCGGCCATGGTGTAAGTGACCCTCTTCTAGGCTCGAGTGGGGCCTAGGTGTACGGGAATCGGGGTCAAGCGGATGGCACGATGTCTCCCTCGGGTGCTGCTCGAGGGACGGTTTGGGGCTAGAGGGCCCCATATCGTGCCCTTTCCGGAACCCAGGGGTTGGCTCCTAGCATTCGCTAGGCCCTGCGGGATTCCATAGCGGATTGGCGTGTGGCTAGATGGATAATGAGACGACGCTTCCGTGTAACGACCGTGGGAATTGGACTCGAGTAAGGTTGACTCGAATAGGATGTGTTCTTTTTCGAGTGCCGCGCGGCATGCCGATCGGGCTGGGACGGCATGGTCGTGACATGTGGCATCAGAGCTAGGCTAGTAAGCCTGATCGTGTGATCGTGGATTTTTGGCTGGTGAAGCCTGGTCGGGAACTTCGAGGCGAGCATGAGTTTCGAGGCGAGCATGAGTTTTGAGACGAGCATGAGCTCCGAGGCGAGCATGAGTTTCGAGGCGAGCATGAGTTTTGAGACGAGCATGAGCTCCGAGGCGAGCATGAGTTTCGTGGCGAGCATGAGTTTTGAGACGAGCATGAGCTCCGAGGCGAGCATGAGTTTCGAGACGAGCATGAGCTTCGAGGCGAGCATGGATCTTGAGGTGAGCATTGTGCATCATGGTAGCACCTCACCAAGCGCTACTATGCGTGTAAGTAGGCAGGGTCGAATGACGACCAGGCCAAGCGCTAGTAAGCCTAATCGTGTGATCGTGGATTTTTGGCTCGGGAACTTCGAGGCGAACATGAGTTTCGAGGCGAACATGAGTTTTGAGACGAGCATGAGCTCCGAGGCGAGCATGAGTTTCGAGGCGAGCATGAGTTTTGAGACGAGCATGAGCTCCGAGGCGAGCATGAGTTTCGTGGCGAGCAAGAATTTTGAGACGAGCATGAGCTCCGAGGCGAGCATGAGTTTCGAGACGAGCATGAGCTCCGAGGCAAGCATGGATCTTGAGGTGAGCATTGTGCATCATGGTAGCACCTCACCAAGCGCTATTATACATGTAAGTAGGCAGGGTCGAATGACGACCAGGCCAAGCACTCTTTGGGTTGGAGTAGGCAGGGTGGGAAGGCTACAGCCGAGCGCTCCCAGAGGGGAGTAGGCAGGATGGTCGAGTCTTACGTCGAGCACTTCCAATTGCGGAGTAGGCAGGATGGCGTCATGTCACGCCAAGCGCTTCCACTCATAGAGTAGGCAGGGTGGTGTAACGTTACGCCAAGCGCTTCACAAAACGAAGCAGGCAGGGTGGCTTAGTTTCACGCCAAGCACCCACGTGGGGTAGGCAGGGTGGCTAAAGAGATACGCCAAGCACTTCCAGATGTGGAGTAGGCAGGGTGACTAACCATGATGACACTGAGTTGAGACTGTGTCAGAGGACACGTGTGCGTGGTGGTGTTTATTGGGAAATTGTCGGGTAATCAGTACACAGTGGTGCCTGTCGGTAAGCCCGGTGATTGACCCAGCGCAGAGGTGCATGAGCTTGTGTGTGGGCACAGAGGTGTCCACGTCTTAGTGCAGAGGCACTCAATATTCTTTAGCACAGTGGTGCTCAGTGATTTTGGCACAGAGGTGCCCGGTGAACGCAGCACAGTGGTGCTCAGCGATTTTGGCACAAAGGTGCCTAGTGAAGGCAGCACAGTGGTGCTCCCTTGGTGATCAGTGCACAGAGGTGCCGAGTTTTCTCAAAGCACAGAGGTGCTCATTTATGATGTGACGCAGCGGCGTTTGTGTTGTGAGGCACAATGGTGCTCGTTTGCAATTGGCTTAAAGGTGCCCAAATTGCAATTTAGAGCGTGATTTTGCTCTCTTTAACGCAGCGGCGTTCGTGATTCAAGCACAATGGTGCTTATGGGTTACTTGTGTGTTTAGCAACGATTGCTTGTGTTGAGACTCTACGCCAAGCGCTCCAGAAGGGAGTAGGCAGGGTAGGAGAATGGCGACATGGATAAGAGTTGATTTGCAGGTGACGATGGTGCCTTGAGTTAATGGAGGGATTCCATCCATTATAGTCGACGAGAGCGTCGACAAACGAGACGAGTTGTGTGCTTAGTGGTGAACAACATAAGTGGTGGCGCAATGGGACTCAAGAGCATGGTGGTGCTCCTTCGATGGTGGCATGGTGGTGCATATGTGTTTTCAGGGTACGATGGTGCTTTCAGAGGAAGGTTGACCGAGTTGCAGTGGCTTTCAAATCACTCAAAGAAATTAGTGTGTGTGAGTGTGCTTCATTAGACAGCTCGCTCTATTCCGTCGATGGGGACATCGACAAATAGAGTGGGGGAGGATGCCGGAGTTAAGCTCGTGAAGCTAGTTAGCATAAAGCTGGATAGCATCAAAGCAGTTGGGAAGTGGTGAAGGCGTGCTGAGTGAGAGACAAAGCCTTACAAGCAGATGGTAATGCTTGGTGAGACAAGGCGACGTATTCCTTGTGATGTTTCCAAGTATCACGTGAGGGGCGCATACAGAAACATACTAAGGATTGGTGGTGGCACAAGGCAACGTGCACCAATCATGTATCATACTAAACTTGTGTGAATATGGTTATCACTGATATATTCGCTTTTAAATCTTGTAGTACAGGTAATACCAAGAGTGCATAGAGACAAAGTACATTTATGTACAGTGATGGCGACTAGAGATCCTTCTACCTCATTTAAGCGACTTTGAGCTTGCACTTGTGCGTTGAGAAATGGGACATGGTTGGCAATTATGTTCAGTATCGAGGAGCAGATCATTGTGTGGCGAGTCATAGTTCGCTTGATATGGCCGGGAATGTTACTGTGTTTTGTAGGACTACTGTCAAGATAGTGTTCTACACAGAATTTACAAGGCACATGTTCAAGTGGGTCAGTGGTTCGTTACTTTGGTGTTGCTCAAGCCATAATCAGAGTATAAGTGTGGGAGCATGGATCCAACATTCGAGATTGAGAGAGTGGAAACATGCTACGATGGGTTCATGATCGAGCTTGACGGTCACATATGGGCAACGTGATCGCGAAAAGATTGAGGGAATACATGATTGGGGCTTGGTTGATTCGCTTAGAAGTGTAGATGATTGAACTAGAGAAGCGTTTGAGATCGGGCAAGGACCAAGTGTTAGCTACCACAAGATGTCCATATCAACTGATCAGGTGACAAAGAGTGGCGTCAACATCGATGAGGACATCCATAGAGGAAGGGCGAGAGAGTGTCAGGACCATCTCTTATCACAGTGTATCGATGAGGACATCGATAGAGGAAGTGCGGGAGAATGTCAAGATTATCCGTTATTACAGCACATCGATGAGGACATCGATTATAGGGAGTGTGGGAGGATGTCATGGCCGGCTCTTCTTGTGCCACGATCCTGCCATGACAAGGTTATCAAGGACCAAGCAGAGGCAGACCGAGTGATGATTCAAGCAATCCCTAAGGAGCTATCAAGGCCAAGATGCGAGTCAAGGTGCTTTACGAAGGCGATGAGGGCCCTGTTCAGGAAAGTGTCCCCGTTTCGAGCATTCCAACGTCTACATAGAGCATTTCTGGTAAGTTTTATTAGCTCTTTAGGGGAAGTGATCGGGTGTCAGGTCTCCACCCTCCCTCTCGCCATGGGCTAGCAGCCGAGCGGCCATGGTGTAAGTGACCCTCTCCTAGGCTCGAGTGGGGCCTAGGTGTGCGGGCATCAGGGTCAAGCGGATGGCACGATGTCTCCCTCAGGTGCTGCTCGAGGGACGGTTTGGGGCTAGAGGGCCCCATATCGCGCCCTGTCCGGAACCCATGGGTTGGCTCCTAGCATTCACTAGGCCCTGCGGGATTCCATAGTGGATTGGCGTGTGGCTAGATGGATAATGAGACGACACTTCCGTGTAATGACCGTGGGAATTGGACTCGAGTAAGGCTGACTCGACTAGGATGCGTTCCTTTTCGAGTGCCGCGCGGCATGCCGATCGGGCTGGGACGGCATGATCGTGACATGGATCACCAGCCGTTAATGGGCTAACGAAAGGTGACATGGCAGTTAAAAAATTTAATAGTATAATTACACATTTGGTCCTTACTATTTACACATTCTTTTAATTTAGCCCTAATTTTAAACTAATAAAATAAATTAATTAGGTGGTGACACGTGTCACCTGATTGAAGGATGAAAATAAATGAAACAAAACTGGGTATTTGCTCCCAGCGTAAATCAAACCCGGGTAACTTGGGCAAGACACCGCATGGCAAAGCCACTAGGCCAAAGCCACTTTTGTGATACAAAGTGCAAATAATTAATTATATTAATTAATATAATTAATATAAAATGCAAATAATTAATATAAGTCCTACTTGGTTTTTTATGCCAAGGAAAAGTAAATAAATGTGGATTAACGAGATTCAAACATGGCACGCTTATAATGCATAAACATCTAATTCAATTAAATAAATCTAATAATTAAATTAAAGTTAACAACATTTTATATATTTTTTAAAATATAGTTAGTGCACAATTTAAAATAAAAATAGTTTTAAGAATTTTTTATTTTTAAACTAAATTTAATATATTTTTTGTTTTCACATTTATTTTTATAATTTCACGTATATAATCGTTGAATTGATTTTTTTAACTTAATTTATAATTTTAATATTTATTAAAAATTTAATTAAATTCCTATATATATATATATATAAAATTATATTACAACTTTAAAATTTTAAAACTATATTAAATTTATTTAGTGAATACAAACTTACGAACATAATTGAAATGAATTGATATAATTTTAAATTATTATTTAATTATTAAATTTATTTTATTGGATTTGATGTTTTTATGCATTATAAGTGTGTCATGTTCGAATCTCGTTAATCCACATTTATTTACTTTTCTTTGGCATAAAGAACAAAATATGACTTATATTAATTATTTGCATTTTATATCACAAAAATGGCTTTGGCCCAGTGGCTTTGCCATGCGGTTTCTTCCCCAGGTTACCCAGGTTGGATTCACGTTGGGAGTAAATACCCAGTTTTGTTCCATTTATTTTCATCCTTCAATTAGGTGGTACCAAGTATGAATTATATTAATTATTTGCACTTTGTATCACAAAAATGGCTTTGGCCCAGTGGCTTTGTCATGCGGTGTCTTGCCCAGGTTACCTAGGTTTGATTCACACTAGTAGCAAATACCCAGTTTTGTTCCATTTATTTTCATCCTTCAATCAGGTGACACGTGTCACCACCTGATTGGGGGATGAAAATAAATTTATTAAATTAAATATAAATAATTAAATTCCTCCAATAAGGTGTTGACACGTGTCACCACCTAATTAATTTATTTTATTAGTTTAAAATTAGGACTAAATTGAAAGAATGTATAAATAGTAAAAACCAAATGTGTAATTATACCTTTAATTTTTTAACTGCAACGTCACCTTCCTTTAGCAAATTAACGGCTGGTGGTCACATTGATCCAATTTCAATAGTTTGGGTGGTCAATTGAGTCGATTTTTTTAAGGTGATCATTTTAATACATTAACCAAAGTATGGTGGTCAACGATATAGTTTACCCTTATTTTTAATTGGATAATGTAGAAATCCAGCAAGCAGAGATGTGTCTATTTGAGTAGACACCCGCCATCGACCACGATGTCGTGTCCGGTGACAACCTCGGAATCTTGGGATGCAAGAAACAGTACCGCGTCGGCGACGTGCTTTGCTTTCAGCACCACCCCTTTCAACCTTGTTTCCGGATTACAAACCTCCCGAGGTAACTCTGCTTCTGTTCCGGCCAAGTGGTTCCATAACGACGTCATCTCCACCACGAACGGCGACACGCTGTTTACTCTTATCCCATGCACCCCAAGCTGAAGGCTGGCCGACCTCACCAACCCCACCACCGCATGCTTCGACATGCGGTAGTCAGTGTCCGCCATGCCTCCTGTGCTGGCGGCGACGCTAGCCGTGCAGATGATGCTCCCTCTTACACGCTGCTCAACCATGGCACGCGCCGCGTGTTTCACGCAGGCAGCCATGCCACGCACGTTGACGGCGAAGAGGTGGTCGAACCCCGCCAAGTCTAGATCGAGAACTTTCTGATCGGAGTCGGAGCTGCACTTCTTAGATCGAACTATCCCGGCATTGCTGAACATGATGTCGAGCTGCCCATAATTCTGGACCGTCCATTCCACCATGGCTTTCACTTGCTCTTCGTCAGTAACATCGCAGTGGAAATAGCGGCACTTTTGGGAACCGATGGACGCAGCCACCTGCTCACCTAGCTCATCTTGGATGTCAGCAATCACCACCATACGGGCACCATGATCGGCAAAAACATAGGCCGTGGCCTTGCCGATACCGTTTGCTCCGCCGGTGATGATGGCGACTTTGCCTTCTAGCTTCTTGCCGGACATTGTTGGACGATGCAATACAAACAAGCTTTCAGCGCCATTAATAAAGGCAAAGAGCACTGGACATTGTCAGTTGTCACTAGGGTGTTTAACGAGTTGAGCATATTGTGAGCTGTCAAAATCCGGTAAACGCTCGATTTGTGTTAACTCGACTCGAGATCTTAACGAGTTGATTTGAGTAAAGTGTAACTTGATTTTATAAGTTCGCCAGCAGCTCCTTAATTTTTTAAAATATATGAATCAAATGTTAGTCATGATATTGTTGGAAGGGATAATCTCGTACCCCGAGCATGAACGGTAAAAGTGTATTATATATATGGGCTGAATTAAACAAAAGAGTAAACACTACCATTTTGACTACTCGTGGTTAAAAAACCCACAAAAAATAGAAAATTAAGAATAATTTAATGATCAAAATAGGAAAGAAGCCATAGATTAATAACCAACATAGGAAAAAAATGACAATAGTGAGCATAATAAGGGAAAACGCAACATTAATGATGAAATTGCAAAAAATTATAGTTTGGTGACCAAAATAAGATAACAGGAACAGTTTAGTAACTAATGATGATGTTTACTCTAAATAAATGATTAAGTCTATAAATTTTTTAATCTAGTAATAATTTAAGTATTCATAAATTTAAATAGTAAACAAACTATGTCTTGCACACCTAATTTTAGTTTAATACTTAATAAATTTTCATAATTAATTTATTATTGTGGCTCCTTCTAATATATCTGCACTTGACCCAACCCGAACATATCTCTTAAAAATCCGATCCGACTCGACCCGAAAATAAATACTCTATATCTGCACCCGACCGATCTATAGAAAAATAATAATTTTTAAGGACCTAGTTGTAAAAAATAATTTTAAGGGATTTAATAGTAAAAAACTATAAATTTAAGGACTAAATTTTAATTTTAAGGACCTAATTATAAAATATATATATAAAAATGGACTATTATTACAAATATCCCTAAAAAATTAAGGGAAAATCACATAATTAGTCTTGGGTCGGGTAGGATATTTTTCACCCTAAATTCGAACCCGACCCGACCACAAATTTAATAAAAACCCGACCCGACCCACACTCAATTTTTCATTAAAAAATTCAACCCGGTCATGTCAGGTCGGAACTCGACCGGATCGAGTAAAATATCCATCTCTAATTCTGACTTCGTCTTTAATAATAAAAAACTATTTCGCATCGAATTCGTTCGAAATTATTAGGTGTCAGATTTGCTTTGTGCCTTATCCTGGGGCACTATTATTAAGGGCAATGATATTATTCAATTGGCTATGTTCAAAAAAAAAATATTAGCCACCCATGCCATGCCGACATATCATTACAACTTTAAAAAAATATCGGAAATCAATTAAAACAATTAAAAATTACAGCTTTTATAGTAATAAAAAGTATTTCAGTAAAAACAGATGGTGTTCATTTTAAGAGACACGAATTCAAATCGTTTTGTCTACAAGATATATGTACATTATTAAAAAATTAAAAAAATATATAAACATATACTATCTTATAATCAATCACCTTTAGACTATTAAAAAATAGTCTAAGTTTACCCGAATGAAATTCAAGCGTCATCCTTTTGATCGAAGAAATAGTTTACCCGAATCGAGTTTCAACAATTAACTTGTAACCCCCTCGTCCCGGTCTGGTCGGATGACCGGTCCGAGTGGGCCACACGGGGAAAACCGAAGCGAAACCCGTTAAGGTTTCCCCTCGGTTAACGACCCTAAAAATTTCTTTTTATTTTATCTTGTCTATAGGCATAATTAAAACCTACGTGATGCACAACAGCGGAAAATACAAACAATGTAACATACTCCGACCAACCAAAACCTTAAACAGCTCATTTTAGTCCTTTACAGCAGGCCGTTTCGAAACGCCCTTAAGGTGTTCCGAAACGCCTTAACTTAGTCAACAGGCCAGGGTCAACCATAAGGTGACCGTTCCGAAACAGGGGTGACCCGTATCGAAACGACCTTGACGGTCAATTTCTCGTGGTCAACGAGATTTGACCGTTTCGAAACATCAAAGGCCCGTTTCGGAACGCCTTTATCTCGTCAATTTCTCAAAATTCCAGTAGCAAAAATGTTCCGAAACGACCCCCATCCGTTTCAAAACGGCAGGCCATTTGCAAAGGAACCGTATCGGAACAGGGTGACCCGTTCCAAAACGCCCCCTGTCTGCAAACTCGTTTTGGTTGTTTTAAGGCATAAGGGTGCCCCAAAACACCCTACAACATCATAACAATTAAACTTAAGGCAACCCAACTATATTAGCATGCTTCAACAAGATTAAGACAAGTCTAACACTAAGGTAAGACCTCACAAGACATGCATTCATTCAACATCATTCAAACATAGAGACAACATCTAAGGCACATGGCTAACATTCAAAATGAGCAATTTAGGCATGAGTTACAATTCAACATGGCAACACAAACCATACAAAAGCAAGGTATCAAGGAGTCTAAACAAGCTCCTATACAACTAGCAACCATCCAACAAAACAACACATGTCCCATTGCTCAAACTATTACATGTCCAACATTAAAAACCCATACTTGAAGCACTCAAGGCTAACAACCACACTTGGAGGCCCTCCACTTGCTCGAGCAACCCGCGAACTAAGGATCTGCAATGTTGAACAAGGAGAGCGTAAGCAATGATGCTTAGTGAGGGTAAGCTCTAAAAACAAACCTCAACATTGCAGGGTCCGAGCACGATCTAGCCAAGGCATTTCACAAACATACCAAGTATCCACAAGAGTCATGAGAATAAGATGCATGAGCAATGTACATTATAAATGCCATGATCATAAGCTTAACTCCATAATACATGTAAGCACATTCAAGCATCCCATCAAAGATCATAAACCTCAACACATTGATATACTTATCAAACAACATTGGCACCTACCTATGACCCGAATACGCGGATAGACATGTTGGAACTCACATCCAACAACCACATTACCTCACGGTGGGATTTCACTCATCACCGGTCTCGCGGAGGGGATTCCACTCATCCTCACGCCCCGTCGATGGGATTCCACTCATCACCGACTATATTTAAATACAATTTCCGGGCGAAATCGTACTCCTCCTTGGTGACTCAACGCCACCAAGGCCACGCGCGACTTTTGACTCATGTGTACACACTAACATCCTAATGATCGATCATTTGTACTCAAGCATACTAGTTCCAACATTTACTCATTTCACATTACCCATTTCAATCAATTCCGTGCTTAGCACGTACTCACCAATAACCATCATTATGCAAGTCTCAAGCACCACAAGTCATATCACATCTCACATGTATAATACAGTATACATAAGCATTCATATCACATTTCATACGAGACATACACAACCACATAAATGAGTTCATCCAAAGGCTCTAGATCAAGCTTAGGATTAGGCTACCACCCTAATCCTAACTCTGGTGGGTCTACCAAGCCCAACCTAGTCCATATACTCGAACCAACCATTTTAAAACCATTTAAAACAATTAACCACTCACCTAACTTCCACGCTCAAAGACCAAGCGAGCAACCACCTTCAATTCCCCGGATTCACTTCCGATGCTTCACCGATGCCCAAACTCGATTCTAATCAATCTCAAACACAAACAAAACATCCACAATCAAAAGCTCATCATCGAAACTAACCCGGAATAACATTTTCAAGCATTCAACACCCAAACATGTCCAAAAACAGAATTTTCGAGCAACCCACAAAACCCACTGAAATCTTTCATTTCTAGCATCCAATCAATCATCAAATACCCCCAAAGAGACCCTCATATATCATACTAACACCAGCCCCCAAAATCCAACATTAAACAACCCCAAAAACCACTTCAAAACCCTCCAAAAACCCCCTTGAAACCCAATTCCGAAAATTTCCCAAAATCACTTGAAATTCACATATGATATACTATTTGGCTTCTATATACCATAACTAAGTATATTAAATCAAAATACTTCACTTAACTACATAAAGTTTCTATTTTTAATCCAAACCTTCAAAAATGACATTTTCTAAAACTTTCATGGAAATGAAAATAAAGAGTACTTTTATGGAGGGGAAGTCAAAAATGTTATTACCTTTAAATTTGGAGTTGAAATGGAGAAGCTTTTGAATGAAATAGTAGATTGGGGGGGGAGTCTTGTTTTGTCGTTGAAATGTGAGGGTGGAGAGAGGTAGAAGATGAGCTAAAAATCTTTCTTTATGTTTGTTTAAAATTAGGGGGTTAAAGACCACTTTGCCCTTAATGAATTGGGCTATTCACTAGGGGTGTGCAAAACCGGGTTCGGTTAACCATTAGCAAATTATTTCGGTTAACCGATAAGTTCGGGTCACTAAATTCTCGACCCTAAACCGTATCCATTCAACCGGTTAACCGTTTAGTCGGTTAACCGAAAAATTCGGTTCGGTTCGGTTCGGGTAACGGTTTTTTATTTTGTTTATTAAAAATATAAATTTTAATAATATGTTAGAAAAAAGTACATACTTTTTAAAATCGACACATGATATTATTATCTTTTCTAATACTAGCAAGTTAAACACTTAAACTTGATAAAATAAAATTATGGTTTTACTTTTGGGGAATGAGAAAATAAAATTTAATTTAATTTTTTTAATATAAAATAATAAAATAACATATAATATAATAATATATATTATATAATCGGTCGGTTCGGTTACCCGGTTTATCCCAAAACCGTAAACCGTAACCGAACCGGTTTCTTTTAAAAAAATAAAAACTCGAACCGAAACCGAATTTTTCGGTTCGGTTAACCAATTTTTCGGTTCGGTTTTTTCGGGTTTCGGAATCGGTTTCGGTTTTTCGGTTTTTTTGCACACCCCTACTATTCACATGGAAGGGAAATCCATGGCTAAATGTGGTTAAATCTTAAAACATGGTCAACCCAAATTAATTAATCTGAAAACAAAACCCGAAATATTATTTAAATTATAAAACCGAGCCCAAAAATATTAAAATATTATTTTTCACCTAACCCCTAAACCCGGGTGTTACATAACTAAAGTTTTCAACTGCATGTGCTTCAATAGGATCCACTTACAGTTTTATACCAGGTAAATTTCATTTTTTCCATTTAAGTTTTTAAAGTATTTTCTGTCAAAATAAATACTTAAAATATATATTAGTACTTATTTTAACAAAATAATACTTTAAGTACTCATTTATACTAAAAAATATTTTAAATACTTATTTTGACAAAATAATAAACTTTAAGTACTAAATAAAAAGGTTGATGTGCTTTTTCTACTTACTTGTGATATAAGACAACAATTAACTAAAAGTAAAAAAAAAAAGTAAAACGGATAATGTATTGAGATATCCAAATATACTTACTATTCACAAAAATAAAACGGATACATATAATATAATGAATATTTAAAGGGTAAACTATACCATTGACCACCATACTTTGGTTAATGTATTAAAATGACCACCTTAAAAAATCGATTCAATTGACCACCCAAACTATTGAAATTGGATCAATGTGACCACCAGCCGTTAATGGGCTAACGGAAGGTGACGTGGCAGTTAAAAAATTAAAGGTATAATCACACATTTGGTCCTTATTATTTACACATTCTTTCAACTTAGTCCTAATTTTAAACTAATAAAATAAATTAATTAGGTGGTGACACGTGTCAACATCTTATTGGAGGAATTTAATTATTTATATTTGATATAATAAATTATTTTCCTACTTAAATTTGAACGCTTCCCAATCTTCAACTTTAAACACCGTGTGAAGAACTGAACATCTTCAAATTCAATTCCCCAGTTTTCAACTTCCCATTGGATTATATAAACCTCAAACAGCTACCTTCACCCTCCACAGAAAACAAAAACTAATCAACAATTTTGACGGAGAATCGGAGCCACGGCATTGAAAGGATCCCGACACCCAGATGGAAGGAGAAGCTTATGGAAAAGCTTATGGAGAAATTGTGATGGAAGGAGAAATTGAGTTTTTAATGAACTTGAATAGAATTCTATTGACTCTATCAATGGCTGCCAAGTGTTCTCCGTATTGCTGGTCGAAACAAAGAAGCTCTTTTAGGACGTTAATGGAGTTTTGCTTCACGGAAATGTCTTTTGATTTCAAAAACCAAACCATGCAACGCAAAGAAGCTTGTGATCCAAGGTATATTTGAGCTTTCTGAGCCAATGGAAACATCCAGTACGTTACACACAACATCTCCTCCAACAAATGGGTGTTCTTCTCAAACGAGTCGCCGGCGAATGCATCGAACGCCGCGGCGATGACTCTGGCGGCGCCGTTTGCCACAACGCATCGCCTGTTACGCTCGCTCTCGAGACCCCATTTCTTGATTTTGTGAACAGAATTCAGGCAGCCACATCGGTCCAACCGTCTCCTCGAATCGGTAATCGAAAACAGAATCTCGGAGACCTCGACGGAGTTGACGGGGATTCTGGGCGTCGGGATCCTTTCAATGTCGTGGCTCCGATTCTCCACGCACCAATCTTGGATCATCTTCCTCAACGAATGATTAGGTATCTGATCGAAACTTCTAAGAACTTGATTGGTAACAGGGCAAGTGAAATTCCCATCTTCAAGTCACTTTTCTATGCTTTCTCGACCATAAGTAATCCCAGAAGATAATGTCACCGGATCCTTCATAAGATCAAACGCTATCGGGCAAATAAAATGCCTTGAGATTTCAAGCTCCATGTTATGAACTTTTTGTCTCTATTTTTGGGTTTTCTTTTTCTCCAACTGAAAATCATTGCCAAAGATTACTATTTCAAAGCAAATTGTTGTTTAGTTTTTGTTTTCTGCGGAGGGTGAAGGTAGCTGTTTGAGGTTTATATAATTCAATGGGAAGTTGGAAACTGGAGAATTGAATTTGAAGATGTTCAATTCTTCACACGGTGTTCAAAGTTGAAGATTGGAAAGCGTTCAAATTTAAGTAGGAAATAATTTATTATATCAAATATAAATAATTAAATTCCTCCAATAAGGTGTTGACACATGTCACCACCTAATTAATTTATTTTATTAGTTTAAAATTAGGACTAAATTAAAAAAATATGCAAATAGTAAGGATCAAATGTGTAATTATACCTTTAATTTTTTAACTGTTACATCACCTTCCGTTAACCCATTAACGGCTGGTAGTCAGACTGATCCAATTTCAATAGTTTGGATGGTTAATTGAGTCGATTTTTTTTAAGGTGGTCATTTTAATACATCAACCAAAGTATGGTGGTCAATGGTATAATTTACCCTTGTTACAAATGCTTCTAATATTAGTTGAATCACTTTTGTTGTTAAATCAGAGTTTTAAAACGTAAATGCTTTTCCTCCCTAAATTAGGACCATTAGAACAAAAGGGAAAGTGCAAATATACATACAAAATAAATTAAACGGATTAGACCAAACCAAGGAGAATAAATATAAAATTACCTACTATATGAGTGCAAATTCATCTTGAATTTCCAGCACATATATTTGATGTAATTTCAGTAATACTTTGTAACAAAAAAATGTTATAAAAGAATTACATGTCCTCCACATAAATTCAAGCTCAAAACTAGTCTACCAGAAAATTTGAAAGGAGTAGGCTTCTAGGAGAGTCCTACCTGGTAGTAGTTGCCATGGCGGATTTCGATGTAGACGTGAGATCTTTGGCGGGTTTAGAATCTGCACTGATGGCAATCTTTGCCATTCCAGCCTCCATAGCCTCCCTCTCATCCATCTCCGTCTTCATTTTCCCGGAGTCGTTAGTATCCACAACTCGGTTTTGTGATGACAACCTTGATGGCTCTAAAAGTCGGGGCCCAGCATTGATCCATGGATGTACAAGGCATTGAGCAGCAGTTGGACGCTTCTCAGGTACAAAATCAAGGATGGGAACCAGGAAGTCCATCATTTCATTTGCATCTTGTTCGCTGAATTCGTACTTCTCAACAAGTACCTTATTCAAGGGCCAGAAACGCAACCTTCGTATGTGCCTCAAATCACCGTACCGATTAAAGAAGTCCCGTGAATAACGGCCACCCAAGGCAATCTGTGCATAATTCCCAAAATAGTTTTTGTTAAATGTGGGAGTCTGAGAAAGCAAATTTCTAAGTAGGCAGCAACAAAAATTCTCACCTTCCGTGGCATCATTCCTAGAAGTTCCATCATCAAAGCTAAGTGGTCCTGAACAGAGAAGAGAGAACTGTTACATTCATCCAAGCATATATCAAGTATATAGCTTGCTCGAATGAAAGCCAAATCAAGATATTCCTACTACAGACAACCTTCGGTCTATTATTTTCAAGGTTCTAAAGTTCAAACAAGCTCCAAGGCACTTTTAGAAGAACTTTAATATACGTATTTTGCAAAGTAAAATAACATCTTTTTTAAAACTCCATGCTTTTTTTATTAGGCATTCAGTTAAACCGTAAATCTTAAATCCTCCTGACAAATGTTTGGTTAGCCAACAAAACATGAGAAAGCATGAATATGACCAATATATTGTATCCATAAGCACACAAGTACATGCATGCATGCATCGAGCATATATACACAACACATTCCTAAATACAAAATCCCATATTTAACTAATGTAGCCAAACTATCATGCTCCAGAGATTTAAGACCAACTAAAGGCAATCCTCCTGTTTTCAGCTACAAGTAAGCACCTCACTCAAACAATAATCTAATGGTTGTACAAGACTGTGATGATGATTCAGCAGTCTCAAAAATACATGAGCTTACATTCTGTTCAGCTGTCATTTTCTAAATGCATACAAGCTTACCACATAAAATGAATACCAAAGTTTACAGCAAATTTGAATCAAGAAAAGTGGTGAAATAACTAGCTAAAAATGAATATGCAAGAAGAGAAATTTGCAGACAGAGTACTTTTTTAATCTCTCCATTAAGATAAGAAACAAAATTTCAGTTCAAGACACCTCTAATATTTTCTCCCTTTTCATTTCTAGTCCTTTTACAAAAACAAATAGCCTAACAAATTTCTAATGTGCCCACTACGTAACCAAATTTAAGTCTCTGTGATTATCATTTTAATGATATGTAAAATGCAATATCTCCAAGCAAGGGATTGCGTCCATATTTAACTACAAGTCCAATATAACATGCAACAAACAAATCACTTTTGTCCCTGTTTATAGCCTCTCTTTTCTTCGGCAGATGCACTGAGAAATTTTGTTTCCTTTTCAAAATCAAAGAAATGATTTTTTTAGGTTTCCAAGCTTGTCCCTACCTCCAAAGACTGAATGCCACATCTTCAATGAACTTTCATCAAGAGAGATGAGAACTTAAAAACAAACACATACATCACATATGATGCAAATAACATAAAATGTAATCGCATTATTATAGAAGAAAATACCTCATCTCTGTCAAAGTTATCGCCACTGTGGGGATCAAAGAGTACATCACCCGTCGCGAGCTCAAAACAAATGCAAGCAAATGACCAAAGGTCTGCTGAAGTAGAATACTTGGATCCAAGAATGACCTCAGGACACCTATACTGTCTTGTCTGAATATCATTCGTAAATTGTTTATATGTCCAACATGCATTCCCAAAGTCAACTAATTTGCACTTTAAGTCAACTGATGCCAACAGCTTCCGCCTTCCGGAGTGGCTTCCTCTCTTATTACCTTGACTTTCTTGACCAGAATCCTTCATACCATTAGCATCAGAGACTCTATTGGCATTTCCGGAACTAGTAGGGCATTCAGCAGAACCCAAGGTAGGAGATGATTTAGCTGCACCAGATGTTTCAGCATCCAAATCAGCTTCTGCAGTAATTTCCTTCTCCACGCACCCCTGAGCCACTCGCTTAACCTTTCTCCTAAACTTTTTCTTCTGATTTCTATTCAAATCCCCATTAGTAGACAGCACTGTCTTGTCCTTAATATTTGGAAGGATAAGAGGAGTACCCGATTCTCTTGGGTCCTTAGATGGATCTATCACTGACAGCAACAAAATATTTTCCGGCTTCAGATCAGTGTGTATAATAGAAAGCTCCTTATGCAAGTAATCCAAGCCCGCTAGAATATGGAAACATAACTCCTTAACCATATGAATAGGCATGCCGCGATAATCGGAGTACTTGATGAGACTCAAAAGATTATCTCCCAAGTACTCAAACACCATACAAACATGCTGTCCATTCGGACCTGAATGCTTAAAATGATCCAAAAGCTTCACCACACATTTTTTATCCTCTTTATCCCCATCAGCAATCTGTTGCAAGATTGTTATCTCATCCATAGCTGCCTCAGTGTAATGCTGTGCACTTTTTTGTACTTTCAAAGCTACATAACACTGTAGTTTAAAAACAAATTATTAAAACAAAGCATAACAAAAGCACTTTAACAAAAATTAGAAGAGAATAGGCTACATTCCCTACTGATTCTCTGCTGTCTAGTTGTCAAAATTGATCAAGCAAACAAATTATGACTTGCGAGTTGAAACCAACGCTTTTCATTTGTTCTTTACAATCAAGCATATCTTCCTCAGTTATTTTCTAGGTAATAAATCTAACATGGTATTAAGACAAATAAATGAAAAAGGGTTTTAAAGATGATTTTCTTCAATTACAGGATCGACGGAACAGAACAATCAAATATTACTGAAATAAACAAAAGAATTAGAGCTAAAAAGCAAACTTCTTGAATTAACTATACGGATTTAATTATAAGACGGCATAATTGAACTGATAATCTAGGGAAACGAAGCAAGATCGGGCAGAGATAAAGAGAAAGAGGTGTACGGAGCGCTGAGTGTCCCAAGCTAGCCAAACGGTGGAGAAATGGCCCCAACCAAGCTTGCTTTGTACAACGTAACGACCGTTCTTGAAAGTGTCACCGATTCTAACGGCGTGATAACCGCCTCGCCGGTAATCTTCCGTGCCTTCGTCCTCCGATGTCAAATCCCCGCTCTCACTCCCGGTCCACTCTTCTTCCTCCTTGTTGTCCCCCATTCCCTTTTCTTCCAAAAATTAGAAAATGAAAAAAAAATCAATAAAACGTATAGGGGTATTTTCTAAAATTTCTGGATCAGATTCAGATGGATCAGTAGATCTTGCAGCTACTGCTACGAAAGAGAAAGGAAATTTCTCTTTTTTTCTTGGCTTGGATTGAAGGAAAATAAAATTTTTGAAATAAAGAGAAAGCCTTTTGGTTTTTGTGCGGGGTATAATCACCGTATGGGGTATGGAAAGGGGGTGGGATCCTCTGTGTGTGATGATGGTATTGGTTCAGTGAGGTGCCTTCATCAATCGGGAAATCTAAAATGGTATGACTTGGGAGTGCTGCTCTCTTTTGTAAATGTTTAATAAATGAATGCGTACAAAAAATTGATACACAAATTTCGTATAACCTTTAGTTTATATAAGTTTTTTAATTTTAAAATTAAAGTTTTGCTTAGTATGAAATTAAAAATGTAAAATATGAAAAACTTGTTAGTTAAATAGTTAATATTTAAAGTAAGAAGGTAGTTATGAATCTCCACTATTTGATTAAAAAAATTTCATTCATATTTATTTACATCATTCATACTAAGCAAAGCCTAAGATATATAAGTTGGGTTTAGGGGTATATGTTGTAGAGTTTAGAATTTAAGGTTTATGGTTAAAATTTAAATTTTATAGTTTAGAGTTTAGTTTTTAGTGTGTTAGAGCTAGGGATTTAGATTTTAGAATTTATAGCTTAAGTATGAAATGTTGTGTAAAAAAATTTACACAGCTTGTGTATCAAATATAACTCTTAAAAAAAATATAACATTTTAAGTTATTTCGACAAGATTTGAAATATACGTTTTTAATCTTAAATTAGTTTATTGTACAATAGACTCACCCATGTTAACACCTAAAAAAATATTCAATACACAATACACAATCCTTTCTGCTCAATGATAGGATTTTAATATAAACTTTAGAGTTTAAGAATTTGTGTTTATAGGGTTTAGAATTTAAGATTAGTGATTTAAATTTTAAGGTTAGTGACTTAGATTTTATTCTTTTAGAGAGTAAATATATAAACTTGTGAAAAAATTTACACATATGTATCAGAAAATTTGTAACGACCCAAATTTCGAGTCAACATATTAAAGTTAATCTGAACCTTGAACTTGATAGCTTAGTTGGGTATTTAGAACAATTGGGGTCAAATTTTGAAAGATGAGGGATTGAAGGGATAATTTAACCTTTTGTAATAAATTGTAAGTCGCTCTTAGTTTTTTCTTGGCTGGACGTGGTTTTAGGGGAGACAAAATCTATAGGCTCATATTATCAAATATTTGCTTCATCAGCCATCAGGGTTCGGTAGCAGCTGAACAACCGGGTAAAATCAGGTTGTCTTGCTTGACAGGTTTCGATACTCATTCAAAGGGTATTGAAATTGTCTATCGAGTTTTGATACTTGACAAAACCGGTCTTAAGATTTTGGTGGTGAGTTGTGAATTGAAAAATTAGGTTATTAAAATTAAGTATTGAAAATTTCTAATTTTAAGAGTTGCACTTAATAATAAATATTGAAAAAAATAAATTTTAAGAATATGTCCCAAATAATAAATATTAAGGAAAAATTAAACTTTTAAAAACAAGTATTAAAAAATTAGACCTCAAATAACAATTATTGAAAAAAATTAGATCATTAATAACAAAAACTTTAAAAATGAACTTTAAGAGTAGGCCTAAATAACAAATATTGAAAAAAATAGAGTAAGTTTCTAATAAAAATATTGAGAGAAATTGAACATCTAATAACAACTATTAATTTCCAAATAAAAAGTCTTTTCGGTGAAATATCAACTTTTAAAAAATATATATTTATCATTCTCACACTCACGCAAAATTATTTTACATATATACAATATTACAATAAACTCGCCATTCTAGTATGGTGAGTTTTAAAAAAAAATTAATTATTTTAATAAACTCACAATATTAGTAGGACGAGTTCATTAAAAAAATTATTTTTTTAAATTATTATTTAATTAGACGATATTTAATAAATAATTAATTGGAATTAGTTATGGCAGCATGACCAGTTCTACTTAATTTATTTTTAAAATTGTTTAGAGAAAACAATTAAAAAACCAAATATATAATTTTTTATTTTTGAAAAAAATACTTTTAGCGATAAAGAATTAAAAAACTCATGAAAAAATTATAAATAAGTAATAAATTGATTAATAAATAAACTATTGAGGATATAAAGAAGTAATGAAGGAATAAATATTTAATGTGTTGAATTGATTGTTGGTTTAATTAATTGTTAGTATTTGTTTAATGAAATGAAAAAATTCCAATAGGATTAAATTATATTAGAAAAATTATATAGAATAAGTTTGTTAAAATTTGACCATAGCAGAGAGTGGATGATACCAAATGAGATGGACATTTTATTTTTATGCCCCGCTTTAAAATATTAAGTTTATGTTTTTCTTATTTTTTTCTTTTTTTTTCCTCCGAATTTTTCTTTCTCGATTGCTGGTTTTGTGCCCCTCCAGTGGTAACCTGTTGGCTTAGTTCCCTGACTGCATTCTTTCCCGATTAGCTTCACCTTTTCTTGTCTACTATACGTCGTTTTAATTTTTCAAGGCCAGGGAAACATGTTAGCCTCCCAATCCTGGTTGGATTCAAACCCACTTTTTGCTGTGTAACAGTGTATGAAATTGGGGGAACCCACAATTATCAGATTAAAAGTCACCTACTTTTTTAAAATTTTAAGTTACTGTAATTTAATTATTATTTGAGTCGATTACAATTTTAAAATTCAAAAAATAAAATATTAAAATTAATTAAATTAGAGTATGAAAACTGTATGACCACGGCCAATGGCAGAATTTGACCAGATTCAAAAGCATGTAGTATAAATTAGTTGATGATTGTTCACCTTCACATTAATTGAAAATGGGGATTCATGGGATGGGGCCATATTTTCAATGCCTTTCAATTTGGTATAGACTAGAACAATCAACTGCAACTCAAACCCAAGCATTAACCAAAATCTGGAGACAATACCCTTCCAGTTGCTACCAACATATTATCCTTTCATGAGAGGAGAAAAAAAAAAAGGAACTCCAAAGGGGAGTGAGTGGCAAAAATGGATTACTTTTAATCTTCGAGTTCGATAATCTTCACCACCGAAGCATCCCCGACCTTCTGGCAAACAACAACTCGGTCATGTGACTTGATAACTCCTGAAGCCTTCCCATGGTCAAGAGCAACTTTCAGAACAGACTCATTTGTTGCACTTGTTGATTCCGCCTGCAAAATAAAGCAGGATGATCATAAGTTACATGATCAAATCTTCTTGAAATATTGAAGAGTGCAATAATAATGAACATAAACTGTTACTTACAGGATGTCGTGGATCGGCAAGCATAGGGAAAAGACCTCTCACAATGAGAGACTGCCTTGCCTGAACGATCAATAGCAGAAACAAAAATGTTAAATTGCATAAGAAAGAAAGTGGCTTTTTTGATGTTAGTGTTAAGAGAAAATTGCCAAAATGCGACGATAAAACATAAATCCAAGTGAAGAAAAAACTTATGAAGAATTTCCATCAACAACCGTAGAGCTCAAAAGACCAGCTAGTACAAATTAAGGAGCAATTTGAAGTACTAAAATGGTACCAGTTAACATTGTTACTAATACTAGTTCCCCTCTTTGAGCATGTTTAGAAATAGACTACTACAAAATTAACTTTCGCAGTCACTTGGACATCCAGGATTCAAGGCAAATGACATGACATACCTCAAAGACCCCACTGAAGCTCCACTTCAACTGGTTCGTCGTAAGGCGAGGGATGACAACTGAGAGAACTGGCATTGTTGGCCTGTACTTTGCAATCAATCTGGTACATACATGGAATACATTCAGAAGCCGTATAAATGAATCAAAGTCTTAATACATCTTTTGAAAAGACTCCCTCAATATCCCCAAAACCCCTTTAAAAAATGAAGAGAAAATTTTATCTAAGGTACCAATGGTATACCTTGCAGCTTTCCCTGAGGATGTGAAGCATATAATGACTGATGCCTTCACCTTAATTGCTGCTCGTACCTACGCAAGAAATGTAGCTCTATCAGAAACATATTTAGAGATAAAAAAAGTGGGTAAGGAGCACATTGATATAATGATAAAAACATTCATCAGAAGAACAGCACTGGGAAGAAGAAATACCGCAGAGGAAGCAATGGACTCCAAGTGGCTCATTGGCTCTCCAACATGCTTAACTGTCTTTTTGAAATACATATCCTGGTTGAATGCCTTCTCCGCCTACATTATTTATAATAAATATGAGAAAAGAGCATTTGGGAATGTTTAGGAAACGGAACATGAATACCAAGGACTTCTTATTTAAACATTTCCGGAACATTAAGTGATCCATCTCAATGGACAGGCACGACAGTTTATGGATACTTTATGGTTTATGCAATATCCAATACCAACTATTCATGGAAAATTAAGTGATCCATCTCATTGATATTCATGGAAAGTTAATAGGTAATTGATGCAGTATGCAACAACAAAAATAAAATTCCAAACCAAAGGCTGATGTATGAATTAGACATTCTTGCTGAAAAAAGAGCACTGATGTATGTACTCCCACGGAAGGCTACAAGAAAAACAGGCTTTGAATATGTTATGTTATTTTGGGTTCTCCTCAGTTGAAAGGCAAGCACATTTACAGCATGGCCATAAGTCTAAATGAGTGAGCCTAGTGAGTCAAAAAACATGCTAATTCTAGAATCTTTCAAGTCTATAAGCAGTCTGTTAAAAGGAACCATGTTCGTACGTCTCTCAAGTTGGAGCTGTTTAAGGCCTTGGTTTTGGTTGCGTTTAGCAACCTAAACGGGCGTTTTCCCACCAATTTCTTCCCAAACAGCCCCCGTTTTGGTTGTGAACGGGCGTTTGCCCACCGTTTTTAGGGCCTAAACGGATGTTTTCTGGCAGCTGGATTTTCCAGCTTCTGCCAACGGGCGTTGCAGCCCCAACGGCCGTTTGCCACAGCAATGGCAAAGGAAGCCTAAGTCAAAAGACTCAAGTATGCACATTTACAGCATAAAGAGAATTTACCTCTGCACAAATCCTGCCAACAGTAGAAATGGTTTCAATGGGGTATAATCCACGCCAGGTCTCAGCACCAAGAAGAATAGCATCACTTCCTGCAGCCATTAGAAAGCAGGAAAATAAAAGAGATGAGGTTTAATAACCATTAAATAATAAAAAAAGGTATACATCTTTGGTAGAAACAGTTTGTCAGTTCTCAAGTCCAGTGAACAAGATAGGAAAGGTTTTCATACATCATAGAAATCTTAACATGAATAACATGTATTCATAAATAATTTGAAAGATAAATCAATGGAAAAAAATCCAAAGCAACTTGCACAATAAGTGTAATAGTATAGTTATATACCATCAAGAACCGCATTGGCAACATCCGTTGCCTCAGCACGAGTTGGTCTCAAGTTGTTAGTCATACTGTCTACAACACGAGTGACAACAGCGGGCTTTCCAACCATGTTACACTTATAAAGGGCAGCTTTCTGAAATAAGAACACCTGAAAAGAAAGGGAAGTTAATTAGCAATGATCTCTAACAAGTCACAACAAGTGTCTACACCCACATATCAAACTAAATTACACACATCGGAAACTAGGACCAAGAATCCAAGGCTACTAACAAGAATTTACAGAGTACAGTTACACAAGCTTGAGCAGACTGCATGAGCAATTGAACAAAATATATTTCGCAAAAAAGGCAATGCAATATATCCATATCCCTCGGTAAATCGGATCACTGGGATTTATGTAGACCAGTTGCATGCTTTATAGTGACATTATGACCAGCAAACTTACTGCTGGTTCGAAGTTAAGACTAACCTTCTCAGGTGGGAGATCAATGCCCAAATTTCCACGGGAAAGAATGATACCATCAGCTTCCTGTAAGATCTCGTCAAATTGGTGTAATCCCTAAAAAATGAAAAATATTAATGTCACATTCTTTTTCGCATCATGTTCAATCAAAACCTTCATATTTTTTTATTCTCAGCAAATACAACATGTACACCTCTGCGTTCTCAATCTTTGCAAAAATTTGTGTCTGATGGAGATCACCAAATTTTGAAAGGAACTCACGAGCCTACAAAAAGCATCACAAGAGCAATCAGAGAAATGCAGGAACTCTAAACAAATATCCACAAAAGGAATACACAAAAGTGTACTGACATGGCGAACATCTTCTGCACGTCTTGTAAATGATAGTGAGACGAAGTCGATTTTGTTTTGAACTCCCCAAGAACTTATAAACTGAAGTATTACCAAGTCACAAAAAGACTTGATGAAATTATCAGGAAACAAGCAAAATCTTGCTGAGAGAGAGATTACTTTCTCCATCACTTAAATCATTAAAAGGCAACAATAAAGGGTAACCTCACCTTCTTGTCTTTATCAGAAAGGGTAGGCAAATCAATACACATTTGAGATGCATGCAAAGTGAACAATGCCCCAGTCAATGTTGCTGAGTTCTTTATCACACAAACCACATCATTTCCTTTCACCTCACTAACCTGCAGAGTTTGAGTCTCAATTTAGGCAATGGTAGCTTCATAGGAATTTTAATTGTAAAGTTCCAATTCCATAGTTAATCAACCAAGAAATAAGCAGTAAAGTCACAGAAAAAGATCTGAACGTAAATACAAACACTGATATATCTGCTTTGGCTTTTCTTACCTCCAGCCATGCAGATGTGGTTTCACTTCCAGTAAACAGGTATTGACCAATAAAGATAGTGTCTCCCTTCTTAACTGCCTGCAAAACTCAGATTGAATAGTTTTTCATAAAGATTTCACAAAGAAACAGGGCAATCACCAGCAAATACAAATTCCTCCGAGCTAAACGGAAAAAAAATGTTTGCATTAAATTTCCTGTATCAAGAAGTTATAAGCATTGCACTAGACAGTGCATGCTCCCAACTCCTAAAGTATGAAATGCAGTGTATAAAGACATGAAAGTACCATCAACCAAAACTCGGAATGTTTTAAATTTGAACCAAAGGGCAAGAAAAAAAAAAGATCATGCAGATGCTTTCTCAAAAAAAAAAAAACATATGGTACACCGTACACAGAATGCAATGAGAAGTAGTGGACTAGCATTGGACCTTTGACAATCCATCAAAATTGACTGGCAATAATTCTGAAGTGGCCTCTTTTCCTTCTTCGGGTGTCAAAACAACAGTAGAATCTTCCGTAAGTGAGATGGCCTGCCCGTTTTTATTCACAACCCGCAACTCAGGACCCACAGTATCCAACATAACCTAAAACCAAATAGAAATCAATTTGTTTCCTTAAAGATGATTTTTTCAATCATTTTTATAACTTTCCTTATCCTCAATTCCTCATCCAAGCAGTCAAAGAACAATAATGTAACAAACAACTACCGATTGTTTGTCAAAGCCAAAATTCAGGAACGGGCAAAGCCCTTCGTCTAGGCATAAAATTTCTGGTAAAGTTCAGACAAAAAAATGTCCTATAGTAAAATCAAAAACCATTTAAAAAGAGAAACATGGCAAAAGCATTTTGTTTTCCACTGAATGCAATAAGACACAATTTTCCAAGGAAACAAACAAAAGTTAAAGAAATTAACGTAAATCAACCAAAATATAAAGAATATACCGCGCAAAGCTTCTTAGTGAGCTTAACGGCTGCCATAAGATTTTCTAAAGTTTCCTGATGATACTCCGGGTCATGCCACGAGAAATCGAATCTAGCCACTGCCAAAACAAAAAAAAAAAACAAAAATGGTTCCAAGTCCCAATTTCCAATAATATGGTAATAAGAGAGGCAGCAAATGCGGTACCAGACATTCCAGCTTTAAGGCAACCGGAAATAACATCAACGGACCGAGAATTTGGACCTAAAGTTCCCACTATCTTGGTCAATGCCGGAAAAAAACTCTGAAAAAATATAAGAAACGAGTCAGATTCGAACCTAATCAGATCCAACCAGATTTCAAGTAAAAACCTAAACATATCGATTTGAAATGAAATGAAATGAATGTAAAACTTACATCCTTCGATGGCTCCAGGATTGAAGCCATCCTGATTGGCTCTTCCAGAAGCAAATGACTGGAATGCATTTTTTTTCTTCTCCGATTAAAAAAACACACAGAGAATTCTTTGATCAATAGCTTTGATGGGATTTGAGGTTTCTCTACTTGAACCAAAGAACTATGACTTTTTCAGTTTCTATCAAACGAAGATGAGGAAACCTGGTTCCGCGCCACCTTTTTTTATTAATATTTTAAGTTTCAATGTTAATTTAAAAATATTTTTATTTGTTCCACGTGGCGAGTATGAAGTTGTTCGTTTTAACTGCTCGCGATGTTTCGTATTGGCGAAGGGGCATATTTGGTATATAGTCGAATTAGAGTCAGAATTATTTTAGAATTAACCGTTTAATTTTTTGGGTAAACTACACAGACGGTCACTGAATTTTGGTAAAAAAAACAAAATGGTAATCAAACTTTCAAAAATCACAAAATGACAATTAAACTTTATGTTTTATAACAAAATGGTAACTAGACGTTAAATGCCGTTAGGTGACTGTTATAAAATTTGGTATAATAACACATTTAGTCCTTCATATTTATATATTCAATCAATTTAGTCCTAATTCGAAACAATTTACTAAATTTAGCCCTCGTTATTTACATATTTTTCAATTTGGTCCTTAAAGTAAAATTCCAAAGTATGGTAACATGATAAATAATTACAATTAAATTTTATAGGAACTCAAAAACTCGACTCGACTCGAATCGAAAAAATTTCAAATTTAAATCACATCGAATATTTAATAACTACTTTAAATATTCATTTTAATTTAAAAATATTCGATTTAAAAGAAAAAAATGATTTAAAATATTCGAATATTTAATAACTATTTTAAATATTTTTCTTTTAAATATTTGAATATTTAATAACTACTTTAAATATTCAAATATTTTAAATTAATTTTTTCTTATAAATCGAATATTTTTAAATTAAATCGAATATTTAAAGTAGTTATTAAATATTCAAATATTTAAAAGAAAAAAATGATTTAAAATATTCGAATATTTCGAGTTATTGGAGTTGACACGTCATATCTTAAGATAGAGGTGGGCATTCGATCGAGTTGAGTAAAAACATTTCTAGTTATTCGAGTTCACGCGTCATATTTTACCACTCAAACTTTATTTGAAAATTTTTCGATTCGAGTCAAGTTTTCGAGTTCCTATAAAAAAATTAATTAAATATTCGAATATTTTAAATCAATTTTTTCTTTTAAATTGAACATTTAAAGTTGTTATTAAATAACCGATGTGATTTAAATATGAAAATATTAAATATTATATTTTAAAAAATATTCGATTTAAAAGAAAAAATGATTTAAAATATTCGAATATTTCGAGTTATTCAAGTTGATGCGTCATATCTTAAGATAGAGATGAGCATTCGATCGAGTCGAGTAAAAAAAAATCGAGTTATTGGAGTTGACGTGTCATATTTTACAACTCAAACTTTATTTGAAATTTTTTCGATTCGATTCGAGTCGAGTTTTTGAGTTCCTATAAAAATTTAATTGTAATTATTTATCATGTTACCATACTTTGGAATTTTTCTTTAAGGATCAAATTGAAAGAATGCATAAATAACGAGGGCTAAATTTAGTGAATTGTTTCGAATAAAGACTAAATTGATTGAATGTATAAATATGAAGGACTAAATGTGTTATTATACCAAATTTTATAACAGCCACTTAACGACATTTAACGTCTAGTTATCATTTTGTTATAAAACATAAAGTTTAATTGTCATTGTGATTTTTGAAAGTTTGATTACTATTTTTTTTTTTTTACCAAAGTTCAATGACCGTCTGTGTACTTTACCCTAATTTTTTTAGGCTAAAAAGCCAATTTTACCTTAGTAATAGTCTTAACTTATCAATTTTGCATTAATTTAACCCTTAAAGTAATTGAATTGCATTATTATTTGTCCTTTGACCGACAGAAACCAACGCTGATCATTACGGTGCTGACGTGACAATTTATGATGACGTGGCAGAGGGGTAAAATTGATGTTCTAGTTGAATACGAGGGTAAAATTGATTTTTAAGCAAAAAGAATATGAGTAAAATACTAAATTAACATAAAAATAAAAAAAATACTTTTTTATTAATATATGACTAAAATAAAATAAGTAAAAATTATAAAATAATATTATAAGTTAATAAATTATAAATTATTCGGTAATTAAAATTTGAAATATTTATAAAATATAAAAAAATATAAAAAACTTTCATCAAAAATTTTGGACGATTTTAGTTTTCTTTCTCTTCTAAAAATGTAAGGTAGAAAGAATTTTAAAATATGGTTAATGTGATTCTCTCAACCGAACAATTTTTTTTTTAACTTTTTGGTGCCCCTACCTCTCAATACTAAAAAAATTAAACTTTACACACTTCTAATTTCTAAATCACAAACCTTAAAACCCTAAAATTTAAACCATTTACTTGATTAAATTTGTACACATACTTTTATGATTCATACTCATTTTATATTGATAAGATTTTCAATTAAGGTTTAGGATTTAAGGTTTGCAATTTAGAGCTTAAAATTTTTAGGATTTAAAATATAGAAATTAAGATTAGAAGGTAGGATTTATTTTTAATTTTTAATTTTTAAATAATTTATAATTTAATAGCTTCTCATATTTTAATTTTATAATTTTACTTATTTTTAGATTTTTAAATGTTTTTTATTTTAATGCTTTCTTAAATTCGTATTTTTACCTAAAAATCAATTTTACCCTCAAACTAGGTCAGAAAATTAATGTTGTCCCTCTTCCAAATCATCTTCACATATAGACTACTACGCCAGCATCGTAAACTGACATGTCAGCACTGTAACGGTCAACGTTGGCTTCCGCCATTCAAAGGGTAAATATTGATGCAATTCGACTACTTCAGGGGCTAAATTGATGTGAAAATACTATAGGGGCGAAATCGATAAATTGAGACTACTACAGGGGCAAAAGTGACCCTTTAACCTTTTTTATTAAGTATAGATATTACATTTTTATGTCAAGATTCAAACTCATATAAGATAATACAAGACGATCCTCTTCATGTTTATTACATTTGATCCAACTTAAAATATAAACCTTAAATTTTATTTATATGTATACATTTATATAGATTATTATCTTTATAGACAAGTGGTACAAAATAAAGTTTTTATAGGTGAGTGAGACTATTTAGGAGTTTAAGGTCTTAATTTAGAGTTTAGAAGTTAAATGTTTAGGTCATAAGGTTTAGAATTTAAGTTTTGTGGTTGGAATTTAGGGTTTAGGTTTTAGGGTTATAAATTTAAGTTTTAAATTTAGGCTTGAAAATAAGAATACATATGTATTTTTTTTTACATCTGAAATGTATCAAATATTTAACTGTATTTCTAAAGGATTAATTCAAGTTTATTTTTATTTGTTTGTATAATTTTTATTTTTTAAGAAAAAAAGCTCTTTTAATTTAACTTTTAATAATTATACAATAATCAATTGGTCTAGTCGATGTGACACTAAATCTCTTAAGTCGGAGGTTTGAATATTAACGTCGAGAATGAAAAAAATTAAGTTAGGAAGGTTGTCATAATAATAAGACTTTGCAAAATTCGATTTGAATTAGTCCACTAATGGAGTCAGAACCAATGATTAAACCAAACAAATAATTATATATATATATATATTATTTTAAATATTTACTCTTTTATACATAAATAACTTAATATATTTTTAACGCTTATATTATAATATTATACATTATTATAAATACAATTTTGCATGATAAAAATTATATAATATATTAAAATAGAATAATAAATATATTAAACACATAGAAAAAGTTAGTCGGCCGGGTCGGATCTTAAATGTTGGAGTCAAAGCTCGTCTAATATATATATATATATTGTCTAGACTTAGTTTTGGGGTCTAATATTTTTGTTCAATTCTTTTCAAATTTTAGACGGGTAGACCGGCCCTTGAACATGTTTAGTTTGTAGTACATCCAATTCAATCTATGGGTAGGTTGACTTTGCACCGGAGGAATTTGAGGATCGGATGACCAAATTATATCCTTGAGTAAAAAAGAAATAATGAACGATATTAGGAAGACTTTAATTTGTATCTTGAACCAATTTCAGCTATCAGATGATTATACATTGAGTATCTTTATTAGTAAGCTGAAATGAGAAATAACTAATATGTCAAGTTGTTTAAACTCGTAATTTATTAAGTTCGACATTTAGAGACGCTATTATATAGTATCCCCAATAATCTTGTTAAGACACAAACAAAAAATATAAAGACATTGCGGAAGAAACAAATTGAGATGAGGAAAAGGATGACTATCGAGACAGAAGCTGAAGAAAAAACAAAATTTCATTTCATTTCATTTCTCAGATTGTGTAAAACCCAACAAACTGGGATTTTAACCCACAAAAATAAAACGGCATAATCTAAGATATTATTAAAGCGGCACCGTTTTATTTTGATAAAAATGTGCTCGTAACATAATTGTACTTCTCGATCAACGTTGGGTGTGGTCTGTACTCTGTAGATTAGAGGCTGAGACAAACAGAGAGAGCAGCGTGGAAGAGAAATATAGTGATTAGGATTTTAGTTTTTTTTATGTATTAAATTTTGGAATATATTATAATTGTATTTGGGTACCGGCTTACGTGGGATCCATCTGCATATTTTATAATACAATAATTTAATTTATTTTTAATGATGTAAAAATATACTTCAATATAAATATTCTATCTACACAGATTGTGTACACGGGTGGTTTAACAAAAATTGAAGAGTCAAACATAAAATGCGAGTATTCAATCGGATCAAGCCGAATCAAAAAATTTCTAATCGAAATTATTAGTCACTTTATGATTTAAAGTATATTTGTTAGAATTTAGATTATAAAATTCAAATCGAGTTGTTCGAATTTCTCTCCAAGTTCAATTGTAATTATTTATAATATTACGTCACATGTAAGTTTCAATTTAAACAACTTTCTCTAATCTTATAAATTGTACATATATATTTCTCTAATTTTTACACGTGTAAGTAGAATGTTATTTAATAAATTAAATATTTTCTAAAACTATAAAATATACTTATAATGTTAATTTGAAAGAAGGAATTTTTTATGGTAGTATTTATGGGAATATAAAGGAGTAAAAAAATTAATAGAAAGAATTTACAAAAAGAAAATGTAGTTGAGGGACCAACTTGAATAAATTGAAATGTTAATAGACTAAAATACAAAAAGAATAATCCGGGATCATGCTGTTCAAATATAGTAAAAATAGGCCTAAAACGAACAAGAAATTGAAAAAATGAGTTAAATCATACAAAGTTACTAAAAATAGGAATTGAAGCTACATGGGTATTATACAATGGTTTAAAAAAACATGTGGTTCAAATTTGGTAAAAAAACGAACTTAAAGTGAAGAGATAATGGAATCATGGACAATCACAAAACAGTAAAATTTGATTTTTCAAGTTGGCAAAATCCAAACTCGAACTCGAAAACCACTTGTTCATTTGTGTTGACTCGAATAACTAAAAAAAGTCAAATTTTTTTCTGAGTCTATACAAGTTTTGTTCACCCTAGTCAAACAAAACAAGTTTCAAGTGTTTTCTATTTTATCTGTTAGTGGTCCTAAACCTCAATTGATAGCAATAGGTATTTTTTTTAAAAAAAAAAAGGAATAATGTCCCATAATATAACTACGAGTGTTGATGATCTCCCAGTAACGCACCTTGTTACAGCAGAGCTCATCTTCATCGCCAAAAGCCATTAGGTGCTACTAAGAACAATCAATCTGCCAACCTGCAATATCAAACAATACACTACTGTTTCAATTAAAAAGGGGTCAAAGCATAAAAGGATCATATTCTGGTGTATTATCCGGATAATATTCTAGCCAAAGAGAGGAAAAAAAGACAACTTTTTTGCCAATTTTACAATAGTTCAAAGCTTAGAAACAAATATAAACATGGACTAGAGCCTTGTACAAACCACATGCTAACCAATTTAGTTTTTCCACAATGACTAAATGCTAAAGTTACCATTCAGTGATTGAAACAAAATGCAGTTTCTACCAAAATTTGACAGTTGTACTGTAACCTTAGAGATAGGTGGGGACATTAATTAGACGGGAAAGAAAGGGGAATTCCTGATGTATAAAAACAGTTGTGCTGCACATCCTATCATGCATATACATGTACTTGCTTATGACAACTAATATTAGGGGGGAGGGGTAACAGTGAGTAGGAAAATACTGGTTATATCATTTACAGTTTTTAAGGGCAAGCGTGACAGAAGAGCCTCAAGACCTAACATTTACTACCAAATTAAGAGGCTTCGCAATCTTAGTACTGTATAAATAAAATCACAATTCAACTCTTTGAAACACAAATCCATACCTTTAGCTGATTCCTAATAGAATGAAAGGTTCATTTTGTTTTGTTGCAGGTCATTATATGCAAGTATAAGCTGCTAAGGATCCATGTGTTAGATGTACATACAAAACACCAAAATTTAAAGAAGAACTCAACCTGGTGACATGGCTCCTTCATGTGGAGAACACTCACAGGATCCAGTGAGAAGAAGTTTCACAGGTATGTCCCTCCCGGTCGCTTAGCTGTTACTGTTGGAGATGCTGGCAAGGAGGTTGGTCGTGAAGGCAGATTACTTGAACAAACCAATTCTAGGTCACCTGCTAGATAAAGATGAGTGTTTGTTGGATGGTCCCATTAAAGATGCCCCACTGGCTATACCTTGTGATGAGTGTTCGTTCAGAGATATCATTCGTTTGTCGGACGATGGGTGCTTTGGATGTCTGTCTGTCTATTAACTAAGCATGTTAAAAACAAAGACCTCAGTTAAGGTCGTGGAGGGCATGGGTTCATTTTTTAATGATTCCTTGTAACAAAGGTGATAGTGGTGGAAACAGCATCAAAGATTGGGTCCAACAGTTGAAGCAGGTGCCAAAGCTCTACAAAATGTCATACAACATTTATTCCTGCTCAATTAATGATGCAAATAAAGTTATATATTTCTTACTGCAGAATGATAAATTATTAGTTATTGAGCTATTTACGGAAAAACAAGTAATTGTTATTCCAACTTTATGCAATATATGTTTTATTCATGTTAATGTTGGGAACAACCGTGAATCATAAGCATACACAGAGAGTTGCACAATGCAGCAAAAGGATATAATAGAAAGAAGAAAGGGAAAACGGCCTCTACAGCCTTAGATTTGATATGTGAGATTTCTTTTTCCAAAGAAGAAAAGGACAAAGAAAACTACTCAAACTCAACGATCTGCAAAAGAGAACACAATAAATAATATAAAGAACATAGTATGAAATCATCCTTGCATAGAACCTCTCAGTTAACACCCTCCCCTCTCCCCTAGGTTGTGGGTTCAATACCCATTTGGAGCAAATTTCCCCTCCCCCCTCCCATAGGTAAGAATTGTTCAAAAAATAAAAAAGGATCAATTCTACATAATCTGCACTGGAGCTATAAATTCTACATTAATTCAATTCCACATAAGTTCAGCATTGGAGCAATTAATTCTATATAAAGAACGTAGTATGAACTCATCCAGATTAATTTTGCACGAGAAAGAAACAAGTAATAAGAAATGAGATCACGTGCCTTGATGTGCTGCAGTGCTAGAGTTGGTAACTTGATGTGCTGCAGTGCTAGAGTTGGTAAATGCTTCTGTCTCATATTTATAAACGTTGCATGTCTGTGTTGAATTGTTGTCTTAAAGGTTACTGCCTCAATAAATGGATATCCAGTAGATCCCAAGCATTGGAAACAACAGCAGTTGATAAAGAATGGAAAGCTTCTTTTGCGGCTTTCTGCCGTGATTCTAGAATCTTTGCATCAGCAAAGAGCTCCCTTAGAGCCTTTTCAAGCTCTAACTTACCTGACACCTGCAGACCAATTACAATAAAATCTTTAGCATTTGACAACAAAATATGCATTGCTACATGAACATCTTAGATGATTTTACCTAATGGCCTAACAAGAACATGTTGCCAAAAAGGTGACAATATTTGAATGAAATTTGAAACAAATGAAAAATTTTAACGCTGTTTTTCAGTTCAAATTAAGCTGATTTAGGGCAAATGACTCTAAAGAGGTGAGCAAATTCCAAGAGTATCATCTGCCCATCTAGAGACTATGTTAACCATTTAATCGTACAGATCTGTAAGAAATAACCTCCAAATAGTTACTTGGAAGCTTAGAAGATACGAAGAAATCAGATTTAATAAACCAAGGAGATATAGGACTAAATGGACTGAAACAAAGATGAATCATGAACCAGGTAGGGACTATGTAACAGGATGGTCACCATCCGATGGTGATAATCACACCATTCCACCTAAAAGGAAGTCTTTAGTTTAAATACCCCTTTTCAAAATACAACATTTTTAAAAAAGGACAAATCAAGCAGAACTGCATAAAGAGACATTTTTCTTTTATACATGCTAAATGCTTATAGTACAATAATCATATACCGTATTGTTAAAACAGATGTTACCATCTTTGCAAAATCAATCAAGAAAGTCTCAATAAGAGATCTCTTGGAAAAAAGGAAAAAAAAAACACACACACAAACACAAACACATTTAAAGTGACAAGATACCTGCATTACTGACAAAGGATTTAACTGCTGCATTTTTCTCACCATATGCGAGAAATGCCCAATATGATGACCTGAAATTATCAGAAAATAAAAACCTTTAGAAGGGTATATGAGGCTGATGAAAAATTTTGGTGCATGATATAAAATTTTACCAGTCAAAACAGCACAGCCAGCTGCTGCTGCTTCTGATATGTTGTGGCCAGTCAACCCAGGGAAGAAAGAACCTCCAATTACAGCTATTGGGGTCAAATTATACAAATGCCTCAATTCACCTGCAATACATAATAACATGATGAATAAAATTTTACAATGAAAATACAATTTCATCTAAAGATTAAAATAGAGAAAATTCAGGAGAAGTGAAAGGGAATAAGATGCTAAAAATACCAAGTGTATCCACCAAATATATGTTTGTTCCCGGGATAAGTTTTTTATGTTGAGACCTCAAAGCTACATTTTGCCCTTCTTTCTGCAATACCTGCATTATTAAAGGTTTCCTAATAATTCAGAAAAATGTAAAGCCAGTATATGTAACAAAACATTCTTTCTCAATCAAGGGGAAGCTAATTCCTCTCAAATCAAATAATGACTTCATGAATAATATGATTTGTATGGGCATTTTCATGGTAAAAGGAATTTGATTTTAATAAAATCTATTGAAAGGGGATGATATAGAACAGTAGAAGCATTGAAGATGATAAATAAAGTTCATTATCACATGAGGATGACTATGATGAAGAGGAAGCAAGCTGTATTGCCGATAAATTAATATCAAGGGTCATAAACTTCACAGTATAGTATTTATAGGAAAATATTTCTACTAGGATGTTGTAAACCAGATAAAAGGTAATTTTAGTTGGTAGATGAAAGGAAGGGGCATGAAAGTAAAGAAACCAAAATTTCAAGCAATGAGTAGACCAACTAGAAAAATCATTATAGAAAATAAAGCTGGTGTGCAGAAGAAACATACTTCAGCAATCTCTTTTCCATGTTGTGGATGTCGAGGAACAATAATGGTGATAATGTCTGTGTGGCTTTGCATAAGAACATTGTGGACTCCTAAAATTACTGCATAATATGTCAGTTAGTGTTTTTTCCAAGAAAAAGCATAACTCCCATCATATAGATTTTCGCTCTATAATCTTGTAGGGAAAACTGTGATTATTTTGGGAGTTTAAGATTTAAATGTCTTACAATGAAAACATTAACCAAATGCAAAATGACCATGATTCATTAAACTGTCAAAGTGGATGCACTAAATTAATTAACTGCAGAAGCTATTACCATCTAACAAGCTACCACAGTAAATAAGAAAATAACATGTTATATGGAGGAATCGTGCGATTTCAATGAAAGCCAATGGAAATTGGAAAAGGAGGGTAGCCACAGACTGATCAGACATAAACCAATGTTATCTTGGTGTCTCTTCCAAAGCACCTTGCATACCAATCACCCACAAATTACTATAGAAGTATAGAATGCTAACCATTCAAAACAAATCTATTAATATATGACCTTGAAATTAAAAAAAAAATCTATTAATATATAATAGCATACACATAGCTAAGATCTTGTGTAAAACTATAATGCAAATGACAACCTAGAGTAAGGTAGTTATGGTAGAGTTACAAGAGTAGCAAGAACTTACTTTCTTCTTCACCACGGTGAATTGAAGCAGCCATCCAAACCTGTTTTTGAGAAAGCTGTTTTTGCAGATATTCTATGTGTTTGGCATCTTTCATAGGAGGTTCATATTCACCCACCGCTGAATAGAAAGAATAGTAGCATATCAAGACAGATTATAGTAATTTCTTAAGAACTAACCCATATATTATGTACACTATCCGATAAAAGTGAGGGATGTTTATGCAATGAATCTAGAGAGTAACAACTGAGTGGAAGAAGGCTTGCTGGGATCAGTCAATTATTCTTTTCATGTACTAATTATAAATCAAGTACAAGCAAAATGAATTGACAGTTTAACAATGTAGAAAAAATGTAATCTACAATACCACTATGAAATTCGGTAAAAGAACAGAATTGCATCGCAATACAAACATAATATTCAAAGAGAACATATAATTGGCATACCATATTTTAGATCGCCAGAAAAGTTTATGCAAAAAGGTGGAGCTTGAAGTAGCTGAAAATGAATTGCCTGGACAGAGCTCTGCGGCATGCAACAAAGAATTTCTAAAGTAAAAAAAGGGTACTAATAATAATAATAGAAGTATAATTGCTTTGAGCAATAACATGACAAAGGGAGATGAGGATTACATACCAACGGGGCAATCAAAGAAAATTGGGACAATAAAAGTGATATTAGTGGAAACAAGAGTGGCTTTGACCAATGTCTAAAGGATTTTGCAGACAACCGGGCATTTAATAATGCCAGACCAATCTGAATAAATAAATAAATCCATAAGTTATAAAATATTAGGACACGAGAAATATAATGCAATTCTATAAAAGTAAAAACATGTGGATCGTCATATAATAGAGAAGTAAACAAATGGTGTAGACTTAGTAACATCATAACATGTACCAAAAGTTCATTCTCTTTTTCCCAGGTCATAGAACAAACATATAAGAACTAGAAAAAACACTTTAAGTGGGTGGGCAAACTAATTACTTCTATTCCCTCAACTGGTCCAGAATAAAGTAATATATGTGCGCGTGTGTGTGTGTGTGCAGACAGGCATTGCCAAGTAGGAAAAAACTTACTCCACATCTGGAAGCACCCATAATAAGGTTCGGCCATAATTCACTCTCCATTATTACAATCCAGTTTGGCTTCCAATACCCAAGGAAAGCATCCATGGCAGCAGGTGTATCAAGTGGAGCAAACTGTTACAAAGTTCCAAAGTTTCACTACATATATTTAAAAAAAAACACCATAACTTGCATAGTTTGTATGCACCAGCATCAATCTTCCAAGTAAATCAACGTTAGTGATATGTTAAGTACTAACCTGATATAGAACATTAGCTGGAAGTCTATCTTTCAGTACTTCACTGCAAAAGGAGAGTTAAATTAAAATGATATCTACAGTTTTAGCTGTAAATTAACTAAAGATCATATTACAACTATTACTACATATTTATTTGAAACATTCGGATTCCCAAGCGCCCGTAACCAAATTAATGATTTTTTAAAATTAAAAAAAAAGGAAAACAAAAAACAAAGTTTAAGGCGATGTCTTACAATGCGGAAAGCGTCGTCGTTGTCATCAAAATGTTGATATCCGGTCTCCGTTGACAGCAAAATTTGATGACAGGAATCGCGGCCATTCCTTCTCCTAAAGAGACGGCGTGGAACCAGAGAAGTGGGCCAGCAGAGGGACGGCGGAGGGAAGGCAGACCTAAGCGTTCGCGCCACCTGATAGGGTGCTCCAGCCCTCGGAGCCTGCGCCAGTGTAAGTGAAGGTGAAGCAGCGGGGATAGACCGTAGGTTAAAGCTCTGTAGATTTTGTAAACTATGACTCCCTTTGGCTTGGGTGCCGCCATCGCCATTGCCATTTCGGCTTCTGCTTTGTTTTGGACTGGTTAACTCTCCTCTTATTTTTTTTCAAAGCAGAGTTTCGATTGATTGGCGCGGTCATATTGAGACAGGGCCAGTGGTAGGTTTTCTGGGCCTATCATGAAACTTTTTTTTAGGCATTTGGACTAAATTCACGTAAAGCGATTAGTATCTTTGATTTTTCATATTTCAGATTTTAAAAATTAGATTTAGTGTTTAAGAGTTAGTTTGAGATTTATGTTATAGAGTTTATACTTAGGTTTTAGTGTTATGATTTAGGGTTAGAGGTTTATATTAGGGGTGGACAAGATCGAGTTTTCGGTCAATTTGTCTAGAATTGGTCCCAGTCTCGGTCAGACCAAGTTCAAGACTTTAGGAATCGGTCCTGATACTAGTGGGAACCGGTATCAGGTACTTGATCAATTAGTCTATTGAATATTGTAAGCTTGAAAGTTGAAGTCTTAAAATGAGTCATACTCATAATATTTGTAGAGCGTAAAGGAGTTCTCTAAATCGAGTGCAAGCGTACACTTCTGTCAAGTTATAATATTTAAGATATCGTCTACATAGGGATTGGAAGCTGCTTCAGTGATTAAATTCCTTCACAAAGAAAGAAAAAGTAAAAACATAATTGAATTGGATTGGTTTGAGAGTGTTGCATAAAATTAAAGAAAATAAATAATGAAAGGATTGAGAAATCAAAATAAAAAGAGAGGTCAGATTGAGCTGTGTCGTAGTGTGAAACTGCGTTGAACTCGTAAAAGTCTTGTAACGCAAAGTCGATATCTCTGCCACGGCGGGTGACGGATAGAATACTGCCACGGCGCGCTTTCAAGGTTTAGCATAACGTCCTGATCTGATTCTAACTTATCTATAAGTTCGAATACTATTGATGCTCACTCTTTGACAATACCTCTCGGCGTAAACCTAGGTTGAACAACAATTTTCCCACGTTTCTTTTTAGCCACCTTAAACCTATACTTATCTCTAAGCTAAGTTGATTATCACCTTAGTTGATGGGAATCATGTTTATCCCTTTCTTGAGTTTTAACTCTCTTGAATTGAAACAAATAGATGTGTTCACAAAGATCTCTCAATTCTATTGCAAACAAAGATTAAGAACATATTATAAACAAAACCTTGAATTGAATTGCATAACAAAAACTTTAACTAATTAAAACCGTTCTCACAATTACTAAACAAAACAATCTTAACCCTAAGAAAAGTTTAGAACATAATGGAAATAAAGAAACACAAGAATAAACTCAAAACCCTAATCTCTCCCTCCAATCGATCAAGCCTTGCCTTTATATAGGCAGGTTACATGTAAAACCTTACTTGGAGAAGAAGTCTCTCTTTGGGAGGAAGTTAAGTTGGAATTAAATGCAATTAAACGTCTGAGTATTTTATTCTAAAATAACTCCTCTTTTGGGCTTTCTTGGGCTGCAAGCTTCTTCTTTGTTTGGGTCTTCTCATGTCATCTTTGGCTGCTCCTAGACTTTATTTCACGTGTCTTGGTTCTATTGATTCAGTGAATTCTCATCTTCAGATCGTACCCCCTTTTAGTCATTCTCCAATATACTGCCGCGGCAACAGTGTTGGCGGTAGTCTGTCTCGACGGGCTATTCTTTGAACTGCATTAGTGCAGTTTTTCTCTACAATGATGGTTGGTCATGTGTGATTGGATGTGATCATTATGCTTTCTCCTCCTCTCCGATCATTCTTCTCCCCTACTGCCGCGGCGGGTTCCGGAGGTAGTCTCATGTAACCTATAATGCAAATGCAACCGAAAATAGTATCTTTTCTCCACAAATAATCATAAACATTGTAATAAGCTGAGTGAAGAAAAAGGTATTGTAAAACATGAATGAAAACCTAAATATGAACTAGAATGAGCTTAAGAACAATGATAATATGAGCTAAAATGGGCATAAAACATAGGACTTTTAAGCACTTTACACACCCCCAAACTCGAACTATTGCTTGTCCTTAAGCGATGCAAACCTAATAAGTACTTACCCCTACTCCAACAAAAAGGAACCTGACTTTAACTTGATTTCATGCCTCAAGGTCGTAGCACCTATATCATTTTAGTGTGTAGGATAACATGAATTTTCTCGGAAACAAACTATAATGTTTGTGATCAAGTGGGTGTTGAATTCTGCACAAGTTGATTTTCAAGAACTTTTTAAGTGAACAAAAGACTTAGCCAATTTCGGGCACCTCTAAGCAACATATTAGTGGATTTTTATTCGACTAGAGCCAATTTTGGGCACCTCCAGCGATTTTTTTGTCCACTAGAGCCTATTTCGGGCACCTCTAAGGTATACTTTTCTGTCTTCTTACCTGCCATGGCAGCAGCCTTCTTTACATTTTTGACAATTTCTGCTGCCGAGGTGGTGACCTGTTAAACATGTGAATTAAAAGTACCAGATAAATAAACAGTCTATGTTCACTACTTCATTCTATCAATCAACCTGCCACAATTGTGTTAAGGATAAATCGCACTATAGTAAATTTCTAAGTCATCTTCATGCTACCCAAAAATTAAAGGTACTTTTTGATGGTGCAAGATGTCGACTATTCTATCATAAGCACAAGTTGTTTAACAAGTTCTTTTCATTCAAGATTAGATAAGTACAATGCAAATAAGATGGCGAATTGATATGCAACTAAATATGAACTATTCTAAGGTAGACTCTCCCTCTCCCAAACTCGAGGCGGGCATTCCCGTCAATGCAACACACATAAAATAAAAACAACAAGAGAGAAAATAAAAGGAAAAAGAAACAGGTTACATTTTAAAAAGAATAGGAGGAATTTTGGGCCACTGCGTCTTCTTCATCAGATAGGTCCAACCGCCACCCTTGTAAGGGAGATGGTTGGACATGTTTTGAAGTTCTGTGTGGTTGGATTCCGAAAGGCGACGTGTTTTTGGCCATTGAGACAGCATCATCAGACTCTTTCTTGTTTGAATCAGCCGAGATGTATTTTCATTTCTTAGATGTCCCTACCGTCGCAGGTTGTGCTGCCCTAACGGGTGGGGAGTCATAGTCAAAATCATCGAAGAAGTCGGTAGACGAAGAGCGGGGAACATGTGAAGTTTTCCCTCTGTTTGTTGGAGAGGCAGGCGGGGTCTTGGCGACGACAGAGGAGTCTTGCTGTGATGTCGCGGTGGTTGTAGGTGATGCCACGGCAGGGGAGTCTGGGATAGGCTCGCTTGCCGTGGTGGCTTTAGTGATTTTCGCAGGGAAGGCAGGAAAATGAAGTTCATCACTTGGGAATTTCTCTTTGAGGAATAACTCAAACCACGTGTTGTAATTTCACACATACTCCATGAATTTTAAGTTTTTGTGCTCCATCCTTTGTAACTTTCTGTAAATACCCTGGATCATCTTGATGGGGTCTATGATAGGCTAATCTCCACGCCCGCCTTGAGATGAAGTACATGCCGCCGTAGCAGAGGGATCATACTCATTTTCAGGTGCCACTTCTGTCAGTTCCATCATCTTATAGATAAACTACTTTGTCCACCCCTGCCTGTGGGGTGTCATCACATTGGATTCGTCGATGGGCACCTTGAAGTTAGCACATAATCTGGTGATGAAGTTCATAAAGAAAATGCGGCCCTTGGGCCTCGGATGACCAGGTGAGGGCGGTCGACGGTAGATTTATGGGAAGTGGGTAGCAGTCATCGTTTAATAAATGTATTCCAAAGTTTTGCATTTGGTAACCGTGCTCGGCGGGGTACAGATCCAGTGTGTTTATCCGTATTTCATGTGGTGCTAGGCACACAGTACTCATCCTTCAGGCGGTCGTAGTTGGCGGCGGTGAGGGCAACTTCAAAGTGGGCGTGGTCATTTTCCTCATTAGTGAGCCCATAGTAATGGTTGATGGTTTCAGCATCAAGACGAACACCGCGGCTACGAACATATACGAAAGGATTTTTCCATTGTGGTTTATGACCATAGAATTCACGGACCATGGTGATATTCCCCTCTTCAGGTTAGCGAGCAAAGATTTGCCAGTCGTGATCTCTGATCACTTCATAGACAAATGAGAGAAGGCTGAAATTGCCCATATCGGCGGGGTAGAAGAATCCTTGTTCTTCCAGAACTTGCCAAGAAGAAATTTTCTTGTTGTAGCGGGTGGAGTCCTTTGGGGAGAAGAATCTTTTGAAAGGAGGTGTGATCCTGGAGGTCGACATTCTTGAGAGGCGGTTGTAAAGAAAATCTGAAAATACAAATAAAGAAAACTAAGAGAGCTTCAAGAATTAAGAAATCAAAGGTTAAAGATGATATAATGAAGTGAAATATTAATGTTTATATAGTGGGTGGGAATGCTACCGAGGCGACATTTAATGCTCAATGGTCAGATTTCCAACAGGCGGAACGGCTAGCGTAACGGGTAGATTATAGTCGTTGACAGATTATGGCCGTTGAGGCGGGCTGTTGGGCAGCTATTAGGTTGGGTTAATGGGTTGCTTCCTTAAATCCTGAATCTCTTCATAAGCATAAAAACAATGTGAAAAATAAATTATTAATCAACTGAACTAAAATAAAACTGAAATTAATATGTGCATGAAATAAATGCTGAAATTGAAAATCTAATCCTAATAAAAGCAAGAAAAATGTGGAAAATAAATAAAACTCATGTTACAATTGGATGTGATTGCATCTCCTAAAGTAACTATTTCATTATCCCTTCGGATTGGTGCTCCATTGTAGTGCTTGTGTTGCTGCCCATATGGGCTTGACAACTTCAAAGGGCTCGAACCATATGGGCTTCAGCTTTTCAGGAAATAGCTTCAGGCGTGGCAGGTGGTCGACAACTTGGTTTTATGTACCCTTTCTGTCATTGATATCAACATCGAACTCTTGTAGTAACAGGATCCATTGAATCAATCGTGGCTTTGGCATCTTTCTTTGCGAATATGTACTTGAGAGTTGAGTGGTCTGTGTGGACAATTACCTTTGTTCCTATTAAGTATGGTCAAAATTTTTCAAAGGCAAAAACTACTGCTAACAATTCTTTCTCGGTGGTGATGTAGTTGACTTGGGCAGGATTTAGGGTTTTACTGGCATAATAAATCACATGAAATGATTTGTCCTTTCTTAGCCCAAGGGCGGCTCCTACGACAGTATCACTGCATCGCACATTATTTTAAAGGGTAGGGTCCAGTCGGGTGGGACTACAATAGGGGCAGAAACTAGCTTATTATTCAGTGTCTCAAATGCTTCAGTGCATGAGTCATCAAACTTAATGGTTTTATCTTGTTCAAGCAAGGTACACAAAGGTTTAGTAATCTTTGAAAAAAAATCAATAAAGTGTCTATAAAAACCTGCGTGTCCTAAAAAGCTTCTGATGCCCTTGACAGAGGTCGACGGCGGTAGTTTTTCGATCACTTCAATTTTTGCTTTGTCGACCTCAATCCCCTTGGCTGATATTTTGTGACTGAGGACTATCTCTTCATCCACCATAAAATGGCACTTCTCTCAGTTTAGCACTAAATCAGATTCCTCACATCTCGTTAGCACCTTTTCTAAGTTACTGAGGCACCTGTCAAAGTTACTGCTGAAGACAAAGAAATCATCCATAGAAGATTTCAAGGAAATCTTCTACCATCTCGGAAAATATGGCCATCATACAGCGCTAGAACGTGGCTGGTGCGTTACACAACCCGAACGACATCCTCTTGAATGCATATGTGTCGTAGGGGCGGGTGAAGGTGGTCTTTTATTGATCCTAGGAATCTATGGCAATCTGATTATACCCTGAATAGCCATCAAGAAAATAATATAAGGGTTTGCCATCAAGGTGATCAAACATTTGATTAATAAAAGGTAATGGAAAATGATCATTTTTAGTTGTCTTGTTTAGCTTACGGTAGTCCATGCAAACCCTCCAACCGGGCAAATTCCTGGTTGGGATTAGTTCATTATGTTCGTTACTTACCACTGTGATTCCTCCTTTCTTGGGTACATATTGTACCGGGCTTACCCACTCACTTTCAGATATAGGATAAATGATGCATGCATCGAGCTACTTGATGATCTCCTTTTGACAACTTCTCGCATTACCCCATTTAGCCTTCTTTGAGCATCGACAGTGGGTTTACAATCTTCTTCTAACAGGATCTTGTGCATGCACACTGGTGGACTAATTCCCTTGAGATCAGCAATGGTCCATCCTACTGCCCTCTTATGCCGCCGCAACAGGTCTATCAACTTGAGTTCATGTTCAGCCTGCAACTTGGAAGAGATAATTACGGGCAACGTATCATTGGATCCCAAAATAAACATATTTGAGTTGCTCATGTAAGAGTTTTAACTCAAGGATAGGGGGTTCCTCAATAGATGGTTTGTGAACTTTACCTTCCTTATTAGTGTAATCTAAAGGTTCGAAATACTTACCTGGCCTTGTTGCCATTCAGTGTACTTCATCCTGCTCCTCTGTCTCTGCCTCATCTTCAGCTTCTGTTCTCTGGCCGTCGAGGCGGGTGTCAGAGCAGTTCTCCAAGTGACTGCCAAGGCAATCACCAGAATCACTATCGAGGCGGTATTTACCCAAGCAGGGTTCATCAACGTCGAACTCAAACTTAGATGTGACATGAAGCATTTTACATTCTTCTGAGTCATCATTTTGTTTTTAAGGTTTGGAAAACATTCAGTTTTATCTAATGATCGTTTACCCTCATTGTAAGTTCTCATTTTTCGACGTCAATCGACGTTCTTCTAGTAGCTAGGAATGGTCTTCCAAGTATAATAGGTGCTCGTAGATATGCTTCACAATCTAAAACCAAAAAACTAGCAGGGAAAATAAACTTATCGACTTTTACCAGTATGTCTTCGATTTTCCCTTCTAGTTGAACGTAAGACTTGTCAGCTAGTTGGAGCATAATAGTAGTAGGGGGACCCTTCCTATCCCTAGTTTCTGAAAAAAAAACAGATTTCGACATCAAGTTGATACTTGCCCCCAGATCACATAATGTCTGTCCAGTATAATTGCTGCCAATTGCACAAGGAATAATAAAATTGTCTGGATCTTCTCTTTAGTGGGGCTCTATTGTGCATTATGGCAATGCATCCCTTTGTAACTGCCACTGTTTCAAACTCACTGATCCGTGTTCTCTTAGAAACTATGTTCTTGAGGAACTTGGCATAATTAGGTATCTGTTCAATGAGTTCCACCAAAGGCAAGTTAATGTGGATGTGTTTCAAGATATCTAGAAATTTTTTGAACTGATAATCTTGCTTCTACTTTTTCAACCTTTGTAGGAATGGTGGTGGTAGTTTGATATCTTCAATTCTTTCTTTGCGGGGAAATTTGATCTGAGGGGTGAGAGTTTTCTCAGGATGATTTTTCTCATGTTTGGCCAATTTAGATGTGTAAGGAGTTACCACGGTATTAGGACCTGTCGGGGCATCCTTCTCGGCGGGTCTTGCAGATTAGGTAGGTTGTTCTATTGGTGCTTTCCCTTTTGTTGCATGACCCTCTGGTTTCTGCAAGCTAATTCCACTTTTGGTGGTGATTGCTTTATATTGCTCATAGGTTTTTCCTCTAGCAACCTTAGTATCACTAGGTAAACCTCCTACTGGTCGTGTATTTAAAATCTATGTAAATTGACCCACTTGAGTTTCTAGTGTTTTCAATGATGCTTCTTGGTTCTGCATATGCATTTTAGTTCTGTCCATGAAAGCATTAACCTTGTTAACAAATTTATCAGTATTAGCAATATAGGCACTAGTATGAGACATAAAAGTATTTAAAGTAGCCTCTAGAGAATTGTTTGTTATCGGCTGCTACTGTTGCGTCTGCTGCCGAGGTGGGTTCCTCTGATATCCTGTATTCTGATTGGTAGGATTTTCTGCAGTGTTAGTGTTAATCCTTGAGAAGTTTGGATGTTTCCTCCAGCCCAGATTGTATGTATTTGTGTTGGGAGTACTATTCCGGTTGTAGGTTCCCATGAAATTTTTGGATTCTGTACATTTTGAAGAGTCATGGTCTCCACCACATTTATCGTAGAAAGCTTCCACTGTTTTTACCTCATATGATCTTCTTGTTGGTTTGATTATGTTTTCAACCAATCTGGTCAATTTGTCTAGACAGGTATTAACGGGCTCTGGTGCTTCCAACTCATTCACTGTGGCCTGTCGTCTAATGCCGCCACGGTGGGCGGACGAAAATTGATAATCGTTTTTGGCCAACTGGTTTAGAATCTTCATTCCCTCCTCTGGTGCCTTATCAAGTAGTATGTCATTTGCTGATGCATCAAGCATCATCCTAATGGGTTGATTAACACCATTATAGAACAGAGATATTTGCGTCCAAAGCGGTGGTCCATGGAGCAGGCATTTGTGTAGAAGTTCTCGATAGTGTTCTCATGCTTCGTACATCGCCTTGTCATCAACATGTCAAAAAGAAGTAATCTCGCTACATATACGATTAGTAACATTTGAAGGATTAAAATTAGCTAAAAAATCTCGACACAGGTTTGTCCATGACTCAATGAACCAACAGTCTGGTTATTTAACTAAGTTTTCGCCCTATCTCTCAATGAATAGGGGAATAATCACAATTTCAGAACATTCAGGGTTAATCCTTGGATTCTAAAAGATTTACAAATCTCTAAGAATGACTTCATGTGCTACCGAGCATCCTCATTTGTTGTGCCTATAAATTATCCCAGTTTATCGATCATATTGAACATGACTGGCTTGAGTTCAAAGTGATTAGCATTGATATCTGGTTCTAGGACTGCAGAATCAAGGTTGTTTATGTCTTCCTCCATGTAGTCTCGAGTGGTACGGACTCGGCCTTGCAGGTCATGTGGGATATGTGGTGGTTGTTGTTCTTGCCACCCTCTATCTGTCGTCGCATTTAAGCGGGCGGCATTATTGACAATATCATCATCAACAATGGCATCGTCTATGGCCCTTCCATCTTGATTCATTGCTGCTTCTACTGCACCTGCTGCTAATGCCTTATGTGCCTCTTTTTGGACTTTTCTTGGTGTGCGTTCGATCTCGTCTGTAACACCCTAATAACATGTTATAAAAAAGAAGAAAAAAAAGAGAAGAGAAAGAAAAGATTTATAGTTGTGGGGGTTTGAACCTCTGTCCTATAGCAATGTGGATAAGGTCTTAGCTATTTGAGCCAAGACCATTCTTGGTTCAAGTCTGACTCGGTTGATTTTAAATTATATTTGTTGAGTATGTTCAAAATAATAATATAGAATTTCGATTGGACTCCTCAGCTACGTCTAATTATTGTTGTCTGTTGAGAGTTTAGAGAACCGGGAAGGTTCTAACCCCCACGTCTTCCAACCATCGTCCGATCTTACTCATCTCAGCGTCGTGTATGTCACCGCTGGCAGTAAACGAAATGTCATCGCACTTTGATCGGATCCCTACCCACCACTCGTGTAATGGCATCGTAAGTGTCGTGAAATCTCCGTTGAATATTCGGCCAAAAAATGAATTCAAGGGCTTTTGTTACGCCGGATTTCTGCCACCGCCTACTCTTGGCGTGCACCGTCCATCGTTGTTGAACTGTCGTCTCACCCTGACCATCCTCATGCTCTCCACTCGCGACCGTTGTGCGTCGTTCACTGTAGATACCCTTTTGAAGGTTCGGCGGGAAAAAACCAAAGTGTTGCTATGCTTTTCACCGATTACCACTCCGTCCATCGTCCGTTCGAGGCGAGATCGAGGTGGTTGAACTCCCCGTTTTAGGAGGAGCAAGACCCCTAACTTTCATCATCATTTTAGTCACCGATTTGAGGTTGTCGGCGTTCATCCGAAAGGGTAAGTTTGGTAAGGGTTTTGCTTTAAATCTGGGTTGTTTGAGTTATTTGTTAAGAAACTGAAATTTTTGGCTTGACCAGAGGTGTTTTCGACCACATTGGTCGTGCGTAACTTTCATGCGCCGTTAGAAGCGACTATCGGCGGCCACATCGACATATCCGATCTCGACCGGTTAAACCAGTCCAACATTGAACCGAGCCGGTAGGCTCAAACTCCGTCTGACCAAAATGGTCCACTTGAATCTGAACCGCCTTTTAAGGCCTAATGACCTTAGGTCAAGCCCAAACTCGTGTCTAACCGGACCCGACCCGACCCGTTGACCGAGTCAACTCGACCGAGTCAACCGAATCAACCTGACTAAGTCAACTCGTCCGAGTTAACTCAGTTGACTTTGACTGTTGACAGCAACATGATGTCAGTGTTAACTTTGACTGTTGACCGCTAACGTCAGCGTTGACTTTGACCTAAAAAGTTGACTTTTTCTAAAAACTCATATCTTATGTTTTTCGACGTCCTAAGTTCATTTTTAAAGTCTGGTTCGTCAAGTTCAAACTCGATAAGCTGTTAATCAACATTTGACCTTCTAGTTAAATTTGATTTCTGTGTTTAAGTTATGCTTTTGATGTAAATTGTTTTACCATGTATCCGGGGTAGCGAGGGACGTCTTATTCGGGCTCAAGAGCGATCGATTGGGGCTTCAAGGGTCGACTGGTGTAGCTCGGAGTCGAGGTAATAACCACTACTTCTTGTGTATTATGATGAACTTGTTAACTAATATTTAATGCATGAAATATCAAATGAAGTAGAATACATCATAAGAATACAACTTGGCTATCTCGATACACATGTTAAAACCTTAAATAATGAAACCATTTTCTTAAGGGGTTCAATTTAAGAATGAATTCGATGTCTGGAAAATATACGTGTTTTCTTTCAGTAACTATCAAGTAAATCTGAAAAAAATGAACTATGACCGACTCTCTGATCTAATGAGTGACGTCGATCTTTCCAAAAACATGTCCTTGTGCTTGATCTAAAGGTGTACTCCTTGGCTGTCGTTACACTAAAAATATGTGTTATGTGTGTGTATATATATATATATATATTTGAAATGTTTCGACTAAATTGATCATGAGCATATGACTGATGTTCCTTGGGCGCTATATACATACTTTAAATGCCATGATTGAGCTAAACATGTGCACATGGTTGATAACTTCTGATTCTAGAAAAAGTAACATGTTTCTGATTTTTTTAAGTATGATAGTTCTATCCATCTGAATTATGCTTAAGTACTTGATTGAACAACATGATCTCTGATTTTTGTTTTACCTGATTAATAGTATGCTCTCTGATTACTGTTTACTGAAAATATTTGATTGCTCTATGTTTACCGTAATTGGTGCTTCTTCTAATTTCTGAAATAACGACATCAACGGTTACTGGGGTGCTTGGGTAATTCCTTACTATTATCGTTACAGGTTCCTCAACTTCGGCGAGGGTAATTCCTTACTGTTATCTTTACAGGTTCCTCAGCTTTGGCGATGGTAATTCCTTACTGTTATCGTTACAGGTTCCTCTGCTTTGGAGAGGGTAATTCCTTACTGTTATCGTTACAGGTTCCTCAGCTTCGGTGAGGGTAATTCCTTACTGTTATCGTTACAGGTTCCTCTGCTTCAGCGAGGTTAATTCGTTACTGTTATCGTTACAGGTTTCTCTGTTTCGGCGAGGGTAATTCTGCTCAGACCTGAAGTATTTCTTCGGGATGGTACCTACGTCCATTGGGATTAGGTCAACGCGTGTATCGTAGCAATCTCGTGAAACAACATTTTCGGAGTTTAACTAGAGAGCAGTTAAAATAACACCAAATTTATCGTCTCTCTTCATGACCTTGAGGAAATCCTACAAATGCTTGACTGATATTTAGAAGTTTAAATATTGTTAAACCATAATTGATATTACAATTTATACCTTGCCTTATACCATTTCGTGTACGGATGGAGGATCAACACGTACATTATATATATTATTTTGTTAAAATGTTTCTATCGCTCAAACGGTTTGTTTTCATATGATAGCACAAACCTCTTAATTGGTACCGTACATTTTATGGTCATTATAGATATACTTTTAGAAAATCACATACCAGATTTGAACAACATGTCGATAAGAAAGAAAGAGAATGAAAAATAAACCCTATTGTTGTTTGAATTATGTGCAGGTGAAATAAAATGTTACCACATTGATTCATTTAGCGCTATTGGGACACACTAAACTTTTAAATTTAATTTAATCATTCACTCTCCTGATCCATTGATTTATAGGCTTCTTGCTTGATACTCGGTGATCGATTAATGAACCGTAAATTTTAGAACTTGTTACTTTTCGAAACATCATTATAGTGGTATGTTTGCATGTCCTTACAACATCATTTGGTAGTATTGTATTACTGAGATTTACAAAGCTCGCGTTGTTTTTCTATCGTGAGTTAGAAGAAATCCATCATGGTATAATGACCGATATCTGTGGTTGGAGTTTTCTCAAGTTTTCTTTTCAAATATTGTATTAGTAAAGTTAGTGGGCAAGTATGTCGCGTATTGTTTTATGTCCGAGTATGTAAAATGTTTCTAAGTTCCCGTCACACGCCAAATAAGTTCTGGAAAGGTTTGTATTAAAATTTCTAATGCATTTAAGGGAAAACATTTTAAATGTGAATTTGTATTGTGGGTCGCTCTTGTGACCCTAATGTGACCCCTTAGGATCTGTGGTAACGCATAGGCGGGGCTAGGGGATTACATCGTCGATAAACATGGGTTTAGACATCGGATGTGCTCTAGTCATAAACCAGAACAATGAAATTGTAAAATAATTTTTTTATGATAATAAAGAAAAAACTAAATTGGAAATTAAGTGTAATAAGGGAAAAGTTCAAGAAAGTAAAGACGAAGTCATTATTGCCAATCCCCAGCAACGGCGCCAAAAACTTGTAAAGCGTAAAAGAGTTCTCTAAATCGAGTGCAAGTGTACACTTATGTCATGTTATAGTATTTAAGATATCATCTCCATAGGGATTGGAAGCTGCTTCAGTGATTGAATTCCTGCACAAAGAAAAGTAAATACACAATTGAATTGGATTGGTTTGAGAAAGTTGCATAAACTTAAAGAAAATAAATAAGGAAAGGATTGAGAAATCAGAATAAAAAGATGGGTCATACTGAGTTGTATCGTAGTGTGAAATTGCGTTGAACTTGTATAAGTCTTGTAATGCAAAGTCGATATCTCTTCCACGTCGAGTGGCAGATAGAACACTATCACGGCGGGGAACTCGGCGAGCCTTCAAGGTTCGGCATAACGTCTTGGTCTGATTCCAACTTATCTCTAAGCTCGAATACTGTTGATACCCACACTTTGACAATACCTTTCGGCGTAAACCTAGTTTGAACAACAATTTTCTCACGTTTCTTTTTAGCCGCCTTAAACCTAGATTTATCTCTAAGCTAAGTTGATTCTCACCTTAGTTGATGGGAATTGTGTTTATCCCTTTCTTGAGTTTTAACTCTCTTGAATTGAAACAAATTGATGCGCTCACAAAGATCTCTCGATTCTATTGCAAATAAAGATTAAGAACATAGTATAAACAAACCTTGAATTGGATTGCATAACAAAAACTTTAACTAATTACAACCGTTATCACAACTACTAAACAAAACAATCTTAACCCTAAGAAAAGTTTAAAACATAATGGAAATAAAGAAAACACAAGAACAAACTCAAAACCCTAATCTCTCACTCCAATCGGTCAAGCTTGCTTTTATACAGGTGATTACATGTAAAACCCTACTTGAGGAATAAGTCTATCTTTGGGAGGAAGTTGAGTTGGAATTAAATGCAATTAAACGTCTGAATATTTTATTCCAAAATAATTCCTCTTTTCGGCTGCAAGTTTTTTCCTTGTTTGGGTCTTCTCACGTCATCTCTGGATGCTCCAAGACTTTATTCTTCACGTGACTTGGTTCTATTGATTCAGTAAATTTTCCTCTTCAGATCGTACTCTCTTTTGGTCATTCTCCAATGTGCCACTGTGGCAACAATGCTGGCGGCAGTCTATCTTGGCGGGTTATTCTTTGAACTGCATCAGTATAATTCTTCTCTACAATGATGGTTGGTCATGTGTGATTGGATGTGATCATTCTACTTTCTCCTCCTCTTCGATCATTCTTCTCCTCTGCTGCCGTGGCGGGTTCTAGCAGCAGTCTTCTATAACCTGTAATGCAAATGCAACCGAAAAATAATATCTTTTCTCCACAAATAATCATAAACACTATAATAAGTGTAGTGAAGCAAAGATACTGTAAAACATGCATGAAAACCTAAATATGAACTAGAATGTGCTTAAGAACAGCGACAATATGAGCTAAAATTGGCATAAAATATAGGACTTTTAAGCACTTCACAATATTCATACGTAAAGAAAAAAGAATAAACTAAAGAACTCTATCTATTGTAAGTAAGACCACCAGAAAGTTCGATAAGGAGAATAAAAGAGCGCCTTCAATTGTTTCTAACCTCTTTAACGACAGTACCAAGTACCTGGTATTGGTCTCGATCCCATTGGGTACCCACCTGGTACCAGGTCCAGAAAATCAAGATCTAGTCTCAATCCCGGTTGCAACCGGGACCTAAATTTTGTATCCAGTCCCAGTCCCACCAGAACCAATTCTGAGTAAAAATCTACCGAGTCCGACCGGATCTGGGACCGAAACTGGATAATTGAGTTTTTTGCCCACCCCTAGTTTATACACTGTTTTGAGAAATTTGGTGAGAAAATACTTTTATGAAGTACCTTTTAAAAAGACAGTTTTAGGTTGTTTAATTTGAAAATGTAATATTTTGTATCCAAAACAAAGACGCTATCAAGTTGCGCCACATCCATTTCTATTGGGTGAAAGAGGCTAACTGAATAGTTAGAGATGTCGCGAGCAAATGTCATATAGCCTAATTGACTGCAAGTTGAATAAGGTATGACCTTCTTTAGAGCGGCAATTGTAGTTGTTGAAGTGAGGAACTGATTGCGTATTGTTTTTGAAAAGTGCTATCATAAAGTGATTTTGAAAAGAGATCTTGAAAAATTAGTTGTAAGATTTTAGTGTTTGATATTGCTGTCAAAAAGTACTTTTGAATGGATAAAATGTCAACTTTAGACATAATATTGTAAAGTAAAAATAAATGAACGCATGTGACGTTTTTATTATTCATTTTTATTTAAAATATTTTAATATTAAATTTTTAATATTACTTAAATATTAATATTTAATAATTTATTTTAATATATCATTTATTCTAATATTAATTTATTATTATTATTTAATATACTAAATAAAAAGTACAATATTAATTAATTTATTATATTTATTGCATTAATTTAATATTTAATAAAATAATTCAATATATTTCATATTTCATATTAATATTATTTTAGTGTATTGTTTTAATATATTAGTATTAGTATATAAAACATTAATTTAAAATATTTTTGAATAATTAATATAATTTTTGTGGGAAAAAATTTAAAAACAAAAAATAATATTTTATAATTAAAATTATAAATAATAACTATATAAACACTTGATCTAAAAATAAAGTTTTATCGAGGGTATTAGAGTAGAAGGATAATAAAAATTATGGGTTGGTATAAACAAAATTAAAGGTAAAAAAGTTTTTTCACCCCAAACGTTTCTTTTAAACCTCGAAAGCTGGGGTTTTCAAGCTTTTGCGTTTGACCCTTAATAGCTTTTGCACAACACTTTTACCAGCCAAAAGCTGGCTGTTCGGTTTGAATTTTAAGAACAAAATTACCTTTTTAATGAAAAGTACTTTTTAGGTGCTGACGAGAATTTAAAAGCACTTTTAAGTAAAATTATTTATTTATATTATTATTTTTTATATTTTTTAAACCAACATTTAAATAGACATTATTTATATTTAAAAATATTTTTTATAACAATACGAAACACTCACATTTTCAAACTAAACAACCTAAATTGTGAAAAGCACAAAATCTTGGTCCCAAAAACATATTTGAAAAGCATTGAAGAACATGTTGCTTTTGACCTCTAAGTGCATTGTAGAAGCACTTTTATGTTGGCGTTTGGCAATGCTTTAAATGCAAAGCACTTTTTTGGTGCAAAAAGACATTTTAAGTGCTTCCAAACAGGCGACTCTAGGTTCAACCCTCTGAATACTTACATTTAGAAGGACTTATTTTATTGTAATTATATTACTTGACAGCTATTTCATATACTTTCAAATAACGTGAAGGAATATGATGACATTTGATTTTAGAATTTATATATTTGAATAAACTACTATAATAGTCACTTATGTCTAGATATATACTTTCAGTCATCGATTTTTAAATTTGACTGTTATAGTCACTTACGTTTTTTATCTGTAAACTTATAGTCATTGGGACACTTGTTGCCGTTAAACATTAGCATGAGGCTGATCAATAAAAAGAAGGATAAATTACCTAGATATTCCCTAAATTATTACTTCACTCCCGTTTTGACCACCGAAATAAAAACAATTTGTATAATTACACATTTAATCTTCCATATTTATATTTTTTTATTTCTTCTCTTCTCCACCGAAATAAAAGAAGGATAAAGGCATTGAAGCAGTGAATACTTTTGATGAAAAATAATGGATATTTGCCGTAGCGATCACAATGATATGCCGCCAGCAACCCAACATCAAATCTAAGTTGCACAGATACAAGTACGGGGACGAGAACAGAGACAAGAAACGGTAATTTTTAAAATTATAGTGTACATGTACGGCGAGGGTACGACAAATATAAAATAAATTTTAATATATAATAATAATAAATTATTAAAATTTATAATACAATAAGGACTAAAATTATAATTGCAGTTATTTAAATTTACTTCTAATGATTTTAAATTATTTTTTAACACTTAGATTAAAAATTACTAAAATTAAATGACTAAATTGGACGAAAATTTAACTTAACATTCTAAATAAAGAGAAAATCAATGTCTAAAATACTATAATTAAAATATGACATGGCTGAAATAGATATTTATCTATTCCTATTTAAAGCTTGAGTAAATAAGCGTTAAAATATGTTACAAATACAATACACATCTAATATCCCACATCCTTAATATACATAAAGCAGGGAGAGAAAGCAGCCTATAAATAGGCACTTATCAGATAGAACAAAAAAGCAATCTAGTCTTGGCCTTTTGGTTGAGATTAAGTGTTAATTTTATTGTTTTTAGGTGAAGTATTTAATGTAGTAGTTTTTAAGGACAATGTTTAGTTTAATTATTCTTGAGCTTTTCAAGTTTGGATTAGTTTAATATTTTTTAAAACCTTACTCACAAAGAAGATGAGAATTTTATTTTTCATTTTTAAGTAAATATACTCGGTTATATTCTTAGGTATGACCCTAATAAGTCTTGATTGTACCCTATATATGTTTGATTGTCTTCGGTAAAATTAGAATGTCCCCCAAATGTCCCTGCATTGTTTCTATCTCGGAGACGTATTAGGGACGCGGTGTAACACCCATGTTTTGGGCCTAGGAGTTAGCCGGGTATTAGTTCGAGTCAAATAAAACTTAATTAAAACATTTCAACTTCAAATAATGGCCTAATTGAGTTTTGGAAAAAGGGAAGGGACTAGGGTTGTAATTTTACCCAAAAGTTTTGAAAAGCAAGACCACTTTAATAAAAAAAAGTTGTCTTCCTCCCTCTTTCCTCCCCCTTTCACGTTTGAAAGCTCCCCCACCATTTCTAAAACCTTTCAAGCTTTGTCACTATTCCATTGATCTTACTACTTGATTTTCAACACCAATTTAAGAGGTAATTACGTTTTCTTAATCTCCTCTTCAAGCTCTATCTATCCTTTGTCTTAGATTTAAAAAATATGGGGTTTTGAAAATTAGGGTTTATATTAAAGTTTGGGTTTTTAAGGGGATTTCGAATTGGTTTTGATAAATTGAGTTGGGGTTTTAGTTAACCATGTTATAATGAGTAACATATGTCAAATTGGTTGAATTTTGGTGAAAATTCGTAGCTTGTTCTTGAAGTAGATTTTAAAGTATTAAAACTTGAGTTTTTGGTGGGTTTTATGTTGAAATTGAAGGGCTGATGGTCTACCTATGTTAGGAGGGTGATTTAGGATGTTTTGGAAGTCATTTGGATGTTTGAAAATTGAATTTTCAGCAAGCCTTTAGGGGAGCACGAAAATTGGGATTTTAAGAGATTATGTGATTTGAGAAATTGAGGAATTTGGGTTGTGTTAGCAAAGTATGATGATGGTTGAGTTTAACATTGAATTGGGAAGTAATGTGTATGTTTTTTTTGGCTAGAAGCAAGTGGAAGCGCGGAAGAGGCTTTGGGACCGAATCCGGGTGCATAGGAGGATTGTTCGATTTGCTAAGGAATGGCGGTGAGTGGTTTCAACTTGTTTTAAGTTTGGTTCGAGTATGTGTAGTGGGAGTGTGTGTGAAGTGTGCTTGGTAGGCCACTCATAGTTAATTCAAGTTGTTGATTTAACCATTGATATCCGTGAATGCTATTATGCTTGTTTGACTATGCTATTATGATTCTGGTTGATAGATGTGAGTTTATCTTGATATGCATCTATGAGATTGAGCATGAATGTGGTTGATGATATATATATGATGTGGTTATGATAATTGGCACTAAAATAATTACCGGTTGTAAATGATCGATCATTAGGATAGTGTGCACACAAATTGAGTCAAAACGTACGTGGCCTTGATGGCGTTAAGTCATCAAGGAGGAGTACGGTGATGTAACATTCCACCGGAAGCTTTTATTACATTCTACGGGATGATGAGTGGAATCCCATCCGTAGGGCATGTGGCGATGAGTGGAATCCCGCACATGCAAGGTCCGGTGATGAGTGAAATCCCACCGAGGTAAAGTGTTGTCGAGGTTTAAATCCGCACAATCGGGGTAATTAAAGTGGCCAATTAACTTGTACACACATTGTGATATGTGTTGATGATATATGTTGGTGATATATGGTATTGCTATATGATGTTGATGTTGATATATGAGCTTGATAGGATTGAGAAATCATATATGCCACTTGAAAGACTAGCTAGGTCTACTTGATTATTATGCCTATGTTTGATGTATGTAAGACTAGGATTAACATGCTTGAACCCTGCATTGTTGATGTTTTTCGTTTTAGAGCACCCTCACTAAGCTTATAGCTTACGCTCTCTATGTTCAACAATGCAGATCATTAGCGTGGCGTTAGCTCGAGGCAAGGCAAGAAGGGCTTTCCAAGTTGTTGCTCAAGTATGGTTAATTTTGTAGTAGTTAAGCAATGTGGCAATAGGGTGTGTTTGTATGAGCCTTGTATGACTCTTTCAAATGATGTTGTTTTGGATTGATGTTTTGGGATTGTAAAGCATGTAATGCTATGTTGATTGATGGTGTGTGATGGCATGTCTTAGATGCTTAGGTTGCCTTGTGTATGAGTGCAAACCTCTTGTGTTGAATTGTGCCATTTGGGCTCTTGAGCTTCCATGTTTGACCTTAAATGCTGAATTTACTCTTTTGTTGGAATATCATGTTCGAATGCCTTGATTCATGTTAATTGCTACTTATGGCTCATGTATGTTTGCTTAAATGATTGTATGTTTGAGTCTTGTGAGTGTTAATTCATGCCTTTGGTCCTTTTTAAGCTTCTACATATGTCTATGTATGATCTTAGTGTTTTTCATAGTTAGGAAGTCCTTAGGTTGGGCAGTAAGTGATCCCCTGCACTAAGGTTTCGAAACCATGGGTAAGGTTTCGAAACCTTTGCAGAAAATTTGGTTCCAGGGGTCACTGCCAGCCAAAGTTTCGAAACCTTTGGGGAAGGTTTCGAAACTATGGTCAAAGGTTCCGAAACCTTCCCCAAGGTTTCGAAACCTTTGGTAAAAATTGGGTTCCAGGGGTTTCTTCCAGCCAAAGTTTCGAAACCTTTGCTTAAATCTGCACTGTTTTGACTTGTTGGCCTTTTTAAAGAGAAAAACACTTAGGAATTAATATGCCTCTAGTCAAGATTAAAATTTGGGTGTTTAAATGTGGTTTGGGGTTCGAATGTGACAAGATTAAAATGAAAAAAAATTTAGGGTTGCTAACCGAGGAGGAACCCTATGGGTTTCGCTTCGGTTTTCCCCGTGTGGCCCACTCGGACCGGTCATCCGGCCAGACCGGGACGAGGGGGTTACATTTGTTGGTATCAGAGCCTGAGGTTACCGAGACCTCGGGCAGGTAAGTGAGGTAAGATTAATGTGTTAAATGCTTGTGTTGTTTGATGCATGATTTGCCATGAATCTTTGATGCTTGATTGATCGTATGATGTTTTGAATGCATGAACTGTTGTGTCTGGTATAGAGTGAGTGCCCATTGCTACTATTACTTAATTTAAAAAGATTTTTGGAAAGAGGGATACTTGAGCACTATTGGACCCTTGCTTTGACTAACGTAATCCTTATCTGTTTCTTGTTGTAGTTTACCTTGCTAGTTGAACCATGAGACCGCGTGGGAGGCCTAGGATGGTTCGACCGGAACCACGGGCAGAGGCTCCGAGAGTTGAGCCGATAGTTGGGGTTGGAGCTCAAGTGGGAGAGCATGTGGTTGGAGTTGGAGCTCCTCCACCACCTCCACCACCACCACCTCCTCCACCGGGAGCGGGAGGTGAGGCCGGGGCCGAAGGAGAGGGACCACAAGGAGGTCGAGGTGGCCAAGGACCGGCCGGGATTGACTTAACTCCGTTGGTTCAGGCGATAGCCGGGGCATTCCAGGCTGCAGTAGCTGGAGGTCAGGCAGCTCATCATCAGGGTGAGGGCACCGGATTGCCATTAGAGAGACTTCGGGGCCTTGGGGCCGAAGAGTTTAGAGGTGCTACTCCGGAGAGGTTAGAGATGTGGTTTGAGAAGACCGTCCGTATTCTTGCTCAGATGGGATGTACTGGAGAGCGCAAGTTGGGATGTGTTGAGTCTCTGCTTCAGGGTGATGCCTACACCTGGTGGGTCACCGTTACTTTGGGGATGGATGAGACCGAGATTACTTGGGAGTTCTTTGAGACAGCTTTCCGGAAGAAGTATTTGGGTCCGCGATACCTCGATGAGAGGAAGAGAGAGTTTATGGCATTGCTTCAGGGGAGTATGTCCGTGACTGATTATGAGATTCGGTTTGTCAGATTGAGTCAGTATGCACCTGAGCTTGTACCTACTGAGGTGGAGCGTTGTAACCGCTTCCGATATGGGCTGAGTGAGGAGATCAAGACTTATACTCTAGCTTCAGATTACACTGATTTTGATGTCTTGGTCTCGAGGGCCAAGGACTTGGAGCAAAGTTTGAGTTTGACAAGGCGGTCAGGTGGATCTAGTTCGGGTAAGAGGTCCAGCAACTTTGATAGAGGTGATGCCAAGAGGCATCGGGACAACCGGCATCAGTTTGATCATAGGCGTGGTGGCGGTAACCACGGTAGGGGCCATCAGGGTCAGAGAGCTGGTGGGAAGTTGCCCACATGTGCTACTTGCGGGAGGAACCACACCGGTGAGTTTTGGGGGAATTATCATTCTTGTTGGAGTTGCGGTGCTAGAGACCACATTAGGCGTGACTGTCCACATCAGGTGGGACAGGCACCAGCTCAGGCTCCTGCTAGAGCCAATGACTTTTAGAGAGGCCACGGGCGCGGTAGAGGAAACTTCCAGCCGAGGAACGATGGTCAGAGGAACATAGCTCATGTTGTTGCAGTCCAGCCGGAAGGCGGAGGACAGGCTAGGGTTTACGCTCAGCGCGGGGAGCAGCATGACACCGATGTGATCGCAGGTAACTTCTCGATACAGTCTTTGGGTTTTCTTTCTCTGATTGACTCTGGGTCTACACATTCCTACATATTGAGTGAGCATGCACAGTCTTTGAATTTGCCTTGTGAGTTGCTAGAGGTAGGAGTTAGTGTTACTAGTTCCTTTGGGGACACGGTAGTAGTTAGGAAGATGTACCGAAGGTGTCCGTTGATGGTTCAGGGGCATGTGTTTCTAGTGGATATGATGGAACTTCCTTTCTATGGTTTCGATGTGATTCTGGGTATGGACTGGCTCACGGAGCATAGAGCTAGGATAGATTTTGAAACTAAGCGGATTTCTTTGAAGCTCACAGATGATTATGAGATCGTAGTGGTGGGTGAGAATGTGAAGTTCTTGTCCAATGTGGTTTCAGTATTAGAGGCTAAGAGGTTAGTGGAGTTGGGGTGTGAAGCATACTTAGCGTATGTGATGAACCCTAACATGAGTGAGGTTAGACCTCAGGACATCCGGACAGTATGTGATTTTCCTAGTGTGTTTCCGGAAGAATTGCCAGGGTTACCACCGGATAGAGAGGTAGAGTTCAGCATTGAGACTTATTCTGATTCAGCTCCTATTTCGATTGCTCCGTATCGTATGGCACCGAAGGAATTGAAAGAGTTGAAGACTCAGTTGCAAGAATTGACAGATAGAGGTTTTATTAGGCTTAGTTCTTCACCTTGGGGTGCACCAGTATTGTTTGTGAAGAAGAAAGATGGAAGCATGAGAATGTGCATAGATTATAGACAGTTAAATCAATTGACAGTGAAGAACAAATATCCGTTGCCTAGAATTGATGACTTGTTTGATCAGTTGAGAGGAGCATCGGTCTTTTCGAAGATTGATTTGAGATCAGGTTACTACCAGCTAAAGGTTAGAGAGGTTGATGTACCGAAGACGGCCTTTAGGACTAGGTACGGTCATTATGAGTTCTTAGTCATGCCTTTTGGGTTGACTAATGCACCGACAGCTTTCATGGACATGATGAATAGGATTTTTCATCAGTATCTAGATCAGTTTGTGGTTGTATTTATTGATGACATCTTGGTGTACTCGCGAACTGAAGAAGACCATGACCGACACTTGAGACTTGTTTTGAAGACTTTGCTAGATCATCAGTGTATGCGAAGCTCAGCAAGTGTGAATTCTGGATCCGGGAAGTAGTCTTCTTAGGACATGTAGTGTCAGCCGATGGGATTAGAGTTGATCCGAAGAAGATTGAAGCCATTGTTGAGTGGAAGCAACCGAAGTCTGTGACAGAGGTACGTAGCTTCCTAGGCCTAGCCGAATACTATAGGAGGTTTGTAGAGGGTTTCTCTAAGTTAGCCGCTCCATTGACACAGTTACTTCAGAAGAGTGTTCAGTTTGAGTGGACAGATGCAAGACAGAGAGCCTTTGAGAAATTGAAAGAAGCTTTGACCCAAGCACCGATCTTGATACAGCCTGAGTCCGGGAAGGACTATGTAGTCTACAGTGATGCTTCCTATGTAGGGTTAGGGTGTGTTCTGATGCAAGACAAGAGAGTGGTGGCTTATGCCTCAAGACAGTTGAAGACTCATGAGCGCAACTATCCGACCCATGATATAGAGTTAGCTGCAGTTGTGTTTGCTCTGAAGATTTGGAGGCACTATTTGTATGGTGAGAAATGCACAGTATACACCGACCACAAGAGTTTGAAGTACATTATGACTCAGCGGGACTTGAATCTCAGACAGCGTAGGTAGTTAGAGTTGCTAAAAGACTACGATCTTACTATTGAGTACCATCCGGGTAAGGCCAATGTAGTGGCTGATGCATTGAGTAGGAAGATGGCCGTGGACTTGAGGGCTATGTTTGCTAGATTGAGTTTGTCCGGAGATGGTGGCTTGATAGCCGAGCTTCAGGTTCGACCTACTCTAGGTCAGTTGATTCGTGAGAAACAGCTCTTAGATAGATCTTTGGCACCTCACGTGCAAGATATAGCCGAGGGTAGATCTTCAGATTACAGTTTCAGCACTGATGGAGTTTTGTGTTTCAAGGATAGAATAGTTGTGCCAGAAGACAGTGACTTGAGACGTACGATCTTGACTGAAGCCCACAGTAGTCCGTTTTCTATGCATCCTGGAAGTACGAAGATGTACCGTGATTTGAAGAATGAGTACTTTTGGGTTGGCTTGAAGAGAGATGTAGCCGACTTTGTGAGTAAGTGCTTAGTGTGTCAGAGAGTGAAGGCGGAACATCAGGTTCCCTCAGGTTTGTTACAGCCGTTGAGAATTCCGGAATGGAAGTGGGAGAACATCACTATGGATTTTGTTTCGGGCTTGCCTTTGACTCCTGCGAAGAAGAACTCAGTTTGGGTGATAGTAGATCGTTTTACGAAGTGTGCTCACTTCTTGGCAGTCAACACTACTTACACCTTAGATAGATTGGCCGATTTGTACATTGGTGAGATTGTGAGGCTACATGGTGTGCCGAAGTCCATTGTGTCAGATAGAGATCCGCGGTTTACTTCTAGATTTTGGGAGTGTTTGCATACAGCTTTGGGTACCCGTTTGAACTTCAGCACTTCTTATCATCCTCAGTCAGATGGTCAGTCAGAGAGGGTTATTCAGATCTTAGAGGATATGTTGCGTTGTTGCATCATAGATTTTCAGGGTACTTGGGAGAAGCATTTGCCTCTAGTAGAGTTTGCGTACAATAACAGTTTTCAGTCGAGCATTCAGATGGCTCCATACGAGGTCTTGTATGGCCGGAAGTGTAGGACTCCTGTGTGTTGGGCCGAGGTAGGACAGAAACTGTTACCTATGCCGGATTTGCTCAAGGGGACAACCGACAAGGTAAAATTGATTTGTGACCGTTTGAAGGCTGCTTCGGATAGGCAGAAGTCCTATGCCGATTTGAAGAGAAAGGAAGTTGAGTTCTCAGTGGGTGAGAAGGTATTCTTGAAGGTGTCTCCGTGGAAAAAGGTGATGAGATTTGGCCGAAAAGGGAAATTGAGTCCGAGGTACATAGGACCGTATGAGATTGTGAAGAGGGTTGGTCCGGTTGCTTATCAGTTGCGTTTGCCATCCGAGCTTGAGAAGATACATGATGTGTTCCATGTGTCGATGCTTCGCAAGTATAGGTCCGATCCATCACATGTTATGCCCGTAGAAGAAATTGAATTGAATCCGGATTTGACTTATGAAGAAGAGCCAGTAGAGATCTTAGCTTCTGACAGTAAAGTGTTGAGGGGTAGATCGATTGAGTTAGTAAAGGTGCGGTGGCGACGTAGAGGTGTGGACGAGGCCACTTGGGAAAGGAAGGAGGATATGGAAAGGCAGTTTCCGTATCTCTTTCAGTCAGGTAATTTCGGGGACGAAATTCCTTAAGTGGGATAGAGCTGTAACACCCGTGTTTTGGGCCTAGGAGTTAGCCGGGTATTAGTTCGAGTCAAATAAAACTTTATTAAAACATTTCAACTTCAAATAATGGCCTAATTGAGTTTTGGAAAAAGGGAAGGGACTAGGGTTGTAATTTTACCCAAAAGTTTTGAAAAGCAAGACCACTTTAATAAAAAAAGTTGTCTTCCTCCCTCTTTCCTCCCCCTTTCACGTTTGAAAGCTCCCCCACCATTTCTAAAACCATTCAAGCTTTGTCACTATTCCATTGATCTTACTACTTGATTTTCAACACCAATTTAAGAGGTAATTACGTTTTCTTAATCTCCTCTTCAAGCTCTATCTATCCTTTGTCTTAGATTTCAAAAATATGGGGTTTTGAAAATTAGGGTTTATATTAAAGTTTGGGTTTTTAAGGGGATTTCGAATTGGTTTTGATAAATTGAGTTGGGGTTTTAGTTAACCATGTTATAATGAGTAACATATGTCAAATTGGTTGAATTTTGGTGAAAATTCATAGCTTGTTCTTGAAGTAGATTTTAAAGTATTAAAACTTGAGTTTTTGGTGGGTTTTATGTTGAAATTGAAGGGCTGATGGTCTACCTATGTTAGGAGGGTGATTTAGGATGTTTTGGAAGTCATTTGGATGTTTGGAAATTGAATTTTCAGCAAGCCTTTAGGGGAGCACGAAAATTGGGATTTTAGAAGATTATGTGATTTGAGAAATTGAGGAATTTGGGTTGTGTTAGCAAAGTATGATGATGGTTGAGTTTAGCATTGAATTGGGAAGTAATGTGTATGTTTTGTTTGGCTAGAAGCAAGTGGAAGCGCGGAAGAGGCTTTGGGACCGAATCCGGGTGCATAGGAGGATTGTTCGATTTGCTAAGGAAGGGCGGTGAGTGGTTTCAACTTGTTTTAAGTTTGGTTCGAGTATGTGTAGTGGGAGTGTGTGTGAAGTGTGCTTGGTAGGCCACTCATAGTTAATTCAAGTTGTTGATTTAACCATTGATATCCATGAATGCTATTATGCTTGTTTGACTATGCTATTATGATTGTGGTTGATAGATGTGAGTTTATCTTGATATGCATCTATGAGATTGAGCATGAATGTGGTTGATGATATATATATGATGTGGTTATGATAATTGGCACTAAAATAATTACCGGTTGTAAATGATCGATCATTAGGATAGTGTGCACACAAATTGAGTCAAAACGTACGTGGCCTTGATGGCGTTAAGTCATCAAGAAGGAGTACGGTGATGTAACATTCCACCGGAAGCTTTTATTACATTCTACGGGATGATGAGTGGAATCCCATCCGTAGGGCATGTGGCGATGAGTGGAATCCCGCACATGCAAGGTCCGGTGATGAGTGAAATCCCACCGAGGTAAAGTGTTGTCGAGGTTTAAATCCGCACAATCGGGGTAATTAAAGTGGCCAATTAACTTGTACATACATTGTGATATGTGTTGATGATATATGTTGGTGATATATGGTATTGCTATATGATGTTGATGTTGATATATGAGCTTGATAGGATTGAGAAACCATATATGCCACTTGAAAGACTAGCTAGGTCTACTTGATTCTTATGCCTATGTTTGATGTATGTAAGACTAGGATTAACATGCTTGAACCCTGCATTGTCGATGTTTTTCGTTTTAGAGCACCCTCACTAAGCTTATAGCTTACGCTCTCTATGTTCAACAATGCAGATCATTAGCGTGGCGTTAGCTCGAGGCAAGGCAAGAAGGGCTTTCCAAGTTGTTGCTCAAGTATGGTTAATTTTGTAGTAGTTAAGCAATGTGGCAATAGGGTGTGCTTGTATGAGCCTTGTATGACTCTTTCAAATGATGTTGTTTTGGATTGATGTTTTGGGATTGTAAAGCATGTAATGCTATGTTGATTGATGGTGTGTGATGGCATGTCTTAGATGCTTAGGTTGCCTTGTGTATGAGTGCAAACCTCTTGTGTTGAATTGTGCCATTTGGGCTCTTGAGCTTCCATGTTTGACCTTAAATGCTGAATTTACTCTTTTGTTGGAATATCATGTTCGAATGCCTTGATTCATGTTAATTGCTACTTATGGCTCATGTATGTTTGCTTAAATGATTGTATGTGTGAGTCTTGTGAGTGTTAATTCATGCCTTTGGTCCTTTTTAAGCTTCTACATATGTCTATGTATGATCTTAGTGTTTTTCATAGTTAGGAAGTCCTTAGGTTGGGCAGTAAGTGATCCCCTGCACTAAGGTTTCGAAACCATGGGTAAGGTTTCGAAACCTTTGCAGAAAATTTGGTTCCAGGGGTCACTGCCAGCCAAAGTTTCGAAACCTTTGGGGAAGGTTTCGAAACTATGGTCAAAGGTTCCAAAACCTTCCCCAAGGTTTCGAAACCTTTGGTAAAAATTGGGTTCCAGGGGTTTCTGCCAGCCAAAGTTTCGAAACCTTTTGTGATGGTTTCGAAACGTTTGCTTAAATCTGCACTGTTTTGACTTGTTGGCCTTTTTAAAGAGAAAAACACTTAGGAATTAATATGCCTCTAGTCAAGATTAAAATTTGGGTGTTTAAATGTGGTTTGGGGTTCGAATGTGACAAGATTAAAATGAAAAAAAAATTTAGGGTTGCTAACCGAGGAGGAACCCTATGGGTTTCGCTTCGGTTTTCTCCGTGTGGCCCACTCGGACCGGTCATCCGGCCAGACCGGGACGAGGGGTTACACGCGGGACAGCGTTAAGGTGGCATCCCGTGCTTCATAGCATTAAATATAAGCTTTTCCAAAGCTTTGAACATTTAAAAAATCGTATGTCTAATGATATATAAGATGGTGCTTGATGACAAATACATTTCTGTATATGAGACGAAAAAAAGACAATAACCGTTTTAAAATTTAGGGTAAATTACATAGATGGCCGCTGAACTATAAGTTTGGTGTCAAAATAACCACTATATTATTTTTTGCCGCAAATGCACCACACAACTATTTAAATGATTTTATTTTAGCCACACGCCGTTAAAAAAACGAAAAAATTGACGGAACTGTTAAAAAAATTGATATAATTACACATTTGGTCCTCTATATTTATACAATATATCAATTTAGTCCTAATTTTAATCTAATAAAATAAATTAATTATTCAATAAGATGGTGACACATGTTACCACCTTATTGGGGGATTTTAATTATTTTTATTAGGGGTGTAGCGCGTGTGAGTTTGCCACTGAGCCAAGCATATACTTGTGATATACAATACTAATAATAATATATATGTTGAGAAAGAAAAAAACAAATAATATACGTATGATATGCAATACTTGTTTTGGGGCAGATTTTGATTGTGATTTCAAGGGCACTTTATCATCTGCCTTGGGATATGCAATACTTGAATTCGACAACGATGACTTTCATGCAATCGATAATGAAAAACTGAGGTCTGGGACGAATGCTGATAAGGCGCATGCACGACAAGTTCTGAAAATGTTGGGTTTAGAAGACTGTATTGATGGCATCATATGCTGTGAAACTCTTAACCCTCCTCTTGAACCAGCTAACATAACTGATGTCAGTAAGGTCTGTTTCAACTTCCAAGCCGCCGAATCTCTGTAAACCCTCTCACTGGAAACTTTAAAGCTGCTATTCAGATCGCAAAGAAAACTGTAGGAACTAGTATCCTTTCTGAATTTCAACTCATTTTTTTCTTCTAACACATCTATATAGTGTTCATCGATTCCCCTTTCGTTCTTTTCCTTTCTCAGTTATTGTAGCTATGATTTCGTTTCCAATGGCTTCAACTAGGAACCTGCATAACATAATTGCATAAATCATTGGAACTCTTTGCTAACATGCTAGAATAACAATGGCAGGTCAGGAGCTTGGTCCTGGCACCCATAATATCATAGAAGCGATACCCAAGATACGAGACGGTGAAGAGGAGCAGACGAAGCAAGTTACCTAATCTTCTGCAATTGAAACCATGGTCCCTGCATAGATTTCACTTCAAAGTCTGATTTTCAAGGGAAGCTGTCCTTGTTACATTATGTACATGGGAAACTGTTTATCTTAAGCTTATAATATAGAGAACAAGAAATAAATAATATCCACATGTACTTAGAATATTAGAAATGTATCTTTAAGATTCATCTATTAAACCCAGATTTATGGGATAAAATATCAGTGGGAAAGAAATATTAAAAAATATATATCAAATGTTCCATTAAGAGGCATTGATAAAATCTGCACGCTTGTATTACTCTAAAACTGATAAGAACAACAGCACAACCATGGCAAGAACTTGTGAAAATGAAGAAAAGATAAAGGCTATGAAAGGCGTCCTAAGTAGCCAAAGACATACTTAATTCAACACAAAATTGTGAATAAGTTGGTCATTAAATATTTATTTATTAAATCTCTCAATAAAAGAAACCAAATTCTTGTTAAGGGCGAGTATATTGTTTGTTTTCTTTCTCCATATGTATAACACATATATTATTATTAGTATTACATATCACAAGTGTTTGCTTGGCTTAGTGACAAACTTGTGCGTGTTACACCCTAGGGTCCCAGGTTCAATTCCTACCAAGGGTAGTTCCACCTTACTAAATAAAAATAATTAAAATCCCCCAATAAGGTGGTGACACGTGTTGTCATCTTATTGAATAATTAATTTATTTTATTAGATTAAAATTAGGACTAAATTAATATATTGTATAAATATAGAGGACCAAATGTGTAATTATACCAATTTTTTAACAGTTCCGTCAACTTTTTTTGTTTTTTTAACGGCGTGTGGCTAAAATGGAACCATTTAAATAGTTGTGTGGTGCATTTGCGGCAAAAAATAATATAGTGGTCATTTTGACACCAAACTCATAGTTTAGTGGTCATCTGTGTAGTTTACCCTAAAATTTAACATTTTTTTATTGTTAGGGTAAATTATGTAAATTATCAATAAATTTTACTCTCGTATCTACTTTGATTATTAAAGTTTTGAAGTGTTTAATTAATTCATTCAACTTTCAAATTATTCATGTTTTGATCACTCATTAATGATATGAATTATTTTATTATTATTATTATTATTATGACAAGTATTTTTTATTAATACTAAATGAAAAATATGATTAAAAATTAAAAACAAAAGTTATCAAACCATATCCCTAAATCCAAATTCTAAACCTAAAATCATACCCCAAACCCTCGCCAGTTTGAGCTTTGAGATGGAAGCTGCTGATTTAGAGAAGCTTTGCCTTTGAAGATGTTGGACGCCTCTCTTTCTTTTTTAAAAATACTTTTTTTTTACTTTTACTTTAGCTCTGTTTTCTTCTTTGGGTATTTTGTTTTCTTAAATGGACGAAGATTGAAATAACCTAATGTTCAAATTTTAGTGGAGCTGAAAAGCATGGAGGATTTAGTTTTTTTTTCCTCCAATTTTTGGGTGAAAGCATGAATTGTTTTGTTCTTTGGAATTTTTCTGGGTTTTGGGTCCACTTGTTTTTTGATTGGATAAGCTGAATTTTTTGGTTGCTTTTAGAATGCAAGTTCTTCATTTCTTCTAATTTAAATGACTTAACATCAGTTGTGAATGGTTGTAAAGTATATGCAAAAATTTCAGGACGGTTAACAAACTATATGCTCATGTTGTTATTAGCTGGAAAGTTAGTTAGTATTAGCTGTTAATCTTGTTTTAGAATCTTGACTACTATATAAGTCAAAGTCTCCTTTTGTATATTCATTCAGTTTTAATGAAACGCACTCTTTCTTGCCGTTTCTTGCTCTTCCAATATTCAAGCCTTAGTCTATTGCTTACAACTCTTTCTTTCATACAAAATTCTCAATTAACAAAATCCCTAAATAACGAAAGCTTCCTTGCTTCCACATGGTATCAGATGGTACTTCTGATCTTCGATCTTCCGCGTCTGCTCGTTTCAAGAATATTGATCCTGCCGACGAGTACTATATACATCCGAATGAAAATCCCTCGCTCGTGCTGACCTCCGTTCTTCTTACCGGTGGAAATTACCATTCGTGGGCGAGATCTATGCAGATGGCTTTAATCAGCAAGAATAAGTTTCTTTTCGTTAACGGATCGTTGAAGCAGCCTCCTGAAGATGATGATGCCTATTTCCCGTGGGTTAAGTGCAACAACCTTGTTCTATCGTGGTTGCAGCGAGCTGTGAGTCAGGAGATTGCTCAGTCCGTTTTATGGTTCGACACCGTCTATGAACTTTGGGCGGATTTACGTGACAGATTCAGTCAGGGTGACTTAATGCGAGTTTCTGATCTTCAACAGGAATTCTATTCCTTGAATCAAGGTACTAACACCGTTACCACATTTTACACGCAATTGAAGGTGATTTGGGATGAATTGTGTGCTTTGCGTGCCTTGAATTCATGTTATTGTGATGCCATTAAATTTCGTAATCAAGATTTTTCTCTTAGGTTTCTTATAGGGTTAAATGATTCTTTTGCTATCCCCAAATCCCAAATCTTGATGACTAAGCCTTTTCCCCAAACCCATGAAATTTTTTCTGTTATTGTTCTGCATGAGCGTTCCATATCTGTGCCTGTTCCTTTTGAATCTAATGTCCTTGCTGTTGACAGAAGTTATACTTCTGGAAAATTTCAAAAGAAACCTTTCTCTTCTAATTCTGTTTCTCGAAGACCTCTTTGTTCTTTCTGTGGGATTCAAGGACATTCTGTTGATAAGTGCTATAAGAAGCACGGTTATCCCCCTGGTTATAGGTCTAGGTTGCCTGTTAGTAAAGCCAACCTTGTTAATTTTTCCCAAACTGAAAACATTACAAATGATTCTTTGTCTTCTGCTGATCATAAGTCAGACAATAAGTTTGTATCCTTTACTAAGGATCAATATGAAGGATTGCTTTCTTTACTTCAAGAGAAAGGTATCTCTAGTCTTAGTTCTGCTTCTCCTTCTGCTGTCAATGTTCTATCTTCTGACTTTGACAATTAGAATGTTCCTGCTGCTAGTACTGATTCAGGTACAATTCTAAACTGTTCTTTTACTTCTGCTGTTAATAATGTTCTATGGGTTATAGATTCAGGGGCAACAGACCACATATGTAATTCCTTGTCCATTTTTGATAGTTATTATGATGTTAAAAATAAATTTGTTAAACTTCCTAATGGTAGTTTAGTCCAAGTTTTACATGTTGGTAATATTTCTTTAAACAATGATATAATTCTGGAAGATGTTCTTTATATACCTCATTTTGGGTTCAATCTAATTTCAGTTACCAAACTTACTCTGACTACAAATATTTCTATTGTTTTTTCTAACAATAAGTGTGTTCTTCAGGATCCTCATTCCTTGAAGAAGATTGGTTCAGCTAAGCTAGTCAAAGGGCTTTATCATTTTTCACCCTGTGCATCTTCTTCATCTACTGTCTGTAATGTTTCTTCTTCTCCTTCTTTGCATTTATGGCATGCTAGATTAGGTCATTGTTCTAGTAAAAGAATGACTTTCTTTTCTAAATTGAATAAGCATGTTCCTTCTGGTAATGTTTCATCCTGTGATGTTTGTCATCTTGCAAAACACAAACGTCTGCCATTCCCTGTTAGCAATTCTGTTTCTGAAAATTTGTTTGACATAGTGCATTTAGATGTTTGGGGACCTTTCCCAGTTAAAAGCATATATGGTCATAATTACTTCTTAACTGTTGTTGAGGATAAAAGTAGGTATGTCTGGATTTTTCCAATGACTCATAAATCTGAAGTTAGGAAGTTAGTTACTGATTTTTACACTTTAATTGAAACTCAGTTCTCAAAAAGAATTAAGTGTTTCAGAACTGATAATGCTCAAGAATTTAAAATGGATGACTTCTTTAAAAGTAAAGGCATAATACATCAAACTTCCTGTGTTTATACTCCACAACAGAATAGTGTTGTGGAGAGGAAACACCAACATTTACTGGTTGTTGCTAGGTCTCTTAGAATTCATGCTTCATTGCCTTTATCTTTCTGGATTGACTGTGTTCTTCATGCTTGTTGTTTAATCAATTTGACACCTACACCTGTTTTAGCTAATAAGACCCCTCATGAAGTTTTGTATAACATTTTGCCTGAGATAGATAATCTTAAGGTTTTTGGTTGTTTATCTTATGCTTCTTGTTTACCTAGGTCAGCTACTAAGATGCATTCTAAAGCTATAAAATGTATCTTTCTTGGTTTTCCTCATCATGTTAAGGGTTATAAGCTTTACAATCTGGAAACAAAGTCAGTAATAATTTCTAGGGATGTTACTTTCAATGAATCCATTTTTCCTTTTAGTAAAAGTTCTGGTTCCAATCCTGTTTCTGTGTCTCATAATTCAATTCCTATATATGATGATCCTGCCTATTCTTTGCAATATAAATCTTCTCTTGATCATCATATTCATAGTGACTCAGATCAGTGTCCACATGATCTTTCTTCTGATCAACAAAATCAGTCTATTCCACCTGCTCCTGTTGTGTCTACTAGACCATCTAGGCAGGTAAAATTGCCTCAGAAATTTCAAGATTATCAGGTAACCTTACCTAAACAACATACATCATCTCATTCTATTGCTAATGTCATTTCCTATCAGAACTTATCTTCCAAACATCTCTCTTATATCAATAATATTGATGTTATAGCTACTCCTAAAACCTATAAACAGGCTATAAAACATGAGTGTTGGAAGAATGCTATGCAAGAGGAAATTTTAGCTCTAGAATCTAATAAAACATGGGACCTAGTTCCTTTACCCCCCAATAAGAAAACAATAGGTTGCAAGTGGGTTTTTAGGACTAAGCTCAAGTCTGATGGATCTTTAGATCGATACAAAGCTAGATTAGTAGCTAAAGGCTACACTCAACAATGTGGCATTGATTTCTTAAGTACCTTTAGTCCAGTTGCTAAGATGACTACCATTAGAATTCTTGTTTCTATTTCTGCATCAAAAAATTGGAAATTACAGCAGCTAGATGTTAATAATGCATTTCTTCATGGATCCCTTCATGAAGAAGTCTATATGGAAATGCCCCCAGGATTTTCTGTTAATAATGATTCTGTTAATAGTGAATCCCCTCTAGTTTGCAAATTGAACAAGAGTCTTTATGGTCTAAAGCAGGCTAGTAGACAATGGAATGAAAAGCTTACTCTTGCTTTAATAACTCAAGGTTTTAAGCAATGCTCTTCTGATACTAGTCTCTTTACTAAAGGTGAAAATGATAATTTTATAGCTCTTACTGTTTATGTGGATGATATTCTGTTAACTAGTCCTAGTCAAGCTCAGATTGATTCTATTAAACATTTTTTACATGATTCTTTTAAAATAAAGGATCTAGGAAATTTGAAATATTTTTTAGGGCTTGAATTTGCTAGAACTAGTGCTGGTATTAATGTTTCTCAACGGAAATACACCTTGGAGCTTCTTAAAGAAACAAATTTTCTTGAATCCAAACCTGTTAGCACTCCTATTGCTGTTACTAGAGGATCTAAAAGATTATCTAAGGCAGATGGCACTCTATTAGAGGACATTAAAGCTTATAGAAAATTGATTGGAAAACTGCTTTACTTAACTAATACTAGACCTGATATTGCTTTTTCTATTCAGCAGCTTTCACAATTCTTATCTTGTCCTACTAATGTTCATTTAGAAGCAGCTCATAGGATCTTGAGATATTTGAAAGGAACTCCTGGTCAAGGTCTTTTCTTTGCTGCTGATAATGAAATTAAATTGCAGGCTTTCTCTGATTCTGACTGGGCCTCTTGCCCTGACTCAAGGAAGTCCATTACTGGTTTTTTGCATTTTTTTGGGATCTTCTCTTATATCATGGAAATCTAAAAAACAACAAACTATATCTAGATCTTCTAGTGAAGCTGAATATCGTGCTTTAGCCTCTGTTACATGTGAACTTCAATGGATTTTTTACATTTTACAAACTTTTCATATATCTTTTCAGCCTGCTAATTTGTTTTGTGATAATCTATCTGCCATTCAAATTGCAGAAAATCCTGTTCATCACGAGCGTACGAAGCACATTGAGTTAGATTGTCACTTGATTCGGGAAAAGATTCAACAAGGCCTCATTGTTTTGCTTCCATTTTCCTCTCAAAACCAACTTGCAGACTGTCTTACCAAAGCTTTGCCTACTTTTTCTTTTCATTCTTTAATTTCCAAGTTGGGCGTACATAACATATACACTCCAACTTGAGGGGGGCTAACAAACTATATGCTCATGTTGTTATTAGCTGGAAAGTTAGTTAGTATTAGCTGTTAATCTTGTTTTAGAATCTTGACTACTATATAAGTCAAAGTCTCCTTTTGTATATTCATTCAATTTTAATGAAACACACTCTTTCTTGCCGTTTCTTGCTCTTCCAATATTCAAGCCTTAGTCTATTGCTTACAACTCTTTCTTTCATACAAAATTCCCAATTAACAAAATCCCTAAATAACGAAAGCTTCCTTGCTTCAACAACGGTTGAAGAAATTTGGGGTTAGAGTTAGGATATTTTTTTGGGAAAAGATGGGTTTAATTAGGTTTTGTGTATATGGGGTATTGGGGTTTTGGGTGTTTCAGGTGTTCGGGGTTTTAATTTTTTTAAAAACTTAAATCATATTTGATATTTAATATTAATAAAAATAACATGTTATAATAAAAATAATAATAAAATAATTTATGTCATTAATGAATGATCAAAATAGAAATAAAATAAAAGTTGAGTGAGTATATTGAACGTTTAAAATTTTAGTGACCAAAATAAGTATAAAACAAAGTTTAGTGATTATATACGTAACATACCCTTATCGTTATTATTTTACTCACCATTTTTGGCTCGTCGAACTTTTGGTGTCGTTGAAACTGAAGATCTGTTAATTTTCTTTTGGGTAAAATACAAGGATCATCATTCAACTATCTTCTCACTTCTACTTTAGTCACTAAACTTTCAAACTTTTCAATTTAATAACTGAACTTTATATATTAAACGTTTTTTTGCCATTCTTGAATATTTTATTATTATTTTAGTATGACATGACATTTATTATTATTATTATTTAATATAAAAATAATTTAAAATAAAAAGTAAAACCAAACTGTTCGTCGACCATTGTTCGCTATTATTGGACACCACCGTCGATGGTCGTTGTAACCCCCTCGTCCCGGTCTGGCCGGATGACCGGTCCGAGTGGGCCACACGGGGAAAACCGAAGCGAAACCCGTTAAGGTTTCCCCTCGGTTAGCAACCCTATTTTTTTCTTTTACTTAATCTTTTCTAAAGTTCATTTAAGTCCTATGTGATCAAACAACGGAATAAAATACATGAGACAAACATTCGAACCCAAAACAACAGTTAAACAACCCAATTTTAATTTTTTAAACAAGCCGTTTCGAAACGCCTTGACCAGGTCAACTGACTTAGAGCCTTTACAAGGGGTCGTATCGAAACGGTGGTCAACCGTTTCGAAACGCCCACGACGGTCAATATCTCGTGGTCAACGAGATTTTGACCGTTTCGAAACCTTTACACCCGTTTCGAAACACCTTCATCTCGTGAATTTCTCAGAATTCCAGTAGCCAAAACGTTCCGATACGCGTTTCGGAACAGGGGTTCCAAAGGCCATACCGTATCAAAACGCGTTCCGATACGGGGTCCCTAAAGCCTACCCGTTCCGAAACGATCCCTCCCGTTTCGAAACGCTGGCAGTCTGTAACCTTTGAAATACAGATTTAAGGGTGTTTTGACAAGTCTAAAGGTCCCATAGGACCCCTAAAGGCACACAAAACCATCAAACAAAGTCTAGAGGCATGCGTCCTAGATTTAACATACTCAAACTAGGGGTGATAATGAGCCTGACCGGCTCGCGAGCTACTTGGGCTCGGCTCGGTCAAAGCTCGGCTCGAGTGAGCTCGACTCGGGCTCGGGCTCGGCTCGAAACCTTAACAAGCCGAGCCGAGCTTACCCAGGCTCGGCTCGAAAAGCTCGTGAACAGGCTCGGAATTTACATATGCACTAAAATAAATTATGTGTTTGTATTTTCTTTCATTAGTTGATTGTTGTTTGATTTTGTATTTTCTTTAATTATGTGTTTGTATTATAAGAATATTTATTGATTATTTAGATTAATCTAATTTTTGGCACTTTTTCCCTTTCCGGTCATTGAATTTCGTTTTAGTGTTAGTTATGAAAGAGATTTTTAACGAATATTTTATATAAAAAAAACTATAGCAAAATTTTCCATTTCGAGCCGAGCCGAGCCTGACGAGCCCGAGCCGAGCCTGACGAGCTTCGAGCCCGAGCCGAGCCCAATAAAATTATTTTCGAGCCGAGCTCGAGCCTAAAATTCCGAGCTCGACGAGCCTCGAGCCCGAGCCGAGCCCAAATACGCTGTTTCCGAGCCGAGCCGAGCCTGGCCAGGCTCGGGCTCAGCTCGTTATCACCCCTAACTCAAACACATACAAGCATGGATTTGGACAATCTTTCTAACATGGCAAATTACACATTAAGAGCCTTTCATACAAGCATGCTTGAAGACATTAAAAAGAACCAATAAGCATCATACATATCAAATGAGTTTACATGTCATTCAAAGCAACTTAAGCATTCATAAGACATCCATCGTACTAGCATTTGGCAAGATATATCATGCTTACAAATCAAGTCAACCATAGACATACATCAAGACTCGAATCAACAATTCCTATCCCATTGCTTAACTATTACATTCCATTACTTAAAATTCATACATTGAGCTCACCAAAAGCAACACTTGGAGACCTTCCCTTGCCTTTGCCACCCACAAGCTATTTATCTGCATTGTCAAACAAAAGAGAGCGTAAGCATAAAAGCTTAGTGAGGGTAAGCTCTTTAAAAACAAACCTCGACAATGCAGGGTCCAAGCACGAGCTACAACCAAGATAAAATGCATGTTCTTACCTCCGGTCAACACGAGCCATAATTCTAAATGATGCATGAACATATAATCAATATCATGTCATGCTCAACATGTTTAAATCCACAACACGTGAAATCACATATATTAAACCATGTTAGCAACCCATCCCAAATCACATTGGCTCACAATTAACCACATATTGGCAACATAGACTACAATCCGTATTGGCACCTAGCTATGACTCGAATACGCGGATAACCGTTGGAACTCACATCCAACAACTCTACCATTACCTGACAGTGGGATTACACTCATCACCGTTCACGCGGAGGGGATTCCACTCATCCTCACGCCTCATCTCACGCGGAGGGGATTCCACTCATCCTCACGCCCGTCAATGGGATTCCACTCATCACCGACTAATATATATATGAAGATTTCCGGGCGAACCCGTACTCCATCCTGATGACTACCATCATCAAGACCACGCGCGCATTTTGACTCACGTGTGCACACTAGACATCCTAATGATCGATCATTTGTACCCAAGCATACTAGTGCCAATACTAACACATTCCACAATATCATTTATTAACAACTTCCGTGCTTAGCACGTACTCACCATGACTTACCGTCATGCACAAACCACATTTTCATGCCTAGCATGTACTCACCATGATCCTCGGATCAAGCAATCACCTCATAATCTCATTTCACATGACAACACCACATGTACATCATTATCAAACATATCACATCATATTTTGCACATGTGTATAACCATATCACATCTATCATTATCATGCATACAACAATGCATCCAACATGCCTCAACATACATGTATACAACATATATATAATCAACACCATCACAATTTAACACGAGGCATATACAACCATTAAAGAGTGCAACCAAAGTCTCTAATCAAAGCTTGGGATTAGGCTACCACTCTAATCCCAACTCTAGGTGGGTTTACCAAGCCCATCCTAGGTTCACATGCTTGAACCAAATACTCAAACTATTTTAAAAACATTTAACCACTCACCTAAGCTTCCAAGCTCCAAGCCAAGCAAGCAACCTCCCTCAAATTTCCGGATTTCTTCCCGAAGCTTCCCCAACACAAATTCCCGCTTCTTAACAACCTCAAACACATTTCAAACAATTCCAAATCAGCCCAACATCAAAATACCAACCCGGAACACAATTCAAATGCAATTTACCATGTTGCAAACCATGAACAAATCCCATTTTTAGCAAATTCGGGCAGCCACTAAACCATGTCCAAAAACCATGTTTCCAACATCCATAGCACCCAAAAACAATCTCAAATCAACCCCTAACCATAGCACTACCATTGGGCTATCAATTCCCACCTAAAACAACCCCCAAAACTCACCCAAAACCCTCCAAAAACCCCATTTATACTCAAATTCGGGAATTCATTTAAAATACTCTAAAAATTATATATGTTGCACTATTTGATTCATAAACACCATATCTAACCATTATAAATCAAAAGCTTTAGTAAGAACCCATAAAGCTCCATCCTTTAACCTAAACTTTCAAAAACCCAAATTACAAAATACATAGTTTTAGTGAAATCTAAAGATACCAAAATGAAGAGGAGACCAAGGCCAAGTCAAAAACACAATTACCTTTTGAAAAGCTCCAAAGATGAAGTTGGAAGAGATGAAATGGGGAAAGGGGGAGGGAGAGAGCTTCAATGTCGTCAAAATGGAAAAAGGGGGAATAAAGAAGATGAAGACAAGGCTTATTTTAATATAAAGGGGGTTTTAAATTTGATGATGGGTAAATTACAAAAAGGCCATTAATGAATGGCTATTCCCTTATTCTTTAAAAAGCTCTTCAACTTGCAATTAAATCAATTTGGTCCCATTTCAAATATTTATTTTGAAACCCGAAATTTTAAAGGACCATTTTAATTATAAACCCGAGCCCAAATAGTATTAAAATATTATTTTCACCCGACCCCTAAACCCGGGTGTTACAACTCTCCCCCACTTAAGAAATTTCGTCCCCGAAATTTATCGAACACGAGGAGCCACTAAAACATGTTACTCCACACTTAAGAAGATAATTAAGTGATGATATGTGTATTTTACCCTTTTATTTTTAACTTATTTACTGCCTCTGATTTTGTTAGTAAGTTATGTTAGGTCAATTTAATTTAGTTTAACTATTTTATTTCTTCTGTTTGTTGTTTATTTTTGTTTTTTTCTTTATTTGGTTTTGCTTAAGTTGTTGATAAAATGGTAAATTATACAAATGACCACTTAACTATGAGATTGGTTTTGATTTGACCATTATACTTTAATTATAGGGCTGGTCTTAATGTGACCACCTAACGGAGGGAGTTGAGTGGTCATTTGAGTAATTTACCTTTGATAAAATCCTATTATTTTTTGAATAGTCTAAAGGTGATTACAAGATAATATATGTTCATATATATTCTTAATGTAACCCCCTCGTCCCGGTCTGGTCGGATGACCGGTCCGAGTGGGCCACACGGGGAAAACCAAATCGAAACCCGTTAAGGTTCCTACTCGGTTAACAACCCAGAAAATTTCCTTTTAACTTTATCTTGTCTATAGGCATAATTAAATCCTATGTGAAGCGCAACAGCGCAAAATACAAACAATTTAACATCGACTAATCAAAACGATACAATAAACAGCTCATTTTAGCCCTTTACAGCAAGCCATATCGAAACGCCCTTAGGGTGTTTCGATACGCCTTGACTTAGTCAACAGGCCAGGGTCAACCATAGGGAGACCGTTTCGAAACAGGGGTGACCCGTATCGAAACGACCCTAGCGGTCAACTTCTCGTGGTCAACGAGATTTGACAGTTTCGATACACCAAGGACCCGTTTCGATACGCCTATATCTCGTCAATTTCTCAAAATTCCAGTAGCAAAAACATACCGAAACAACCCCTATCCATTTCGAAACGGCTGGCCAAATGCAAAGGGACCGTATCGAAACAGGGTGGCCCGTTTCGATACGCCCCTGTCTGCAGACTCCTTTTTGGCATTTTTAAGGCACAAGGGTGCCCCAAAACACCCTACAACACTTTAACAATTAAACCTAAGGCAACCCGACTATATTAGCACGCTTTAACATTATTAAGACGAGTCTAAACACCAAGGCAAGACATCACAAGTCATGCATTCATACATACCATAAAAGGAGTAAGCATTCACAAGGCCAACACTTAGACAAATTTAAGATAGCAAAATACCAACATGGTTTCAAGCAAGGCATACATCCCAAGCAAAAATAGCAAGCACATACGAGGAGTCTAACATGCTCCTAAGCAACATCAACCACAACATAATCCAAAACATCATAATACGATTACATGTCCCATTGCTTGACCATTACATCTAATTTAAAAGTTCATACTTGGTAGCTAAACAAGCACCACAAGCACACTTGGAGGCCCCCTTCTTGCTCCTAGCAACCCACGAACTAAGGATCTGCATTGTCGAACAAAGAGAGAGCGTAAGCAATAAAGCTTAGTGAGGGTGAGCTCTTTAAAAACAAACCTCGACAATGCAGGGTCCGAGCACGATCTTAGCCAAGGCAAAAATACATAATTACCAAGAATCCTCAAGAGCACAAGTTAAGATGCATGAACAATATCCAAATAAATGTCATGCTCATAAGCTCTATTCCACAACACATGTAGTCACATATAAACATCCAAATAAGGATCATAATTCACAACAGATTGATACACATATCAATCAATATTGGCACCTAGCTATGATCCGAATACGCGGATAAACACGTTGGAACTCACATCCAACAACCACATTACCTCACGGTGGGATTACACTCATCACCGGTCTCGCGGAGGGGATTCCACTCATCCTCACGCCCCGTCGATGGGATTCCACTCATCACCGACTATATATAAATACAATTTCCGGGCGTACCTGTACTCCTCCTTGGTGACTCAACACCACCAAGGCCACGCGCGACTTTTGACTCATGTGTACACACTAACATCCTAATGATCGATCATTTGTACTCAAGCATACTAGTGCCAATATTTTACTCATTCCACATTACTCATTTCAATCAATTCCGTGCTTAGAACGTGCTCACCATGAACACAATCATGAACCATTACCATGCATGCCTTAAGCATCATAAATCATGTCTCATCTCACATGTATAATACAATATACATAAGCATTCATATCACAAGACATACGAGGCACAAACATCCATACATATAAGTTCATCCAAAGGCTCTAGATCAAGTTTAGGATTAGGCTACCACCCTAATCCTAACTCTAGATGGGTCTACCAAGCCCAACCTAGTCTACATACTCGAACCAACCATTTAAAACCACTTAAAACGTTTAACCACTCACCTAAGCTTCCAAGCTCCAAGCCAAGCAAGCAACCACTCTCACAATCCGAATTTCTTCCCGAAGCTTCTCCAACACCAATTTCCGCTTCTAAACAACCCCAAACACATTTCAAACAATTCCAAATCAGCCCAACATCAAAAGACCAACTCGGAACACAATTCAAATTCAATTTACAACATTGCAAACCATGAACAAACCCCAATATTTGCAATCTCGGACAGCCCCAACACCATGCCCAAAAACCATGTTTCCAACATCCAATGCACCCATAAATGATCCTAAATCAATCCCTAACCATAGTACTATCAAAAGCCTAACAAAATCCACCTAAAACAACCCCTAAAACTCACCCAAAACCCTCCAAAAATCTCATTTTTACAAAATTCCGGAAATTGCTCAAAATCATTCAAAAATCACATATGTTATACCATTTGACCTCTATACTTCATAACTAACCATATTAAATCAAAACATTTAACTTAACAACATAAAGTTTCCATTTTTAATCAAAATCTTCCAAAATTCCATTTTCCAAAACTTCCATGAAAATGAAAATAAATGGTACTTTTAAAGAGAGGGAGTTGAGGGGAAGCCAAAAACGTTGTTACCTTTCGAAAACCTTCAAAGATGGTGATGGAATAGTGAACTCCCAAAGAAGAGGAGAAGTTGTCGTTATGTTTGAATGAGGGAGGGGAATAAGATGGGGAAAGGTGGGTGTTTTATTTGTATAAAGGGGATTTAAATTGAAAGATGGGTAAATTACCAAAAGGCAATTAATGAATGGCTATTCCCTTGTTCTTTAAAAAGCTCTTCAACTTGCAATTAAATCAATTTGGTCTCATTTCAAATATTTATTTTGAAACCCGAAATTTTAAAGGATCATTTTAATTATAAACTCGAGCCCAAATAATATTAAAATATATTTCCACCTAACCCCTAAACCCGGGTGTTACATTTAACCTTTTGACAATGAACATACACCTTGTAGACAAAGCGATTTAAACTCGTGTCTCTTAAGATAAACATCATCCGCTTTTCTACTACGACACTTGTTGGGTTCAAGCGTCTAGAAGTATTAAAGATTTGAAACTGATTGAAATAAATCTGGTTGAAATAAAACTTGTTACCTTGACTATGCTTCAAAACAACATGCAATTCAATGTGTTATCAAGTGAGGATCCAAACTAGTTCAAGGATCAGATTATTGTCCAAACCTGAATGCTTGTTTGAAATTTGACAGAATTTGTGAAAGAATATTAAAAATAGGTTTTAACGCCCTCAACGAAAAATAAAAAATCCAATTAATCTTATAAAAAAACAATTAATCTTTTATGAATTTTTTTCACTCAATTGATCCCTTAGAATTTAAATTACAATCAGTTAGGCCCTTAATAATTTAAATCGCGATCAATTTAGTCCTTCCATAATATTGACTATTAAATTAAAAGTAGTTATTATGATGGTGACACGTAGCACACTCTAGACATGCCACATCATCAAAACCATAAACAATCATTTATTTTTTTTAAATATATTTAAAATTCAAAAAATATTTAAAAATCTGAATAAATATTTAAAATTATAAAAAAATTAATATAAAAAAATTAAAAAGTTCAAGAAAAATCTAAAAAATATTCAAATGTGTAAAGAATTAAAATTATGTATAAAATTATACAAAATATTTTTACTTAAAATGAAAAATATAAAAATAATTATAATAATTATTTAAAACATATATAAATATTTATAATGAAATAATATATAAAATTGTATAATTTTTTAAAAAAAATATTTTTAATTATAAAATCCAAAAATTTTAAAATGCCTAAAATTTTCAAATTCCTAACCCTACATTCGCAAATCCTCAAATCAATTTAATCGATGATGGAAGTTGTTGATACTATGGATGTCGACGGTGCTGATGAGAAGAAATATTGAGGGAGAACAGGTTGGGTGATGCAAGGCGTGTCGAACGATGAAAGTGGGTGCAAGGACAACAAAGATGAGAGGGGTTTTCTTGCGACCGAGAGTGGCTGGTTTTTGAACTGGTGCTAATTGTCACGGCCCAAATTCCTTGGCCCGCGACAGTGGCGCATGAATCCGCCCAAGAGGTTGTGCGCGGATCACCGAGCTTGCCAAGAACACAAGACTTGGTCCATTGCTTGGAGAATGCTAGGAGGCCCGATCACAATGGTTTTTCAAAAAAGGCAAGAGACAACAAGTCAAAGGAAGATTGTGGGTAATCTTGTCATATTGAGCGTGATCAGCTATCTGAGGAAAGAAACCTACTAAATGATGTAATTAGGTAGGATTGTTTCCTTAGATAAAGATTCTTGTAAGGACTTGGCTTAATCTTGGCAATCCATGTAAATCGATCTGAACCATTGATTAAGTGGGAGCTCAACTATAAATAGAGAGTCTTCCACCCTCATTTGTATCATCCATCTCATTCCATTCATTCTCTCTATTTGGAGAAGAGTAATAAAGCTCTTGGCATTTACTCTAAATTTCTCTTGTCCCTTTCGATTATCTTTTGTGTTGAGTTCTCTTTGTGTTCGAGTTGCCTCTCGAGTGGCTAAGAGTAGCCACCTTAGTGCTTAAAGCGCTTCCGCATCCAGCAAAGCCTTGAGGGCTTGTCCGAGCCGTTGCAAGCAAGAGTACTCACAAGGCTAGCTGAAGGCTGACTTAGGCGCGAGATACAACCGATTAGCGTCAGAGGCGTCTAAGGCCGCACGACGGGTTAGGTTCTGCGAGGCCAAAACTCTAGCCCTGTGACAAGTGGTATCAGAGCAAGTCGAGGGGGCTTGCGTTCGAGCCTACTTGGTGTTGCAATCAAGCTAGGTGAGGATTTTCTTCGAAGTAGTTCGTGGCAAAGAAGTGATCGATATGTCGAAACAAGGAGATGAGACTTCCACAAGAGAAGGCAAAGAGTGCCGTGGTGGAAACTATTAGAGATGACTGATAATGAAACGAGGGAAAAGATTATCTTGAGGATTTTAATCATCAAACTTTCTCTCTTAAATCCCAAGTAGAGGACTTGTTTGAAAAGGTAAAATCCGTCAAGGATGGAACCTTGAAAGAAGTTCAGAAACTTCTTGACTCATTTTGTGAGAAGATGAGCGAAGACTTTGAGAGAGTCTCAACAACGTTGGGGAAAGAGATCGTCGGACTTGTGGACCCGTCGAGGTAGCCAAAGAGATCCAAGGTGTTTCCGAGTCCTGCCTTGAAAAAGTAGTCTATAGAGGACCGGTTCAAGGACGAGACGCGACATGTTCTCAACGAGTTGGGGACCATTCGAGGGAGTAATGCTTGCAAAGCCGAGGTGAAGGCTTTGCAGATCGAGGTGAATGAGCTCAAGGAAGAGCTACTCAGTTGCAAGGTTGCAATGAGTGAATGGGGTGTGCTCAAGACTTTCTTAGAGGGACTTAGATCGGGGGCAAAGCTTGCATTGGAGCAAGGCAAAGCCCAGATGCTTTCAGAAGCCCAAGATGTGGCCAAGTTGCTAACTTAGCCTGCGGGAGACAAGCCAGCTAGCTTGGAGAAGTCCAAACCCACGACCAGTGACAGTGGGAGTGGTAAGGCTAAGCTTGTGCCAACTAAGAAGGTGAGCAAAAAGATTAAGTGATATTTCTATGATGGTCCTCATGCTATCAGGATTGTCCCAAGAAGAATCACCTTGTTGCACTCATCAAGGGAGAAGATGAGCCAGAAGGGGAAGTAGTGCGACTTGTCGCAATTGCGAGTGCTAATAAGCCAAAGAAGGATCATGGTGTGACTACGTCTGTCAAAGTAGTCGAGCCAAGGTCAAGACCCAGTGAGATAGCGAGTGCCAAAGCCGTCGAGCCGAGGGTGAACAGGAAGCACCTAGAGTGCTACTAGTGTAAGGGGCCTCACAAGTTGCAGAGTTGCTCAGTTCGAGCAAGGGGTCCAAGATGAGGGACGAGCTCGAAGAGAGTGAGGCTACAAAGCTTGGTTCGAAGCGATCTAGTTCTGCCAAGGCCAAGAGGGACCGAAAGTAGAAAAAGGTGATCATGTCCGAGAAAGCTACGAGAGAGCTTGCTAAGGATGTTCAAGGAAAGAACATCACTTTTGAGACAACTAGAGCGTCAAAGGGGGTCGAGCCGAGGAAGGACATAGAAACCGTGGAGATACCACCCATGGGCAAGGTGGAGAAGCGAATGACTTCGAGGTAGAAGTGTCGACGCAAGAAGAAGCACCGATCTTCGAGGAAGAAGGGTCGATGCAGGGAAAGTGCACCAAACTTCAAGTCAGAAGGGCGGATGCAACAAGGGGTAACTGACCTTGGGAAAAAGGGGTTGATACATGTAAAGAACTCCAAGGAGGGTGGTTCGATGCAAAGGGGGGCAGACTTCGTCGAGACAGAAGGGCTGGCCCATTTTAGAGTAAATGCAACTAAGAGGAAGGTATATATCAAACACAACTCTTGTGGTTTTGAGTTTGATTTTCCATCGTTGATAAGTGTAGGTCAAGTAAGACCTAGTGACACGCATCGTTTACGTGTCAAGAATAATATATAATTTCCTTCTTCCGAATAATAAAATAAAGAAAGAAATTAAATGTAGATAGGGAAGTATGAGTCAAACCCACAAGGACTTAGAACTTTCCTTGTCGCGTTTTTGTAGTTTCTTAACCAAGAGTTGTTGATGGAGCTATGTTGATATGATTTAGGTGGGGGTTTGTTTGAAATTAAATGTATTTGTTTAAGAGAGTAAAAGAAAGATTTTAAAAGATTTGAAAGTAAATATAGAGATTTTCAGCCCCGGGCTTTCGCATTGACTTGTTCTACTCGGTTCCTTGGTAAAGATTTTTAACTTCGGAAATCATGTCGGTGAAATTACTACAAGGATCTATCCTTGAGTTTTTGTTTGTAAACTGAATTTCCAAAACTCAATTTTTAGTTTCAGTTTTAAGCATTTGTTTAAACCAACTCAATGTTGAGAAAACAAGATCTTTTAAGCTCATGACCAACTCGAAATGTTATTTCTATAAAAACAGTTCGATCTCAATTTCCTTTAGTAAACAATTTACTAAGTGTGATTCCTAGAAGTCGGACTAGTTTCCAAAACCGATCCTTCCTCCCACTAGATAGATCAAAACAATTTCTTGACCAAGGTCAATCTTTGGGTTGAAAAATCATTTTGATTTTAAGAACGAAGTTCGAAGAAATTGAGAAAAGACTTCCGAAATATTTGAAGTGTTGTTTCAAACCTCGCATTGTGAACACGTCATTGCTTAAGCCTTTGGCTTAAAAAAGATTTAGCTTTGCATGATTATTGAATTAACCATGCTTAGCATCATTTTCAAAAGAGAATAAAGTAAAGAAAATAGAAATCTAAAAGAGAGAAGAAATTTTATAAAAATCCAAGTAAAAACAAGTGAAGAACAAATGATGAGATGAGATGCTTTGAGTCTTACACCAAGGGGGTATTTATAGTAGTCTAAAACCCTAGGAATTACCTAAGTGATAAGAGATAAATAAATTTAAATTAAAAAAGATAAATCCTAAGAGATAATTCCTAAAAATATTCAAATTAAATAAAAGAGATAAATCCCAAGTCTTTATCTAAATCCTGGTCGATAAGCTATCATCTCAAATCCGATAAGCTATCGGAATATCCTGATAAGCTTTCACTTTTGCCGCCACGTCATCATCCGATCATCACTGTTGCTGACACTATCCTCCCGTGCTATTAACGTCATCCGCTGACGTGTCGCCGAGTCAGTGTATTCATACCCCAATTCATGCCTACTAATTCGGCTATGAATCTATAAAACTTGCAAAATCTAGCATGTTTTAATCAGTTTTCCAGCCATGAAGTTCTTTACAGAAAAGCACATAATGATCCACAATTCATCACCACAAAGCAACCAATTGAGCATAATCAACATGAAAATATTGACCAAACTAGCTACTCATCAAATTCTCCCTCACTTATTCGATGCTTTTTCTCAAGTATCTCAAAATTAAACAAATCTAAGATCAAGTTGTCATCCTTAATTTCGTGAAGTCTCAAAGTTTCTGGTGTGACTAAGTATCTAAACATGAAAGAAAATAAGGAGCAATAGAGAAATGACAAGACATAGAAATAATTTAAGCAAAAACGACATTCCAATACCTTGTTAACAACAATGATGCAGACCAAGTACCCTCACAAGGAATCGCTCATGTCACTCAAAATGTTTAAGGATAGAGAAAATCACTTGAGCCAAAACTAATTTGAGTATTACCATAGGCTTGTGGTTAAATCTAATCTCCACTACTAAGTATGAATGTGATGCAAAAATCAAGAGGTCTTAACAGGGTTGTAACGAGGCTAAGGTTCGGGTAGGATAAATGCTGAAAAATAGGGGTTAAAATTCAAGACAAAAATCATCCCAAAAATTTTATTCGAAACTTTTTTTTTCTTTTTTTCATTCGAATCAAAATTGTTCTGCATTATATTTTTTCAACTACACTACTATTTTTTTCTGCTATCTTTTTACTGCATATTCGAATAATTTTCTGCACAGTTTTTTTTCTTCTACACTGTATATTCGAAGCAGTTTCTGCACAGTTTTTTCTACACAATATATTTTCTGCTCTGTTGGACTGCATGATTTGAATCTATTTTTTGTGACAATTTTGTCTTGAAAAAAGGACAAAAATAATGAAAAAAACATATTAGGCTAAAATATGGTGAATCTCAAGAAAAAGGCCAAGGCTCAAAATTGGCAATCTAAGGGAAAATAATCAAAGGGTAGGCAATTTTTGGGAAGAGAAAGGGTTAAAACCTAGTGCGTTAATCACATTTAAGCATAATACTCAAATAATGTAATCTCAAAAAGAATTTAAACCACAAGTTCTAGAATGCAACTAATTAGCTAGGCACACTCAAAGAAACAAAGAGCAAAAATAATGCATGCACATTAGGCTCAAAAACTCACAAAAAATTGTCTTGTGGACATAGGTAAGCATCATGTCAATTAATAGAGTAAGGAATGTTATAAAAAGGATTTTATGGAAAAACTAATAATGTCAAAATCTACCATGCAACTTAAAATTTTTAACAAGAGAGATACAAAATCATACCGAAACAATGAGACAAGACCAAATTAAGGATTTAAACAAGTAACTTAAATTAAATAAAATCAAGAGAACAAGAGAACAACCAAACAGATAAGCAAAAAAAAAGAATTTGACCCAAATTCTTACTCCCCTTCACTTAAGTCATTTTGTCCCAAAATGCATATCAAAATTAAAAGTAAAAAAGAGAAGGAGAGTAAGAGCTCTCTGAAAAAGTTGCGGCAACGCTATCATTAGACGATTGCTAAGGGTGATGGGTGTCGGGCGGTTGTGGCGGGCTTGCTCCCGAGTGCGGACCATGGCGAAGGTTGAAGGGGTTGGTCGAAGGTTGAGGTTGTAGAAGAAGAATTGTGACTAGTTAGCTAGGTTGAAGGAGATGAAAATGATAGTTTGGTGGGGAAATATTTTAATGAAAATAAAGAGAGAAAAGAGGGGATGGGTTATCACGTTTGATAAGGGGATAAAATTTAAATATAAGTCATATTTAAAATTTGGTTTTTAAAAAAAAATCTGAATAAGGGAACTAAATCCTAATTAAAAACGTGTTAAAATTTTCTCATATTTCTTTAAATTTGTTTTAAAAAAATTTCCATTAATCAAACGTGATAAAATTTTATTTTTAAAATAAGGATAAGGGATGTGGTTTAAAGATTAAGAGAAAAAGGATTTTGGATTTAAACAAGAAAAACAAAGTGATAAGGGATTTACCACCGTGTTTTAAATTCCTACACATATTCAAACAAAAATTCGTTAAGCAAGGGATTATGAAAATAAAAGGAGAAGATAAAATAAATTTGCAATAAAATGATAGGAATAAATATAAAGTAAATTAAAATAAGATAAAATAAAAAAGAATAATAAATTTATATATATATTCGATTAAAAATAATTAAAGTAAAAGAAAAGAAATGGGTTGCCTCCATTTTGCGCTTTTTTAACATCATTAGCTCGACGACCTTATTCAAATGACTGGTTCAACCAAATGGATTTCTTCAACTAGACCAACCGGGGCATTCTCATAATACTGTTTGAGCTATTGTCCGTTAACTTTAAATTGCTCTTCGAAATTACTTTTGATTTCCACCGCACCATGTGGAAAAATTTCAGTTACCGTGTAAGGTCCGAGCCATTTTGATCGTAGTTTTCCTATAAAAAGTTTTAACTTAGAATTGAATAATAAAACTTTTTGAATGATATAAAAAGATTTAAATACAATATTATGATCATGAAAATCCTTATTTTTTTCTTTAATTTTTTTTGAATTGTCATAAGCATTTTTCCGAATTTCCTCTAACTCTTGGATATCGAGTTTGCGTGTTTCTCCAACTAGATCCATTTCCATGTTGCAATGTTGAACTGCCCAACGCGCGCGGTGCTCCAATTCGACCGATAAATGACACGGCTTACCAAAAAACAAAGCGATAAGGAGACATCCTGATAGGACCATTATACGCTGTCTGATATGCCCATAATGCGTCATTCAGCTTAACGCTTCAATCCTTCCGATCGGGTTTCACGATCTTTTCAAGAATGATCTTGATTTCACGGTTTGATACCTCCACGTGACCATTCGTTTGCGGATGATATGATGTCGTGATGCGTTGGGTGACGCCAAATTTTATCATTAGTGCATCGATGACTCGATTGATAAAATGTTTCCCTCTGTCGCATATCAGCGCTCTCGGTGTGCCAGACCTTGAAAAAATACAATCTTTCAAAAATCTGACAGTGGTTTTAGCATCATTATTTTTTGTAGCTTTCTCCTCAACCCATCGTGAAACATAATCAACAACTAAAATAATATAAAAATTACCAAATGATGATACAAATGGCCCCATATAATCTATTCCCCACACATCAAATATTTTGCAAACATGAATAGGATTTAGGGGCATTTCATTACGTCGACTTAAATTACCAACTCTTTGACACTTATCACATGATTTGCAAAATAAATATGTGTCACGAAAAATATTAGGCCAATAGAATCCACATTCAAGAATTTTGTGAGTTGTTGTTTTAAGTCCATAGTGTCCACCGCATGAATATGAATGATATAAATTAAGGATAGCATTTATCTCATCTACGGTCACACATCGTCATATTACCTGATCGGAACAATGTCTCCAAAGATAGGAATCATCCCAAATGTAGAACATGGATTCCCTTTTAATCAGGTTAACTTCTGACCTCGGCAAGTCGTTGGGGCAATTTACTTGTTGCCAAATAATTCACTATGTTTGCGAACCAAGGTGTGGAAGCTTGCGCCATCATCAAGTTTTCTTCAGGAAACTCGTCATTAATGGTCGAGTCTGACATGGTAAGTGGGATTTGACTAAGGTGATCAGCCACTAAATTTTTGCTCCCCTTATTGTCCTTAATTTCGAGATTAAACTCCTAAAGGAGTAAAATCCATCGAATTAGCCTCGTCTTTGCTTCCTTCTTGCTCATAAGATACTGCAAAGTTGCATGGTCAGAAAAAACAACTATATTAGTTCCAAGCAAATAAGAATGGAACCTTTCTAAAGCAAAAACTACATCAAATAGTTCTTTTTCTGTAGTTGAATAGTTGCGTTGTGCCGGATCAAGCGTTCTTGATGCGTAGGCGATGGCATGAGGTTCTTTTCCTTTTTTTTGACCGAGTACCGCTCCAACACTAACATCTGAGGCGTCGCACATAATTTCAAACGGCAAGTTCCAATCAGGAGGTTGTACTATCGGTTCGAATACAAGTTTCTCTTTAATAGTATCAAACGATTTCCTGCATACAGAGGTAAAGTTAAACTCTACATCCTTCTGCAGTAACCGACACAGTGGCTGCACTATCTTTGAGAAATATTTTATAAACTGCCTGTAGAAACCAGCATGACCAAGGAAAGAGCGAATATCCCTCATAGTAGTGGGGTATAGGAGTGATTGTATAACATCCGTTTTAGCTTTATCAACATAAATCCCTTTAGAAGAAACTATATGTCCTAACATTAAGCCTTTATTAACCATAAAGTAACATTTCTCATAACTAAGCACAAGGTTAAATCCAATGCATCGTTTTAAGACATTAGTTAAATTTAATAAACACTCACCAAACGAATTGTCATATATACAGTGAAGTTGTCCATAAATACCTCGATCCCTTTCTAAACATAATCCAATGATATACTTACCATACATCGTTGGAATGTAGCTGGTGTGTTACATAGTCCAAACGGCATTCGTCGATAGGCGAAGGTTCTAAAGTGGCATTTAAACGTAGTCTTTTCTTAGTCCTCAGGAGCTACGTAGATTTGAAAGAATCCTGAAAAACCATCGAGACAACAATAGTGAAATTTACCATCTAATCTTTCAATCATTTGATCAATATATGGTAAAGGAAAGTGATCTTTTCGGGTTAAAGAGTTCAACTTTCTGTAATCTATGCAAACTCGCCATACATTCTGAACTCGAGTTGGAACTAACTCACCTTCGTCATTTCTGATTACCGTGACGCCAATTTTCTTAGGAACGACATGAATAGGACTTACCCACTCGCTATCCGAAATTGGACATATTATGTCGGCGTCTAGAAGTTTTTGAATTTTCGTTTGCACTACCTTCATCATTGGATCATTCAATCGGCGTTGAACTTGTCGAGATGGCTTTGCCCCTTCCTCGATTTTGATCTCGTGCATACAAGTTGAGGGGCTAAGTCCTTTAATATCTGCAACCGTCCATCTGGTTGCTTCCTTGTATTGGCACATGACTGTCACAAGGTCGCCTTCTTCCTCTCCGGTCAACTCATTCGAAATGATAACCGGTAAGGTATCGTTATCTCCCAAAAAGGCGTACATAAAGTGAGATGGGAGTTCTTTCAATTCTAACTCTGGAGCCTGCAAGATAGAAGGCAAAGGTTTAGTCTTAGAGGGAGTTGAAATCAAATCAGAATTAACAAAAGAAATAAGTTCATTCTCCCTTTCTTCATCATTGTCGTAAAGTTCATAATTCATGCTGAAATTATCAAAAACATTAGTTTCTGCAAACTCTTCTATATAAGGATCAATAATATCAATTGAATGAACATTTTCAACTTGGTTAGGGTACCTCATTGCCTTATAAACGTCAAATTATACTACCTCACCGTCAAATTCCATAGACAAGAGATCGCTCTTCATGTCTATTTTCGTATTTGATGTGATAAGGAATGGTAATCCCAACAACACTTCGGAGCAAGTGTTTATTCTATCATGAGCCATATCGATCACATAGAAATCTGCAGGAAAGAATAAAACATCTACTTTTACCAACACATTTTCCAACACTCTTTCCGGGTAGATGATCGATCGATCCGCCAACTGTATTGTAACCCTAGTTTCTTTTAAAGGATTATTAGTATTTTTTTATAAACAAAAAGCGACATTACATTTATAGAGGCTCCAAGATCGCACATTGCACGTTTAATAGATATATTACCAATTTGACAGGGTATAGCAAACATACCTAGGTCATTCATTTTGGGTGGTAACTTACGTTGAAAAACTGTAGAAACGTGCTCTCCCAAGTTTACCTTTTCGTGCCCGGTGAGTTTTCGCTTGGTGGTGTAGAGCTCTTTAAGAAAACGAGCATACCTTGGCACTTGTCGAATGACTTCTAAGAGGGGAATGTTTACTTGAACTTTTTTAAACACTTCAATGATTTCCCTCTCTTCGGCTTTTTTTTCACGTTTTACCAATCGTGGTGGGAAGGGATGTGCGACTACAAGGGGTGGCGAAGGAGTAGGAGATGGTGGTAAAGGGTTACCTTGTTTTTCGTTACCTTCTTCTGTGGGTGGATTGTTTTATTTTGGTGGCTCTTTTGGTGTTATAACGGTCTCATTGCGGAGAGTAATTACACTTACATTTTCTTTAGGATTAGACTCTGTCTAAGAAGGTAACCTCCCTTGTGACTCCATTCTTCCTAATCGTTGGGCTATCTGTGATGTGAGCACGTTTATGCCACCCAACGATGCAACTTCAAACTTTCAGGGAAGTTTGCTTTTTCATTTGTTACATACTGATGTGTAACATTTCTTATACTTATATTATTTATATCAGTGTGTTTACTATGTATATAGTATGTTTGGTGTGTTTTGAATAAGTTTGATATAACTTATGGTGTGTTTATATTTGTTTGTGTGTTAATAAATAATTGTGCACTTGTTTACGATTTGTATTATTGTTTCCATTAAGTTTACAATGCTTTGATGGAAGTTTGTTGCCTTTTGACATAGGTACTTAGGAGGACACTAGCTCAAGTGAGTATATTCAGCTCCACTCCAGCTCAAGTGAGCATATGCAGCTCAAATCCAGCTCAGGAGAGTGCAACAAGCTCATTTTCAGCTCATCACACTTTCAGCTAGTTCGTTTCAGCTCAGCTCATTTCCATTCAGCTCAACTTTAGCTCCACTAGCTCAACTTCAGCTGACAAGTCCAGAAGTAGCTGAAAAGCGTCTTGCATATCGGGGAGTGTGCTAGTGCACATGTGGCAGCCTAGGTGGCATCCGGTCATCTCCAGCACCCACGTGGCAGCTTGACACATGTGTGTGAATGTGCAGCCGAATCAGCCCGTTTTCTCCTTCATTATGTGCCATTTGCAAGAAAGGATAAGCCCAAGTGGTTATGTTTGAATTTCAAACATAAAAATCACATGTTAAATGTGATTTTCATGTGTTTTGGGCGCCTAAACTTGTGGCTGCCAATTGAGTCCGCCCAAAAGGAGTTATTTTCACTCAAATTCAATTTTTAAACTCCTTTTAATATCAGCCACACAACTTAAACGAATTTGGCAGCCCTTGTATCTATATATATGTGTTTAAAAATGTAATTTGGTAAGATATTTTGGAAATAAAATTTTTGAGAGAGTTTCTCTTGTTCGGTTCTTTTTAGAACTATCTTTTGACATTTCAAACTGAGTTTTGTTGTGTCAAATTTTACTTGATACTTTGGGTTCCTAGATCGCTATCTAGTGGGTCCAAGTCCTCCGACAAGAAGCATATTCGATTCGGGTTTGCTCAGTAGATTGTGCAGGTTCTTTCGAGCTTTCTGTCTTTGACGTTAGACAGATTCGATTCGGGTTCGTTCAGCAGATTGTTCGAGTTCTTTCGAGTTTAACGTTGCCAAACTTTTGCTGATTTTTTAGCAACGTTTCTGCCATATTTTGGTCTCCGTGACAGCCATGAAATCTCGTTGAAGCCTTCATCTTGTTCGAGTCCAAATCTGTCCAGAAATTCCTACACCTTTATTCTGTCCTTTTTTGTTTGTTTGTTTGTTTTTTCTTTTTTTATTTTAACTATCTAAAAACATCCATTCTTGTGTTTTATTGCAGAGAAATGTTTGCTACGATCCTAGATCCGTTTACGAACAAGGAGCGTTGTTTCTAAAGCAACGTACCCCTTTATCAATCTGACATATTTGCTTGTCCATCTCTTGAAAATAGGCCTCCGTACGGTTTTGGAATTTTTCCTGAGACATAGCCAACTGCTCTGCAATGGACTCTAGGTTCGACTTTTGTTGAAACTGTTTGTTAGGCTGCCTTTGTTGATTTTGTTGTCTATGGTTCTGCACAAACCCTTGGTCTCTCCATCCTTGGTTGGCAGTAGGGTAGTACTATTTTTGAAGGGATCCCGGAAAGTTCCCCATCACTTTCACTTGTTCATTGTCTTCTTCTTGGATCATCGAGCAACATTCTGTTGGGTGTTCGGGGCTTGTGCATATCCCACAAAGCCTAGAAACAATCTTTCTATCTGCAACCAAAGTTTGAACAATGTCAGCTAATTTATCAATCTTGCTTTCTAATGAAACGATACCTACCTCATTAACTCTTCGAGATGGTTCACTCGATTAATGGAAGCGTTGTGAGTTGGCTGACATGGTCGAAATCAATGTCCTTGCTGTCGTCAGAGTCATATTGACTAGGGCTCCTCCGCTAGCTGCATCAACTACTTTCATATCTGTAGGGGTTAGTCCTTCATAAAAATATTGAATAAGTGTTTGATCTGACAAACTGTGTTGTGGGCAATTTGCGCATAGTTTCTTGAAGCGTCCCAATATTCATAAAGTGTTTCGGTATCCTTTTGTCGGATACTTCGAATATTTCGCCTCATTTCACTTGTTTTAGCGGTTGGAAAGAACCTGTCAAGAAACAAGCGAGCCATTTCAGTCCAGGTAGTAACTGAGTTAGAAGGTGAATCATAAAGCCAATCCTTAGCAATATCAGATAAAGAAAAGGGAAAGACGCGAAGTTTAATTTGATCCTTAGATACTCCCTATGGTTTCGTAGTTGAGCAAACCATATGGAACTTCTTAAGGTGTTTGTGTGGGTTTTCGCTGGGCAAACTGTGAAAGGTTAGTAGGAGATGAATCAAGCTCGTTTTTAGTTGAAACGGCGTTGCACCATTCGAGAAGGTTATGCACAAAGGCTGATTGTCATCTGGTGCCATGATTAATTGCTGGATCGTCTGTTCCTCGTCTCCCATTTGGTTTCGTTCTTCAAAGTGTGTTTCGGGTTGGGATGATTCGAGATCTTGTTAGAATCATTGTTGACGCAACTTATATTGCTTCTCTCAGTTTCGTTGTGCGTTTTGTCGTCTCGTAAATGCTTCAAATTTCGGAATGAATTCAAATTGTTCTCCCAGATTTCTCCTGGTCATAAACAATAAAAAACAAACAGTAAAAGTTACCGAAGTCACCGGCAACGGCGCCAATTTCGACAAACGTCCTTTACGTATCAAGAATAATATATAATTTCCTTCTTCAGAATAATAAAATAAATAAAGAAATTAAATATAAATAAGGAAGTAGGAGTCGAACCCACAGGGACTTAGAACTTTCCTTGTCGCGTTTTTGTAGTTTCTGAACCAAGAGTTGTTGATGGAGCTATGTTGATGTGATTTAGGTGGGGGTTTGTTTGCAATGAAATGTAATTGTTTAAGAGACTAAAACAAAGATTTTAAAAGATTTGAAAGTAAATATATAGATTTTCAGCCTCGGGCTTTCGCGTTGACTTGTTCTACTCGGTTCCTTGGTAAAGATTTTTAACTTCGGAAATCATGTCGGTGAAATTACTACAAAGATCTATCCTTGAGTTTTTGTTTGTAAATTGAATTTCTAAAACTCAATTTTTAGTTTCAGTTTTAAGCATTTGTTTAAATCAACTCAATGTTGAGAAAACAAGATCTTTTAAGCTCATAACCGACTCGAAATGTTATTTCTATAAAAACAGTTCGATCTCAATTTCCTTTAGTAAACAATTTACTAAGTGTAATTCCTAGAAGTCGGACTTGTTTCCATAACCGATCCGTCCTCCCACTAGATAGATCAAAACAATTTCTTGACTAAGGTCAATCTTCGGGTTGAAAAATCATTTTGATTTTAAGAACGAAGTTCGAAGAAATTTAGAAAAGACTTCCGAAATATTTGAAGTGTTGTTTCAAACCTTGCCTTGTGAACGCGTCATTGCTTAAGCCTTTGGCTTAAAAAAGATTTAGCTTTGCATGACTATTGAATTAACCATGCTTAGCATCATTTTCAAAAGATAATAAAGTAAAGAAAATAAAAAGCTAAAAGAGAGAAGAAATTTTATAAAAATCCAAGTAAAAACAAGTGAAGAGCAAATGATGAGATGAGATGTTTTGAGTCTTACCCCAAGGGGTATTTATACTAGTCTAAAACCCTAGGAATTACCTAAGTGATAAGAGATAAATAAATTTAAATTACAAAAGATAAATCCTAAGAGATAATTCCTAAAAATATTCAAATTAAATAAAAGAGATAAATCCCAAGTCTTTATCTAAATCCTGGTCGATAAGCTATCATCCCGAATCCGATAAGCTATCGGAATATCCTGATAAGATTTCACTTCTGCCACCACATCATCATCCGATCATCACTGTTGTTGACACCATCCTCTCGTGCTATTGACGTCATCCGTTGACGTGTCGCCGAGTCAGTGTATTCATACCCCAATTCATGCCCACTAATCCGGCCATGAATCCATAAAACTTGCAAAATCCAGCCTGTTTTAATCAGTTTTCCAGCCATGAAGTTCTATACAGAAAAGCACATAATGAGCCACAATTCAGCACCACAAAGCAACCAATTGAGCATAATTAGCATGAAAATATTGACCAAACTTGCTACTCATCACCTAGCTTTCATTGTGGGGGAGACGAAGCTTGAAGGGGACCTTTCAGAGTTCTAAGGAGATGAAGTGATGGGCTGACGAGTCTGAGAGTTCGTCCGGTGTTCAATGTGGTGACACCCAAGACTTTTTCGTGGGACCATGAGTGTCCGAGTCAAGGCAACTCAAAGCGGGTAGAAGAAGGCTCCTACGACAGAGATGTGCTAAGAGGCGTGTTAGCACACGACGATACAAGGCTACTTGAGCCGAGGCAAGCAATTCTTATGGAGGTATTGCAAGAGGTTGAAGCATCAAGGAGCATCGAGGATGGCCCAACCCAGGATCGTTTGAGTGCAGCGACGAGGGCGTTGCTAAGTTCGGTGGGGAGAATGTCACGGCCCAAATTCCTTGGCTCGTGATAGTGGCACATGAATCCGCCTAAGAGATTGTGCGCGGATCATCGAGCTGGCCAGGAACACAAGACTTGGCCCATTACTTGGAGAATGTTAGGAGGCCCGATCACATTGGCTTTTTAGAAAAAGGCAAGAGATAACAAGTCAAAGAAAGATTGTGGGGAATCTTGCCATATTGAGCGTGATCAGCTATCTGAGGAAAGAAACCTACTAAATGATGTAGTTAGGTAGGATTGTTTCCTTAGATAAAGATTCTTGTAAGGATTTGGCTTGATCCTGGCAATCCATGTAAATCGATCTGGACCAATGATTGAGCGGGAGCTCAACTATAAATAGAGAACCTCCCACCCTCATTTGTATCATCCATCTCATTTCATTCATTCTCTCCATTTGGAGAAGAGTAATAAAACTCTTGGTATTTACTCTAGATTTCTCTTGTCCCTTTCAATTGTCTTTTGTGCTTAGTTCTCTTTGTGTTTGAGTTGCCTCTCGAGTGGTTAAGAGTAGCCACTTTAATGCTTAAAGCGCTTCTGCATCCATCGAAGCCTTGAGGACTTGTCCGAGCTGTTGCAAGCAGGAGTACTCGCAAGGCTAGTTGAAGGCTGACTTAGGCGCGAAATTCAACCGATTAGCGTCAGAGGCGTCTAAGGCCGCACGACGGGCTAGGTTCTGCGAGGCTAAAACTCTAGCCCCATGACATAATGCTTTATTTATGGATTTATGAGGCTTATTTTTAAAGAAATGAAACTTTAGGGTTTTTTTAGAAAAAAATAATATTATTTTATATAAAAAAATTAAAGGGAAATAATAAAATAATGAATTAATTCAATATTTTTATATTCTTAATTTTATTAATTTTTTTATAAATTTGTAGATTTGTTTTAAAAATATATATTTTGACGATGTGGCACGCCTAGAGTGTTCCATGTGTCCTATCTTTGACTGTTAGAGAGCATTGACGGCAACGCAATCAATGTAACGAAGGGGCTAAATTGGGTGCAATTTGAATTTTGATGGCTAAATTGGGTGAAATTTTTTCATAAGGGCTCAATTTGTTTTTTGATTTTTCGTTGAGGGCCAATTTGACCTTTAAGCTTTGAACAAAAGATTTATGCCTTTTAAAATATGGGCTTAAAGGCTACTTTTGCCCATGTAATAGTCTCAATTTATCGATTTCGACCTATGGTATTTTCGAATCAATTTGACCCCTGAAGTAGTCGAATTGCATCATTGTTTGCCTCTTGGCTGACTCTCTAACCCTAATTTCTAAATCTCAAACCCTAATAAAAAATTTTGTCAATCTAAATTGATTATGAAACATAAAAGTATTCATAAACCCTAAATGGTGATGCAATTTGACTATTTCATAAGTCAAATTGATGCAAAAATATCATGGAGGGAAATCAATAAATTGAGACTATAGGAGCAAAAGTAGCCAGAAAGCCTAAAATATGGGTTGGTCTCGAGTTCCAATACTCAAGGCTCGTGCCGACTCTGGTATGAGTTTGTTTTATAAGTTTACAATATTATATTGTATTATGTTATTTTTTATATATAATATAAATTGTATAACATAAAATATAAAGGCTTAAGTCTATAGTAAGTCCTTAAACTTTAAAAAAAATCAATTAAGCCCACAATTTTTTCTACACTCAATTAAGCTCTCATACTCTAAAATTTCATCAATTAAAGTCTTTGACCAACCTTGACCATAAATATTTAACGATTTTTTCTTGAAATATTATTGTTATATGATACAGTACAAAATTATCATGTGCTATTTACAGATTTTTTAAAAAATTAACTTATATTGTTTAACTCACCCACTCATTTTTTATAGAAATTTTGACGCACAATCTAAATTTTTTATCCATCCTATAATCAAACAAAGCAAATAAAAACAAAATGCATCATAATATAAAAGACAAAAAGAAGTGATTGGAATCAAGAGAGGAATGGAAGGCAAATGGATTGCAATCTGAAAAATCAAGACGGCTATATATATATATATATATATATATATATATATATATATATATATATATTACGAAAAACTTGTGATATTCGTCTTTACATATTTGGGCAACCAAGGAATCTTTGGTGATAAATTTCAGGAATCTCTGTCATTAAGAATAAAATAAAATTGCGTGCCGGTTGCTTTCAACGTCTCTATATAATATAATATTAGCCGTAAAATATACATTTGGTGTTTGAATTAGATATTTTTTGAAGTTGGTAAGTAAAAAAAATTTTTACTCTCAAGTTGAAACTTGAATTAAGTACTTTTTCACAAGTTAGTATTCGAACTTTAATTTTATTTATTGTTTGATACTTTTATTAACAGTTTTATTCCCAAAACTTATATATTATATCAATTTGATCCTAATTCAATAAATTTAACTCTTCATATTTAAAAATTATATCAATTTAGTCAATTTTCACGATACTTCCAAACCAATTGAGTCTATCGAATCAAATCAATAATTGGATAACTGCATTCAACGATAAAACAATAAGTTATTGTTAAACTTTTATTATATCAGGAAAGTAATATAACATTGTGGGAGAAGAACAAACAATTTAGGAGAATAAAAAAGAGTAAATTGATATATATGGCTAAATTTATTGATTTGTTTCGAATTAAGATCAAATTGATAAAATGTATAAGTTTTAGTATCAATTTAGGAGCAAAAATTATTTAAGTACCAACATCGGAGAAGGTCCATATTTTATGTATCAAATGTGTATTTAAGGCTAGTATTAGCGGTAAAATATATGAATGATACAGTTTTAGTCATTAAACTTTAAAATGTATAAAATAAGTTTAATTTTTTATTTTGTTATAAAATATATATCACACCGTTAATTGTAGTTAATTAGTATTATTTTTTGAATGGAATTGTAGTTAATTATTGTTAAAGGGTTGACGTGATGTATTATATTAATAAGTAATATCTTATTTGATCGTCTCTTAAATGTAGCCAAATTTTTATTTTAATATTTTTAAACAATAATTTTTTAATATTTAAAAAATCAGAAAAAATTAAAAATATATGCAAATTCATATTTTTATTTTTAAAGTTATAATTTTGAGAAGTGTTTTTACAATTTATAAACTTCTAATAAAATATTTTTCATTACTTACAAACTCGGCCTCCGTCCCTATCTAACCAATAAAAAAGTTCAATGATCAAATAATTTATATTTCTTGTGACCATAACGAATCAGTTCTAGTATTCGTTAAAGTTTTTTTTTTGAGTAAAACGGGCCAGCTGTCATTTATTGAACTTAAAGAAAATATAAAGGTGTGCGAAAAATAAAACGACAGAAACAAGTCTAACAGTCCGGCAAAATCCTCGATACCAGACGGCGGGGAGAAAAAGGGGGAAGAAATGTGAAATACCCCAACACCCACCGACACCGGAAAAGCTACGGCGGCTCAAGATTTCTTCGATCCTCAGCTACATAGCTCACCACTGCCGGCGGAGCCTCTTCGATCCAGAACCGATCCTCCGACGAATGCATCCCAATCCGAGCAAGTGCATGCGCTGCCCTATTCACACTCCGGCAAACCTGACGAAACCAACATCAGGCAAACCGATCCTTGATGGACTTAGCGGTGGAAACAATCGAGCCAATTTCTGAGTAATCAGGAGCCGACGATTCAAGCCGCTTGATAACCTTCCGTGAATCACCCTCCACCACGACGGAGAAAAAACCCAAATCGGCCGCAAATTCCAAGCCATGCACAACCGCAAACGCCTCAGCAGCAAAAGCCGACTGAACCCTAGCAGTCCTATAGTGGCACGCACCCAACAGGTGACCCCCTTCGTCCCTCACCACCACTCCCGAAACAGAGACATTTTGGTTTCGAGAAAACGCGACATCCACACTAATCTTTACCATTGATGTAGGGGGAGGTTGCCATCGGTCCAATTGAACCACAGACGGCCCGGATTTCAGTCGTGTCAAACTTTGCATTTCTAGAAGAAAGCTTCGAACAAAGGTAACCAGCTCCTCCTTCCTTTGATTTACTCCCTCCTTCCAAAGCTTGTTGCGAGAATACCATAATGCCCATAATATTAGCACAATCTCCAATCGACGTTGTATGTCGTTGTTATTAAAAAGCCATGTCAGCCACTCTTTAAAACACAGTAGAGAAATATGAATAGGCCAGGTAATATTTAGGGAAGACCAGATACTAGCAGCATAGTGACACTCACGAAATACATGTTCACAATTTTCGATTCCACCATTACACCGAAAACACATTGGGTCCGAAGCCACTCTCTTGATACATAGGTTGTGTTTTGTTGGTATGTAATTGTGAAAAAAATTCCAGATAGCAATACGAATCTTAGAAGGGCACTGTAACTGCCATAGCTGCTTATAAAACCCATCATGCTGACTTACACTCGACACGCCCTGTTGAAGGAGACGGTACCCACTACGAACTGTGTATTCACTAGTGTGATCCCCCGACCAAACCTGAACATCCAATCGAGGGTGTGGGAATGTCGGAATAGCCAGGATCCTCTCAGCATCCTCAGGACTAAAGATCGTTAGAATAAAGTCCTCATTCCATTCAGTAGAATTAGGGTGCATTAATTCAGAGACCCAATTAAGCCCCGCCACCCTTGTAGTTTGGACCTTTCGAGGTGGATAGCCCGGTAACCAGAAGTCATTCCAAATGGAGATGCCCCTTCCAGATCCAATTTGCCAACTCGGGCCCATCTCAAGCAGACCCCTGGAGCTCCAGATGCTGCGCCAAATTAATGAAGGGTTTGATCCAAGACGGGCCTTTAGGAATGATGTACCAGGTAAATATTTGGCTCATAAAAGACGAGCAACCAGGGACGTAGGAGCAGACACCAAACGCCGCCCTTGCTTAGCCAACAGAGTTATATTGAACTTGCATAAATCCCTAAAGCCCATACCGCCATCATCCATTAACTCACATAGAATGGCCTAATCACACTAATGTATACATCGCTTGCCCGGAGCCTTTTGCCACCAAAACCTTGCCTCTTTAGCCTCAAAAGCCTTACAAAATGTTTTAGGTAATAGAAAGCATGACATGGTGTATATAGGAATAGATTGTAGAACTGCCTTTATGAAGACCTCTTTACCACCAACTGAAAGAGGCCTAGTGGACCAGCTATTAATTCTGCCATCAAACTTGTCAAAAAGGGATAGAAAAGCGTGTCTTTTGTTCCGCCCAACAACTATAGGAAGGCCCAAATATTTTTCAGGGGAACTGGTACTTGAAATGCCCAATATCCTACGGATATCACTACGGGTATCCTCAGATACATTAGAACTAAAAACAAGCCCGATTTTGCAAAATTAACCAACTGCCCCGAACAACCCGCATATGTTTGCAACATTTCCTTAATAGCTCCAGCCTCTAGGGAAGTGGCAGTACCAAAAATTAAGCAATCATCTGCAAAAGGCAGATGGGAAACAACGGGAGCTGAACGAGCTATTTTCGCACCACTCAACAGCCTACGCTGAACCGCACCCCGCAGAAGAGCTAATAAGCCTTTGCTGCAAACAAGGAATAAATAAGGGCTTAGCGGGTCCCCTTGTCGAAGGCCTCGAGACGGGAAAAAACGAGGGCCCACCACACCATTCAAAACCACTAAATATGATACCGACGATACACAACGGAAAATCTGATCAATCCAAGAGTCCAAGAAGCCCATTTTTCGCATAATAGCCTCAAGAAAATGTCACTCCACCCGATCATAGGCTTTGCTCATATCAAGCTTTAGCGCAAATGAACCATTTCGACCATACCGACGCTGTTGAAAAGAGAGTAGAATTTCATACGCAGCTATCAAATTGTCCGTAATGAGACGCCCAGGGATGAATGCACTTTGGGACTCATCAATACAACAGTGTAGTACTTCTTGAAAACGAAAAACCATCATTTTGGAGACGATTTTATACAAAACATTGCATAAACTTATTGGGCGAAATTCTGACATTGAAGAAGGAGAACTTACTTTTAGGATGAGAACAATGTGAGTGTCGTTAATGGGATCCAGAGCTTTACTACCATTAAGTAAATCAAGGCAGAAACGGCCAATATCTGCACCAATTATTGGCCAGAACCGCTGGTAAAAGATTGCTCCTAAGCCGTCCGGTCCAACTGCCTTCAATGGGCTCATTGATTTCACTACAGCCATGACATCATCATGGAAAAGGCATGGCCCAGATCCACATTCATTTCCCGTGTTATGCATGGGACAATACCATTTAAAATGGGATCCAACTCACCCCCTGGGCTGCTCGTAAAAAGACTCTTGAAATAGTCTAGTGCAATATCTTCCATCTTAGACTGATTAGAATAATGTTGACCACCCTCCGAAGTAAGACCCCTGACTTTATTCACCCGACGACGCTGCGATGCAAAACGATGAAAAAATGCCGTATTTCTATCACCATTAGCCAACCAATTCGCCCTTGCACGTTGTTCCCAATAAAGCTCCTTTTTGTCCAGTTCCATGTTAAGCGCAAGTTTAACTTCCAAAGTCTCATGAATTACCTCATCAGAAGGATAGAGATCATTAAGATGTTCAAGCCTCTTTCGAAGATCTTCTTTTGTAATATTTCGCTCCTTCCTGATTTTTCGAAACCATGCCACTAGACCCTCACTGACCACACCAAGACGTTCGGGAATGGAACCACTAGCATGGGTCCAAAGGTAACAGACCTCAGGTTCACAAGACTCCTCCAATAACCAAGAAGCTTCAAACTTAAAGTGCCATTTCTTAGTTAAACAAGGGAGTACCTCCGAATGTAACAGCAAGGGACAATGGTCCGAAAAAGAATGGGATAAGTGAGACAATTCGAAATTAGGGAGAGATCCTTCCAAGGTTCATTTGCCACTGCACGATCAAGACGTTCCCTAATATTGTTCAAAGAAAACTCCCCTTCTCCCAAGTAAACCAATTGTCCGAAAAGTCAATATCCGTTAAACTACAATCTCCCAAACCCCGCTTAAATTCATCCATTTGACGGCTACTCCGAGAATGCCCCATTGCTTCTTATGAGAATACATAAGTTCGTTGAAATCCCCTATGACTAACCAGGGGATATTAGGGCAATCATTTAGTGATCTTAGAAGATTCCATGACTCTAAACGATTTGCCTCCTCGGGTGCTCCGTAAAACCCCGTGCACCTCCACCGAACATTACCTAGATCATCCATAAAGAAAAAATATATGTATCTCTTCGAACAAGACCGAACTGAAATATGACAATCATCTTTCCAACCCAAAGCGAGTCCCCCACTACGGCCCAAAGAACAAACTTCAACCCCATAGGAGAAACCACACTTTCTACGCACCTTGACCATTCTATCAACAAACAACTTTGTTTCAATGAAAAATTAAACATTTGGGTTAATGTCTCGAAGCATTTGCTTGAGACGACGAACTGTTCGAGGCTTACCCAAACCCCGAACGTTCCAACTAATGAGTTTCATTGTGTGTGGCGGGCCTGTTGATCAAGGTCGACTGATGAAGTAAGGTGACTAGTATCAGATGGATCCGACAAAGAAGAAGCTTCTGATACACCAGCTTGAATATGAAGCCTTTTCTTCCCTTCGGGTTGGGCCATAGGGCTCTCTTCCAAAACATTCTCCATGTGAACATCCAAGTTGAAATTTTCCTTATCAGAATCTCGTAAATTTAGGGCAATAGAAGATTGCCCAACCGGCACCTTCCCCTGATTATGCCCCATAACAGATAGAGAAATCTAATTTCCTACAAATCCGTTAAAATCACCGCCCTGATTCTGGCCATAATTATCTGCATCCTCCTGCAACCACATGTTCGTCAGCGCCTGCCTACGCTCTGGTGCCCGGAGAGATAAATCCCAATGAAAAACCACATCCTTAGGATCCACAGTGAGCCGCATCGGACTGAACCCTTCACCATGACCTAATTTACCACAAAGGAAACATAATAGCTTGATTCGTTCGTACTCGAATCTGGCATAGAACTGCTCACCATGTTTTGAAACCAACTTCTTCTTCCGTTTTAGTGGCAATCGTGTGTCAAACCGCACCCGTATTCGCATAACCCGATTCAAAACTGAGCCTGATGCCTTGGTATCGTATTCCAAGAAACGACCAATAAAATTACCCAGATTAATAGCCACCGCCTCGGACATGAATCCAAATGGAAGATCATAGACACGGACCCATAAATCAATAAAAAATAACGGAACCAATAAAAGATCCTCCCCTCCTTTAAACGGTGAAGAATAAAGAGGTGGTCATTAAAGTTCCAAGGGCCACCATCTAGAATTCTATTCACATCAACAATGTGAAAAAGACGAAATAGATATCTGTCATCCCCCGGATCAGTGATAGCAATACCATCGATGGACCTCCAAACACTCGAGAGAGTGTGACGCATTGCCTCAAACTTGACAATACTGGAAGTCAGAAAAGAACCCACCAGACAGAGATCCAAAGAAAGAGTAGGTAGAATAGGATCCACATCAACTTGCAGGGACTCTTCTTCCCCATCATCAATAGCCAGGGACGCCATCAGATCCGTCACTTCCTCCATGGATCAAGACAATCAGGAACACAGAGCCAAGAGAGATCAAAACAAGAGAAGACGTGCTATGCAGCAGAGACGTGTTATTCAGCAGAGAGAGAAGAGTGTCTCAATCACATGTGTATTCGTTAAAGTTTTTATGAAAATTATAGTGAATTAAAAGCATATATTTTATTTAAACATGTAACTAGTTCTAAAAGTATAATATATCAAAATTTTTAATAGCATGTTAAAAATATAATATATCAAATCGATTTAATTATTATGAATCATAAACCATAATACCATATGCGCTTTTATAAGCTTTCGATTCGATTATACTATATATATATATATAACACATGCTTTAAGTTTAAAATTGAGATAAATATTTAATTTATAAATTTGACAACATTTTGTGTACTATTCAATTTTATCAAATTATACAAATTGTTATAACTTTACGATTAGAGTAGTTATTTCCCCCTTTTTTTATTCCTTTTGAAATTATATAATTATATATACAAACATAATATAGGTAAAAACAATGAATCAAAATAAATATTAATAGAATTTACGCATAAAAATTAAACTAAAATAAAATATAGATAAAAACTCATGCATGACACTAATAGCGTTGCAACCGAGACGAGACAGATCGTGAGCTACTTGAGTTCGACTTGAACAATTAAAGCTCGGCCAACACTCAACTCAATTGAACTCTTAATGAGTTTAGTCGAACTCAAACTCGACTCGAATTGAACGAGATCGAACTCAAATCAAATTCTTAACGAGCCGAATCGAACTCAACGGTACTCGAGCTCGACTTGGCTCATTTACACCCCTACCCCTAGACACTAACCATGTACGCTAAAATTTAAATATACAGACTCAATACTTTTGAAATCTTAACATTATTATTAAGGCACCATTGTCGTTAATTAATTTTTTTAATTTCTCTGATGCGCGTATTTTTTTATTTAAATAAAGAAATATTACGTTTTTAAAGTAAATGTTGATATTTGAATTAATATAAAATCAGTGGCGGAACTTAGAGTAAAAATTTAGACAGAAAAACTTTAATTTTTTTAAAGTTTTGGAGGCTTAAATATAAAACGTATAATTCTCTCGTTGAGTAAATAATAAGAAAGTTTAATTTTTATGATAGACTTGAAATATCTTTTGAAAAATGTAGGTCATGTTTGGTAAAGAGCGATTTGGGTAAAAAATAGAGGTTTGAGGCATAATTAGAGGTTCGACTGGTCAAATCCGTTAATATTGTTGTTTGGTGAACAACGGAATGAAAGAGCGGATTGGGGTGAAACCGCTAATTTTCAAAAAGCTCCTAATATGAGCTTTTTGAGATTAGAGGTTTGATATTAGAGTTGTAAAGATTATTTTACTCTTACCGATTACCAAAAATCTCCAAATAACCTAAATTAAATATTTTCTCCCTATTTATAAGTTAATCCTATTTATTTTTTTCCTTTTTATTATCACATATTTATACGTGTTTTTGAATTTATTAATTAATTATATTATATTAAAATAATTTTATAAATAATAAATTAATATATAAATCATTCGAATATGTTTAGAAAATTTATATTAAAAATAATTTTTATAAATCTAATTAATATTAATTAGATACAAAATATTGATAACTAATAAACTATTCAAACAAATATTGAATATAATCATGTCCTTATATGTCATTTAACTTATTTAAATAATCTAACATCTATCAGTTATCAGATAATTTTACCAAACATTTTTATACAATCAGCTAATACAATCCGCTAGTCAAATCAACTAATACAATCAGCTATTAGCTAATGCAATCTGCTATTTGATATCAGCTAATTGTCAAATAGTACCGTATTAGAATTGGAACCTTATCAGCAAGCATCTAAATAGAATACATGCTTTAAAATTATTATAGGTTTCATAAAAGCTTTAAAGAAGACCAGAACTGATTCGTTATGGTCCTAAGAAATACAAAATAATGATCATTAAATTTTGTTATAAGTTTGAGGGGAAAGAGGGTGAGAGTGTAAATAATGGAAAATATGAAGGATTCTATTAAATTTTATGATTTGTAAAAGAAATCTCCAAATTGTGATTAAAAAATTATAATTTCAAAATAAATAATAAGATTTCATGTGCTTTTTATTTTTTATTTTAATTTTTTGGAATTATTATTTTAAAATATTAAAAAAAGTATAAAAAATAGTTACACTTGAGGGGGCAAAAGGGATATTATTCATTAGTTTAAGAGTTACTTTTTAATACACAAGTTGTGTAAACAAAATTTACACAACACTTCTATAAAATTTAAAAACTAAATTTCAAACTTTAACATCCTAAGTCCTAACACCTAAACTTTAAACCTTAAACTCTAAACTCTAAATTCTAACTATAAACCTTAAATTCTACACCCTACACACTAAACCTATAAACCCTAAACATTAACCTAAAACCTAAAACCCTAAAATTAAAAGGTTTGTATAAACTAAAATTTACACAAAATTTTGCACCAAAATATTTTACATAAATTTAATGTCACGTCATATATACTTTAACAACTGTTAACAACAACTAATAGTGTTGTGCACATTTGTAACAAATTTAAAATTTTAATGCCCCTTCATAACTTCTAAAAGTTTAACGACAAAATATTATACAAGTTTAATGAAAAATATCATTTTGTGTACTTTAACCTAATATTGTGAGCTAATTTAATGACCACTCGTGGGAGAGGAACTTGTTTGCCCTTGTAGATGAAAATCGGGTTGTTTGGATCGGATTCGGGTCAAGTCATTATGGCTTTAAATTGTACTCAATTTAAATTCAGTTCGGATTCAGGGCTAGTTAGGTGTTAGGTGAATATTAGACCGATCACTTTTCGAGTTGAGTTAATATTAGATAGGTCGATTTTCGAGTTGGAGTAATCAATTTTTTATTCAGGTCAACCTTTAAATCTTCATGTTAGTATCAGATTGGTCGATTCCGATTCAGGTCAACCTTTGGATCTTTAGGTCAATTCGAACTCAATTGGGTATGAGTCCAATCGGTATAAATTATATATATATATATATAATTATTGATATATTCTTGTAAAAAACATATTTTTTCATATTAGATGTTTTCATATCAATACTTTTTATTAATATATTATTGATAACATATGTTTCATATCACTTTTTTAAAATAAAAATTATCGGATCAAATGTGAAGATGGTCTTTTAAAGGAGTGACATATATATCAAACTATTAAACTATTACCAAATATATTGGTTAACTAGCAATATGATACAAAAGATGAATAAAACACACTATTTTACCATTTATCATATTGTTAAATAAATAATAATAAAAATAAATTATTTGTTCACTTCGACTCATTTATCAAGTTAAAATCAGGGCAATTTACTGTTCAAGTCGAATTTGAATAAATTACATTTAGATTGCTTTCTATTCTGGTTGCCTTCGATTCAGGTACTTTCGGTTTAAATTACTTTTAGTTCATATAAAACCAGTACGATTCTATATTGGTCCACCTAAATTCAGGCTAATTTCTGTTTATTTCAATTTATTTCGAGTTTCAGATCAAGTTTGAGTCTCAAATCAAATGAATTAATTTAGGTATTTAGGTTCAGATCAAGTTTATCAATTCTACTCTCGCTCTTTCTTTTTTTACTTTTCCCCCGAACTCTACCAAACCATTGATATTAGTTGACAAAGTGCTTAGTTTTGTTCAAGGGTAAACTATCCATTTAGTACTCAACAAATTATCATGTTTCTGTTTTGGTACCCCGCCTATTTTTTTTAGTAAAACGATATCTAACATTATGTTTTTGTTTTGTTTATGTACCCAACCGTTAAAAGTTAACTAAAATAATGACATGACTTGGTATAATCATAATTTTAGTCCAAAACACTTACATATTGTATCAATTTAGTCCAAAATCCATCAAATTAAACATCACCTTAATTTTGGGAGTCAAATTGTAAATTACCCATTTCATTCTTCTAATGAAACTAGTCAACTTCTTTACGATTTGAGATTTGGAGTTTAGGAGTTAAGTGTAGGAGTCAATGTTAGGGTTTAATGGAAGATAGTTTGGGGTTAGAGTTGTGTTTAGTTGTGTAGTGCAAATGATAAAAGAGTTTAGGGGTTTCTATTTGTGGTTTAAGAGTTATGAGCATCCCCATCATCGTAGCCCTATCAGTTAACCTACGAAACCATCTAACCCACTCAAATCGAGCACCAAGACGTCCTCTCTAATGTGATGTGTCCTCGTCGCTTGGAAGAGCGGTTATGCTGTGCAAATGATGGAGGGTACGATTTACAAAAAGGCAGGAAAAAGACGGTTGGGTTTTAGGAAGAAAGATAGAACGTCAAGGGTGAAAAAAGAGAGTTCTTGACAACGATGAAGTGCAAACGACGACTGATGATACGAGTTAAGGATGATAGTAGGGTTTTCAGAGAAGAAGAAAGAAAAAGGAGAAATATGTAATTTTAACTCAAATATTTAAGATGATGATTAAATTGATACAGTTTGAACCAAATTGATAAAAATGAATAATTTTTTTCGATTAAAACCATCATTATCCTAATTAAAAATGAGTCATATAATCATATTTGTTATTTTTTAAGGGATGGATGTTAAAATATAACAAAAATATAACCTTAGTACTATTTTACTAAAAACAATAGGTGGGTACTAACTTGGTAGTTTGCCCTTTGTTTAATTATTTATGTTCCCAAATATTTTTATATCATCTAATCAAGCTTTCCGGCATCTTCTAGGTATCTCAGCTAACAATGCCTCCACTCCCTAATTTGTCCTCAAGCAAACAGAAAACAATTGTTGTTCATCAGTAAGAACATTATTAGTATGTTATACAAAAAATTTAGTAGATGAATTAAATTTTATTCTTAAAAAGAAAAGGATTTTATTTTGTAGAGGTGAAAAATAGCTTTAAATATTATATAATAAAACAATTTTTTTTAAAATTTAATAGAATAAAGTAATCATTATGAAATTGAAATGATATATTGTTGAAGTTATAATTATGAAATGAATAATTTTCAAAAGTAAAGCATTGAATTTGTAATACAGTAAAAACTGCACATAACACTTAATTTTTAAAAGTCAAACAAATAGTTTTTATAATACTAATTCAGTAACAATAATTGAGTATTTTTTATTTTAGCTTACCAAGCTATATAAAACTATTATTAAAAAATAAAAGCTGAAAATGAACAATGTATAAATTATTCATTTTTAATTTAGCATCAGGGTATCTTATATATATTTTGTGTGTTCCATTATTAAGAAAACCAGAGGTGGAGAACTTGGCCTGCAAAAGCCATGGATTTGCCTCCAAGTTTTCTTCTTTGCCTTGTCATATTTGCATTATCAGCCTTATTTCTATTCATCCGAAGAAGAAAAAACAACTCTGTTACAGGCAAGCTCCCCCCAGGTCCACCGGGATGGCCCATTTTCGGTAACATATTCGACCTTGGCACCATGCCACACCGGACCCTGACCCGCCTTCGAGACATGTATGGTCAAGTTGTATGGCTCAGGTTGGGAGGCGTTAATACCATGGCAATCCTTTCGACGAAAGCGGCCACCGAGTTTTTCAAGAACCATGATCTCACCTTTGCTGACCGCAACATCAGGGAAACCATGCGCGTGCATGATTACCACAAGAGCTCACTGGCTTTAGCCCCATATGGTTCGCACTGGCGTGTGATGAGACGCCTGGTCACGGTGGATATGCTGGTTAACAAGAGGATAAACGAAACAGCTTATGTGCGAAGAAAATGCATCGACGACTTGCTCCGGTGGATCGAAGACGAGACTAGGAAGACTGGAGGTGAGTCGAACATGAATAATGGAATTCATGTGGCGCGTTTTGTGTTCTTGTTGACGTTTAATTTGCTTGGGAACCTCTTGCTGTCGAGAGACTTGTTGGATCCGGATTCGAAAGAAGGGTCCGAATTCTTCAATGTTATGTTGAGGCTAATGGAATGGTCTGGGAAGGGAAATTTAGCAGATTTTTTCCCATGGTTGAAATGGCTTGACCCTCAAGGAATTAAAAGGAACATGAAGAAGGATCTGGGTAGGGCTATTGAAATTGCTTCTAAGTTTGTGAAACAGAGAATGGAAGACAAGAAATCGAGTGAAAATAATAAGAGGGATTTCTTGGATATATTGCTTGAATTCCAAGGAAACGGCAAGGATGAACCGGCTAAGTTATCTGAACAAGACGCCAATATCTTTATCTTGGTAATTATCCTACATAACATTCACACTCCGGTCCGAATAACATACTTTTTCTAACAAGTTTGTGCATCTTTTGGAGCAGGAGCTATTTTTGGCCGGCTCAGAAACAACAAGCAGCACCGTGGAATGGGCATTTACCGAGTTGCTTTGCAATCCCGAGACCATGATTAAGGTGAAAGCAGAGCTCAGTCGTGTCGTTGGACCAAACAAGAGGGTAGAAGAGAGTGATATCGGAAACCTTCATTACTTGAATGCGGTGATAAAGGAAACATTTCGTTTACACCCTCCGATACCATTCCTTGTCCCAAGAAGGGCGATGCGAGACACCGAGTTCATGGGGTATCATATACCCCAGAACACACAAGTTTTCGTAAACGCTTGGGCAATCGGAAGGGATCCGGAAGTGTGGGATGACCCTTTGTCGTTCAAGCCCGAGCGGTTCATCGGGTCGAAAATCGATTACAAGGGCCAGAACTATGAGCTGATACCTTTTGGAGCTGGAAGAAGAATGTGTGCGGGTGTGGCACTGGGTGAGAGAGTTCTTCACCTCGTTTTAGGCTCATTGCTTCACCATTTTGACTGGGAACTGGGAGGCAATGTGACCAAAGAGACAATGGACATGCAGGACTCATTGGGTGTAACAATGAGAAAATCGAAACCATTGCTAGCAGTTCCTAAAATGCGCATGAAATCTGCAGATTAAAGTAAACCGGGGGTTATTCTTAGACGGTCTATTTAAAACCATTTGCAAGTTCATTATTGATATTAGCTTCTAATGCATACTTTGTGTTTCACTGTTCATTTATTTAAGTAAATCTGAGGATTTGTAAGGTAAATTTCACTCTGGTGTGATTAGAAGATTGATTGTTATTGGGATGTTAATCTGTTATTATTAAAATATTAAAATTTGAATCCATATAATTATAAACATCATATCATGTAATTCTAGTGCAGAACAGAACGTGGCTGTACGTAGGAGCAATCTTTGAAGCCTCTGCTGCTAGTGCATGGAAAGGCACATTAGTTCAAAGTTAGTTTATTTGTTTTATCTCAGTTATCGTGGAGGAGTGGACACTGAAGGTCACCCTGTTATGGTTGTTGTTGGAGCTCATTTCCTGCTGCAGTCTTGAGCTTGAACATTTCATTCACTATGTTGTAAAGGTATTAGCTTCCAAATACTTTTTTTTTGTAAGTCTCATCTCAACCATTTTTATTTCTTCTTTCCCTAGTATTTACTGCATATTATATATAAGAGTGCAATTATATTGCTGAAGACTTGTTGGCGTAGTGGTAAATGGTTCAATTTGCACCAAAGCCATCCCATTTTGCAAAATTAAGACTACATTGATTGTATGTATAAATATTGAGGACTAAATGTATAATTATACTATTATTTTTAACTACCACATCATTCTCTAACGCGAGTAAAACACCAATGTTGAACTCAACATAACCTTGACCTCGAAGTCAAATTCTTTATCCCTAAATAATCCATGTGGTACTGTTTGAGTTTTGTGCCTTAAGTAATTTATGTAATTACTGAAACATTTGGATCGAAATAAAATAAATAAAATTTTTATATGTTATTTATAGACTCTTTTATAAAATTAAGATTAAATTAATTGTATGTATAAATATAAAGAATTAAATGTGTAATTATACTAATTTTCTTTAACTACCACATCATTCGCTAACCGCTAACGCGAGTAAAACATCGACGTCGAACTCAACAGAACCTTGATCCCAAACTTAAATTCTTTATCCTTAAATAATTCATGTGATATCGTTTGAGTTTTGTGTCGTGAAGTAATTTATGTAATTATTAAATCATTTGGATTGAAATAAATAAATTTTTTATATGTTATTTATAAACACTTTTATTATGTACATTGTCCTCAAACTTGATATTGTAATGTAAAGCAGTAAAGTGATAAACAAATACTGGCTCATTGATTACCTATTGTTTAATTGAATATAAGTTGTATTATAAGTTTGATTATAATACGAAAGATAACTTATAATATTTGGTAATTTAAACATGTTCGCAGTTCATAGAATTATCCGAGCAAATAATTCGAAAGAACTATTACGTTGTCTAAAATCCAAAAGCGGAGATGGCTTGTCTTAGATATCGGAGCAGTTGACTCTCGAGTAGAGACGTAGATGTGTTTGTTTGGACTGATAATACATTAGATTGGACCCAAGATAAATTAAGATCTTAAATCTGTTTAAAGATTAAATTCACTTGTGATGTTTAAAATATATTTACATTAATACTGAATAAATGTAGGACGATGTTTGTGTGACTTGCATACTTTGATAATATATCTAACGCGTCTCAGAATAGTAAGGTGATGAATGATATGTTGAGTATGTGACTCATACATGATGTCGATGTATTTATAGATACGGAATTATAGCTCGATTATGTTTTCCTTTTGTTCATCTTTTTATGTTGCCAACTACTGTTATTGGTCAGTTTGTTGAGTTTTTTTTTTTGTATATAAATAAAAATAATTTTTTAGATGAATGTTTTTTCTTCTTTACATGTTTAATTTTCTGTTTTATCTTTTCATCAAAAAAGTATTCGACAATTTTTATTATGTTAAGTCTACTATTATACTTTGAACATATTTCTAGTGCAGTCATCCTTATATTATAGTGATAATAAAATTAAAATTCATCTTTATTTTTCTACATCAAAAATTAATGAGAGCCAACTTGACGTAGAAAAGCAAAAGCAAAAGCAAAAAAAAAAGAAAATTTAAGTTTTATTGTTACTCTAATACAAGATTGATTCTACTAAAAATATGTTTAACGAATGATAATACTAGACTGGCAGAATCAAATACTTCTTATATGAATGTGTTCAATTTTTTTAATATATATATATATTAATTTTTAATTATTATATTTATATTTTATTATCTTATAATTTCTAATACATTTTAATTTTTTATATTATTTTTTTATTTTCAACAATATTTTGAATATTTTATTTATTTTTACTAAGCTTATGGATTTCTAAAAAAATTAAAGAGTATTTTGATCTTTTGTGATAGTTCTCACTTTGCTTATTTTTAAAATTATTAGAGACCTAAAGGATATTTGCACCAATTTGTTAATCAAATTTTCATTTGATTTTTCATACTTTATATATATATATATATATATATATATATATATATATATATATATATATATATATATTTGTTAATCGATTTTTCATACATTTCATACATTCATCAGAAAAGTCTTTGACAATTTTTGTTATGCTAAGTCTACTATTATTCTTTGAACATATTTCCAATGCAATCATCCTTATATTAGAGTGATAATAAAATCAAAATTCCTCTCCATTTTTCGACATCAAATATTCATGAGAGCCAACTTGACTAGAAAAGCAAAAGAAAATTTAAATTTTATTGTTACTCTAATACAAAGTTGATTTCATTAAAAAATTGTTTAACGAATGATAATACGAGACTGACGGAGTCGAATACTTCTTATATGAAGATGTTCAGTTTTTTTAATACTTTATATATATATATATATATTAATTATTATATTTATATTTTATTATCTTATAATTTCTAATACATTTTAATTTTTTATATTATTTTTCATTTTCAACAATTTTTTGAATATTTTATTTATTTTTAGTAAGCTTATAGGTTTCTAAAAAATTGAAGAGTATTTTGATTTTTTGTGATAGTTCTTATTTTGCTTATTTTTAAAATTATTAGAGTCTCAAAAGATATTTACACCAATTTGTTAATCATTTTCTCATACATTTCATTTGTAAAGGTTCAAGTCTAAGAACTAAATTATTTATCTAATGTTATTCAAAAATTAAATAAATCGATTAAATTAACTTGAATTTTAAAAAATTATTTATCTAGTTTTAATATTTTTAAAAGTTTAATAATTTAATAAATTCTTATCTTTCAGCTTAAATATTAAATAATTTATCGAACTTTCAATTAAAATCAATAATGCCCCTGAACTTGGCAAAAAATTAAGTATGCCCTCGAAGTCAGTTAAAAAATCAATTCAGTCACTCTACCACGTCAGCATCGTGGACCACCACGTCAACATAGTAGAATGCCACGTCAGTAGCGTTAACTACTACGTCAGCACTGTAATGATCAACGTCGATCAAGGGACAGAATTGATGCGAGAAAAATATGGAAAACATTGTTAATTTAAGTTTACTCTAGGGTCAAGCTTATCCCTTTAGCCATTTAATATCATATATTACTTTTATAGTTGCCTTTCTGTATGCTTTTACGGTGGTTTTTTTATATGTTTTTATGGCAGTTTTAGTATTTTGTGACAGTGTTTTTTGACTCTTTGACAATTTAACATTCATATAATGAGTACAAATGAGTGATATTGTCGATGAATGATGATCTTGAAAGTTGACAATCTATTTTGCTTGTGACCTCATTTTGTGGTTTTGTCGGTGTTCTAAGAACTAGTAGCTTTTGGGTGGCAATAGGGCAAGGCATGGTCAGTTTTGCATTTCTTACTTCGTCTCCAACACTTGCGAGTATGATTTTAGGGATTCTTCATCCACATACTCTTCTTTTGCAGATCACCGCGAGTTTTGATTAATCCTCATTTTAAAAAATAAACAAAACTTAATACATTGAAATAAATATTTAACATTAAATCTCTAATATTACAAATATAAATAATAAATTTAATTTTGCCAAAATTAAACTGACAATTTCAAAACTATAATAATAACTTAACGTCTAACAACTTCTTTTCTCAACACTTTTGTAGCTAACTCAATCTAATAGTGGTACTTGATGTTGCTCTTGTAGACTTATTTTGATCATTCTTGTCATCAACCTATAATATAAAAAATAAATATTATATGCATCAAATAATACAAAAGTAAATACCATAGATTTATATGCATCAAATAATACAAAAAGTAAAATCGTAGACTTTCTTTTGTGATTCCACATGCGACAATGCGGCTGAGAAACTTGAGAATGACTAGGTTATGTTTGAAATAAAGTTAAAAAGTAATAATAACATGTTAGAGTTTTTTTAAACATATAATTTTTTATTAAGACATATATTAGAGATATATGTAATACACGTTTTTTGTCCCCAAATAATAAATTACCCATATGATGACTCATTTACATTACCCTATAGCCCATATAAAACATGACCCATTACCCTATAGCCCATATATTCGATCTATTTCCCATTTTGATCCACCGGCATTCACCTTCTCCCACACTCAGGCGAGAACCTCATTCTCCACCATTAACATCCACCCTTGTTTCTGCCCTCATATTCCTCTCTTTGAAAACTAGACAACCAAGAAAAGCCATGATGGAAGAACCAATCTCCATGTCTGGACATCGATCCTCAGCTACTTTATCCCAACTGTCATATAGAGAATCATAACAGCTAGTTTATCGAATAATTCTTTTTAATAATATTAATATTTTTAAGTTCAAACCTAGTCTCTTTTCATTATTGTTATTTAGATTTGAATTTCGATATGTGAATGTAATACATCTCTACTTAATAAAAAATAAAGTATGAAATACACAACCCAAAGGCGTCCAATATTTATAATTAATTAGAAAAACAAGTTCGAATAAAGAAAAGAGAAAAAAATAATAAAAATAATTAAAGTAAAAAGAAGAAAAGAAATGGGTTGCCTCCCATTCAGCGCTTGTTTATCGTCGCTAGCTTGACGACCTTATTCAAGTAACAGGTTCGAATAAACGAATTTCCTCGACTAGACCAACCGGAGCATTGTCATAGTACGGTTTAAGCCGTTGACCGTTAACTTTAAATGGCTCTCCGGAATTACTTTTAATTTCCACTGCACCATGTGGAAAAATATTAGTCACTGTGTATGGTCCAAGCCACTTTGATCGTAATTTTCCTGCAAAAAGTTTTAATTTAGAGTTAAATAATAAAACCTTTTGACCAATATAAAATGATTTAAATGCAATATTACGATCATGAAAATCTTTATTTTTTTCCTTAAAAATTTTTGAACTGTCGTAGGCATTTTTCTGAATTTCTTCCAACTCCAGGATATCGAGTTTACGCGTTTCGCCAATTAGATCCATTTCCATGTTGCATTTTTGGAGTGCCCAAAGCGCGCGGTGCTCCAATTCGACCGGTAAATGGCACGGCTTACCAAAAACAAGGCGATAAGGGGACATCCCGATGGGACCCTTATATGCTGTCCGATAGGCCCATAATGCGTCATTCAGCTTAACGCTCCAATCCTTCCGATCAGGTTTCACGATCTTTTCAAGAATGGTCTTGATTTCACGATTTGACACTTCCGCCTGACCATTTGTTTGTGGATGGTACGACGTCGCGATGCGTTGGGTGACGCCAAATTTTTTCATTAGCGCGTCGATGACTCGATTGATAAAATGTTTCCCTCTGTCGCATATCAACGCTCTTGGTGTGCCAAACCTGGAAAAAATACAATCTTTCAGAAATTTGACAGTGGTTTTAGCATCATTATTTTTTGTGGCTTTCGCCTCAACCCATCGCGAAACACAATCAACAGCTAAAATAATATAAAAATTACCGAATGATGATACAAATGGCCCCATATAATCTATCCCCCACACATCAAATATTTCGCAAACATGAATAGGATTTAGAGGCATTTCATTACGTCGGCTTAAGTTACCAACTCTTTGACATTTATCACATGATTTGCAAAATAAATATGTGTCTCGAAAAATATTAGGCCAATAGAATCCGCATTCAAGAATTTTATGAGCTGTCCTTTTAGGTCCATAATGCCCACCACATGCATATGAATGACAGAAATTAAGGATAGATTTTACCTCGTCTTCGGTTACACATCGTCGTATTACCTGATCGGAACAATGTCTCCAAAGGTAGGGATCATCCCAAATATAGAACCTGGATTCCCTCTTGATTCGGGTAATTTCTGACCGTGGCAAGTCATAGGGTAATTCACCTGTAGCCAAATAGTTCACGATGTCCGCAAACCAAGGTGTTGAAGCTTGGGCCATCATCAAATTTTCTTCAGGGAATTCATCATTGACAGGAAAATCTGAATTGGTTAGTGGGATTCGGCTGAGGTGATCGGCCACAAGATTTTCACTCCCCTTCTTGTCCTTTATCTCGAGATCAAACTCCTGGAGGAGTAAAATCCATCGGATCAACCTTGGTTTTGCTTCCTTCTTGCTCATCAAATATCGCAAGGCTGCATGGTCAGAAAAAACAATAATTTTAGTTCCAAGTAAATAAGAGCGGAATTTATCTAAAGCAAACACTACAACAAACAGTTCTTTTTCTGTAGTTGAATAATTTCGTTGCGCCGGATCGAGCGTTCTCGATGCATAGGCGATGACATGAGGCTCTCGTCCTTTCCTTTGTCCGAGTACCGCTCCAACACTAAAATCTGAGGCGTCGCACATAATTTCGAACGGCAAGTTCAAATCAGGCGGTTGCACTATTGGCGCAGATACAAGTTTCTCCTTAATTGTATCAAATGATTTCCTACATTCGGATGTAAAGTCGAACTCTACATCTTTCTGCAATAACCGACATAGTGGTTGTGCTAACTTTGAGAAGTCTTTTATAAATCGCCTATAGAAACCTGCATGTCCAAGGAAAGAGCGAATATCCCTCACAGTAGTGGGGTATGGGAGTGAGCGTATAATATCCGTTTTAGCTTTATCAACAGAAATCCCTTTAGAAGAAATTATATGTCCTAATACCAAGCCTTTATTAACCATAAAGTGACATTTCTCATAATTAAGCACAAGGTTAAATTCAATGCATCGTTTTAAGATATTAGTTAAATTCAATAAACACTCACCAAACGAATTACCATATACAGTGAAGTCGTCCATAAATACCTCTATCCCTTTCTCAACATAATCTGAAAATATACTTACCATACATCGTTGGAACGTGGCCGGAGCGTTACATAGTCCAAACGGCATTCGTCGATAGGCGAAGGTCCCGAATGGGCATGTAAACGTGGTCTTCTCTTGGTCTTCAGGGGCTACGGGAATTTGAAAGAAACCTGAAAAGCCATCGAGACAACAATAATGAGATTTACCAGCTAATCTTTCAATCATTTGATCAATGTATGGTAAGGGAAAGTGATCTTTTCGGGTAAGAGAATTCAACTTCATGTAATCTATGCAAACTCGCCATCCATTCTGAACTCGAGTTGGAACTAACTCACCTTTGTCATTTCTGATTACCGTGACGCCGGTTTTTTTAGGAACAACATGAATAGGACTTACCCATTCGCTATCCGAGATCGGATATATGATATCAGCGTCTAAGAGTTTTTGGATTTCGTCTTGTACTACCTTCATCATGGGATCATTCAAGCGTCGCTGACCTTGTCGTGACGGCTTTGCCCCTTCCTCAACTTTGATTTTGTGCATACAAGTTGAGGGGCTAAGTCCTTTTATGTCCGCTACCGTCCACCCGATTGCTTCCTTGTATTTTCGCAAGACTGTGACAAGATCGACTTCTTCCTCTCCGGTTAATTCGTTCGAAATGATAACCGGTAAGGTATCATTATCTCCCAGGAAGGCGTACTTAAGGTGGGATGGGAGTTCTTTTAATTCCAACTTTGGAGCCTGTAAAATAGATGGCAAAGGTTTAGTCTTTGATGGAGTTAAAGCTAAATCAGATTTAATAAAGGAAACAGATTCGTCCTCATTTTCTGCTTCATCGTCGCAAAGCTCATAGTTCATATCAAAGTTATTAAAAACATTAGTATCTGTATACTCTTCTATATATGGATCAACAATATCAATTGAGTTAACAGATTCAACCTGATCAGGATACCTCATTGCCTTATAAACATCGAATTCTATTACCTCACCGTCGAATTCCATGGATAAAAGGCCGCTTCTTACTTCTATTTTCGTGTTTGCTGTGCTAAGGAATGGACGTCCCAACAACACTTCGGAGCAAGTGTTTGTTCTATCGTGAGCCATATCGATCACGTAGAAGTCCGCAGGGAAAAATAAGACATCTACCTTTACCAAAACATTTTCCAACACTCCTTCTGGATAGATGACTGATCGATCCGCCAACTGTATCGTAATCCTGGTTTCCTTCAAAGGATCGTTAGTTATCATTTTATAAACAGAAAGCGGCATTACATTTATTGAAGCCCCAAGATCGCACATAGCACGTTTAATAGATATGTTACCAATTTGACAGGGTATAGCAAACATACCTTGGTCTTTCATTTTGGGTGGTAACTTACGTTGAAAAACTGCAGAAACGTGCTCTCCCAAATTTACTTTTTCGTTCCCGGTGAGTTTTCGCTTGGTTGTACAAAGCTCTTTAAGGAAACGAGCGTACCTTGGCACTTGGCGAATGACTTCCAAGAGGGGAATGTTCACTTGGACCTTTTTAAATACTTCAATAATTTCTCTCTCTTCAGCCTTTTTGTCACGTTTTACTAATCGTGATGGGAAAGGAGGTGCAACTTCAAGAGGTGGAGAAGGAGGAGATGATGGTAGAGGGTTATTTTGTTTTTCATTACCTTCTTCCATGGCAGGAGTGGGATTGCTGTTTTTTTATGGTTCTTTTGGAGCTATAACTGTCCCACTACGGAGTGTGATGGCGCTTATATTTTCCCTAGGGTTTGTCTCGGGTTGTGAAGGAAGTTTACCTTTGGAATCAAGACGGCTTGCAAGCTGGCTTATTTGTTTGTCTATTTCTTGTAAGTGGGCCTCGGTACGAATTTGGAATTTCTCTTGGGACATCGCTAAACGCTCAACTAAGGTTTCTAGAGATGTCTTTTGTTGTGGGTAGGGTTGATTTTGTCTTTGGTTGTTTGCGTATCCAAAGTTTGACTGGTTTCTCCACCTTGGATTGTATGCATTTCCCATGGCATTGGCTTGGGAGACATCATCTTCCTGAATCATCGGACAACAGTCTGTCGGATGTTCTGGGCTAGTACAGATCCCGCAAAGTCTAGTTGTTCCCTTTTTTCCTGCAAGAAGAGTTTGCACTATTTCAGCTAATTTATCAACCTTATTTTCTAAAGAAACTGTGCTTACCTCGCGAACACTTCGAGATGGTTCGCTAGATTGAGTAAACCTTTGTGAGTTGGCAGCCATGGTTGATATCAGTGTTTTAGCCGCTGTTGGGGTCATATTGACTAGAGCTCCGCCACTTGCCGCATCCATTACTTTCATATCCATAAGCGTCAATCCTTCATAAAAATACTGAAGGAGAGTTTGTTCCGATAATCCATGTTGTGGACAATTTGAACACAACTTTTTAAACCTCTCCCAGTATTCATATAAAGATTCAGCTTCTTTTTGTTGAATGCTCAAGATGTTGCGCCTAATCTCGCTTGCTTTAGCTGCAGGGAAGAACCTATCAAGAAAAAGTTTAGCCATATCAGTCCAAGTTGTAATAGAATTAGGGGGTAAATCAAATAACCAATCTTTTGCTATATCTGCTAAAGAAAATGGAAAAGCTCTAAGTTTGATTTGGTCATCGGATACTCCCTGTGGCTTTGTGCTTAGACAAACCATGTGAAATTCCTTCAAATGTTTGTGTGGGTTTTCGTTGGGCAAACCGTGGAAGGTTGGTAGTAGATGAATCAAGCTCGTTTTTAGATGAAATGGCGTTTCACCATTCGGAAAGGTTATGCACAAGGGCTGATTGTCCTCTGTTGCCCTGATCAGCTGATGGATCGTCTGTTCGTTGTTTCCCATTTAGCTTTGATTTTTGGGATGTATTTAACCTGTTCTTCCGGATTTCTCCTGGTCATAAACAATAAAAAACAAACAGTAAAAGTTGTCGAAGTCCCCGGCAACGGCGCCAATTTTGACACGCGTCGTAACGTGTCAAGAATAATTTCCTTCTTCCAAATAAATAAAATAAATAAAGAAATTAAATTGAGTATAGATAGGGAAGTAGGAGTCGAACCCACAGGGACTTAGAACTTTCTTTGTCGCGCTTTTGTAGTTTCTGGACCAAGAGTTGTTGTTGGAGCTATGATAATGTGATTTAGGGGGGGGTTGTTTGCAATGAAATGTAATTTATGAGAGTAAAAGAAAGGTTAAAATTATTTGAAAGTAATGTAGAGATATTCAGCCTCGGGCTTTTGCGTGGACTCGTTCTACTCGGTTCCTTGGTAAAGATTTTTATTTCGAAAAATTTGTTGGCAAAATTACTTCAAGGTCAATCCTTGAGTTTTTGTTTGTAAACTGAATTTCCAAAATCAATCTTTGGTTTCAGTTTTGATAATTTGTCTAAACCAACTCAATGTTTGAGAAAACAAATTACTTAAGCTCGTAACCAACTCGAAAAGTCATTTCTATAAAAACAGTTCGATCTCAATTTCCCTTAGTAATCAATTTACTAAGTGTGTTCCTTGGAAGTCGGATTTGTTTCAATAACCGATCCTCCCTCCCACTTGATAGATCAAAACAATTGTTTTTCTCCAAAGTCAATCTTTGGGTTTTAAAAATCATTTTGATTTAGAAAATAAAGTTTGAAGAAATTGGGAGAAGTTTTCAAAACGTTTGAAGCATAGTTTCAAACCTCGCCTTGAGAACGCGTCATTGCAAAAGCCTTCGGCTTAAAAAGATCTAGCCGAGCATGATTATTAAATTAATCATGCTCGAAATTTAAGAAATAATTAAAAGAAAAGAACTTTAAGAAAAACTAAAAAAGAGAAGAATTTCCAAGAGAAGAAGAAGTGATGTTTTATTGCTAATTGAATGATGATCATACTTACCCCAAAGAGGGGTATTTATAGTAGTTGAAAAACCCTAAAAACCTAAGATGATAAATCCTAAAATAAATTCAAATAAAATTATATAAGATAAATATCAAAGTTTTAAATTTAAAAGATAAAATTCGGATGATAGGCTATCTTGATAAGTGGACTGATAGGTTATCAAGCTTGCTGACGTCATCTTTTAGAAGGTGTTGACGTGGCGCCCAGTCAGCATTCATGCCCTGGTTCATGCCCATGAATCTGCCCACGAATTCAGTATTTTCTGCAGCACTTCAACTCATTTCCGGCATTACGTAACCTGCACGAGAACAACACAAAAACAGCCCAATTAAGTCCTTCAAACATATATTCGATCAAAATAAGGACTAAAAACATAACCAAAATAAATACTTATCAAATATATCTAAGGGGTGTCATTTTTTTCAACGATATTTAAAGAGGATTAATTATTTATAAAGGGGTGTCATTTTATTCATAAAAGGGGTGTCATTTGTTTATATTTTTAATTTTTTTATACAAATTATATAGAAAAAATAAGTTTCCCAAAAATTTTGGGGTGTCATGAGACACCCCAATTGAAAGGGTGCCTCCGCCCATGATGATAACTATGATAAAAAAAAATTCTGCTCTTAAATCAAGTTCTTTTTATGTCCTACATTAAAAATCACTTAAAAATAAATTTTAAACCCTAATTCTAATTTCAACATCTTAAACCCTAAAATTTACACCCTAAAAATATGTCTTACCCCTAATTCTCTAAACCATAATTACAACCCCTAACATTAAACTACAAATTATAAACGTTAAACCCACTATTTTAAAGTGAGGGCATGATAAGAGGCAAACAATTTCCATCCGATATAAATACGTTTTTATATACATTCTCAAAAATTAGTCACACGAACAATTGACATATTTTTGAAAAAAATAAAAAAATTGTTCCCTAGATGCTCTAAATATTTTTTTTTAATTTTTTCTAAGGTCGCTCAATATTTTTTCCCCTAACGCCTTAAGTTATGTTTTGTAGCTGGCGGCGACACCAGTGTTTTTACCGGTTGTCGATCGCTAAATCTATTTTCATATTTTTTAAAAAAAATTAATAAAATAATTATGTTTTTGTGACACGTTTTTCTGCCTCTATGTCATGTTTATCTTTATCCATTTGCATGTTTAACTCTATTTATTGACATGTTTATCTTTGTCTTTTGGCATTTTTTTTTTACTCTTTCGGTCGTTTTGACCGTTCTTTATTTTATGTTTTTATTAGGATTGAATTCGACGACGTCACGACTTATCAATATGGCGCTTATTTTGTAATCATGCTAATATTCTCTATTCTGGACTTTCGGTTTAAATTTGGAAACGATGTTTGCGCTTGCGAAGCAAAGACAAGGCTATTAAGGGTGGGGAGGAGCAATTGCCTCCTATTTATTTTTTAAAAAAAAATAGTTTATTTATGAACTTTCACCACAAATCCTGGCTTTGTCCTTGTTGTGAAGAGTTTTTCACGGTGCTCGACTTTGATTTGTGTTTTTTTGGTAGTCTATTAATAGCTTCATCCCCTCTTGTAGTTCGTTTTGCCGATGTAGTCAGGTTTTGTATCTATTTTTCAATTGAGTATTTAGATGAGTTTATAACCTTTTCATGTATGGTTCATGTTTGATCTAAAATGACTAGTTTTAGGAGAAAGTCCAAATTATGTATTTAGTTTACAAGGATAGTTTGTAAACCTTTATTGTATTTTTCGGTATTTTCTTGTTAATAAAAGTAGTGGCTTCTTTTCAAACAATTGACATAATTTTAATATTTTAATTAACTCATTAATTAAAAAATTCAATTAATATGGAAATTCCAATCACAAGGCATTTATTTATGAAAAAATATCTTATACACATGTGGTGAAAATTAAAAGTTTTCACAAGCGTCTTAGTTTTAGGGTATAGGGACTTAGTTTAGGGTATATGGTTTAGGGGTTTAGGTGAAGGTGTTTAGAATTTAGGGATAGTTGTTTAAATTTAGGGTTTAGTGTTTAGGCTTTATAAGTTAGTGTTTAGTTTTTAAGGTAATAAGGTGAGGATTTAGGTTTTAACCTATAAACCCTAAATTATAACCCTAGACCTTAAATTTAAACAATTATCCATAAATTTTATACCTTATACCTAAACCCCTAAACCTTATACACTAAACTAAACCCTTATACCCTAAAACTAAGGTACTTGTGGAAATTTTTAATTTCCACCGCCTATATATAGAATATTTATCCTTCATTTATACTGTAAAATTGGTTATCAATCAGATATTAGTGATAAAAGTATTCACTTTTTAAGAAAAATATTTGAACGAAAATCTAGATATTCATAGAAAATATCTATAAAATAAGTAACTCGTGGTCTTTAAAATTTTAAATTTTGCTTATTTTTCATTTAATTTTCTTGATCTGATTTTTTGTTTTAAAAAATTGACAAAAAAAATTAACTATAATTAGCAGTATAACTAGAGCGAGTAAAATAATCGACTGAATCCAGAATCAAACCAACTAAAAATAAAAGTTTAGGAATTATGCAACCGAATTAAATTCTTTTTATTATTTTTATAATAAAAATAATTTTTATATTTCAAATAATAAAAATAACTTACAAATACTATATAAGATTAAGAATGATAAGTTATTTTATTTTAATTTTTTTTGTTAGAGACTAAGAATTTATCAAATGAATGTCAAAATCCATAAATGGGTAAACTACACAAATAGTCCCCGATTATGCTCTAATTATCTTTTGCATCCCCCAATTATCAGAAGTTATAAATTGGTTTCTTGACTTAAAAAATAACAAATTGGTCCAACACCGTTAAAAATTTAACGGCTGATGATGTAGCGGTTAATATAAATTGATATAATTACATAATTCGCCCTCAAGTTCTACGCTTATTTTATTTTGATCCTAATTTTAAAAATTAACCCAAACAATTTTAATAATCTATCAATTTAATCCATCTCTTTTTTTTTCTCACTTTAATTCTTCAATTTATTTCCACCCAAAATCCATTTAAGAGCCCCAAAAAATATAGATTATACATTTTTCCCTTGTTAATAAGAATCGCTATTGCCTATTACCATCGTCCATAATAGTACCATATCAGATTCATAATTGAAGTTAACAATTTTTTTACCTGGTTGGATAAGAATCAACGTGCACTCCCAACTGTGAGAGCATTGGTTTCCAAGCCAGATACCCTCTCCAGTTCCTAGATATGCCTCGTGATTTTGTGAGAAACTTTTTCGATTAAAACATCTGACTGAAAACACATTGAGAAAACATTGAGAAAGCAACAAAAAATTAAAACTCAAAACCAAATCAGAAAATTTTCTTAATTTCATTTATTTTTGCTATAAATAAAATGAACATATCTAAGAAAGACAAAAAAAAAGAAATGGGTTATTGAAGTAAAAGGGTGGGGTTACTTTTAAGAGATCGTCACTGTTAGCGGTGTACATTTTAAATATCCGATCTGATCTAAAATTTTAGATATTCAAAATTTTGGATCATATATTTAGATATTCGAATATTTGAAATTCTGAGTTAATTTAATTATTTTTTGAATTTGGCAGTCTTATCCATGAACATTTTAGGTTTTTGAATATAAAAATCAACAAATTATTGAGTATAACAAGATTTGTATCCATAAAAAATTCAATTTTTCATATACAACAAGTAAAAGTATCGAATATAACAAGATTTATATCTATAAAAAATGAAATTTTCGGATATCGAATAATCGGATATCCGATCCGAATGTAAAATCACTATACGTATCCAATCCAAAATTTTCGAATATTTGGTCCGAATTATCCGAAAAATATAAAACGGATTGAATCAATCGAATCGAATTTTTTTACACACCCCTAATCACTGTGAGCAAGCAGGGAATCAAGAGTTTCTGACATAAAATTTGGGTATATTGAACTGCAATTGAAAAGAGAAAGAAGGAATAGAAAATCAGATCCAATCAGAAAAAAATTTATAGATAGATGAAAAGAAAGATACTCGGTAAAAACGATATCGAAGGAATGCTTGGAGATTTGATCTTGTAAGCTATTTCGAAAAGTGGAGGCTGAGTTGTGAACATAAAGAGGCATCATCCAGTATCTGCTTGCCATTTGCAGACAAACAAAAAGCAAAAAATTAATGAAAAATTATACTGGTGGTCCCTAAATTATTACTGTCTTCTTATTTTGGTCTCAAAACTAATTTTTTTTGACAAAATCATCCCTTCTGTTACATAGTTCTCTTGTTTTAGTCCTCCGTCATTAAAAACTAAAGGAATTGCTACCGTGAATTTTTTTTTTATTTTTTAAATATTTTTTTATTATTTTCTCTCTCCTATATATATATATAATTTAATTTTTTTATTGTCACCACCATAACAAAAATAAATAAATTAAATGTGATGGGGAGCTAAGATTTGAACCCACATCCCCCACATCACCAAGCCAATGTGTTAACCATTGGGCTAAACTTCAATTATTAATATATTTTATTACAAATTACATTTAAAACAATCAAATGAACCATCCAAAACTAAAGAAATAGTTGAAACAAATGACTTGTAATAAGATTCAAATCCATTGCCATGGCATAAAAAGATCAAGCATAAACCAAATGTGCCAAAGAATTATTTCGACTAAAATTTATATTTAACGTATATTAATTTACAAACAACACAAAATAAAATATTAAACATAGGGAGGGATTCGAACACAAAACTTTATTGATAAATTAATATATGTTAAATATAAATTTTAGTATGCATTAAATATTTTATTCGAACACAAAACATTATTGGTAAATTAATAGAATATACGTTAAATATAAATTTTAGTATACATTAAATATTTTATTCGAATACAAAACCTTATTGATAAATTAATAGAATATATGTTAAATATAAATTTTAGTATACGTTAAATATTTTATTCCAATACAAAACCTTATTGATAAATTAATATACCTTAAATATAAATTTTAGTATATGTTAAATATTTTATTCTAACACAAAACCTTATTGATAAATTAATAGAATATATGTTAAATATAAATTTTAGTATAAGTTAAATATTTTATTCGAATACAAAACATTATTGATAAACTAATATACCTTAAATATAAATATTAGTATATTTTAAATATTTTATTCGAACACAAAACTTTATTGATAAATTAATGGAATATACATTAAATATAAATTTTAGTATACGCTAAATATTTTATTCGAATACAAAACTTTATTAATAAATTAATATACCTTAAATATAAATTTTAGTATATGTTAAATATTTTATTCGAACACAAACCCAATTGATAAATTAATATGTGTTGTTGGTAAACTAATATAGGTCAAATATAAATTTTAGTCGAAATAATTTCTTGGCACATTTGGTTTATTCTTGGCCTTTTTATGCCATGACACATGTGTTCGAATATTATTGCAAGTCATTTGTTTCAACTATTTCTTTGGTTTTGAGGGGTTCATTTGATTGTTTTAAATGTAATTTGTGATAAAACATATCAATAATTAGAATTTAGCCTAATGGTTAACCCATTGGCTTGGGGATGCAGTTTTGAATCTTAGCTCCCCTCACATTTGATTTATTTTCTTTGTTATGGTGATGACACGTGTCACCACCACATTAGTATGAATAAAAATTTTAAATAATATATATAGGAGAGAGAAAATAAAAAAATATTTAAAAAATAAAAAAATTCCACGTCAGCAATTCCGGTAGTTTTTAACGACGGGATCAAAACAAGAGATAATTTTGGGACCAAAATAGGAAGACGGTAATCGTTTGGGGACCACCGATATAATTTTCCCAAAACTGATATAAGAGGGATGGAGGGTATCGTGCTATTGGAATAGGCAATGGTTATTTTTATTAACAAGAAAAAAAATGCAGAATTTATATTTTTGAGCTCTTAAATGGATTTTAAGGGTGAGAATGAATTAAAAAAATAAAGAAAAAGGAGAAATAAAAAAGAAAATATGTAAATTAATTTTTTAGAACTAGGGTCAAATTAAAATAAATGTGGAACTTAAAGGCTAATTACATAATTATAGCAATTTATATTAACTACCACATCAGTTACTTATTCGTTACTTATTTTAAGTTGAAAGACCAATTTGTAACTTCTAATAGTCGGAGGATGCAAAAAATAATTGGAACATAGTCAGGGGACTATTTATGCAGTTTACCCTAAAATAAAGTAAATGAAAAAGAAAAGAAACCGAGCCAAACTGATCTAGCCCCTAATTACTAGAAACTTTTAGAATTTACATTTTCCTATAATTATTTACATGTATTTTTAATAATATTTTAAATTGACGTTTACTATAATTTTAAAGCCTTGCTTGGTATTTTTATCAGTTTACGAGAATCAATTTGGCATTTAAACCGAAAAAAAAATGTTCTCTTCTGCTTCCAAACGCAAACAATCAAACAGAATCGAAATTAATCCAGTTCTAGTAAAGTTGATTAAAGTTAAAACCTTTACTCTCTCAAACATAGGGCAACTAAGGAAAGTCTACTACATCATTCTAAATGTTCCAAAAATACCAAAAGATTCAGCCCACTCACACTGCAGCAGCACCATGTTTTGCCTTGGAGTGAGATTGTAAAGCATTTTCAGACCCAAATGACCTACTCAAGTTTTTTAAGACAAAATCAATAAGTTAATTGTGATTGGATTTAATAGTTATTAAGAAGAAAGAACTGACCTGCCACAGGACTTGCAAAGGAATGAACCACCTGACTTTGGAGTCTGCTTCGCCTCACCAGTAGCAGCCGAAGCTTTTTTAGCCTGTTTTGAGGGGTAAGGGGTTGCAGTATGTCCACCCACTTTCTTGCCATCTGCACCAATGGCTTGCAACTCTTTTAATAATAATAATAACAAAGAACAAGCTAGAAGGAATGAATTGTACAACTGATAGTTACGATCCGTCATTAGTAATTTAGAAATCAACATCTGTAGTAAAGCAGAGATGGTTGGAAATCTACCTGTCTTCTGGGGAGTCTCTAGCTTCACCTTCTTTTCAGGAGCAGGGGTCTTCCTAGCCGACCCTGCAGATCTCTTCTTGCTTGGTCCAGCCTAAGCCAAACCGTACAACATGGTTAGAAAAACAAAAGTAAAAGCTTCAATGCTGAAACTCCTCGGTGTCCTGAATGACAAGCCTTAAAGCATATATGCTTACCTTCTCAGGTGTCTCTTGATCCTCATCTGAACTTTCTTCTTCACTATCATCCTCATCACTGTCGGTATCATTGTCACCTCCCTTCTCACCATTAATTGGCATGGCAGGTTCCTAAAATAATAATTCAGAATCACTAATTTGACAATGTATTCTAGCCCGGTTAAGAAACAACAATAAAACAACTATATTCAAACAACAACTCCTACTATATTCCTAAAGGACAGTTGCATTAACACACATTTAAAACTATTTCCTTAATGTACCGGATGCTGTTAGCAGTTCAACACCGTATTTCAACTAGTTCAGATTTATGATTTAAGCATAAAATCAGAAAGAGGTTATTGGCTGGATATGATCCTAATACTTAGACATCTACCTGATCCTCACTGGACTCTTCATCCTCTGCAGAAGCATCGTCTTCATCCTCGTCATCACTGCTATCCTCATCTTTTTTTGGTTCCACAATCTTAACCTGCCGTGACGCAGTAGGATCAGATGCTGTAGCATGAGGCGTTGCGAGATTAATTGTAGGTTGGGGGAGCTCCTCTTCAGACTCATTATCTGTAAAGTGTAAAGTAAAAGTCAAAACATATTTTTCAAATTTAAATAGTATTAAAAACTATCAAATTAACAGAAAGTACTAGCAGAATGACTCACCACCACCTTGAGTTGTATCAACATAATACCCAGTGATATAGACACTGCCATTCTTCCAGGTATGAGACAGCTCGAATTTGTCATGCAGCACCAAATCCAAAGGTATCTGGGGGAATTTCTCTTGGGAAAGTGTTCCAATTAGAAACTTATCATTTTTGAAATTGAGATAGATACAAACGGTTTCGTTTCCTTTTTCCTTCTTTTTATCACGGATCACCTCACCGAGAGCAAGCTGTGAGTTACATAGCGGCAAAATTAATTGATAGATGAAACTGTCAACAGTCGAAACTCGAAATAAGTTTGGAAATCAAAGTTTCTTAATAATAACCTGTGACAGATGCAGGACCCTAGTGCCATCATTCTCCAATTCAACCTTGAAATTTTCTCCACTTTTAACCTCAGCACCTACACATATGCCAAACTCCACCATAAATGGACGGGTGTGGGTGTTTCATGATTCATTAGACCCAGAAATATTGAACAATACCGTAACAAATGAAAACAAACCAATAAGAGATCCCAAATATGCATTAAAAAGTACAACTACAACATATTCTAAAAGAATCCTAAAAGGCAGTCCAAATCAAAGTAAACAAGCCCTTAATATCAAACACAGTTCACATTTCCCCCTTCAATATGCATAAATTGATCATTAATTTCAGCCAATTTCGTAACAAAAAGAAGAATAAAGAAAAATAATAATATAATCACAAAGAAATAGATAAAGAAAATTACCCCAAAACTCCATTGCAAGAAGAAGGCTTAGGGTTTTACCGGGTGTTTTGAGATGAAATTTCCGACGGTGGGAGAGAGTGTGAACTTAAGAGTGAAGTGAGGACGGGATTTGGTGTAGCGCGGAACACTGTAAGAGATTATGAGTTAAGAAATTTGGGCTGGGCTTTTTCAATAGAAGGTGAGAGCCCAATAGCTGTCCTTTTGTCATCTGGGTTTTCTTCTATTTTTTTGTGTGGCCATAACGGTTTTCTTCTGCTTGCAACTTTGTAATCCACTCTTTACACGTACAAAATTTTCATTCTTTTTAGTCTTAAATAAAAAAAAAGCACTTAAACAATACCCTTTGTTCACTTTTAGCTCTTGAATTATTTTTTGGGTCAAAACAAATACTTAAATTATACCCTCATATATTTGTGCCGTTAATTTATTTTCTTTTCATTAGATGGTGATATTGGTTGGAGAAAAAATACTAAATTATTTCTAATATAAAATAGGATCAAATTGAAAGAGTGTCTAAATAATGAAGCTAAAATTAATAATTTATTTTAAGTTAGGACTAAATTAATTGAATGTGTAAATGTAGAGGGTTAAATGTGCTATTATATAAATTTTCGCAACTGATACGTCACTTAACACAAACTAGTGTTCGAGTGACTATAAATTTACACAACGAAAGTGACCATAACGGTCAATTTTAAAAATCGGTGACCAAAAGTGTACATATGATCATTTCAGTTATTTACCCAAACATTAATTGTGCTTCTCTAATCAGACTCCTTATAGGTTACTTGGGGATATTGGTAAGATTTCCATCTCATCACCATCCCCAATATTTTAGTCCTGGAGTCCAGACAAGAAGTGAAAAACAAAACTTTCCATGCTTTTTCTGCAATTTCGAAATGTTTAGATTGATTGCAGGTAGTTTAAGGGGGTGTGAGCGTAGTTATTTCCATATATACAAGTTTGTAAATCCTTTACATATGTTATAACGGTGAGATCATACGCTCAATGGCTTAAGTATAGAACCATTTCTCTTCATGCTTTGCAGTTCCTCCATTCCATACTTATGTTACACCTAGTTTTGGTGGGTGAGTCTTTCAGCATAAATTTTCTGCATATATAAAAGTCTCGAATTCGAGACATATTTAAGTAATACTAAACTACTTACCACTTGAACTAACTCTTTAACTATTGTTTTTTATTTTTCAATGAAATAGTTGGTTATGGTTTTGGTTTGCTCATTACCTATGAAGCACGGGGACGGCCCTAAGGTGGCGTCCCGCGTCCCCAATACGTCCCCGTCACAGGGACAATGCGGGGACGGCTGGGGACGTCCCAATTTTACCGGGGACGGTCAAACTTATATCGGGTACGGTCAACACTTATTGGGGACGTACCCGAGGACGTATCTGAATATATTTACTTAAAAAAATGGAAAATAAAATTTCCATCTTCTTTGTGAGTAAGGTTTTAAAAACCATTAAACTTATCCAAACTTAAAAAGCTCAAGGATAATTAAACTAAAAATTTTATCTAATAAATGCCTATTTATAGGCTGCTTTCTCTCCTTGCTTTATGTATCTTAAGGATGTGGGATATTAGGTGTGTATTCTTTTTGTAACCTGTTTTAACGTTTAAACACCCAAGCTTTAAATAGGAATGGATAAATATATATTTCAGCCATGTCATCTTTTAATTTTATTATTTTAGTCATTCATTTTCTCTTTATTTAGAATGTAAAGTTAAATTTTCGTTCAATTTAGTCATTTAATTTTAATAATCTCTTAATCTAAGTGTTAAAAAGTAATTTAAAATTATTAGAAGTGGATTTAAATAAATACAATTATAATTATTGTTTAATACAATTATAATTTTAGTCCTTATTGTATTATAAATTTTAATATTTTTTATTATATATATTAAATTTTATTTTATATTTTCCGTACTCTCGCCGTACCCGTACCCTTTAATTTTGAAAATTGTCGTTTTCTGTCCCCGTCCTCGTCCCCGTATCTGTATCTGTGCAACTTAGCTCATTACTGCTGATCACAATTTGGTGAGGGGGAAATATTAAAATATAAAAAGAGACAAAAGTGGTTGGGGAAGACGAAGTGGTCCCTCGCTGCCCTCTTTTGTCCCTTTCTTCCTTGGGGTTGGCCCTCCTCTTTATCATCAAATTCAACCCACCCTATTGCACACCCCTGCCACTATTTATTATTATTTAACAAAGAATAGTAGTTGGGGCGAGTCTAACCAGCGGTATAATTTGGTGGGATATTAACCGAAAATATTAAAATACATAAATTTTTAAGTTGAAAATGTAATATTTTTTTATACTCCTTTCGTTCCATAAAAATATTTTTTATTGATTTTTTAAAAGTTAAAAATTTTAAACTGACTATTATTATATTAAATATTTTAAATAATTAAATTTTATAAAATATATATTTGAAAACTACTCAATTAGAAGTTTTTAAAGGGTTTTTTTTATATTTTTATCAATGATACATTTTAAATAATTATGAGTCAAAGTTGAAAAAAAATTGACCAAAAAAAGTCAATAAGGGAGAAAAATTGTGGGACGGATGGAGTAATATTTTAGGTTGTTAGTTAAGTATCGAAACTTAGTTTTGAGTATCGATACTTATCACTTATGCTAACATTTTAAGTTTTTGTAAGTATCATAACTTGTCTCTAAGTATCGATATTGTCGTGAGACACCAACCTAAAATGTTATAAAAAAGTGTAACATTTTCGATTTTAAGGTCCATATTTTGTACTTCCCTTGACCCACTTAATATGTCTAGTATTGACTTTTTAAAAGTTAATTTTTTTAACTTTGACCATAATTATTTTAAATATTTTAATTAATTAAATTTTATAAAACATATATTTTTAAACTAATTGATTGAAGGTTTTTAAAACATATTTTTTTTATATTTTTATTAATAATAAATTTAAAGTAATAATGAGTCAAAGTTAAAAAATTGACTAAAAAGTCAATACTAAACATATTAAATGGGATAAAGAGAGTAACATTTTCGGTTAGTGCCACACCGCAGACGTACCCTTGTGATCAACTCTAAGATACTGTAACAGAAAAGTTGATTGAAAAAAATCCTTCATTTTTAATCTAGATGAATTTTGGTATATTATTGGTGTAAAATATTTACACACAAGTATACATATTTTCAAGTTTAAATCTAAATTTTTAGTTTTAAAATCTTTAAAATTTTAACTCTAAACTATTACTCTAAAACCTTAAACTTCTAAATAACTTCACTTATAAAAAATATTTTTCTACTACCAAATGTATAAGATAATAATTTTTTAATTTAATCAAACCTAGTAATGTAATGGAATCAAAAAAAGTTTCTCAACACATGACCTTTAGAGCACATGACCTTTAGATACCACTTGGACTTTTGGGCCCGGTGGTTTTGGAAAAAGAAAAAAAAAGCGAACTAATAACTTAGACTTTGGGATTCAACGAATTAAACAATGTTTTTTTTAGATAAATTATTCTGTAAACGAATTAAGTTTAGTGAACTGTTCGTGGATCGTTTAGCTGAAAATTTGTTTATGTTTGTTTATTAAATAAATGAACATGAATATAATTTTTTGTTCGTTTAATTAAATGAACGAACATGAACAAAGGGCTAATTCATTCATTCATTCATTTACGTTCAATAATATGTTCGTTTAAGCATGTTCGTTTAAATTTATTCATGTGTCTATTTATATTTATCATTTTCACAACAAAAGTATTCTATTTAAAAAATTTAAAAACTTATATTAAATATATGAAATAAAAAGAAAAAATAACCAATATATGAACGAACACAAACAAACTGCATTCATTATCGAACGGACACAAATAAAAAATTATGTTTGTTTAGTTTTTTTTTCGTTCGTTCAGTTAAAATTAAACAAACTAACATGAACATGCACTCGTTTGTGTTCCTTCGGTTCATTTGCATATCTAAAACTTAAGGAGTGACATATTTTATTTAGATTATTCGAATTTGAGTAACTTAATTTGTAAGTATGCACGTGGTTATCTAGATAATCACACATTATGCCAATCAAATACCTTAATCTTACATTACACCCAACTGAATCAAACAATATAATATAATATCAAATATTGTACTAAATAATCTTACATTTTAATAATTTTATTCTTAGAAAACATTACATTTCCTGAATCAATTATTGGCCTTCTAATGACATCAATTGTATTTGTACAAACAAAAACCCGCTATCTAAAAATATTTTGGCCATTGTTCATATGTTGAAAAAGAATTATCAAATTATCAAATTTTATTTAAAAATGTGAATTTAAATATATATATATTATTATTAGAATTTCTTTTGAGAGTGAGAAGAAAGAAGAAAGGCTTGAGTATAATTATAACTATAAGGTAGTATATGTTCATATGCCTGAAAGTCTCTCCTTCTAATATTCCATCACTTTTTTTTCTTTTGACTCTCACGTTCAGGGTATAATTCAAATTTTACTTCATTATTATCGATTTAAGTTTGAATTTGCATTATTTAAGTTATTGATCAAATTAATTCATATTTATACAAAGAGCTAGGCCTATCTTGGGCAACTAAGTGTTGAAACGCAAACGAGACGTCCTCAAATATAATTGTTTCATAGTGTCGAGCTAAAGTCAGCTTTGTCATTCCATCAATGTACTATTGCGGCGAATCCATTAGATTTCGATAATCCAATCTGGTTGACGTAGCATGAAAATTGTGCAGATCAATGAGAAAGGGTTGTTGCCGGCATTAGGATCTTTTACTAACTTCACTACTTGAGTGTTACCAGTCTAGTTCCGAAAGAGCTCACAACTATAACTCCCAAGTTATTTTATGATCTTCAAACAATTCTCACTCATCACTCAGCTTGCAAAAAAATTTTACTCATATATTCTTGTATAAACCCATCATCTAGTTACCCTCATTGTGGCGTATGACTCCCCCGATTACACCGACTCTCGTAGATGGCATGATAGTACCATAAACGTTAGGGCAATACCATCCTTAATGTGGTTCTTGCCACATGAATATCTCAACACTAGTTAATGTTGGGAGGCACTAAGAACACGAAAATCTGCAAAGTGCCGAGCCCAATTTAAAATTTAAAGGCATAAGTTAAAGGTTCAAAACGAAATAAAATAAAAATTGACACGCTCAAAAATAAATAAAATAAAAAGTAAAAGGACTGAATTAAAACAAAGACAAAATTAAATGTAACAAATGTAAAATGCAGAAATTAAATAAAGGATGAAAATAATTCAAGTTCTAAAATTAAAAAAACAATAGAAATAAAAAAAGACTAAATTTAAAAGGAAACAAAATTGGAAGCAAAAAAGAAAATCAAAGAAAACTGCAAATTGACATCTAAAAATGAAATGGAGAATTATCCCTCTGCCCAGAACAAAACGAAAAAATTGACGTGCAGGCTGTCACTACTCAACAATGAGTGCTGCTAGCTGATAATGGGATGCTGAACAAGTCACACTATCAGACCTCTTGTAAGAAAATAATAGCGATTATAAAAAAATTAAAGAAGAAAAGAAAATGTATGAGGCGTGCACAAAGCATTGACCTTAAGGATATTTCACAATAGTACATGTGCTCTAATATTCAACGGATTTTTCTGCAGTGCAAGAAAAAGAAAAAAAAAAGAAAAATAAAGAATACTTAGCTAGGAGAGAATGAGAAAGTTGCTTTGAGTGGAGTGATATTTGAAGGGGTAAACTATATAAATGATCGTCATACTATTGGTAAAGTCGCGATTTGACCATCTTATTTTTTTTTAAAGCAATTAAACCACCAAACTATTTAATTGGTTGCAATGTGACCACAAGCCGTTATAAACTAACGGAAGGAGTGACGTGGCAGTTAGTAAAATTGGTATAATTACATATTTGGTCCCTTTTATTTGTACATCTTATCAATTTAGTCTTAATTTTAATAAATAAAATAATTTAATTATTTAATTAGGCAACGACACATGTCGCCACCTTATTGGAAGACTTTATTTATATATTTTTGATTTAATAATTTTTATTTTGCTTCTCCAATCAGATGGTGACACGTCTGGGTAGAGGATGAGCATGCCTACAACTAAGCCAATGTTATCTTTGTAACGTATTGTACAAATTTAATATATATTTTAGTTGTTTATTTCGCCTACGAGGCTACCACTACACAGCCACCAGTTTATTTTATTTCCTTTTTATTCCTAATAAAAAACAAAACATTTCCCCCAAATATTTGATTTTTAATTGAAAAAGAAAACAGTGGCTCAAAAACATTTTCCATTAGAGAGGGAGACAGAACAGAAGAGATACATTGTGTGTGTTGACAGAGAGAGAGAAAATGAGTCATGGAGACTGCGATACGTGGGGGATTATCTCTCTCACCCAACACTGTCTTTAATCCCAAACCAGGTTCTTTTGATTTTTTGATTTTTAATTTTTGGTTTTTAGTAAAGTTTGTAACTTTACTTGATTGATGAATGAATACTCTGATATTACCATCATAAACTCATCTGGGTTTCGTATAAACTTCGACTTTTAATGGGTGGAATTGGCCTTTCTGTTGATTTCCTATTTATGTGTGTTGCTTTGTTTATGAATACTGCTTATGAATTAGGAGTTAATTCAAGTGTTTACATTAGAAGCTTCTCAGTTAGGTTTATCTGAAAAGTTTTGAGTTATGACCTTGTAAGGTCTTACAGATTGATAAGTGCAGGCCTTTGAGTTGCACTGTTGTGTTTACTACCTTTTGGAGGATGGAATTTGAACTTTTGCACGCCAGGCAAAAGCAAAAAATTGGTGCTTTTCTGGACATGGTTGAAAATTAATATAAATAACTCGCCTTTATTCAAGTTACCGAGTGTATGGTCATGAGGGGGTAACGGTCAATATGGTTGTGGTTTTTGTTGTTTGGTTGGTGAAAAATAAGAATCTTTTATGTCTAGTGAGGCATTAGCTCATCGAATCATAGCCAGAGGTTCTCTCTTTCGAAAAATGAAGAGAAGAATGAAGATATAGAAATTTGGTATGTTCAACCTAACTAGTACTCCGTCTTTGAATAATAAAAAAATTGGATATTTGTGATCGCAACATTATGTTGTTTGATTGATCTTATTTATTTATTTAGTGGATTGGGTTCTTTTGATTCTTGTATTGACTGAATTTGATGAACCTTCTTGCCTCTCAGCTGCTCAAACAAATAATTGTTTTAGATATTTGATAGAGCAAGAGCAATAGTCGTGATGGTCTCTTCTATTCGGTTTCAATTTCTGTAAACTGTCTTTCATTTCTTGTAGATTTATCAGTAAGTTGTGTGTATTGATCGCTTCATGTTTTGCAGTAATAGTTGTTTCTTGTTTCTTGTTTTTTTTTTCTGGCATGAGCAAAAACATAATATATATATATATATATATTAAATTTTGTACAATATATTTCAAAGATAAAATTGGCCTAGTGGTAGGCGTGTTTATTCTCCACCCAACCAACCCGGGTTTGAATCTTACCAAAAGCAATGTGTTTCTTGCTTTAATTTTTCTCCTCCAGTCTGGTGACACGTCTCACCACCTGATTGAAGGAGCAAAATAAAAATTATTAAATAAAAAATATATAAATAAAGTCCTCCAATAAGGTGGCGACATGTGTCGCTGCCTAATTAAATAATTAAATTATTTTATTTATTAAAATTAGGACTAAATTAATAAGATGTACAAATAAAAGGGACCAAATATGTAACTATACCAATTTTACTAACTGCCACGTCACTCCTTCCGTTAGTTTCTAACGGCTGGTGGTCACATTGAAACCAATTAAATAGTTTGGTGGTTTAATTGCTTTGAAAAAAAGTAAGGTGGTCAAATCGCGACTTTATCAATAGTATGGTGGTCATTTATGTAGTTTACCCTATTTGAAGGCATATGTTCATGGTATTTATAGTATCATGTATGCTCAAAATGTGTATTTAAAATAGTAAGCGATCAAGGGTGAATCTGTCATAAAATAAAATAAATGGTTAATAATAAAGATATTTTCATTTTCGTTTAATTACCCCATTCATACATGAATTATACCAAATTCTCATTTTCATACATAATGTTTAAAAATTCTTAGTTTCATACATGACGTTTTCTGTCGTTAATAGGTTCACCCACTTCTGTCACGAAAGGTGATGTGGCATGTACGGAAGGTGACATGGAATTTAAAAAAAAAAACACCATTTATTTAAAGACATAATAGGTGAATTAGTCCTTCAAGGTTTTTTTTTTCAATTTCAACCTTAAAATTTAAATATTTATTTTTAAAAAATATATTCAAACAAATCAATTATCAACAAGTGGCATATTATTATTAATTAAAAGAATAAATTTAATTTCACCCTTTCATGCCAAAAATTCAATCTCTCTTCTTTCTCCTCTCTATTTTTAAAGTAAACTCAGAATTCATGAAACTCATCATCAGTCATCGCCATCGATCGCCACCGTCGATCACCACCATTATCGCCACATTCGACCTCTGCCAACCGCCACCATGCCATAACCGTCTATTCTCAAATATTCATACTCATAAATATTTGACAAACTCAAGTCATATTCCATCTATGTTCTTGTCCATTTGAATTTTAGAGTTAGTATAATCGAAAAGTTAAAAGAAATTAAAGGAGTGGTGCAGAGAACAGGCAAAGAATTTTTAGCCAAAATTTTAATTTTGAATAGTCAAAAGCAATTGAATCATTGTCTCGATCCTCAGCGGTTTCGATTTTAAAACCCAAGTTTCATTTAACCAGTCGATGGTAAAAAATATCAGGTCTAGTGAGACCAACAACAGCGAAAGTTGTGGACTTGACATGAACGATGAAGAGCTTAAAGGGAGGGTTAAAGGCCAAAGGAGCAAAGAAGTGATCGAGCTATACATATTGCGCTCGCTTTCGTCGATTCCGACCACCATGGCTTGCTTCTCCGACGTTGCCATTGAAGTTTGGATCTATCGATATGATAGAATAAAACTTTGAATGGATCTGGAAAATATTTTTTGATGATTCAATTTTTAAAGAAAACAATTGAAGAGAAATTGTTGATTTGCAGAGAAAATACAAAGAAAAAGGTGGTGGGTGACAGTCGTTCGAGGTTGAAATTGAAAAAACGATAAATCTTGAAGGACTAATTCGATTATTATACCTTTAAATAAATGGTGATTTTTTTAAATGCCACGTCACCTTTTGTAACGAAAGTGGGTGAACCCATTAACAGCAGAAAACGTCATGTATGAAACTGAAAATTTTTAAATAAAATTATTAAATTCCTCCAATAAGGTGATAACATGTGTTATCGTATGATTGGATTATTAAATTCTTTAGATTAAAATCATGACCAAATTAATATAATACGTAAGTAATAGAGACTAAATGTATAATTATATAAATTTCTGTTAATTGCGACATCACCTCCTCCGTTAGATTTTAATGTTCGGTGGTTAAAATATGAGCACTTTAATAGTTCAATGGTTTCATTGACAAGTTTATTAGTTAGGCGGTTGAAATAGAGTGGCCCAATAGTTAAGTGTTCACGGGTATAATTTACCCTTAAAAAAACCCCAACACGCCGGTATGTTTTGCAGTACGAATGTGACAGGTCAATATTGCAAAGCTGTGCGTGAGGTTTGATTGGGTAAAAGAAACCAATAAGAGACAAGCAGTGAGTCCACGTGTCAGTAGTTGAGGTGGAAAGAATGAAGAGAGTGTTGTTAATACTCAAAATATAAGTTATATAATAATGATATTTAATTCTATTATTAATAGAATTAATTTGTGATGAATATAACTTATAATAATGATATTTAATTCTATTATTAATAGAATTAATTTGTGATGTGGAAATGACGATTTTGCCCTCACTATTTAGCCTATAAATAGTGGGCAATTTCACTCATTTTGATATACCTAAGCAATAGAGTTTGCTTGAGAAACATTCTCTTTGGTTTCTATAAACATATCATGAGTGTTGATTTTGAGTTGAGAGAAGAGCAGTACCATCAGAGTCCGCTCCATCTTTCGGGTGTACGAAATTTGGAGAGCCGTGCTAACCTCAGGGGGCCGTTCGTCCATTGTAGCGATTACACACATCGGGGCGAATTCGCTTCTAAGGCAGTGGTTAATACCACGACACGGTTTGGTTTCGTTTAATTATTTTATTATTTTCCAGTCAGTGCTAACGCCTCGTTTTGCAGTAGCCTATTTTTCTAACAATTTAGAAGCGAATTATTATACTGCAAATGATGCGTAGGATTGTGTTAAGTTGGGTAAATATGACGCTACATGGGATTGTGTCTTTGAAACACAATATTCAGGAGCATGGTAAATCAAGAGGAAAATAATTGAGGTATTTATGCTACGATTTATTATTGGTTGAGAGTAAAAGTATAGTGATAGAAACCAACTATACACCACATAAAGAGTAATAAAGACTGGTAAGCAATAAGGCAATATATGTTTTCACATCGATTACCAAGAATAAAGAAAGAATTTTGCAGGTTTGTGACAGTAAGTAAAATTATGAATTGTCTTGGTTGTCTTTTGATTTTTGAAGTTATTCATGCATTACTTTCATGATTAATGAATATTTATGCATTAATATTGGCAACCCAAACGCCAAAATAATGAATAGTTAAGGTTTTATCTTAAAAGTGCTTTAATTTTATGGTTGTTGTTACTCATTTTTCTTTATGCATTAATATCGGTAATTCAAACGTTTTAGGAGGTATAATGCTTTTTAAAAGTTGGGCATTATATATAAAACGTTCATGACAATAAACTTGATAATAATGATTGTTTTCAAGTTTAGTAAACAAACGGTTTTAATCATTATTATAAAGGCTATGAAATGGTGAACAAGCTTTTATTAATTGATAATAGGCCTTTAGAATCTATAATTATCTAACTGTTTGAAATGCATGAAATTCTTAATGATTATTATATATTTTTAAACAAATATAGTTGGCAAAATAAATCTTTGGTTTTCAAAGGTGAATGTTTAAGTGTTTATATATTTGTTTAATAGCTATTTAATACCTATTAAAGGTATATAAATTCAATGGTACACCTATTATATTAGCTTTTAAATGTTTCGATAGGTGATGAAGCATTTAATTTTTTGAAAGCATGCATTTAATAGGTTGAATGTGCTTTATTATGTGTTTAATGGGTTTCATACATTTAATAGCTATGCAAACCGTTGTTTTAAAATATTTTAGTTTTAAAACGTTTTGAAACGATGGAAATTAAATGTGGTTTAGAATGTTTCATGACTTATTATTAAGTGCATGGTTAATACTAATTAATATTGAAGGAAATGTATTTAATTTTGTGTAACGAATATTACGATTCTTTTCTTCAAGTTAGTATTAAATTCATATTGTCATGTGATATGAGAAGTTATTTATGTGAACTGATATTTGATTAACATATAATTTCTCTTTTGTATGAATATATCATGGTGAAACATAATGCAAATGACGATGTCATACAATAGATTTTTCGAGAAATTTGGATGACGTAAATAACAATTGCAATTTTTGGAGAAGTTTGGTGCTGGTGAAGCTAAAATGGAAAATTCTCCAAACTAAATAGTTGTTAAATTTTGGCTTGATTTCAGCAATCCGCTACAGATAAGAAACCAAAATTTTAAAGATAAGAATCTTGTTACTATCAGTAAAATTATAATTTTTTATTATTGTTAGTAACTTATTTTCATGACTATCATGATAGGTTTTGGGGTCTTTCTGGTTCAACATGTTGTGAAGAGTGAAGATCACATGCATGGTGAGAATAAGCAAGTCTACTATGATATTATGGTTCTACCCATGAGGTCAGATTATTTAGACTTGTGGTCTATTAATTCATGCTTTTATATACATGACTTTATTTTTAGCCTTTAAGCTAGTTTGTAAGCTTAGTAAGCATGTTTTAAACTAGTGTAAAGATTAAGGCTAGAATGAATGATTATTCTAAGTAGTGAGCCTTATATTAAGTATGCTTAATAAGACATGATTTTTTAAGAGACCTTAATTAAAGAAAGAGAAAATACATAAATGGCTTATTGGAAAACATTATGAAAATGCATGTCTAGGATTGGTTTTATTAAAGACATGGTATTTAAGCGTGCCTAGAGCACCACCTCTCTTTCATGGTAACCTACCTGGTGCATTGTTCTTTAATGTGCTAACTTTTATAAAAATACTATGATAAATAAGATCTCTTTTAACTTCTACACTAAGTTTATATGGTTGAATACTTATTCTTAATAAGTTCATAACACAAGTTTGAATGTGTTGTCCTATTGAGAAGGACAAGATGGACTTACCGCCAGAAAGGTTGAGTTTCAAGAAACTCTTAATGAATTCAAAGTTTGAATGATCCTATTGAGAAGGACATTTTGAATTCACCGACAATGAGGTTGGATATTTATTCTTAAATGATTTCTTATCCCCAAGACTGAGTGGTTTATTTTAAATAGACTTGAAGAAATCACCAGAAGTTAAAAGAGTTGAGATTAATTTGGTTTGAGCAGAATACCAAATTTAGTCATAGTATATAAAATATGTGATGGTCTCTTCAAGGCTAAAATGCTGAATAATATGAATGAGAATATGATAGACATTAGTGCTACTAAAAGTATGTTGTAGCAATTAAATCTCTTTGAAGTTCTTTTCGTAAGTAAATGAAAGGAAAGAGATGATCTATCTTAAGAGTTGTCTTGAAATCTCTTGTAATAAATATTTTTTTCCTATTGCTAGGAAAATTTATAAACTCTTCATAAAATTTTCATAATATTCCTAATTTCTCGAATTAGGAGAAAGTTAAAATTCTCTTTGAATGAGATAAAAGGAATTTCATAATCGTTTGATATTATGTATACTAATCTTAATGATTAATATTTCTCAAAACCTTGAGAATATAATCATGTGTAAACAAAATTTGAGTTTGTTAAAATATCATTTTATGGTTAAAACTCATAAAAAAACTTTACTCTAGTATGATTGAGTACTTGTTTACACGTTGTTTAAGACACTTATGGATTTGTTTCTATCTTAAAATGTTAGAAATGTGGGGGTGTCTAGCAACAGTCGGTTTGCCTGACTTTAAGAAAACCGCTATCGGTTTTATAACCATTGATGCAATATTGATAGGGTATGCTACAAATAGTGTCACATACAGGTTTATGTCTTTACATGACTTCTCAATTTGTGAATCTTGGGGTGCTGTGTTCTTTGAGGAATCCTTTCCTCTTAAGAAACCTAGATTAAATGTTGGAACACAACGAGAAAGTCATACTCCTGCTTCTTCTAGTATTCCTGCCAAGGAAACTCTAGAGTTTGAATTAGAGCATAGAAGAAGTAAAAGACAAAGGGTAGCAACTACCTTCAGACCAGATTTTATAACTTCCTTTATAACAGAAATTAGTGATTTAGACTCTATAACCGAACCTATAGCTTAATCTTTCCTTTTAGATGAGGATCCAAAGACATATAATGAAGCTATAAGTTCAATTGATGCTAGTTTTTGGAGAAATACTATTGATGATGAACTAGAATCAATAATGTCTAATCACACTTGAGAGTCGGTTGACTTGCCTAGAAGATTTAAACCTATTAGTAATAAATGGGTCTTTAGAAAGAAACTTAAACCAGATGGGTCAATCCAGAAGTATAAGGCAAGACAAGTAGTCAAAGGGTTTACTCATAAGTTTGGTATTAACTTCTTTGATACGCACTCTCCTATGACAAAAATCTCAACGATACGTGCCTTGTTTGCAATCGCTTCCATTCATAAGATTGCATGTACATCAAATGAATGTAAAGACTGCATTTTTGAATGGAGATCTAGATGAAGAGATCTATATGGAGCAACCACCAGGTTTTGAGACACCTGGTATAGAAGGCAAAATATGTAGACTTAAAATCATTTTGAGTTTTGATTTTATTGTTAATGGAGCGGATGCATGCGTGTAATAAAAAATGTTTGGGACTTATTGTGTCATTATAAGCTTATATGTGGATGACATGTTGATATTCAGTACTAACATTGAATCCATTAACAAAACGAAAAATTTCTTGTCTACTAAATTTGAGATGACTGATTTGGGAGAAGTTGATGTGATCTTAGGAGTAAAAGTTACCAAAATTGAAAAATATTTTCTTTAAATCAAACACACTATATTAAGAAGGTGTTAAAGAAATTTGACAGTTTTAATGTCATCCATGTTCGAACTCCTTATGACTCTAGTATCAATCCTTTTAAGAATAAAGGAAGTAGTGTTTCCCAAGAAGAGTATGCTAAAACTATTTGAAGCCTTATGTTCTTAATGAACTATACTCGGCCTGATATTGTCTATGCAGTGAGTAGGTTAAACAGATATACTCATAATCCTAGTGGAGAGCACTGGATTGCACTCAGACGCTTACTTAAGTATCTTAAAGGTACTATTGACTGGAAACTCGATTTTGTTGACTTTCCTTCAATGTTAGAGGGATATTGTGACGTCAACTGAGTTACCGATAATGATGAAGTAAGCTCCACGAGTGGGTATGTCTTTATCTTAGGTAGTGTAGCGATTTCATGGAAGTCTGCTAAGCAGACTTGTATCGCTCGCTCTACCATGAAGTCAGAGTTTATTGCTCTTGACCTAGCTAGGCAAGAAGCCGAATAGCTTAGAAATTTGTTAGCAGAAATTCCATTATGGGAATAACTGACTCCTCCGGTGTTCTTGTTGTGTGATTCACAAGTATCGATATGTGTGGTTAAAAGCTAAGCTTACAATGGTAAGAAAAGACACATTCACATAAGACATGAATCAGTGAGACACTTAATAAGGAACATAGTATTCTCTTTAGAGTATGTGAAGTCAGAAAGGAACCTAGCAGATCCACTTACCAAAGGGTTAAGTCGGAAATTGGTCCTAAATTCGTCGAGGGGGATGGGTTTAAAGCCCATTGGTTGAGGAATTCATGGTGGATACCCAACTTAGTTATCTAAGTTCAATGTGGTCAAACGAAACCATGGAAAGACTCATAGTGTACATTTTTTATTACCTATCCCTATGACGAATAATGTACATGCACAGGTTGAGCATTGTTGCTCTTAATAAATTCATAGCCCAGGTTTTGGGTGGTCTTAGTGAGAAAGACTTGATGAATTTACCGACTTTGGTTGAATAAACTACTCTTAATAAGTTCATTTCCCAGTATTGAGTGGGTAGTCCTATCGCGAAGGACTGCCCTGTGTTGAGTGGGAAGTCCTATCGCGAGGGACTGAATGAACTTGCCGCTAGAAAGGATGAGTTTTCTTACAACTCTTAAAGAATTCAATCCCAAGAGTTTGGGTTGTTCTATTGAGAAGAACTTATTGAATTCACCGATTAAAGAGGTTGAGTTTTTATTCTTAATGAATTCTTATCCCAGAGTTTGGGTGGTTCATTTTATAATTGAACTTGAAGAATTCACCTATTTATTTGAGAGGATGAGCTTAAGGAAAAAGCTCTTAATTATTTCATAGCTCTTATTTGAGTGGTTTATGTTGAGATAAACTTGATGAAATAACCTATGTAAGTGAGAAGGACTAGCCACCTTCTATGAAAAACGTTGGGCCGTTTTTCTAGTACACTTACTAGAATCCTGAGGAAATAGGCTATCTATATATATATACATTTGTATATATACTTTGTAGACACATCGAGGACTTTAGTGGATGAAGGGGTTAGTTGTGTGTTATGAGTTTACCCTAATCTTAGAAAGTTCAAGACTAGTTTCACTTGTCTAAGAGAGGGATTGCTCATCATCACTATGTACTAGTTCAAGATACGTTCACTAGTGCTTAAGCAACTAATCTCGCTATTGCTCTTCTCATGTTTTAACTTCAATGCTCTCATATCTACGAAAGATATTTTTTCGCATTGGTGGGGGATTGTTGTTAATACTCAAAATATAAGTTATATAATAATGATATTTAATTCTATTATTAATAGAATTAATTTGTGATGAATATAACTTATAATAATGATATTTAATTCTATTATTAATAGAATTAATTTGTGATATGGAAATGACGATTTTGCCCTCACTATTTAGCCTATAAATAGTGGGCAATTTCACTCATTTTGATATACCTAAGCAATAGAGTTTGCTTGAGAAACATTCTCTTTGGTTTCTATAAACATATCATGAGTGTTGATTTTGAGTTGAGAGAAGAGCAGTACCATCAGAGTCCGCTCCATCTTTCGGGTGTACGAAATTTGGAGAGCCGTGCTAACCTCAGGGGGTCGTTCGTCCATTGTAGCGATTACACACATCGGGGCGAATTCGCTTCTAAGGCAGTGGTTAATACCACGACACGGTTTGGTTTCGTTTAATTATTTTATTATTTTCCAGTCAGTGCTAACGCCTCGTTTTGCAGTAGCCTATTTTTCCAACAGAGAGTAGGGGAAGAGGGGTGTGAGCTTAGCAGTGAAGAGAAACAGAATAGTCAGAGAAACGCTAAAAAGAGACAAGGTAAGATTCCCTCCGCACTTGAGAGTCACGAGGGCGTTGACGGTACCGCTCACGCTATAGAGGGGAAAAGCTGACGATGCTAGCTTCGCTTCTGCGGCGCCTTTTACTGCTTAAAATTTACTTACTTCGTATTTAGTAGGATGTGCATTTTGAATATTCGATCATGACATAATTAGAAATTTTAGATATCTAAAATTTTATATCGATAATTTAATGATTTCTATTTGATTCAAAAAATCAGATATCTTATTTTCGGAGCAGACATTTGAATATCCGAATATCTCAATTTATGACTTGATTTAAGTATTTTTTTAAAGTTAGTGGTTTTATGCATGAAAGTTTTGGGATTTCAAATATAACAATCAACAAATTATTGAATATAATAAGATTTGTATTCATGCAAATTTCAATTTGTCATATATAACAAGTAAAAATATCGAATATAACAAGATTTATATCTATAAAAAATTTGAATTTTTAGATTTCAGATAATCGGATATCCAATCCGAATGTAAAATAACTATACGTACATAATATAAAATTTTCAAATATCTGATTCAATTTATCCAAAAAAAAAATTAAATATCAAAATTTCGGATCGGAACAATGGATAAACCAATCGCATTGATCGGATCGGATTTTTGTGCAATGACCTACTCATGGCTATATTAAAGGAATATTCTTTGAATTAATTGGAAAAGTACCCCATTAATGGCTATTTAGAAAAACACCCCATTTCGGTTCACGTAAAATAAACTCGCGTTTAGCAAAAAATAAATTTCAAACTCTCGTTTAGCTAAAAGTGAGTTCTGTGTAAAAAAAAACTTGATAAATTAATTTTTTGATTTTTTACCTACCCACTCAATATATAACTCTTGTTTAGCCAAAACAAGTTTCAAACTCGCATTTATCCAAAAGTGAGTTTATTTTACGTGAATCGAAAGAGACTATTAATGTGGTACTTTTCTAATTAATTCCCAAAAAAAATATTCCTTTAATATAACCCTACTCATACCACTAAATTTATTACTTTTTTGTTTTTAAATTATAAAATTCAAATTCTCATTCTAAAAAAATTGAATAGTTTTTTTTTTTGAAAGGTCAAGAAGGCCTCATTAAAAACCCCTTCCTAGTGAAGGGGAAAAGAGTGCCCCAACTACTTTTATTAATCGAAAACTATTGTCAAAGCAGTAACATCACAACCAACCATACATGTCCATAATACAGGACAACCCAAATTACAAAACGAAAGTAAATGAACAGACTAATATCCCTGCATAACGAAACTGAAGATCAACCATTCTCAATCCTAGCCAATGCGTCTGCAGCAGCGTTACACCTCCTAGGAACCCATTTGATCAGGACACCGCGACCACGAAAAGCCAAGGACAGGTTCGTGACTTTGTCAATCAGCATAGAGGGGGGGCAACCTTCGAATTCAGCCAATCCACCACAACCCTACAGTCACTTTCAATAATAATTCGAGCGAACTTACCCCAGATAGAGCTGATGACCTTATTATATCCCATAAAAATTGCTTCTAATTCAGTAAAGAAAGGGGGACCCGACACGCAATCTTCCGAAAATTTCAATAAAATAGTACCAAATTCATCACGAAGAATTCCACCAATCCTACAGGAGAGTCCTTGATCTCTAGTAGATCCATCTACATTCAATTTATACCACCCGGACGGTGGAGGAGACCAACCTTGAAACCGCAGCGGGGGAGAAGAGATCAGACAAGAATCTTTTACAATCATGAAATCCAACACAATAGATTCAATGGACATATTGCAGTCATTAAAATTCCCTTTGATCCAATACGCAATTCTAAGGCTAATGACAGAGATCAATTGTAACAAATCAAAAGCTTTACCATTGAAAACGATTTCATTTCGGAATAACCATATGGACCAAATAATGGCGAAAGGGATAAGGGACCACACCTTGCTGTTACCCGAGGGGCCGATGCCTTCCCATGCTTCCAAAAAGGCCATGGCTTCGAGAGGGAACACCGCAACCGCTCCGGATCTTGCAACAAAAGAGTTCCAGACCCTCCAAACCTCCGAGCACGAGAAGAAAAGATGGGAACTAGATTCCGGTTCCTTACCGCACAAGGGGCAAACAAGATCATGAATAGAATTAATACCCCTTTTCCTTAATTCCCATTTAACCGGGACCCTGCCCAACATCACGAGCCAAATGAAGAGTTCTACTTTCGGTGGAGCGAGGCCCAACCATACCGCGTTATCCCAAAAGTTCCACTCCGGCTTCTTACCTATCAGGAGGTTCTTCACTGACTTTACTGAAAATTTACCATCACTCGAACCAGACCATAAAACCCAGTCCTTGTCCAACCCACTCGACTGAAATTCCTTGAGTTTCCTCATCAATGAATCCCAAGCTGATACCTCACGGTCAAATAAAGGACGGCGAAGGGGAATATTCCAGGACCATTTGCCATTCCGATGTTTCCCGACCTCACATATTAAACAATCCTGAGCAGAACAAAGAGCAAAGAGTCTTGGATAACTTACTTTCAACGGACAACTCTCAAGCCAAAGATCATGCCAAAATCTGATGTGTTTGCCATTACCAACTTGAAGGAAGAGATGATTCCTTAATATGGTGCCCATACTATCTTCCTTAAAAAATGAAGCTACAATACCCCTCCAAATCCAGGAGGATGATTTCGAAGAGGCAGAAGTCGGCAGAATAGAAGAACCCACTGACGAATTTTTACAACAAATCACTTTCCTCCAAAGACCCTGCACCTCATTTCCGAAACGCCAAGCCCATTTGCCCAGAAGAGCCCGATTCATAGTGTCTAAATCCGAAACCCCAAGGCCACCACGATGTTTAGGTTTACAAATTTTATTCCAACTAACCCAATGGATCTTCGAATTCGAGGAAGAGCTACCCCAGAAAAATTTAGCCAGCAAACTATTCATCTTTGCAAGAACCTCACGGGGCATTTTAAATAACGACATATAATAGATAGGGACACTAGAAAGGGTTGCCTTGATGAGAGTAAGGCGGCCCCCAAAAGACAGGAATTTCGGCATCCAACCCTCTAATTTCTTTTCTAAGTTTGCGATGATAGGTTCCCAAAGTGCTAGGGAGTTTTTCTTCGCACCAAGAGGCATACCCAGATACTTGGTAGGGAAAGAGTCAGTTGCACACCCTACCTTACACGCCCAGGATGATAGGTCAGATTGATTAACATTGATTCCCATAATTTTGCTTTTTGACAAATTAAGTTTAAGCCCGGATGCAAGTTCAAAAACCCGGAGAACCCGTTTGACATTCTCAATCTCTCGACAAGAAGCACCACAAAAGATAAGGAGGTCGTCCGCAAATTGTAAGTGCGAGACCTCAACTCTATCGCCCTCTCTGCCGACGGAAAACCCACTGAAAAGGCCTTTGTTTACTGCTTTCAACAACATTTGATTTAGTGCTTCCCCAACTAAATTAAACAACAGGGGGGAGAGCGAGCAACCTTGTCGGAGACCCATGGATATCGAGAAAGAATCGGAAGGAGATCCGTTCACCAAAACAGAAATATGAGCTGTAGAAATACATTTAAAGATCCATCGGCACCATTTTCTGCGAAAGCCACATTTTTTTAGCACAAGCATTAAAAAATGCCAATCCACTGTATCGTAAGCCTTGGAGAAGTCAATTTTGAAAGCCACCCCCTGTTTTTTTTCCTTCACCATAAAGTCGATTACTTCATTAGCAATCAAGGAACAATCCAAGATTTGCCTGCCAGCCACAAACGCGAACTGGTTATTTCCAATAAGAGAGCCAATAACCGACTTCAACCGACCAGTAAGGACCTTTGATAATAACTTGTACAATCCCCCAACCAAGCTAATCGAGCGAAAATCATCTAGGGAAGACGGGTTTGGACACTTCGGGATGAGAGTAATAAATGAATGATTTGTCCCGAACTCCCATTCTCGCTCATGATAGAAATCCTCAAAAAATCGCAGGATGTCGGCTTTCAGAAACTCCCAGAATTTTTTGAAAAAACCTAGGTTGAAACCATCCGGCCCCGGGGCCCGATTACCATCTGTAGAAACTAGGGCATTCCATATCTCATCTTCAGAAAAAGGAACTTGCAGAGACTTAGCTTGAATTGAATTTAAACAAGCCAAATCTAGAGAAAAATCTTCCACTTCGATAGATTGAATGCTATTATATTGATCTGAAAAATGATTGGAAATCGCAGCTTTTAAGGCACACGGATCCGATAATTCCACTCCCTTATGCATCAACTTCACAATCGCATTTGATTTCTTCCTAGCAGAAGCAACTAGATGAAAGAATTTAGAATTCTTATCGCCTTCCTTGAACCAGCGAAGACAAGATTTTTGCAGCCACGCACTTTCCTCCCTTCGATACTCATCCCATAGAAGAGCTCGCAGATTCTTTAACTTATCCGCAAGAGCCTGATTTGTACCAGTAGATTGAACAACCAATTCTAAAGCTGTAATCTCAGCTTCCAATTGAGGAATAGAATGGGATTTCTTACATGATTGTTTACCATGCCAAAGTTTCACTGTGGATTTGCAAACTCTGAGAATGCCACCAATTTTTTTCTTAGGAAAACATGACTTAGCCTTCTCCACAGCAGATTTGATTTCTTCCGCAAAACCCTCTTCCCCCAACCAATGGTTATAACATTTGAACGGACGGGGACCCCAATTACTACCCTCGACTTTAAGGCTGATTGGGCAGTGATCCGAGAGAGATTTGTTCAAAACACATTGCACCATATTAGGGAAAGCTAAATCAAAGTCTGCCGAAATAAGAAATCGATCCAACCTAACGAAAGTAGGCGGGTCTCTGTTGTTGCACCATGTGAACTTTCCCCCAACCAGAGGCAAATCCATAAGAGCCAAATTGTAAACAAACTCCTTAAATAGGGTGATCAAAGATTTGTTTAGAGAGAACCCAATTTTCTCAATAGGGTCTAAAATTAAGTTCCAATCACCACCCAGGCACCACGCAAGGTCCCAATTCAGCAAGAAATTCGATAACTCCTCAAGGAAAGCCTGTTTTTCAGAGTCGACTAAGGGGCCGTATACATTTAACACACCAACGTGAAGATTATTCTGGACGAGTTTTCCGATCAAAGCCATGAAGTTAGGACGGATGATAATGTTAGAAACCTCAAAAAACGAATTGTCCCAAAAACAAAGCAAACCCCCCGACGAGCCAGAAGCCGGAGAAAACGCATGAAGAATGTCTGAATTGTTCCAGCATTTCCTACAGAGACTCACTTCTACACTTTCCAATTTTGTTTCCTGAATCATGACCACATTAGGCTTCTGATCTTGAATAAGCCTCCTAACTGCCCTGATTTTTTCTTTTTTCCGAATTCCTCTAATATTCCATGAACAGATTTTCAAATTCATAAAAGAAATTGGAGAAGAAATTACCTAAGAGTATCGAACCAAAATTAGCTATGACACTCATTTTAAATTGGTCCTTATACTTTTAAATATTTCAATTTCATCATTAAACTATGACATTCATCCTAAATTTGTTCCCAAACTTTTGAGCATTCTAGTTTCATCTTCTAACTATGACTCTCATTCTAAATTGGTCCTCAAACTTTTTGAACATTCTAATTTCACCCCAATATTAACAATACATGACAATCTTATGTTAATAAAGTCGTAATAAAAATTGTTGTATATTATGTAATAATATGATGTAGTATAAAGGAATATTTGACAATGGGATTAGAATATTCAAGAAGTTTGGGGACTTAAAATGAAGGTCATAGTTTGGGAATGAAAATGGAACATTCAAATGTTTGGGGAGCAATTTATAATAAGAATTATAGTTTGAGGATGAAATTGAAACATTTAAAAGTTTATTGACTAATTTAGAATGAGTGTTATAATATGAGAACGTGTGGTGCAATTAACTCAAAATTGAATAAACTACATGAAAGACCACACAACTATTTATCGTGCATGTTAAATAAAATTAGTATGATTATACATTTGTTTTATGATGCATACATATTCTATTAATTTGGTCCTAAATTTAATTTAATAAATTTGAACTTAGGGTATTATTGACGAAGATATAAAGACGTTACCACTAAAACAAGTTAATTGTTTGGAATAAAATGACAATATATTGTATATAGTTTAAAGTATAATCAATAAACTATTATAAATAACATTATATTCTTATCTTAATAATATATAATAACTGTATTTATTTTTACCAACGTCGGTTAGTCTAAGGTGTAAGCAGCTTGATATCGCTTAAATAGATCTCGAGTTCGAGGTTTTTTTGTATGCATAAAGTTCTCGCTAAAAAATTCACCCACCACAATCAAGTGTGTGACGTGAATTGATATGAATTAGTCATAACAAAATCTTGAAGTACCTGAAGAATAAAAAAAAAGAACTTTATTGAGAGCATGGAAATCCATGTAATTTCAAGAATATAAGCATTACCAGAGTAATGATAGCTTAAAGCATAGAGCAAAAACGAAAAAACAAATAAGCAACGAAACCGGCTGAGCCAACAACAACACCCACACGAAGCAACAGCACACCACTATAACAAAAGCAATCCAACACGCATAACCTCAAACGATGTAAACACCCACAACACGTATATATTGCCCGGAAACAAAATAAGTCAAATCGTAATCACTCCATCCAGCACCTGGAACCACGACGCACGGTCCACTTTCTCTTTGACTAGAGAATTCACAAAATTATTTGTTTCACGATAGACATTATGAAAACAAACGCAATGTAGTGTCTGTAACACCCGGGTTTGAGGTCGGGTGAAAATAATATTTTAATATTATTTCGGGTTCGGTTTTATAATTTAAATAATAAAATATTATTTAAGTCTTCATACTTTAATACAAATATTATATGTTGGACTCAAATTAAATTAGGAATCAATTCCATAGATTTTAAATATAGATGAGATATGACATCTCATTAATGACATTTTGGTGAATTGTAAAATGAATGAGAAATAAGATGACAAAAGGGGGTTTTATTTGAAAAGAAATGTTCATCTTCTTCATTCCATCATTTTTGAAAACCTAAAACCCCTCTTATCCCCTAAAGCACAATTTCATCAAATCTCTTCATCAATTCAAGGCTCTCTTCGAGGTAATTGCATTTTTGAATTCTCCTCATGATATCCAACATTTCCATAGCTTTAGTTTTCATAGAAATCATCTTTTTGAGTTTTTGAACTTTTCAAGTTTGAAGAAAAGCATGAAACTTTAATAGTTTTTTGGGTTGTTTTTTATTAATAGAGTTGAGTTTTGATCTAACCTTGCCCAATGGAACATTATATCTCAATTTGGTTGGGTTTTACAAAGAATCTCGAAATGGATTTTTAAGGGTATATTTAAAGTGTAAAAATTTGTGTTTTTGGAATGGTTTTGTGAAGAATTGTTGGGCTGATGTTATATCAACTTTGGGTAGGTGTTTTTAGATGTTTTATGATGATTTTTGAGAGGTTATAGTGTTGGTTTGATGGAATTTCTGTAGCTAGTGTTGTAGGTGATTTTTAGGAGTGGAAATTAAGAGTTTTTGAAGTGTTTGTGTGGGGAAATGAAGGGCTGATGGTTGTACAGCATTATAATGATGTTTTGGACATGCTTTGGAGTGTTTTGAGTGTTTAAATTGGGAGGTAGTGACTGGGTTTTGCTGGAGTACGAAAATGAGATTATTTGGGAGGATTTCAGCTTTGAATTGTTGAGAAAATATTAGAGAATTGAGAGCTGATGTGTAACAGTAAATTTGTGGTTGATTAAGAGGTTAATACATTGCTTTTGATTGGTTAGAAACAACGGATTTGGCCTTGGGAGGTTCGGGCACGATTCTGGAAGTTGTGGAGGCTTGGGTCGGCTTTGCTTGGTTTTCTTAAGGAAATATGGTGAGTGGTTAAATATTTTTAAAATGGTTTTGAGTATTTGGTTCAAGCATGTGAACCTAGGATGAGCTTGGTAAACCCACATAGAGTTGGGATTAGGGTGGTAGCCTAATCCCAAGCTTTAAATAGAGACTTTGGTTGCACTCTTTAATGGTTGATTATGCCTCTGAATTAATTGTGATTGTGGTGTTATGTATAAGGTGATATACATGTATATTGAGGCTTGGATTGATGCATTGTCATATGCATGTTGATGATAGGTATGTTGTGGATATACATATGAATGAAATATGATGTGATATTTGTATTAATTATATACATGTAGTGTTGACATGTGAAATGATATTATGAGGTGGTTGCATGATCCGAGGATCATGGTAAGTACATGCTAGGCATGGAAATGTGGTTTGTGCATGACAGTAAGTCATGGTGAGTACGTGTTAAGCACGGAAGTTGTTATGAAATGATATTGTGAAAGATTAATGAAATGTGTAGTATTAGCACTAGTATGCTTGGGTACAAATGATCGATCATTAGGATGTTTAGTTTGCACACGTGAGTCAAAATGCGTGCGTGGTCTTGATGATGGTAGTCATCAAAATGGAGTACAGGTTCGCCCGAAAATCTTCTTATATATATATATATATTCGTCGGTGATGAGTGGAATCCCATCGACGGGCGTGAGGATGAGTGGAATCCCCTCCGCGTGAACGGTGATGAGTGTAATCCCACCGTCAGGTAATGGTTGTATTGTTGGAAGTGAGTTACAACGGTTATCCGCGTATTCGAGTCATAGTTAGGTGCCAATACGAATTGTGGATTGTGTTGCTCATATGTTGGTTATATGTGTTTCCATATGTTGAGGTTATGGACTTGTTGAGCATGACATGATTTTGATAATATGTTCATGCATCATGATTATTTGGCTCTTGCGGATCGGAGGTAAGATCATGCATTTTATCTTGGTTGTCGCTCGTGCTTGGACCCTGCATTGTCGAAGGTTTATTTTATGAGCTTACCCTCACTAAGCATTTATGCTTACGCTCCCTTTTTGTTCGACAATGCAGATCAGTAGCTTGTGGGTGGCAAAGGCAAGGAAAGGTCTCCAAGTGTTGCTTATGGTTAACTCAAGTGTGAATTTTAAATTTGTAGATTGTAATAGTCAAGCAATGGGATAGATGTTGCGATTTGAATTTTGAAGTATGCTGATGTTGGTTTAGTTTAAGAGCATGTTAGACTTTTCTTTATCATGTTGTTGGTTCGGCTTTTGGATGCCATGTTTGGTTTGTAAACCATGTTAAGCTTGCCTATCTTAAATGCTTAAGTGCATGTTTTTGTGAAGCATGAACCTTAAATGCTATGTATGATTAACATGTTGTTGATGTTGGTTCCTTTAATGATTGGTTCTTATATGCTTGATGTGTGTTAAACATGTTTGTAGAAGTGTGGTCTTGCCTTAGGTTTGTGCTTGTGTGTTGTGAGAGGCTTTAGTGGGGTGTTGGGGCATCCTTGTGCCTTAAAACCAGCTAAAACCAATATGTAGACAGAGGGCGTTTCGAAACGGTCGACTTCGTTCCAATACGACCTTTTTGTTTTTGGTCAGGCGTTTCGATATGCCTAAGGAACGTTTCGATACGATTTTGCCATTGAAAATCTGAGAATTTGACGATAAATTGATGTATCGAAACGGGCCTTAGCGTTTCGAAACGGTCTTCGTATCGTTGACCACGAGAAGTTGACCGTTGACCTCGTTTTGATACGGTCAACCCCTGTTTCGAAACGGTCTTATCGGTTTGACTTTGGCCAGTTGACCAGGTCATGGCATTTCGAAACACCCTAAGGGCGTTCCGATACGGCCTGCTTAAAAAGGAAAAATAGGTTATCTTAATGTGCTAATTTGGATGGTCGTTGTTATATTGTTTGTGTTTCCATTGTCGTGTTTCACATAGGATTTGATAATGCATTTAGACAAGATATAATGAAATAATTTTTCTAGGGTTGCTAACCGAAGTGGGACCTTAACGAGTTTCGCATCGGTTTTCCTCGTGTAGCCTACTCGGACCGGTCAGACAGTCAGACCGGGACGAGGGGGTTACAGTGTCAATTCACACATGACTGGTATGAGAATGTATAATGATAATTTATTAAATTTCTTCATCCAACTGATTATTCTCTCAACCAATATTAAAAAAATTGTTAGAGCAATTCACGTATATATCACACGCCCTCCGATAATTGTAAAAAAAATATATATGTAGCTTCTAGCCAAAAGTAAATTATAATAAGAGTATTTATTATAACTTATTTACCTTACGTATAAGTGTTGTTATGTGTAAAATGACATACATATACTAAAAGTTTTGTTATGCGGCTCATAGTTTAATTATTAAAAAAGAGACATTTAATCAAACATTTTGCTAAACTGTTTTGCTCAATAAATAACGGATTTTGTAACAGTTATTTCAATTGATGTACAATATAATTTTTAAAAGCTAGAATAAGTAAACTCACAAACTACACATTGGTTAAGTGAGGTTATAATAAATCAATTCATTTGAGAACAAAGAATACAAAACTTCAAGCTTTTAATAAATGTTCATGTTAATGCTAATGATTTTTTTCCACATCATTATAGAGCATGATGGTCTAACTAATCATGTCAACTAATTAAAATTTTAAATTTGTACACTTTTAATTTATCGTAACATGTGATTTAACTTTAATATATATATATATATATATATAATCTTACACACTTCACTTACAAATATGTTATGATAAATATATTAAATAAATCTAAGAAAATTCACCTAACTAAAGAAAAAAAGCATGTTGAATAAATAAAGTAAATTAAAATATTATACATCAAAAAAAATTCTTTAGGTTATACTACCTTTGGAGCATTCAACTAATTTTGTGCTATCAAAACTGATATCAATATTTACTGATTTTATCAACATATTTTATGGATTATATTGAGAACTCTTGTATGATTCCCACTTTGGGTGGTGATAATGATTATGCTTATCACTCTTATAATTATTATTTCTATAATATTTACCACATCCACAATTATGCATGTTTTAATATGTGTATTGTTACGTTGACTTATGAGAATGAAACGAATTTAATAAAAATGTACATTTATGTATCAAATAGATTATCTTATCACAAGAACTATCACAAATACTAAAACAATCTTGCTTTCGAGATAAAATTATAACTAAAAATAATATTTGTAAAATCATAACTAAAAATAATATGTGTAAAATCATTTATTATTTTGAGTCATAAACCTTAAAAAATAATTCTAACAAGTTAGATGTGTATTTTGACATTTTTAAAAAGTATCAATTAATATTTAAAATTTTTACAACTTAATTTATTTATGTAATATCAAAATCAATAGCACGAACTAACTTGCCTCAGTGATTAAGAAAACGATTGTTGTTTCTCACGTGTTCAAACACCAACAATTGTAGCAGGGTAATTGAGCATGCATTGTCAAATGATTGAGAGTATATTAAAAACAAATAATACTTGTCACTTCAAAGAGTGAAATAGAATTAGTGGGGAGAGACTTGCGATTTCTCTTTAACTACCCGTGATTTTGTTTCACCACAAAAAGACAATATATTAACTCATAACGTTTTCTTAAACTATTTTCAAAATATAGGACAACATTATTTGTGTGAATTGTGTAGTAGATTTTTTTTACCCCACATTTTTAATTGAAAAGTGATTCGAAGAATATCTAAGTTATATTCACGTACCAATTTAAAATCTTGTAATTTCAAATGCAGCCAATCATATTAGTTATCTTGCAACATATAAATAAATGGGGAGGCATAGGCATTAAACACATCCACGATAAATATTAGAAAAACAATGCAAGCATTCACGGAAGGGATGTACATTTTAATGCCCAAAAAGGTTAACATATATTCAATTCCCCCATATCACAACTTAATTTACTCCCAATTTGAAACCCTAGGATTCTGAAGATTTTAAAATTCAGAATCCTAATTTGTATTAAAATTGAGGAATAATTTTTGCATAAATCAAAGTTTAAAATTATTTATCAACAAAGTTGTCTAGAGAAAGACTGCTATTTTTTAGGGCTTAATCGTCAATTTAACCCTCAGTAAAATAAAAAAACTAATAAGCCCTCATTAAATTTGTGCACCCTATCTAACCTCATTAGACAAAAAGTGTAAGTCGTTAAACTTAAGGATGACAACGGAATAAGGCGGATTAAATTTTTAGCCGCCTCAACCTCGTCTCAACATACTCACCTCTAAATCCACCCCATTTAAATATTAATTTACTTAACTTGTCCCGCTACGACATAACAACTATTAAACCAATATTGACTTGACCCGAAACGATAATTTAAAAAAATTCTTGATCTTCTCCAGTAAAATTAAAGTTAATTTTTTTATCAATCCAATAAAATTTTATTAAAACAACAGCCGAAAACAATTCAAATTCACACAAAAATAGAGTAACAAAACATCATCACAAAATCTAAAAAACATTACAAAGAAATTAGAATCAAGCATAGAAAAGTTAGATCTGACAGCCCCCATATCCTAAATATAATGGTATTTTTATATATACATCGGGCAGGGCAAATCACTCTTAAATCTGACCTCGAATTTTTTAAGATGAAAACTCACTCCGACCCTGAAATTTAAGAGAAAAAAATCGATCGGGATGGGTACATCAAGTCAAGTCGAGTTTGGATAATTTTGCCATCCTTAATTAAACTGTAAAAATTCTAAAAATTTAAAATAATATTTAAAAATTATAACAATAATAATTTTTAAATCTTCTAAACTATTTTAAAAATATGAAAATTATAAAAAATGAAAAATAAAAAATATATAAAACATATAAAAAATTCTATTTTTTAAAATATAATAATATGATAATAATATGATAATAAAATAATAAAATTAAAAAGACTATTAAAAATTTAAAATTATAAAAATATATATTTAAAATTATATAAAAATTAAAGTAATTAAAAATTTTATTTAAGATAAATTTCTTATTAATGACCAGGTCTAGGATGACCATTCAAAATCTCAGTCTTTAGTATAACATGGATAAACAAAATATTTGAAACCGTGAAAATCGTAAAAAAAAGTAAAAAAAAATAAAAATTTTAAAAATATATTTTTATAAAGTTTGAACATCAACTTTCTTTCCTTTTTCAAGTTAGGATCCATAGATACCTCAATCTAGCATTTTCCCTTTTTTATCTGAATTTTAGAGCACCAGATAGTAAATAAGTTTATATTTCTCTTTGTTTCAGGTATCCTTGGTGACTTCAACTGTAAAGAGGAATTATTGTTGTAAGATAATAAACTGAATAGTGGGAGGCTACCTACAAAAATAATAGTTGTTGTCTGTTCTTCTACATAATGTATTCTGTAAAAAGAAAAAAAAAAATTACGATTTTTAATATTTTGTTTCCACTTATCACACCAAAGGCTAAGATTTTAGGTGGTCATCTTAGTCGTGAATAAGTAGTTTATCTCAACTAATTTTTTTATAAATATATAAAAAATTATTTTTAAGTATGTTTTTAATTTTTTTTCTTTTTCTTGAATTCTTTTATAATTTTATATGCTTCCGTGGGGTGTTACGTGTAACCATCGCAATAATTGTTTGTGAGTAAACAATCAAAATTGGTCAACTGTGACAGTCAACATTACAAGAAAAATGTAATTTATGGAGATATGAATTATGATGGTCAATTTTAGTGCAAAAATTTATGAGAACATGATATTTTTTACTTTTTGCTATGACCTAAATTGACCCCCCCCCCCTAAATTTTCTTAAAAATTTTCTATATAAGAACCGGGTGAGTATAAGATGCGGCTAAAAAAAGTAAATTTTAAAATTTGTTAAAAAAACTTAAAATGTTAAATTTTTTTATAATATTTTAGGTTAATTTTTTCGTAATTTTTGACAAATTTTAAAAATTTATCCAAAAACCTAAAATGTTACTAAAAAATCAAATTTAAAATATTAAAAATTAAAAAAAAAAACTAATTTAAAATATTATAAAAATTAATATTTTACTTTTTTTCCGACAAATTTCAAAATTTACATCCGCATCTTACTGTTTTTTAGATTCCCCTAAAAATCATGTACATCAAGATGACGCCTTTTCTCTGAACTTCAATTCCCTAAAAAATTAACTACCATTGTCATTTCGTCAATATTATTAAAATTGACGTAAGAATACTTACAGTCACATTCTTTTGTTGTGCATGTATCATGCAAAATTTTGAATGAATATTTATAAACTATGAGACGCACAATCTTATCAACAATGAATTTTGCGACCATGATTACTACTCGTCAACTTTCCCCACCGTAGGATGAGAATCATAGAAGATCCCATTAAAATATCACCGACCTACAATTAGTAAAGCGTGCACCTTTGTTCCACCGAAGGGGGGGGGACCACAAACGGCGTTATCGAGGACCCAACCTAAATAAACGGCACTATCGTCACAAAATCATCACACAAGACGAGCTATAAAAGCTTAAACCCCACCCCTAACAGAGATATTTGACGGCGTTTAACTAACCCCCTACTACCTAATATCGACTTTTCACACGCCCTCACGTGCCAAGTATCAAGACTCACTCGCCACGTACGCTTCTCTGAATTTTAGTTGAGTCACGTGTTTGGGTCATGCCTCGATACCCCCACACACTGTGGTCATTGGCCACCTTAATAGGACGATTTTGCCCCTCCCCCTTCTTTACTCCTCCTACCCTCGAATTTAATATTAAGAAGAATTAATTAAAAATATTAAGAAAACGAGGTAGTTGACAGTTGAATTTAGCAATATAATTATAATTTTAGTTTTGACAAGTAAATTAGATTTAGAGTTTAGGGATTTATTTTAAAGTTTAAAGTTTAAGAATTGTAGTTAAAATTTAAAATTTAGAGCTAAAATTTAGTGTTTAGAGGTTGGGATTTAGGTTTTAGAATAATATGTTAGAAATTTAAGGTTTAATCTATAAACCTTAAATTCTATCCACAACCCTCAAAATCTAAACATCTAAACCCTAAATTAAAGCTCTAATCATAAATCTAAAGCACTTGTAAAAACTAAAAGTTCTACTGTCGGTGCATGGTATAAATACTCATATATAGGTATGTTTATATAATTGTTTTCTAAGAAATGTTTATATAATTATTATATTCATTTTTATCGATTAATTTTAGTCTGGTTGGCATATCATTAGCATAATATATAAGAGGATTTAGAAATTAGCATGTTCAAATGTTATGAAGAGCATAAACATTGTATCAACCATATGTTTAAAATAATATTATAGTCATTTTTGGTTTAGACTAATATTCCTATAATTTTGATTATACAAAATTTGATCTACACAAATAATATTTTGGTTAGAATTTAAAATTTATGGTTAGAGTTTAATATTTAAGGTCAAATATTTAAATTTAAAATTTTAAAGTTAAAATATGAATGGTTGTGTAAATTTTTTAAACCAATAATATATAAAATAATAGTTCGGGAAAATATTTCATGCACAACGGTAAAGAGCCGGGAAAAGGAGTTATGAGTTTCAAAGCTAACATGTAATATTATACGAATGAAATGGTCTTTCTGTTTGGTTTATCTTTCCCTATTTTCTCTCACTTCAAAGAACCACTTTATTCTCATTTTCTTAGGCTTCAAGTGGTTGAATCAGATCTCCAGCCGTGACACACTTTCTGGTAATTCTTAGATTTTTTCCAAGGATTTTTTCATATTATTTGTTGAGTTAATATATAATCCAGCAAAAAGAATTATAGACTAAACTTATCTAATGCGGATTACAGGAAGAATCTGTTAAGATTTGTATTCTCTCCCCTTTTGCTGATATCTTTTATCCACCACTCACAAATTTAACAGCCAAACTATATTTGTTCTATAAAATTTGTTTGAGATCCACCAGTTTAAGGAGCTGTTTCTTGGAGAATTTTCAGGGGGTTTAATTTTTCCTGGGTTTTTTTAGGTACTTCTTAAACCTCAAACAAGGCACTCTTGTTCCTACCTATATTAACCATGCTGATTAATTTTCTTTTATTTTTTTCACTCAGCAGAAATAGGTTTCAATGAAACTAGGTTCATAGTAAAGGAAGATTACCTGGAGCAAGTTTCTGGAAAACATTGACTTTCTGGGATGAGGAAGGAGCCAACAGAATGAGCAAACGAGGACGAGAACCGCCACTGGTCCTTTCTGGGATGAAGGAAGATCAGACATTTCCAGCAAATTGTGTAGAGTCAGAAAGATGCTTTTATGGGTTTGCTCAAGAATCTCAAACTGATGGATTGGTTGCATGTTCCGGTTTCTCGAGTTTGATTGAAGTAAATGGAATCCTTAATAACTTGAAGGCAGCTTCAGTTGGGAATGAGTGTATTGCGGGTGATACCAACGGGCCTTGGCAATGTCACCTGGACCCGACTGCAGTCGGCAATGTTTCTTCTGCAGATCTATCGGTTCTTGCGAATGCAGCCTCAGCTGCATCTACAAGTGTAGCATCAGAGGAAATTAACAGACACCATACCGAATGTAGCTCAGCCAGACTCTTTCCTGTGGATGTAAACTTGTCAGCTCAAGACAGAATATGGATTGATGGCATTTGCACGCCAAGAATACATCAAAGTAAGAATTAAGTTCAAGACTTTTTGTTGTTCACTTAACTATTTTGTTTATTTTTCACTTACGGCATCTAGTTGTCAATATGTTGTGTGAGAGAGTTAAAATTAGTATTAGACACAAAATACGAAACTGAAATAAATAAATAAAAGTTAACAGTTGAAGTTTAGCAATGGCAATGGATATGTTAGACTAGCAAGCATCCCCCTTCCATTTTCCTGCACTGGTTGTTCTAGCGAGCATAAAATACGAAAATGGAATGCACACAATTTCTGCAGCTTATTGGACAAACAAATTTCTTCTAGAGAATTTCTACACTAAATGTCTCATTTGTTATTAAGTGTTGCAGGTTCAAAATTTTGTAGTTGATCATATTAATGAAGTTAAACTTACATTGTTTACAGATGTCATTCCTCCTAGGAATCCATATGATTATGACTTAAATCTGCCTGCTGGGGCAAGGGCAGCATTCTCTCAAACGAGCATCTCCGACTTTGCCCCAATCACACCAGAAAAGGCCACAAGAGCAGCAATGGAGGTTTCAGAAATAGGAAATTTGTACGTAGAGATCAGAACTGAGAAGAGAGGTGAGCAAGCAAATCAACTGGTTGATGTGGATGAAGTTCAATGCAGTAAAGAGCTCCAAATGCCTGTTTTAGAGTCATCCCTGACAACTGCACAAAGCAAGGAAAATCAGAATCCTGAACATGGAGATAGCCATCTTGCTGAACTAGAAATTACAACACCACAGCCAAAACAAAGGAAGAGAAAGCACAGGCCCAAGGTAATCACTGAGGGCAAACCTAGAAAACCTAGAACGCCGGCGACTCCAAAGGCTGGTGGTCCTGAAGAAAACCCAACCGGTAAGAGGAAATATGTACGAAAGAATACAGTTAAAAAAGACACATCCATCCTCCCAGGAG